>JAPDOI010000033.1:1206250-2412500 GCA_029168955.1 Aplectana chamaeleonis | reverse complement strand
TCTCGCTGTCTCTCCCTTGCTCTGTTCACGCAGGAACAGAATCGATTTCGGTTTGGAATAGAGGATACATACATAACGCGACACGTGAACGCCGCAGTGCATATCACGCGTATCGATTTGTGATTGGTTTAAACACCGTTTATACTTCCGCCGCTAAGGCGCGGGACGTGCAATCTTACAAAGGGCTACGGATAGTCCGGCGGCGAAAGTCGCGTAGCCACGATGAAGGATAGAGGGCAGCAACGCAGTTTTGTGCCTGCCCTGTATTCCCCATCATTGCGTCGCGACTTTTGCCGCCGGACTATGCATAGACATAAAGGCGTCGCTTACACCGCCCAGCGACGCGGCGAAGTGCAATAATAGTAATGATCAAAACCTGGTTTTTGATCAATATTAGGCGACGTTTATACTTCCGCAGCCGAGCGGCGCGGCAAAGTGCATCCCTGTAATGAGGCCAATGCATATTCTGACGGCAAAAGACGCGCCGCAATGATGAAGGATGGGGAGAGGTTACGCAGCTTCATGCCTGCCCCTTATTCTCCATCATTGCGGCGCGACTTTTGCCGCCCGACCATGCAGAGGCCTATAGTGATCGTGCCGCGTCGCGTGATCAACATTACAGTAATGCACTGTGCCGCGCCGCCGGGCGGCAGGAGTATAAACGACCCCTTATAGGATTGCACTGTGCCACGTCGCTTGGCGGCGAAAGTATAAACGCCCCTTAGGTGATAATAGCTGCATTGCGTCGCCCGCCGTTGGAAGTGTGAACGTGGACTAGCACATCCGGGGTCTTTGCAGAAGGTTTAAAGATTCTATCCTAGACAGCTAATGGAAGATTTTGAAAAACTGGAAGACCGTCTGAGAAATTCATACTAATTCTCGCTATAAGCCATACGAAAGTGTGAGAAAATTGAAGAAATACGCATATTTAAGAATCGTGAGGACAGACTAATGGCTTCCATGAAATTTCCTAGCTGGAATATAGGAAGATTTCTGGAATCCTTGGGAAAAGTTCAGTTGAATTCTAATTACGGACCTCTGAAAACCTCGAGTTAGTTATTTTGACACTTCCCGGAATTTTACATTAAGACAAGGGTATGAATTCAAGAGGAATATAAAAGAAAATTAGGGAACTCTTCGAAAAATAAGGAAAAAGTCTGCAAGCTAAAATGGAAATACAACGGGAATTTGTACCTGAAATTTTTGGAGTATTTGAAAAATATACGTTTGCATTTCCATGGCATTCCAAAAATCTTTGGGAATTATGAGCACACTAAAAAACTAAACTGTTAGGACAATTCAAAAAATCCGCAAACAAATGGACGCATTTTTGGAAAAATTTCCTCGTAATTTCTAGAGAATATACAGAAAATAAGGGAAACTCGATAAGATGAAAATAACTTCTAAGGGGTAAGTCGAGGAAAATGCAAGATTCCTGGTGATTTTAAGGGAAACGCAAAAAAAATTTTTCAGGTTATTAAAAAAAATTGAGAATAGTGTGCACAGAAAAAATGGAAATATGGAAGGAAAACAAGAGAAAAATAGTAAAACTTCCGCAAAATATGAAAATTGTGAAAACTTTAGGATAAAAGGCTGTATCCTCTGTTTCGTAGGAAAATTTTATTTCAATTCTTCGCGTGCTTTTGCGAAGCGAGGGGAGAGACAAGGAGGTGTGGGCGGAAGAGGAGACGCAGAATACGCGCGCAAAGGCGCGCGATCGACAGCAGAAAATTTCACTCCGAAATAGAGGCTAATCGGTAAAACTAAAAAAAATTACCCGAAGAAATGCAGGAAATTCCGATTGACTCCTACGAAAAATAAGAGGAAAGTCTCATAGCGCCTAAAAAACCATCAGAATTTAAGAAAAACAGAAAACTAAAAATGAAAAATCTGAGGGAAATTCACAGATTAGCGTGAGATGGCGGAGTGTCTGAGCATTAGCAAGTTTTTTGCGGAAAATTCCAGAATTTTCTACACATTTGACACAAGGAAAATGAAGAAAAAAAGGAAAAAAGAAAGGAAACACAAGGGAAATGCTAAAAAAAACTTCCACTGGCTTTCCCAAAGAAAAAAAACGTTGAGAAAATTGCATTTCATTCAGAAAATCATATATGATTCTGAAGACACAAAAAAATCGTATTGAGGTTTCTTTTTAATCGTATTTTTCTGGTTTAAGAAAACCAGAAAAATTGCAGAAATTCTATACCGAAAATAATAAAATTTTCTAATTGTCAAACCTGAAAAAAAAAAAAAAAAAGAAAACACAGCGCTCATAAAAAAAACAGGGACATGCCCCAGGGGTAGGGCCTAGTTATACACCAGCGTTTCGCCGCCGCTAGCTTCCGCGGCATGTCTGCTATTGGTCAATTTCGAAATCTGACCAGTCGCAGGCGTCCCGCAAAAACCAGCGGCACCGAATCGCCGAAGTATATCTAGGGCCTTAGATAGTTACAGAGGGGGTCGCCGCCTTGAGCTAGGGAAAGGGAGGGGCCGCAGCTAGATAGTACTCAGCTGCGTAAGATAAAAAAAGATTAGAATAAAGTCGTATTAACCGGACACGTTCAAAATTGACCTGAACAATTAAAATATTGAAAAATTTTTATCACAAAATCTTTAAATTTTGCCAAAGGTTTTATCGATCGGAAGATCGCACTAAGGATCTAGCCGAGCACCGCATAAATTTCTAGGGGAGGCGAATCACATTTCCAAACTGGAGGTAGGGGTCCGCAACTTTCACAGACCAATCACAGCAACATGCATCAGTGTTTAAGGAAAAAAATCACACAATAATTCATAAAATCTGGGATTTCGTAAGGGGTAAGGAGTAAGAAAAATGCTTGAAATCTCTACTCAATTTTCCTGTCCGAAAAAATTGCCTTTCTGAAAAAGAAGAATTTAAAAACCTTAAAAACAACACATATTTGTGGAATCTAGAAATGCACAAAAAGATGATAACTTGCAGAAGAAATCGGTGAAAGTCAGAAAAAAATCTCGCATAATTTTTTTCAGTGCAATAAAACCTAGAAAGTAGAAAAATACGTTTGAAATTCAATTTTCTTGAGTGCAAGATCTACGAGAAATGCCACCGGCTCAGATGGCAGCACATTTCACAACGGCCAATTCCAGCCGCCTCAAAACACCTGCCTGAGGGCTTGATGGCGTAAGCCGCCACACATCATCAATGGGCCAGCTAGTCACGAAAAAACCTCCATTGTTCTCAAATCGCTGGCTCAGCTTGAAAATGAGTTGACATCAGACATCAAAGATCGTTCGGAAAGACCTAGTTGGAAGCAGTATACACACACTCGAAAAAGTGTTAGAGATAGCATGGGGTCCTGCGGCTTCCAGTAGAACGCACACGACGTTAGAAGCGTTAGAAACGTCGAAAAAGAGCCTAAATGACCGTATTTGAGCCTTATTGAGTTAGGGACCAAATATTGTCCGAATGGGACTGTCCGCCTACGCGGTCAGCGTGCGTGTCGCAGAAAGATTTTTCGGACTTGGAAATCGATTAGCACAAATACTTGACGAATGGTGAATTATATCCCAATTAGTTGTTTGCAGCAGTGGGTAGGCTCATCTGGAATAATGCTTTTGTAGTGGCCGCTCCACACGCACGCCGACCGCGTGGGCGGACAGACTTCAGCAGACCTGAAAAAGTGCTGGGAGTGTGAAATGGCAACCTCTGGCCGAGGTGACTGACATCCCCATGTAATCCGGATGTATTTCCATGGCAATGCCAAACGTCATGGAGCGAGCAGCTCAAAAAGTGTGGTCAGAGAGTGGGAGAGTTTCGTGGGAATCTCACTCAATCCTACCCTATAAGCTCATTACGCCTACATGAGAAGAGCCTTATTGAATCAAAAATCGGCTGCGGCATGGTGACAGAGTGTATTATTTGGGAGTAGCGGACAGCTGCATCAATCAAGCAGGGTCATTAGGGAAGATCGGATTCAGCACTTTACTCCATGAGGAGATATGGCTTGGAAGTGTGTAAGCGTAGCCCTTCAAAAGTGGCACTGCGAGAAAAACACTTGTGAGCCGCCACATCGGACTTCCTTGTGAGGCTGGTTCAAGTTTTCTGCTTGAATTAGGCAGCTTTTCCTCGGCAGAAGACCTTCATCCACCATTCGCGCTCTCAAGAATGATTGTCTCCGAAATATGCGGTCTTGAAGTAGTTGCATCACCCCCAGAAACCACTATGGGGTCAAGAATGGAGGGTTGCTTGGGTGGGCAACATCGGGCGACAGTTGGCGACAAAAATTAAAGGCACTATGACTCCAAGTCAGAGAAGCAAAAAGTAGAAATTAACAACATTCCATTATTGCGTGCGACCACTGGCGACAACTGACGGCAACAAGTGGTAATTTATGATTAGTTATGTGAATGAGCGAGGTCAAGCGACAATGTGCGACATTTGGCGACGACTGACGACCTAAGGACACATACACATAATGATAGGTAAAGTGATCGGCTATGCGCAACACAGCGCAACGAGTAAAGGCAAGAAAAACGGAAGGAAATTTTGGTTTTGTGAATGAGCGACACCATGCGACAGTGAGCGACTGCATGCGACAACTACAGCTAACAGGAAAAGGCAATGGGCAATGTGAAAGAACGACACCAGGCGGCAACAAGCGACTTCGCGTAGTATAGGGAGACAACAAGCGAGAGCTAATGATAAGCCTTGTAAATCAGCGACACCAAGCGACAGCCAGCGATTGCCAGCTACGAGTAAAGACAACGCGCGACAACTATAGATAGTTTTCGAATATGAAATGCCGACCGACTGGGCGCAACAGTGGGTGACGAATAAACGCAATAAGCGAAAACTATGGTATTTCCTGGGATTCAATGGCAGCTGGTGATAATGAGCGACCGCGTGCGACGAGTAAAGACAACACGCGACAGCTAATTATAGATTTGGAAATGAACGACGCCTAGCGACAATGGGCGACAAAGGGCAACAGTGAGCGACCGACATAGTCAACAAGCGACAGCTCATGATAAGTCTTGGGATTGGGCGGCACCTGGCGACAATGAACGACTTTGTGCGACGAGTAAAGACAACACGCGACAGCTAATGAGAGTGTTCGGAAATGAGCGGTACTCAGCGACCAGTCGGAGCGACAGGCGATTTTAAGCGGCAGCTATTATAGGATTACCTAGGTGATATGAAGGAGCGGCATCAAGCGACAATGAGCGACATCAAGAAAAAGCTTACCCTGAACATAATTGCAAATGTGAATATGCAAGTTGTCAACAACGAGCAACAGCGCTCGAGAGAGCCGAAAACTAGCGTTAATAGCGTAAATTATGTGTTAGCCATATGAATGGGCGACACCAAGCGACAATGAGCGACATCAAGGAAAATCGCACCCCGAACCTAAAAGAAAGTGTGAATATGGGAGTAAGCAACAGTCTGCATTTGTTCTCGACATATGCGAAAACTAGCTCCAATAGCGCTAACCATGAATTATCCACATGTATGGGCGACACCAAGCGACAATGAACGACATCAAGAAAAATCTTACCCCAAACCTAATGGGAAGCGTGAATATGAGAGTGAGCAACTATCAGCATCAACGCTCTACATTGGCTAAAACTAGCGCCAAAAGCGCCTACTATGCACTAGTCATATGAATGGGCGTCACCAAGCGACAATATGCAACATCATGAAAAACCTTATCCCTAACCTTATCGGAAGTGAGAAAATGGGAGTGGGCAGAAACTAGCATTAGCACTCGACTTGGGCGAAAACTAGTGCCAACAGCGCCCACTATGGATTAGCCATATGCATGGGCGACAACGAGCGAGAATGAGCGACACCGAGCGACAAAGAGGGGCACCAAGAAAACCCTTACCTCCATTTTTATAGGAAGTGAGAATATGGGACAAGGCGAAAACTAGAATCAGCACTCGACATAGACTAAAACTGGCGCCAATAGCGCCAACTATGAATCAGCCATATAAATGGGCGAGGCCAAGCGACATTGAGCGACATTAGGGAAGATCTCACCCCGAACATAACCTGAAGTGTGAATATGGGAATGAGCATCATCATAAGCGGCCAAAACTAGCTCTAATAGCGCCAACTATGGATTAGTTTTATGAATGGGCGACACCAAACGACAACGAGCGACATCAAGAAAAACCCCACCCCAAACCTAACCGGAAGTGCGGATATGGGAGCGAGCAAATATCAGCATCAGCGCTCTACATAGACGAAAACTAGCGCCAATAGCGCCAACTATGAATTAGTCATATGAACGGGCGACACCAAGCGACAGTGAGCGATTGCTAAGGGAAACAATGGCAAGTGATCCAGTGAATGCGTCTCCATTTTTCTCATCAAATAAAAATTATACAATTATAAGAGCTATTATTTTAGCCATTTCATTACTTGAACCTGATATTTGTGCATATCCAATTACTAACAAGGTCATGGATTCTAGTTGTTAGGAAATGGCCACCCACAGTAAAATCCAGATGTTTTGAAGGTTTTACGGGAGGTCGAAAACAGAAATTACGGCTTTGAAAAGTGGTGCCAACATATCAGCTCATATACAAACTGTTGCTGTAGTGCGTATTTTCTCAAAGCCAGATTTTATCACCTTTCTGCTCACGACCTTCACATGGGGACCATAAAGCAGCAACTCCAAGTTTCGAGAACCGCTCAAAATGGGATAAAAAAGAAAGCCAACGAGACCGGTTTCGGCCAACAAATGCTCCAAAATTTCCAAGAAAATCTAATAAGACCAGAACACCAATAGTAGCCTCCCTAAAGAAGCTATAGTAGTTGTAGTGGCTTTAAGAGGGAAGGCTGCTCACGCCTGAATAGCTGCATTGCGTGATGGACCACTTGGACTGTGAGGGGCGTGGCCGGCATCCACCCATACAAAGCCGCCGGCCAGCCTCTCTTCACCCTCTGCCCCCTTCAAGTATTGTTTTCGGGGCCCCAAATCGCCCCGCAAACACACAAACACGCCAACTCGCAAGTTTCGAGGCCAAATAATAACACAAATACTGCAGTGACGGCTGGCCGAGTTACCGCTGCAATGGGGAATGCGGGGGCGATTTTAAGGTCAAATTCTATGGAAACTGTTATAATTTGTTCATAAAGTATGCCTCGGTTTCGCTAAACTGTTCATTATTCCAGATTCCCAGAACCTACAGGTTTTTATACCGTAAATTGACATTTATAACATTAGATTTTGAAAAAAAAGTGCTCTTTCCGTAACCAAGCTGACTAACCAGGGGAAATGTCAACACAGCGAAAACGAGTTATGTACGTATTAGTATCTTTTGAGTCTTTATAGTAAAACTGCGTAAAATTCCGTCCTGAGGTGCTGCTGTTTCCTTTGAGAAGTTATAAGCGTTTTTCTACCTTTGAGAAAAGGTAAGGGCAAGTGCGCAAGGCAATTTTTTTAGGCTAGGCAGCATATGCGCTCAAAAATGATACCCATTTTATGGCATAAATGGAAGTTTTGGAGCTGTAAGCTGTGAGAAATGACGAAAAAACCAATAAATAACGGTCTTTCCTGGGCCGGTTCAAAAGTGGACGAGTTACACCTCATATGCTGAGATAGAAAAGTTAGAGAGAAATCGGTTGGAATGGAGATGGTAATACACCCATACAGCCTTTACTGGAACGCTTAGACCATTAGAAGCGTCAAAAAACGAGCCAAAATGTCCGTATTAGAGTGAAAATAGTGAAAGATACCAGTGCGCGGCTACTGACAAGGTGCTGCGAGAGTCAGCGACACTGGGCGACGCCAGGCGATACATGTGAGCAATTTTCTAGCATATAGCAATCTGATTTCAGCAGGAGTTCACAAAGATATCCTCTATTTCGCGTTGAAAATTGGTCTGGTCGATCGGGTGCGTGCGCGCGCATGCTGCTTCTCCTTCTCCCCACACTCTCTCACTGTTTCCCCCTCACTCCTCACACGCACGCGAAGGGGCAGAGTAAACTCTGCTTCCAGGTGAAGGATATATAGTGTAAGAAACACTTGGTGACAGCAGGTCTTGACCAAACTACATGTGCGGCTTCACATATGGCCAGATTCACACTTCCATCGCGGCACGACGCGATGACACGGCATTGGTGGGGTGGATCGATATTGCGTCGCTCTTCGATTCGTATCTTGGATACTTTCACCGCGCAGCGACGCGACGGCATGCTTTGCATACAGGCCGACACACGATGCGATATCAATCGATGCTCACCAACATCATGCTATCGCGTCTCGCTGGGATGCAAGTGTGACCCCGCCTTTAGGAACGCCATCGCATTGCGCCGCGATGGAAGTTTGAACTCGGCCTAGAAGCTACAGAGCGCGGTGAATACGCAGAAGAAAGCGGTATCTGGCATTAATCTGCTTCGGCGACACTGCGCGACAACTAGCGACAATAATCGATTTCAACGAAGAAGCAGAATCTAGCTAACAGAACCGTAAGCTGCAGCAGAAGTCTGTAGGCGATAATTGGCGACATTTGAAGATAATGAGCGACACTGAAGCGAAACCTTTGCAGACCCAATTCTGAAGGTGGAGAGAGGGGATGAAAACCAGATTCGAAGTCTGTATACACTGCGAGAGGTTTTCAGCGGTAACGATTGAGAATATAATTTTTTTTCAAAAGATACAGTAAATATAGGTTATAGTGAGATAAGCAAAAAAATTATAGGCAACGCTTAGCGATATGAGGCAATAATGAGCGACACTAAAGCAGAGTACAGCCAGTCATAATGTGGAATATGAAAGGCATCAACATCGAAATGGCATCGAAATCTGCACTTTTTGCACGGCCACTTTTGATGGTAACAAGCCGCGGCGACATCGAGCTACAATAAGCGACATTATACGACTCCATCAAAAGATACTGTGGTTATCTGCGCCAAATTCCGGTCCGCAATTGCGTCTCGACACGCTTTGCGGCCGCACGCGCTCGAGTCGGTCGAGTTTCCAGCGCCAAAGCCGACCCGATATGGCTTTTTCATACAGTTTTCTCTAATTTTGTTTAGTTCCCAGTTTCTGAAACCCACATAGAGTCAACAGACCGGGGCTGCGGCGCTGGAAACTCTTCGGCCATTGTTATACCAAGAGTTTGCGACCGCGACAGGTGCGGTCAACTGTTACAAATCGTGTCGGGACCAGACCCACACAGTAGAAAAATGCTGTCGCAAGAACAGTTTGCAGCTCCTGTCGCGGTCGCTGGCTCGAAAGGGGATGTTATGCCTGCAATTTGGAAACCGTGCGGTAATCGGTCGCTGTCGCGGTTGTCCGTACGGGTGTCAGCGACAGCGACCCAGCCAAATCCGGCATCGTGCCGGGTTTGGCTGGGTCGCCGCGCGGCCGCAAAGCGTGTCGAGACGCAATCGCGGACCGGATTTGGCTCAGAGAAGCACAGTAGCATATCTTTTTCAGCATATACAGCCTAAGCTAGCTAAGTTGCAGCATAAATGTGTAGGCGACAATTGGCGATATGCGGCGACAATGGGCGATATTGAAGGAGAAATACTGCAAGCCTGATTCGTGCGGCAAAAAGTAGAATAGAAGATCATTCGGTGTATAAAGTCTGTCCGAACGACACTGTCCGCCCACACGGTAGGCGTGCGTGTCAAACGCAATTTCGGACATTTGGATCGATTAGCAGGAATACTAGACAAATAGTGAATAATATTCCTGTCAGCTGTTTGCAGAAATGGAAAGGCTCTTCCGTAAAACGCCAGCGGCCGCTAAACAGGCACGCCGAACGTGTGGCAGGACAGTTTTATTCTGACGCACTTAATGCATTGCGAGCGATTTTGGGCAAAAACGAGCCATGGCGACATCGCGCGACATTAAGCGACATTACGCGACATTACGCTATGTCGTGAAAAAGTACAGAGCTACACAGTTGGAGGATAACACTCGAAATCTGCAGAAAAATCATGGATTCTGTGCTGATTGTTTCACCCAGAAAACACCGGAAGACAGACCATGATGTTGAATTGAGAGCTGCCTATGGCCAAAAATAGAAACCCTTGAGGCTATTTTCGTTTATGAGATGTTATTGCATGGAGATGAGCATGAGCAGCATCAGCAGGAGAATGAGTGGGAGGATGATCAGACGCTGGAGCAAGGCGGCTGGGTGATGTGATGAAGACGCATGCAATTAAACAAACTCGTCGCCTCACTGCAAAACAGCTATAAGTTCTCAGCCCAACAACACATGAGATATCCGTTTGATCCGGGAAAATCCACTGCAAAAAATAACGATTGACTGAAGTTTTGGTAGGACGAATAATTGAGGGGCAGATTTATATAGCCTTCTATTTCGAAAAAAGGTTTTCATTCTTTGGATTCAGCTTTGCCCAGCGTGACACCACCAGAGAACATCTTTAGTCCATAGTTCACTCAGAAAGTGTATGAAGTCACGAAACACTCTGGACTCAATTTTACAGTACAATACCCACCCTAAGTTTCGGTAAAAACGCAAAAAAACGCAAAAAAAAGCTTTTTTCGTCTTTTGATCTTAACTGGTTTCAAAGTGGACGTTTTTCAAAATTGAAGACATCTCTGGAATCATTATTGCATATTCTCTCCTTTTGATCTAAACATGGCTTACTCTCCATCAAGGCATATAGAGTTGACATAATCAATCGAGTGTATGAGAAATTTAGCACTATGAAATGTTGAAATGTGTGGCTGTGTCTACGCTAGCTTATTCAGCTTGCTTTTGATTTCGGTTTTTGAATTTACAAATTTTATTTCCTCTAGATTTTTGTTTTTTGAAATTCATTTCCTTTTCACATCTGGGTATTATTTATTAGCTATTCATTCAGTTATTTGTTTAATATGTTTTAGCTTTTTGTTTCTTTTCTATTTACTCTATTTTTTATACGAATTTTCGCTATAATTCGAATACCTATATGTTTCAATGTCAATCATATACTTATTTAAAAAAAAGGGTTTCGCTAACGACGTTAAATAATTATGCGAGTATGAATTTTTTAATTTCCATCCTCAGACAAACAATTCATAACGGTAAAAACCTCGAGCCTCTCCAATGGAGGAGGTAGCTTGAGTTTCAATTACTTGTATCAATACTCGAAATTTCTAATAAATATTACCCAGTGGTGAAATACAATTAAATTCTAAAAACATAAAATCTAAACGAAATAAAACTAGTAGAATTAGAAGAAAACTCTTATCAAAAACAAGTTGATGAGACTAAGGTACACACAGTTTCACGTTTTAGCATTTCATATTGTACCACTTCTCACCCACACGATTGATTGTGTCACCCATATATGCCTTGTTTGAGAGTAATCCATGAGTAGATCAAAAAGAAAGAATGATCGATGTTGATCCCAAGGATGTCCTCGAGTTTGAAAAGCGTCCACTTTGAAGCGAGTTATGATGAAAAGACGAAAAAAGCGATTTTTCGCGTTTTTTTCACCTTTTAACCAAAACATAGGGTGGGTATTGTTTTTATGCCTTTTTGAGAGCTCCAACGCTTTTAAAGGTGCAGTGCACCCTAAAAATTATTTTCCATATTTTATGTTTGTTGTGGTTTTGATAAAATCACTCGTTGATCACAATGGTATCTTTGGAATCATTCTAGGCTCCCAGAAACAGAGTAAGGGCTTCATGGAGGATTTCTGGAACCATTGAGCATACTCATACAGTCGCGGACGACGGCTGTTGCATCGTGTGACACATGATATGCGTGCTGGGAGAAAGGAGAATCGTGCCGGGACCAAGTGGTCCCAGCAAGATTATCACGTGTCGCATGATGAAACAGCCGTAGTCCGCAAATGCGGACCGGAATGCGGCCCAGAGAACGACAGTAAAAGCGCCTCATGTCTTCTACAAATAAAATACAATTCTTTTTGAGTACAAGTCTTCCATCTAAAATGGAGAGGTATCTTATTTTTCTGGAAAAACGACAAAAAAATCGAGGTCATGACGTGGGCAAGAAGTGTGGACACGCGGTCCCACGGGCAAAACAGCTGTGGGTGCGCAGTGTGGACAAGCGGTTTTTAAGTGTTCAAGGAAGGAGATAGAATGCGTGAAGGAAATCGAAGAAATGTGGGTTGTTGGAGAGGGTGGATGCCGTTTCGAGAAGCGCTGAAGTCATTCTGAGGATGAATGAACGTAATTCTAGGGCATTATAGGGGCTATTGAGTTATCCGAAGGGAACGCTGGTTCACTCAAAAAGTTGTAGTGGAGTGGTAGTGAAGGGGCAGGGGTTGCTCTTAGGTGGACTTTGGAGATCGCCTGCGAGAGGAAATTGATCAACTAGACATTGCTCTTTCGTGGGAGTCTTGGAGTCACTCAGGAGGAGATTGGGGGTCCTTCAAGGGTAATGTGAGGTCTGTTTGTCAAACCTCGAGTCTGTCGATTAGGGTTGGGTTCAGCGTGAACACCACAGGGCTAATTTCTGCGATAAAGCCAACTCAAGGGATAAATTCAGGAGTACTTCAGTGATGAAACCGGTTCCAGTTTCTTCCGGGTGAACGGAGGTATATACCAGGCTGTCCAATGATTCTTGTAAGAAAATTTCACCATATTTAATTTTTTTAAACTTTATTGAAAAACAAGTCTGATCAACAATATAATCACCACAGTTATCCACAACAGTGGCCCAACGATTGGGCAGGTGGCCGATGCCCTTCGCCCAGAACTCCGGGGGCTGCGACTCGAAGAATTCTGCGATGTCGGATTTGAGGTTGTCGTAGTTGGTGAATTTTCTTCCGGCCAAATGGTGCTTCAGCGGGCGGAACAAGTGGTATTCGGAGGGGGCGAGGTCCGGGGAATGCGGCGGATGGGCAACCGTCTCCCAGCCGAGCGTCGCCAACTTCTGCTGGGTCTCCTTCGCTAGGTGGGGGCGCGCGTTGTCGTGCAGCAGGTGGACCGAGGCCCGTCGGGGACGCTTTTCTCGGACGGCGGCGGCTAGTTTCTCGAGCTAATCCGTGTAGATGGAGGCGGTGACCGTCCTGCCTTGCGGGAGCAGCTCGAAGTACAGAATGCCCTTAGTGTCCCACCAGCAGCAGAGCATGATCTTAAGCGGGTGCAGGTCGGCTTTCGGCGTCGTCGGCGGGTCTTCTCCGCGCGGGATCCAAACGGCACGGCACGTGAAGCTGTCGTAGAGGACCCAGCTCTCATCCCCAGTGACCAGTTCCTCGCGAAACTCCTTGCGATGCGGACGAAGGAGGAGGGACTGGCAGACGGCCACGCGGGCCCTGCTTGTTGGCGTCCGTCAGACGGTGGGGGATCCAACGGGCCAGAACTTTGTGGTAGCCGAGTAAGTTGAGTCGATTGTGGATGGTGGACTTGCTGCAGCCGAGCGTCGTCGCCAGTTCACGGGTGGTGGCTTCCGGCTTCTCCTTGATACAGCGACGGACTTCGTCATCATCCACCGTAGAAGGCCTCCCGCTGTGCTCCGAGGCTTGTGTCGCCGCTCTCGAAACGATTGAACCAGCTGCTGACTGTGCGTTGGGACACTGCATCCTCCTTGCATGCTCTGCAGATGTTGGCGACCGCGGTGCCCGTGTCGTTGCCCAGCAGCCACTCCTAGTACACGAACGTGCGAAATCGACCTTGGCCCATTTTGGCTTGTACTGGTAGCCAGACACGGCGACTGCGCCTTATATACCCCTAGCGTAGAACTTTGGAGAACCTTCTAGAAGGTTCTTACACTTGCCTGATATTATAACACTTCTATGGAAAATTATAGAATTTTGAAAATTTTCGGACAGGAATTATTGAACGGCCTGGTAGATATGGATTCTTGAGAAGGAGAGGAGAGAGGGTATGGGAAACATCGTTGAGGACAGCCAAAGGAATCTGGTCCGTCCGGCCGGTACTGTGAGTGCTACTCAAAGAGTAGACTCAATGAGTGGTAGCCACTAAAGGGGGTGTCAATGTCGCATGGTCAACTACATCATTTAAAAGATGATAAATGTTTTCTGGTGAATTCTGGTCCGCTGTCTCCGGACGTGACATCGGATTTTGCTACGAACACCTCTGAGCGACGTTACAAGCTTGTATGAAGTTTTGAAGTTAAAAAGGCAAGGGCACCCATCAGCCAATTTTTGGGGGTTTTGAAAAAAAATTCCGGATTCGGCTCAAAACTTTCAACTGAGGGTTATTCAGGGTGCTGAACGCGAATCTGGGGGCTGTTTGTCGCTAGACTTATGGTTGCTGCAGGATACGGTAGGCATAATGCCTTTTAGCTGGCTTTACCTACCTTAAAATTTCGAAAATCAAAAAATGGACCTCAAATTCGTGTTCGGCGTCCCAAAGAACACCCACAGAGAAATTTTGAACCAAATCTGAGACTTTGACCAAGCTACTGTATACTCACCGTAACCTACCGTAATCTATCAAAAATCGATGAACGGATTGCAGATTCGTGTTTAGTACTGCAAATAACCCCAAGAGCAACAATTTGAGCTGTATCTACAGTAGCACTCCGGAAATCGGCAAATGTCGCCATTTGCAGCCAAATTCCCACCCCCTCCCCAGGATGGGAAGCTTCGAAAGAATGAAGTCGAAAAGCTCGGAAAATCGTCAAATAGACACCAGATTCGTGATCAGCACCCCAAATAACCCACCTGGAAGGCTTCTTGAGTGAAACAGCAATATTTATTTCAAAAAAGTTTCAGAGGTATAAATGAGAGCCCAACCGAAAATCCACAAGAGTCCAAAACGCTATCAGTCTGTGCAATGTTTGGAAAATGTGCCTTCACCCGAAATTTGCTCAGTGAGATAGTTTTGGGCGCTGATTACAAGCATAAGAACCGTTTCCGGATTTCGCAAACACTGATGCGCGTTTTTGATAGAAAAAAGGCGGGAAATACGAACTTTTTCAGGATATAACTTTTTTCGCAGATGTCCGTAGCAAAATCCGAGTTCAGATTTGAAGAGGGCGTGCTAGAGTTGACTAGATGACATTTATCAGCTTTCTGATCCGGGGGTACACCATGCGAGGTGCGTTAGTCAGCAGAATAAAGGGACTATTCAAAAAGATTATGGGTACGGATGAAAACGTAGTTGAGTGGAGATGGGCATTTCGAGGGAATAATGGTTGTTGTAGGGAGTACTAAAACCATTTTCAGAGAGACTGGTCGTTCTTTGTGGTACAGCGGGTGTTATATGCAGCTAGAATACGGAGGATATGGGCTGCTCATGCGATAGGAAATGGGATCGGAAGTGCTCAAAGGGCAAAATTTGTTAAAGAAGTCGTGTAGGGTCGGTCGAGGAACTACATAAAGGCAGTGCTCAAGATAAAAAATGTGTTTCAAATTCCACAAGGAAAGGGTAGTGGAGGGATACACTGCAACTTTGACGTCGAAAGAACGCACGAAAACGAGTCAGGAAGAGCCCCTAAAAGAGCCCGAAGTTGCCACCTTGAGCGCAAGGCAAACCCCAAAAGCGCAATGCCCGCCCTTCGACGTGAACAAATGAAAACCCGAGATCGTGGAATCAGCGATGGTTTCCGATTAATAGCCTCTTCCCTTCACCAATAGTCAATAGTTCTAATTCTTCCCTTCGTTTTCAGCTTCTCTCTTTACTCAGGTCAGCTCGCATACATCGGTTGCAAAAGACGGAAGTTACACAACTCGTCCGCCATGCTTCTGTATAGCTCAATTTTTGAGGGACCATAACTCCGTTTCCAGAAGGTCTTGTACGACTCCAGAGGCATCATTTGAATCAGCATGGGACCGTTTTCAAGATAGGTTAAAAAAAAACAGAAAAACGATTTCGATCGTGAACACTGCCTTTAAGTTACTAACGAGAGAAATGGGCGTCAGGCGAGGCGCAGTATTATGAAGTTAAGGTTTACACTCTGCTTCAATCAAGTGGACTTTCCTAGAGCGCAGAGATCTTACAAGGCAACTACATATACTATTTACCACACCAACCATTGCAGATGAAATATACTTTTCTGGAACCAGTTTCAGACGTAGAGTCCGAATATGCCTTTCGTAGCTGCCTAGAAACACTGTGAAAAACTGACAGGAGTTCCCCCCTTATTTCTGCACTAACTGCACCTCCTGAAACGCCAAGAAATCTCTCGGATATCTGGAAACGGACCTCCTAATCGTGTTCACCCTCCACTTACAATGGAACTACTTTTAGTCAGCCTGGTCATTTCGGATGAAATGTATTTTTCTAGAACCGTTTTCAGCGAAGAATCCGATTATGATCTTCGCAGCTGCCCAAAACCACTCTAAAAAAATACCCGCGTTGAACTCAAAGCCTGGCGGCAAGGTAAGGGTATACTCTATAGTTGTTCCAAATCGAATAATCGGATGAGTATCCGACTGTTCCAGTCATATAAAAAAGTCGAATATTCGAAAACTGTGATATCCGACTACAGTCAAAAAGTCGAATATCCGAAAAACAGCGATATTCGAATACAGACGAAAAGCCAAATATTCGAAGAAGTGCGATATCCCACTACAGTTGAAAAGTCGAATATTCACAAAAGTGCGATATCCGACTACAGTTGCTGGAAGGCTGGAAGTATACGTAATAATTTGGAGCCGGGATAAAAGAGGGACTGTAACAGACGTGAATTTTTTGTGAATGGAGTTTGATACTCGGAGCTGCACACACTTCTTCTATTCGGTCCAAAACTCCATACTTCGAGAGTCTTAGTCTCCGCTCGAGTCTCCAAATCATATTCAAAAGTACTAGATCTGGGGCCGAACGACATTCTTTGAAGAGCTCCAGCTTTAAGGCCCCGGTCAGAGTTGGTGCTATTTGCATCTGTAACCCACCGACTCCCCCCAACACCCCCCCCCCCCCCAACCCCCACCCGGTCGATACGTATGATTAGAATGATGGAGTGAGGTTGAGAAAATCACTCGGTGTATGGAACTAGATATGACGATGATTACGTGGCCAACAGGATTGCACCTGTTCGGAGAAATAGTGAAGGAGAGTAAAATGAAAGAACGGAGGTAGCAGTAAGGTTAGCTTTCTAGTGATACGCAATGTTTTATCATCGGCCCGCCCACTCGGTGATTTTCTCATCCGCCGTCATCCACGTATTGCATGGATATCGACCGCGTCGGATACATCGAGTAATTTTCTCAACCTCACTCCGTTATTTTAAACATACGTATCGACCGGGTGGGGGTTGGGGGTGCGGGGGTGCGGGGGTGTTGGAGGGATACACCCAGTGATTTCCTCAGCTCCAACTCACCATGTTGTTCATACGTATCGACCGGGTGGGTGTTGGGGGTGCGGGGGGATACACCGAGTGATTTTTGCATCCCATTTCCAATGCATTCTGTGTGTGTCGACGTGGCTGGAGACGTCGGCTCATCCAACTATGACCGGGGCCAAATACCTTGATTCGACTACCGTAAGCTGGCAAGTTTGCATAGCCATTTCGGAAGCAGCGTAGGCAGACTAATCTGGTGAATTAAAGCTGTAAATTCTCTGAAGCATCAATGTCTCTCTTTCTGTAAGGATTCAAAACGACTACGTTGCTTTAGATGAGAGGTCGCACATAAGTCTTGAACATCCGTGACAGTCAAGCGGAAACTACTCAACAATCTAGACATTGCAATTTTCGCAATCTCTATTGTTTGCGATATGTACCTGTCGAAGAAGAGGCTTTCATCAACTTGTATTCCCAGATACTTGACCACACGAACAGCATTGATGATAGCGCCTGAGTGCAAGAAGTAAGGTAACCTAGGATTCCGGCTTCCCAAATATTGCTAATTAAGCTGCAAATTTGTGAAAGCAGTGATGCAAGCAGTAAAAGTTTGATGGAATAAAACAAAAATAGCTTTGTCTCGAAAATCGTATCCCTACCAAGAAGTTCCGGAAATGTACAAAAAATATCCGTAGGGCAATTGAAAACAGCTGTTGAATACATTGCTACCAACTTTTCTAATTGTTCGGCTGAATGAAGGAGGATATGGGTCGTTGAGACTGGTCCGTCTGACTGGCACTGTGAGCATTTACCAGGAAAACGGTCGGTCGATGAGCAGCAGTCACTAAAGGGAGTGTCGGCAGTCAAGAAAATAATGAGACTATTCGAAAGATAATGGGTACGGATGAGGAGGTAGTTGAGCGGAAATGGGGATTTCGAGGGAATGGTGGTTGTTCTAGGGAGCACTGAGGCCATTTGCAGATAGAATAGTCGTTCTTTGAGGCACAGGCAGTGTTATATGCAGCCGGAATGTGAAGGATATGGGTTGCTCATGGGATAGGAAATGTGATCGGAAGTGATCAAAGGAAGAACGGTTGTTGGAGAGGTGGTGTATGGTCGCTCTAGGTCGTACTGAGGCTACTAAAGGGGGGAAAGGGGCGTCAGGCGAGGCGCAGTACATGCGTTATGGGGTGAAGGTTTATACTCTGCTTCATTCGAGTGGACTTTCCTAGAGCGCAGAGCTTAGTAAAAGTCTCAGACCTAGTCGATCAGACCTAGTCGAAAACGTCTCTGTGGGGTTACTCGGGATGCTGGACACGAATCTGGAACCACCTATCGATTTTCGAAAGTAGGTCAGCAGATAAAAACTTCAGTCCCTAACGAGATGTTTCTTTCTTCGCTATGCCAATCCAGGTTTTGTATGAAGGAATCGTTTTTGTTGGCCTTACGTTTCGGCAAGCTCGCCGTTATCAGAGGCCTGAAATTTCATCGAAACAGGTTATTCACGAGTTAACTAGATGCGCCTCACATTCGACGTCGTGATGGCAGAGGCCTGAATATGTTACGGGCCTATGCAATCATATGCGAAAAGGTCAAGGCTCTTATTTTCTCATATGAACCTAGTCCTAATTTACCGATCCCTAAAGAATAGAAGGTATCGTTGCCCTTGGGCGAGGATCGAACCCGACAGTGTGCAGCAAAAGCAGCGCTTCTTGCCACCATACCAAACGCGCCCATTTGGGCAGGTTTCGCTGGCTAAATGGCATATAGTAACATACTCTGAACCCTAAAAATATCAAGTAACGGACTTGAGATCCGTGTGCAGGATGTCGAATAAACCCCAAAGAATAGTTTTGAGCTAAATCCCGAACAATTTTTCTGAACACATCTAAAATTGCCCCCTTGGTGTACCCTTACACCTGAGCGCCCTAATAATGAAGCGCTCATTCCCGACTCAGAGAACTCTTCAGCCGTCGCCCGACAGTTCGGCTGGTTCTCCCAATCAGCGGGTCGGCTTCTGTTGCTTCTCGGTGCTTTGCTGTAATTATCCGGGCTTCTTCAGTTCGACCGAATAGCAACAGGAGTGGTTCAGAGATTGGGAGGAGTCGGACTGACAGTCGATTCCGATTCCCGTTCGCAGCGGCTCGGGGCCAAAAATCGCCTTAGTATGAAGAAGAAGACCATCTGCACGTTCAGGAAATTGCAGTGTGTTCATCGGGTTTGATGTCTTAAAGCTGTAAACTTATGCAAAACCGAGCAGCAGCATGTTTTCTTTGGAATTGCACAAACGCGTTTCCGCAAACAGTGTCTCAGAGGGTGTGCTTCGAGGGGGTGATTTTTGAGCGCTACGTCGCGGAGTTATTTTTCCATGACAACATTCCCTACACATGACCTGTCAGTCAGAAAACTCATGTGGACACGAATCAACAATCAGGCCGGGGGAATCGTGTTGCAGTTGCGTCGACGGCGATGAATGATCCGTCAAAGGAAGAACGCATTCATGGCAACGTCGTCGACGAAAGAATAACATTCGGGGAGGCAGAGAGACACGCATGAATGCATCACTGAAACCAAATGGCTATGAAAAATAATAATAGGTTGTAGTGAGGTTTCTCCGCCACTGACGATTTTTGAAACTCTCAGCGCTGACCTCTCGGCCAAGTGAGATGTACCGTTCGAAAGCACAAGTTGTTTTGTGTTTACGGTCCTAGTTAGAATCCACATAACATCGGCATGGATCCTGAAGAGACTTTGCGTTTCCCGCTGGAGGTTGTCGCAAATTCGGTGCACCTATGTTATAGCATATGACACCGAGTTTGCGCCAACCTTGAACAGTGAACGCGAAGTCTCTCCAGATCCATGTCGACGTTAATCAATCCAGTCTGGTGAATGGAAGGGACTGCGATGGTAGATCGCCCGATACCCCGTTGACCGGTGATGCCGGCAACGCCACAAGGCCAGCCGCATTGATCGCACGTGGTCCATTCACTAAATCTGATTCAATGACCACACTCCTTACCTTAATCTCTCTTCGCAAGCACCCTATGTATGTATCATACCACATGGAGCGAGAGAGTGTGGCTACTTACATAGGCTGAGCACAAGGGATAAGAAGACCTAACGATCTTTCTACGGCATGCTTATGCTTGTGGCTACATTAGTCATCCAACAATAACGGCTTCGTTATGTTCAATTTGGTGATTAAGTTCTATTAGAATTCCTTCAAAGGCACGCAGATTGAGTCAACATTTTGTCTGACATAAACGTGCAAGAGAATGGCGGCTAACCTTTTTCTTTTCCTTTGCATGTATAGCCTAGGTCGCTCATTTTGAGCCGGTCGAAGCAAGGCTTATCGCGCTTATCATGTCAAAATCTCTTTATCACTGTTATATTTTGCCATCACCGACCGCTCCGCTGCTTACGTCGCCCGAATTCATCCAAGCAACCTAAGCGATAGCTTGTCTATAGGACTTCGTCACCTGGTCAACAACGCTTTCTTTGTCGCCAGCGCTATAGGAAAGCTGAATATAGTCACTGTCCGTCCTTTCCTGACCTTTAATTCTTTCTCTTCTGTCTATATTCATACCCTCTATTTCAGAGCCAATTTCGCTCAGAACAATCGTGTATGGTTTCCATTTTCAATTTAGTCTGACGCATGGACCAGGCGGCCTCACTGGAGATTGGGGTTTCGACTTGCGCGGGGTGATCTACCGTCGCAGCCCCGTCCATTCAGACTAAAATTATTACGCGAACTCTAGATGTGCCCGCGTACGGTGCTTCTTTTTCTCTCCCTTACTCTCACACCGCCTCTACTTTCGCTTCGCACACGCGCGCGAAGGAACATAGTAAATTTTATGCCGAAATAGGATTAACTTGATTAGCGAAATAGTTTCGGCCTCTAACTCTGTTTTTTTAGAGGGCGATTCTACTGAAAATGAGGCGTTTAGCATTTCTGTTTGCCCTTATCATGGTCAGCATTGAAATGGGTGAAGTCTTTTCCTACGAAGATGATCAGGTAATTTTCTTGGTGTGCGATGGAGTGTTGCAGGTCTAAGTTACGACTATACAGCCTCTAGTATGACTTGTTAGAAGTGAACAAGGGGCACATTTGTTTTTGTAGAGCTTCGTCCACTATACCAAGCAACTTAGGGGAGATCGGTTGTGGAGACTTGAAGAGTTTACGCAAAGGCTAGCTCCGATTCGTTGGCCTCCTCAAGTACCGGTGAGTTTGATGAGGCAGTGTACTCCCTACCTTGTAGTAGAATGAGTAAGGAAAATTGTAGATGAACGGCTGTTTGCTGGACTGCATTGATGTCTACATTCCACACGATTTCAATGGTTTACACAAGTGCTATGCTCTATGCGGCCACTGATGAGTGCCATTAGAGCTGCTCTTCACCCGTTTTTTCCTTTCAGTTACTGCCGTTGCTCATGTCTAAAGATTATTGAATAAAGTCACTTCTGACTTTGATCGCATTCTCTTTTCTTTGAAAACAGTCATGGAGGAGTGAACAACTATACAGATATTACGTATTCAGTTCGCTAATGAAGAGCCTACCAACTACCTCAATAGCGTTGAAA
The DNA here is from genome assembly GCA_029168955.1 of Aplectana chamaeleonis. NCBI lineage: Eukaryota > Metazoa > Nematoda > Chromadorea > Rhabditida > Cosmocercidae > Aplectana > Aplectana chamaeleonis. The sequence continues at coordinate 2,390,753 of JAPDOI010000033.1, read as the reverse complement.
GTTAAGGTGCGGCACTATTAATACAATAAAAGCGCTATAATCCCATGAAGCACGGGCAAGATACGTTGGGATAGGAAGGTGCATAGGCGCTCTTCTTTACTGATCCCTGCCACCAGATATGGAGTCATAATAAAGATCTGACGACAAGTTATTTTCAACGTGTAAAGTATAGGTGAGTATGTGCAGGGTAGAATGCTCCGTACTTTCACTGTATTACATCATGGTTCTTGTTAGCTCGTTCCAAGATCAATCGATGGCTGAGACAATTTGTGGGAAAGTGCGCTCTCCATCTTTGCCCTCTCTGCATTGGCATATACTTTCTTGTCTCTCTCGTTTCTTCACATCATGATCGCATCTACTGCGCCGACTCCTACATGAAGACTGGGTGCGCAGTGACCCCCCTCGCCCCCCCCCCCCCACCAGCCGAGCGAAAAGTTAGGATGACCCTCGGTGAACTGTTGTGCTGATTTGCTCTATCAAACAATGTGACGTCGAACAATCAATGACCATACGGCTTTATGAGGGCAGAACCAATTAATTGATTAGAGTTGGGTCGCGCCATACCAACCAACCCTGCAGTGCAGATGTAGATGATTCAGTATCCACGCGGCGCCACGAGGGTTCGAGTCCAGGTGTTGTAACCCTGAATGTTTTTGTGTGATGCGCAGGTATTAATCGCATCTCAGGTGCAGCTCCACAATTTTCTGACAACGCTTTCCACAATGCCAAGCCTTCTTAAAATCACCGCCGCTGAAAGCCCTTTGAATACAGCTTGCGCGATGGTAGCTCGCAAGACGTATGTACTTCGGAGGCAGTTTTCCGTCAGAGGTGTGTGCATGCTCGGCGTGGGCTTCCAAAAACTCATGAAGCATCCTTAAATATATCTGCCTGCGCAATGAGAGAAAAAAGTGTGCATATACTCGATAGGTGTCTGCATATCCTAACATGTGTTTCATGCATGTCTGAGAAGTACCGGAGGTCTAGACTAAATCACAGGCTTGCAACAGCAGTACTACAAAAAGAAGTGGAATGGTGGACCAGAATGCGCTGATAGGAACCTCATTTATTGACTAAACAACATATGAAGAATGGTTGGTTGTAAAAACATCTACATGCAATTCCTCAAAACAACGACTAGGCCACACCTCACTATGAGACTGAAGAACAAAAATTGTTGCGAATTCAAAGTGGAATAAATGACATGTCATGAGAACGAAAAACGCTCGGTAACCAACATAGATTAGGCATGGAAATAGAGCACAAAAATAGCCATTACTTCATTGTCTAGAGCCATGCTAAAACTCTTTGAAGGCAGTGTTCACGATAGAAATCTCAGGAAAGTCCACCTGATTGAAGCAGAGTGTAAACCTTAACTTCATAATACTGCGCCTCGCCTGACGCCCATTTTTCTCGTTAGTAACTTAAAGGCAGTGTTCACGATGGATTCTGATTTTTTTAAACTTATCTTGAAAACGGTCCCATTCTGATTCCAATGATGTCCCAGGAATCGTACAAGACCTTCTGAGAACGGAGTTATGGTCCCTCAAAAATTGAGCTAGGGAAGCATGGTGGACGAGTTGTCCGAGGCTTGTAACTTTCGTCTTATGCAGCCAATGTATGCGAGCTGACCTGAGTGAAGAGTGAAGTCGAGAATGATGGGAAGAACGGGGTTCTTGATCGGAAACCATCGCTCGTTCCACGATCTCGAGTGTTTCAGTGTTCACGTCGAGGGGCGGAGAGGGGCCGGACTTTTCCAAAGCGGCGGGGTTTGCCCACTTCTCTAAGCCGTTTTGCGGCTCCTGGGTTGCTTTTCGTCCCGTAACCTCAACGCTGTCTTGCTTCTGAGAGCCACGAGAAGCGTTTGTCATGAAAAATTTGAGAATGAAGTTTATCGTGAACAGTGCCTTTAAGGGGAAGGGAACGTTCGAGCGATATAGCGTGCACAACTATATCGCGAAAGTATCCCGCACATTGCATAAAGGTGTCGCCGTCCGGCACACTAAGGCCTCTGGTCCATAACACCTTAGGATCCGTACCTAGGGAGTCATGGAGTCTTTGGCCACAAGCCACAATTTCGCCACCCTGAACTGTCGATCGCTGTCGAGTGATATCCAAAAAACTGCGCTATCCAGACTTCTGAGCTATTTCCATGCACCGTTTGCTGCTTTGCAGGAAACCCGCCTCAAGGATAGACCCGTCATCAGCGTCGGAGAGTACACCATCTACTGCGGCAACGCTGACGATAGGAGAGTGGGAGGCTGTGCAATAGCTGTAAGGAAGGATTTCAATGGTATGGTCAAGGAGTTCGGCTCAACGTCGTGTCGGAATGCATTCGTACGACTGCGGGATCACAGAGGATTCAATCTGTGGATAGTGAGTGCTCATGCGCCCACTGAAACCGCCGAAGACAATTCGAAGGATGCGTTTTATGAGGAACTCAATACGTTGCTGGCCAGGATACCTTGTCAACATGCTGTTGTCGTGGGGATTGACGCAAATGCGAAGATGGGACTTGATCAGGAATCCGAAGTACTCGGTAAATGGTTCTACCCAGTGGAGCAAACATCGGACAATGGCTACCGCCTTGTCGACTTTTGTGAACGCAGTGGTCTGATTATTGCATCGACATTCAAGAGGAATCATCGCCGCCATCAGCTTACGTGGCAGGGACCAACCCGGCTATCTCCAGAAGAGCAGCGGAAGCGGAAGATGACAACTTTGAAACTACAGCTTGACTATGTCCTGACGAGGAATATTCCAGTATCGGACATTCGAAGATCTAGAGCTGTGTGGGATGTCGCATTCGATTCGGATCACCGTCCTGTTCTGTTGAACTTCACTGCGAGGATTCATAAGAGGAAGCGAGGGGCTCAGCCTCTCCAGAGGATTGACATGACAAGTCTCAGAGATGAAGAGTGCAGAAGGAATTTCCGACAACGCGTTTCTATTCACATCGGAGTACGGACTAAGAAGAAACTTTGCGACGCGGATTCTTTTGTCAAATGCATCCAGGACGCTTCGAAAGAGGCACTCCCGGTTGTACAGCCTAAGAAGAAGTTCGCCTACGTCTCAGAAGAAACAACATCTACCTACAACAGAGTATGTGCTCTCCGAACTGCAGGAAACTTCGTGGAGGAGAAGCGTCTGAGGAGGAAGGTGCGGCGGGAGCTTCAAAGCGACCGCGAACGAGCGTGGGCGGGTAGAGCTAAGGAGTTCGAGAAGGCTTGGGAGGAGAAGAATCCGAGGAAAGCCTACACGTTGCTGCGACAGTATAGCGGGAAGATGAAGAGATGTTCTCCTGTCTTGAACACTACCAATGGAGTTGCAGTTGGTGATGCGACGCTGCCAATATGGAAGGATTACTTCAGTTCACTACTGAATCGTCCAGCGCCATCAGTACCTGAGCTCCCGCATGTTCAGAGAGCACATTACGATGTCAGTGAGGAACCGCCGACTGAGTCTGAAGTTTTGGATTGTGTCCGGAAAATGAAGAATGGAAAGGCAGGTGGAGATGACAACATCACTGCTGAAATGCTGAAAGCTCTTCCTCCGTCTGGGATTCGTGAAATGACCAACACCATCCGTGCCATATGGATGAGCGAAAGGATACCCGATTCGTGGAGACATGCGATCATCGTACCTCTTCACAAGAAGCTATCCGTCACGGATCCTAAGAACTACAGAGGAATCTCTCTACTTCGTGTCATGTACAAGGTTTTAGAACGTATCATTCTCGAGCGACTTATCAAACATCGTGAAGGAACGACCAGAGATGAGCAAGCCGGTTTTCGACCTGGAAGATCGACCATCGACCAAGTGTTCGTCGTGAGAAGAGTAATTGAATCGTGGCAGCGGTTTTCGAAGCCATTACAGCTTGCTTTTTTGGACTTTGAAGCCGCGTTCGACTCTCCTCATCGTGATCGGTTGCTCAATGCTCTGCGAGCAGATGGAGTCCCGGAAAAGTATGTTCGGTTAATCGAGGACATGAACAAAGGAACAACAGCAGCAGTTCGTACACCTGTCGGATTTACGTCAGCTTTCGAGGTGAAAACAGGAGTAAGGCAAGGAGCCGTTGCAGGACCTTTTCTTTTCAACTTCGCCGTTGATGACATCATGCGTAGAGTTGCAGAACAGTTTCCTGCGGATGTGATCCTAACACCATCAGGACGCTCCCTTGTCGACCTGGAGTACGCCGACGACATTGTGTTATTCGCTGAAAACAACGCAAAACTGCAAAGGATTGTGAACCTCGTTTCGAAGTATGCCGCAGCCTATGGACTTCGTCTTCGTCCCGACAAATGCAAGCAGATGTGGGTCTCTCAGAGGCCTTCAACTGGAGTTTGTGTGGACGGACAACGTATCGAACTGGTGGACGATTTCTGTTATTTGGGCTGTTTGCTGAAGAACGATGGTAGTTATGCAGCGGATATTCGACAACGATGTGCGAAAGCTACGTCTGCATTCAATTCTCTAACCAAGTGTTTGTGGTCTACCACCATCGCGAAGGAAGTCAAGTTGCGCGTCTACCTATCCGCTATTCGCCCTATCATGATGTACGGATCGGAGACGTGGGCAGCACCGAAAACGCAGATGGAAAGGTTGGATTGCACGGAGAGGAAGCTTTTAGGCGTTTGCTTGGATATTTCTGGCCGCGTGTATGCCATAACGAAGACCTTTACAAGGAAATCGACGCAGTACATCAACGCTTGACACGAGGGAGGTGCCAGCATCTCCTAACGCCATCTCAAGCAGCAATGGAAAGTCGACTTCGACTGCTCGGGCATATACTAAGAAGAACGCCGGATCGTCTCGTACAACACGCTTTAAAAATGCTTCCAAATCCTGTCTGGAAACGGCCACCTGGGCGTAGGCGAAAGTTCTGGACGGATGTGGTTAAAGAGGATTTAAAGTCACTCGGCATCGAAAGACAGTTCAGGCGCGATGTTTCGTTTCGCAGGAAATGGAATAGTGACAGCTGGATGGAATGTGTTCAAATTGTGGCTGAAGACCGTGAAAAATGGACACGGCTGACTACTAGGACGGCACACCTCGGTGAAGATGCGGAATGACCGCGTCAGGCGAAAGCCAACCGATTAAGTCAAGTAAGTCAAGTGCCTTTAAGGAAGTTCTTTCGAAGTACTTTTCTGAACACGCGCTTGGAAACGTTGCACACTCTGAAATGCGAACGACAATCTGTGAATTCGGACTGAATATTTGCTCTGATTACAACAGCAAACAGTGGGAAGCATGTCAGACAGAAGAAAATCTTACCCACTTAGCTATTTCAACCTCACAACTAAATAAGCGCTAGCAAATTACGACTACGGATGGTGTACTCGTCGACGCTCCAGCTAACAAGGAAAGTGTTTCAAGCGTTACACGCATCTGCGAAAACGACTACGGTCATTTTCTGTACCAACTGTACCTTCCAGAACGCTTACCAATCTTTGGAAACGGGAATCATAATCGTGTTCAGCGCCGAAATTCACCCCCTTCCCCAATGGACAAAGTTTTAGTGAAGGCAATTTTTTTCGAACTTTGAACAAAGAATGAGCGGTTTCGACTTGTACCGATTCTTTACATATACATATTCATTAGAGTGTTAAGAATGCGCCTAAAGGCAACGCTCCAGATTTGTCTTGGAACTAACTCAGAGAGTTTGATTGGGGTGCTGATCACGATCCTGAGGTTTATTTGTCGTTTTCGCAGGTTTTCGATTAAATTCGCTGGGAGCTTCCCATAGGGAAAACTTGAGAGCAAAACCAGACATTTGACGAGTTCATTACAAGGGGATTGACGCAGTACATTAAAGTTTGACACGAGGGAGGTGCCAGCATGTTTCAACGCTTTCTCAAGCAGCAATGGAGAGTCGGCTTCCACTTTTTGGGCATATACTCAGGGAATCGTCGGATCATTTCGTACAACATGCTGTAGGACTGCTTTTAGGTCCTGTTTGGAGATTGCCACCTAGGCTGCGTTATAATAAATTTCCACGGAAGGAAAAATGTATTTGAAAGAACCCAACAAGGACAGATTGAGAGGCCGCCTGTAATAAACCTATCCTTTAGCCTATGCCACCTAGGGTGCGTTATAATAAGATTTCCACGGAAGGAAAAATGTATTTGAAAGAACCCAACAAGGACAGATTGAGAGGCCGCCTGTAATAAACCTATCCTTTAGCCTACCATCCGTCATATCTTATCAGACACATTTTTCCTCTCATGGACATCTTCTTGGAACGTACTCCTGGACCTAGGCGAAAGTTCTGGACGCATGTGGTTAAAAAAGGATTTGAAGTCACTCGGCATCGAAAGACAGTTCATGCGCGATGTGTTACTTCGCAGGACATGGAATAGTGGCAGATGGATGAAATGCGTTCAAATTGTGGCTGAAGTCCGCTCAAAATGGACGCGGCTGACAACTAGGACGTCGCACTTTGGTGATGATGCGGTCTGACCGCGCCGAGCGAAAGCCAGCTGATTCAGTTAAAGTAAGTCGAGACTGCCTTAAAAGGCGCGCTAATGCGAAGCTGAGACGCGCAAACTACCTAGAAGTTTCGATCATCATGGGATTCGTAGTTTCGTATGGATTACTACAACCGCAAAAGGAAGTGGTGGTCACACCCTTCGAGCATTTGGTACATGTTTCCGCAATCATCGAAGGCTAGTTGCCTCCGCAGAGCTTTTTCCCCGATAAAAAGCAGAAGCCAGAGAGAAAGAACGGAGGGAAAATCGTCTAGCAAACGTAAAAACAAAAAATGTGATCACTCGCCCAGCATCTAGAAGCGTTATTCTATACGACCGGTAATTCTAGAAGAAACGACGACGAGCGACAGCAACGACACGATGCGTCAACTGTTGCGAATGTACTCATTAGCGTCGCAATTAGACAGATTGCTTGTTCGTGTGGGGCCTAGAATAGCACGATGCGTCACGTTTAGGCGAAATTCAGTTGTGTGCCAGAATTGGTCCAATGACGTTGTGTGCCTTCGACAAAAATTACCAACTTGCACAGAGCTAGAAAAAAGTGGTTATTGCATTCCGCACATAGTTGCTTCCCATGGCGATTCTAAGCCTGTTCCAACTAGCAATAAAAGCTTTGCAGATGATTAGATAGATGCCAACTTCATTAGCAACGTCTAAAGTAAGACACTCAACAAGCACATAGAACATTGATGACGAGGTCGAAGTTGATCGGTGCTAACAAAGGGAAAACAGAATCGAAATGGGCAAACTTGGGAACAAAAGGATCCTTTACCTACATATATGTTGCTTTAAAAATCTCCAGTCTAAATGTTGAAGAAAGAACTTTCTAATTCAGTGCTACCTATTGGTTGCAATCGAATTGGATTACCAGGTTTCGGCGGTTCAGTCAGTCACCGGTAATTCACCCAAAAGGGAAAGAATCGACTAGAAAAACTAGAATAGAAATTGCTTAGTTCTCACCTCACTGGCACTGGTCATTTGCTTGGGTGAGCTGTGGTCGCTGTCGTAGTAGTTAGGCCTTCAGGGACCGGATGCATCAACGCGCCGGGTCGGGGTAGGGGCAGGGCAGTCGGCATCATTGAAGATCGCAGTGCGAGGGCAGTAGATCATCTAATCAATCGTGCCCCAGCTGTGTTTTTCGCTGCTCTAGCTGCACTAGCCTACGAGCTGGGGCAGCTGAGGCACGATTGGTTTTACGATCTACCTAGTTCTTCAAGGGCGCAGACTGCCCTGCCCCTGCCCCAAGCCGGCCCAATGATGCATTCGGCCCCAGATGTGTCGTCGAGCCAGTAGCAGCAGTAGAAGATGACAGAACAGCGGTAAATAGACAAGTCCCTTGTCTTCGGAGTAGACGGAGTCGGATAACTATGAAATCCGCAGTTCACTGGCCCAAACTTCTCTTCAAATATGCAGGTCTTGGGCCTCGGTCGGTTACGGTCGATGTCGATCGATTGACTTGACCGGCGTGATATTATTCGCCTTCCTCATCGTGGGTCCATTTCCTTCGTCCGTTCCTTTGTTGATCTACCCTTTGCCCATGTTGTTTTTTTCTTACAAGGGAAGTATACAAAGCGTAGGTCTGATCTGCCAAAACGACTAGTGTCGTTAGTATCTCTTGTGGCTCAATAGTAAAACTGCGCAGTATCCCGCCGCGAGCCGCAGGTTCCAAGAATTTACAAGCTAAAAAGCTCATTTTTCGTGCTTTTTGTACCTTCCAAAAAGCGCGTTATTCTTCGGAAAATCCGGAAACTGACCTCATAAATGTGTTCAGCACCCAAGACTACCACCCTGAGCAAATTTTGGGTGAACGCACATTTTCCGTACTTTGTCCAGACTGACAGCGTTTTGGACTTGTACGGATTTTTGGTTGGGCGCTTATTTCCCCTAATTGAGGGCTCTGGAAGTGTTTTAGAAAAATGTTCCAGAGTTGACTTAAAATTCTCCCAGGGAGGTTTTCTGGGGCGCTGATCACGATTCCGTGATTTACTAGTCGATTTTCAAAAGTTTTCGGCTGATTTCGATTGAAGCTTCCCAACCGGGGAAAATTTCGAGGGAAAAACGCCACTTTCGAGATTTCCGGTTTTTTACGATAGATATGTCTCAAAATCATTTGCTGAGGGTTATTTGGAGTGCTAAACACGAATCTGGAGTCCGTTTATCGATTTTTTGCAGATTACGGTAGATTACGGTGGGTATACGGTAGCTTGGTCAAAATCTCAGATTTTACTCAAAATTTGTATACGGGGGTTATTCGGGGTGGAGAATACGAATTTAACGTCCGTTTGTCGATTTTCAAAATACTAAGGTGGGTTTTGACCCCTAAATGACATGTTACCTACCGTAACCTACAGTAAACCTCAAAATTTCGACAAATGGACTCCAGATTCTTGTTCACCACCCTAGATTACCCCCACATACAACGTTTGAGCTAAATCGGAGAAAATTTTTTGAAACTCCAAAAAAAATGCCTGATGGGTGGGTACCCTTGCCTTTTCGCCAAGCTTAAAAAATGCTCATAACTTTTTTGAACCTGCGGCTCGCGGCGGGATACTGCGCATTTTCGAATGAACTGGTCAAAGAATTTCGTACTTGTGCTCGAGCACACCAATGGTATCGAAAAAGTTCGGTGCGATAACGTGTAAATTCGCGCGCGATTAATCGTGGAAAGTAACCACTGCGCGTATATTTAAAGGCATCGTACACGATGAAAACCGAATTCCAGCTTTTGCGTTCAGTCGGACTAGGGGGTCATGACAATGTCACTCAGAAAGTTTGGAGTTCCGAAATCGCCTCTGAACGGAGATCTACTTACCTGAAAAAGGCTTCCTGGGTTTTTGGGGCCGGCCTTGGGGTCGATCTGTTGTTACAAGGAGCAAAACTCCGTGGTCGCTGCCGGCGATCGTGCGTTGACGCGTCGTAGGGCGCAATTCACATGCCACTCGATTTCACGTTCGGCATCGATCGAAAGCAGCTGACAGCAATGGACGCAGCAGGTTAGTAACCCTTTTCAGTTTCGTTGAAGAAAAAAAGATCGCTCGTCTGAATGGCATCCTCGGTGAATTGCTTCCGACGCTGCGCCAAGGAACGAATCGTAAAAGTGTTCCTTGCGTTCTTTGCGCAACTATCCCAAGTTGATGTCGGCGGGAATTTCAAATTTGTATTAAGCTTTCTTGAAATGGGCTTTTCTTGAAAAGTTGACGTTTTTGAGGGGGATTTTTGCAACCGTCAGTCACTATAGAGATATAACAACACGAAAAAGTCAAAAACCCAAGTATGGTTTTCATCGTGTACGATGCCTTTAAACGTTGTCGCACGATCAAACGACTTTGCCCGAAAACGGGTTGCCTCGTGAAGTTTTCCTGACTTTCTTGATATGATTGGAACGAGTGGGTCGCGGAGGATGTTTCGTTTTTTCAGAATTTAGATTGGAGCATTTCAAAGCAAGTTATAGGCAAAAGACTCTTTTGTTGCCAGCGTTGAACCATTTCGACCCATTTTCCCTATGTTAGCAGCGGTATTGTAGCTGCAAGAACTAGGGAACAGGTGTGAGGGAAAAGTTTCATAAGAACACAATTGATAGACGTGAGCGAGTAGATGTGTGTGGTTAACCGAACAGGAAAGTTTCTCCCGTCAAAATATATAGCCCAGAAAGATTCGGACTACTTGTTATTGCATTCAGCATAGCATTTTTGTAATGGGAACCGAACTTGACCGTCACGCCTTAGAGTAGGCACTATTACAAACGAACTAAAAACAATATCGAATAACAGAACCGGAGTACCTTACCTGCAGCAGAACATCTGCCATCTGCAAAACACCATTAAATAAATGATCACGCGATGACACGACTTCCTTGTTCCATTTTACCGATCCGTCTTCCACAGGGTACACTCTTCCTTTTCATTGGTTCAGGAAACTTACCCATAGAAGAGGGGCTATATTTCCTAATTTGCACCTGACCCTCTTCCATCTGACGACCTCTTCTTCTTCTTCCTTGCAGCTGCGAAAAGGTGTTGTGACAGGTTAAAGGCACTCTTCACGATAAACTTCATCCTAGAATTTTTCATGACAAACGCTTCTCGTGGCTCTCAGAAGCAGAACAGCGTCGAAGAAACGGGACGAAAAAGCTACCCAGGAGCCGAAAACCCTCGACGTGAACAATGGAACACTCGAGATCGAGAGATGAGCGATGGTTTCCGATCAAAGGCCTGGTTCTTTTCTTCATTCTCAACTTCTCTCTTTGCTCAGGTCAGCTAGCATACATTGGCTGCAAAAGACGGAAATTACAAGCCTCGGACAACTGGTCCACCATGTTTCCGCAGCTCAATTTTTGAGGGACCATAACTCCGTTCTCAAAAAGTTTTGTACGATTCAGAGACATCATTGGAATCAGAATTCGACCGTTTTCAAGATAAACAAAACAACAGAAAAGAGATTTTTATCGTGAACTTCGCCTTTAAAGAGCAGAGCAACATCACTGCCGGTGACGACTCCCGTAACCTGGCAAGAAGTGACTTCTTTTATCTCAAACGCTTTCCCTTTTCTCCGGTAACTACGCGCCGCCTTTTACAGACACTTGACCGCACAGTGAAACAACCTGCTTAAGCCCCTTTCATAGTTTGCCGGACGACGTCGGACTACTCGTTATCAAATTTGATAAGTTAAGAGAGATAAGATAGGTAGGGAGGGTAGATAGATATTACACATTCGATAACGAGTCGTCCGACGTCGGTCGGGCAAGTGTGAAAGAGGCTTTAGGAATGGTGCGTACTTCAATCGACGCGCGATATCGACAGCGCATTTCAGCCACATTGATTTTCGATCCATCCACGGATCGTATTCATTAGCGATTTGCTCGCGTGGTAAAGGTAAATGTAATTTGGAGTCTCTGTCGCCCCCAACTCTTTACCTCTACCTCGCCCTTCCGCAGACAAGGGAGAGAGATCGAGAGAGCGTAGTAAAGCAGAGATTCCGAATTGCATTTACCCTTACCCCGCGTGTGAATCGTTCATGAATACTGACCCGGATGGCGAACAGTATGTCTTGTCGCTCGTTGCTGGAGGCATGCACCATTCCTTAGCGATTTCACATAACCCGCGATACTCGAACGATTCTAATCGCTTTCAAGCAACCACCGTATGTCCGGGCGCGGTCGGTCCTACAACGAAAGCCGGACGTACAGTACGCTTGCTCCACCTGCGCCGGATCGGATCGATCGATGTCATCATTTTTCCCTCCTGTGCGGCCGTTCTTTCGCTTGTTTTATCGCCGCCTCTCGTTTCTTGTACACCGCTTCGTGATTGGCCCTAAGACCAATAGATAACTAAAATCCAACCTTTATTACAGCTGCTCGCGATGAGCATTATTGATGAGCAGTTCATTAGCTGGGCCCCTTTTTATCTCTTGTTGGTAATCCAGTGGTACCCTCCGGTCATCCTCTATCCACTTCCATGATTTGCTAATATATTCCTTCTTTTCTAGTCCGCATCGCAATCCTCTCAGAGTATAAAATAATCTAACTCATTAGTGTTTTGTTGTGTAAGCATGAAGACAGTGTTTCACAATCGTAATGCGGTTGGAATGCATCTCGGATAGTACTTGACGGGACACTGGGTTATTTCTCTTAGATTGTGGTATTGTTTTGGTTTTATCTCTATTATACTATCCGATTCGTTTGGGAAATCCATTCAGCTCGTGTAGTCTTAGTTGTTGGTCCACTGGCCTGATTCCCACGGGAACGACGTCATCACGTAGTCGGACTCGGGGTAGTAAGCAACCACCGAATCGCAACTATTCGGATCGCCCCTGCTCTAGCGTCCAATGTCGGTACACGCTTGCTGATGACCGGCAATATTTGTTAGGGGCTTTGCTTCTCAGAAGAGAAATGGGCAGTCATCAGTGAAAGCGAATACGGCTCAGACGATACATGTGGTTGGCAGACGGTAAGGGCACAGTTCCGTCCTTTACGTAACATGAAGTCGGTGTCAACCATCGGACAGATCTTCCAAACCAGCGCAAAGGTAGTGTGTGTGTTATGCCATAATGGAATGAAGAAGTTGTGCCAACGCGTACCCAGGCTCCGATCTTTGCCCGGATGAGCAGTGTACTACTGTTGGGGAGGTTCTCCGACTTCTTTACCAGTCATTCTTTTCAGTGCAGGTGTGAGCTAAGATGGTGCTATGGGCAGATTGCAGTCGCGGTTGGAGATCTCTCATTATCTTACCACACCTCTAGATTACACGCTGAAAGCCTCTGTCCATTGGGCGTATCCCTAAACAATCCGTTGCAATATCATCCACATTTACTCCAGTTTGGCGGAAATGGTATCGCCACTGCGGGACTATAGTCGCACAACTCACAATACCCTTACGCAACTGGCGGACCTCTTCGTTGAAACCAAGGACTTAACACTCCGAATGTTTCTGGGGCGAATAAAATTCCTCTGCCCTTCTATTACCTAGATAGGAACAAATAGAGGTGCTACTGGAACCCGTTCGCTCTAACGCGCGCCTGCGTCGGCCATGATCGGATTCGGTGAATATGGCAAGTCAGTCATCATCCTGCCACCATCGGGTACGGTCGTCTTGAGTGGTTTCCTATAGAGTAGTGGGATGTTGTCGTTTCTGACCCTCTTCTATCATATCCTCATTCAATCATCTTGGACTTTCGCTTCAATCGTTTTCGACGGAGTTGACACAGGAAGGTCAAAACTTTTCCCAGCGCTCTTGGGAAAGGGCCTGGGCGCGTTTGGTCTCGCCACGAAAGTCGGACGTACAGTACGCATGCGCTGCTTGAACCGGATTGGTTCGACCGGCGTCATCAGTCGTTTCTCCACCCAAGGCCTGGTGCGGCCGCTCCTTCTTTTGTTCTGTCACCGCCGTCCGTTCTAGTACAGTTCTTCGTTGTGAGGCCTCAGGGCCTTTGGAACACTACAATCCAATTCTGTAATACAACTGCCGGCGAACAGCTTTATTGATCCTTGAGTACGACTGGAACCCTTGTTTATCAGTATTCGCTATTCCAGTGGTACTTTCCAGTCTCATCTTATCCTCTTCTTTGAATTGCTGTTCTTTCTATTGTTTCCTATTGTTGTTGTTCTATCTCTATTACGGTATGTGGCTCTTATGGGCATTAGGTTCAGTTCGTGCAATTCTAGTTGCTGGCCCACTGCTCTGTTTCCCACGGGACTGACGCCATCGTGACGCCTGACCCGGGGTGAAGAATCACGAATTCGCAGCACGAATGACAGTTAAGTCCTTGCTTGCTTTTTGGAAAAAAAAAGATATTTAAATTTCACCGGCGGCTGGCGGCATGGTACACTGATCAGCTGCGCTATTCCTTCGGCCTGAAACGAACAGCGGCCCGGCGCACGCGACCGCTCTCGCCAGCCGCAGGTGAGATTCAGATGTTTTTTCTTGAGGAAGGAAGCCACGGACCTAGCTATATGTACTATTGGACAACAACCCGGCAGTGTGCGACGAAACATACTCCAGTTAGGGGTAGCTCTAGGAGTGTTCTCAAATCTAGGTTCGTAGCTTCTAAAGAGACCATCATGCCGGGTACGGAGTGGCTTTCTCAGCTGTTTCAGGAAAAAATAGGCATCAGACAGTTTCCAGGGCCTTGTTCAGGATTTGACTCGAAACATTTTCCCTGGGGTTATTTGGGGACCAGAACACGAAACGGAGGTTCATTTGTCGATTTGCGAAAAACTCCGAGAAGTTTCGTTCGAAGGCTCTCATATGCGATTTTCCATAGACTACGGTAGGCTACGGTGGGCAGTCTACAGGTATAGGTCAACTATAGTGTGGTTAAAGTCTCGAATCTAGCTCAAAACTTCTCTATAGGGTTTCTTGGTGGTACTCTATTCGCCTTTCCCGCTAGAATGATACATGGACAGTGAAAAAAGAGACGCATGTTTAAAGCGTAACCAATCAGATGCGCTTTGATGAGCGATATGTGTTCACTGTGAGGAAAGAGAACGTGACACTTTCTTCTGGGCGTGGCTCAGCGCTAGACACTGCCCCGGGTAAAAAAGCGCAGCTGCACCATGTCGTCATCGAAGCTACACATTATAAATTTCTGAGGAGGCAGGCGAGCGGACCCCTTTGCAAACCTCATTGAGACTAACCATTAAGCTGCGATGATGGGGTCTGCACTATGACCAAGGATGGTCTCGAGCACAACAACCCAAAATAGGCACTGAAGATTATCGTGCTGCTTCGGCAAATTGAATGTCTAGAACAACACGCACTAATTTCCACGCTGTCATGTTTTTCTGTTGATAGAAGAAACTAGAAGGAACCCAAGATTAGAAAACTGAACTCATCTTACGTATGGAGAAGTTGTAAACAAGGACGAATGGAGAGGCTGAACTTGCAACAAATACTAGGGCCACCCTGAAATGATTGAGGTACACTGTTGTTTTCGTAGTAGCCGGACTTGTTCCGCATCGAATAATCGGATGAGAATCCAACTGTTCAGTAGGATGAAAAATCGGCTTTTCATACGAAGTAGTGTATTTCAAAGAGCGAAATTTGTTGAACAATCAACCACGCACAAGACGAGGGTACGATCCAGCCCTTCACGGTCTCCGGATGGTTTGATCACTTTCGAAAGGGCGACTACAGTCTTCTTTGTATGTTGCTCGCAGCCCAAGCGCCTTCCCTCGACTTCGACACTTTTCGTGATGCCACTGAAGAAAATCCGTGACTGATAACGTGCTTTCCGGCAAAGCGTCTCGACTCTTCTGGATTGAAAGACGGCCTGGCGCTGCATGTTTTAGGCAAGTCTTGTAAATATGGAATCTGGCTCCACACGATTTAACGGAGCACCAGATGCAGCTTGCGCGTTCACACCATAATTTGAATCTAAACCGAGAAGCGTGCGCGCGGCGTTGCGCTCCCGGAACCTCGCCGACAGGTGGTGGTCTTTATGTATTCGAACCCCTTAAGAGGTGGGGGAAACGGGGAAGGAGCGAGCTTTCTGATTGATTGCAACAAGGGGCTAGCGACAGCCCACTCGCTGCGTGTCTGGTGTTTCTCGCCTCCTCCGACGCGGCCAAACACTGCCGAGATGACGCACATTTGCACAAAACCGCACCTCATTCTGCACCACCCAAAGCGCTATCTATAGACAACGGGATGGTGTAGAATGGTGTGCGGTTTTGTGCAAGTGTCCGTCATCTCGGCAGTGTTTGACCACGTCAGAGAAGGAGAGAAAGGCCAGATACGCAGCGAGTGGGCTGTTGCCAGCACCGTGCTGCTTGCAATCAGGAACCTCGCTTCTCCCGAACACCTTACCCGTTTCTCCCACCTCTTTAAAGGTCGAAATATACAGCGGCCACCACCCCTCGATGCTGCGTTCGTGCAAGTCACCCCGGCTTGGTTCATGTTTCTGCCCACAACAACCACGACTGGCTTCGACATGTAGTCACAACGGACGAAAAGTGGATGGTCTTCTTCAACCATACCAGCATGCGCATAAGGCTTGCAGCGGACGACGGGGCATTTCATCGCCGAGCCCGACCACTAAGGTAAAAAGGTGATGTTGACGTGTTTCTGGAACTGCGAAGGAACGACTCTGGGTGTGCTGCCAGAAGCGACGACTATTAACATGACTACCACTCCACAGTGCGAACTCCTGCCACCAACGCCGTCAAGGGGTCTCTGGGTAGTTTGCGGTCCAACTAAGCCGGTATCCGGAGTCGTCTCGCCAATGACTTGCAGTGCGAGCCTCCCATTCTCCTGCTCCGCTAATGTACATACGTGCCCATGTTTTTGGCTTTCATAGCTGCGACTTCTCACAGTTAGATATTGTAACGTGTGCCTTTGTGAATAGTATTTTCATAGTTTACTTTACACTCTGACACTTGACATTTGTACTTGCTGGTTTGCAAATCAACCGTTTCTTTTCATTAATCGATAATAATCGCGAAGGAAGTCAAGTTGCGCGTCCACCTATCCGCTATTCGCCCTATCATGATGTACGAATCGGAGACGTGGTCAGCATCGGAGACGCAGGCGGAAAGGTTGGATTGCACGGAGAGGAAGCTGTTTAGACGTTTGCTTGGATATTTCTGGCCGCAGATTTGCCACAAAGAAAGTCTCTACAACGAGATTGACGCCTTACATCTACGCTTCACACGAGGGAGGTGCCAACATCTCCCTACGCCATCTCAAGCGGCAACGGAAGGTCGTCTTTGTTTGTTCGGACATATTTTAAGAAGACCGCCAGATCATCTTGAGTCCTGTCTAGAAACGGCCGCCAGGACTTAGACCAAAGTTTTGGACGGATGGGAAGACGGAGGATTTGAAATCACTCAGCATTGAAAGGCAGATCGGGCGCGATGTTTTACTACGCAGAAAGTGGAGTGGCGACCAATGGATGGATTGTGCTCAAATTGTGGCTGAGCACCGTGACAATTAGACAAGACTGACTGCTAGGACGGCACACATCGGTGAAGATGAGGAATGAACGCGTTAGGTGAGTGCCAACCGATTATGTCAAGTAAGTCAAGTCACTAAACTATGAACAGTACTCAGTACAGCGCTCTTTTAGATGACGTCGAGACTATGATACGCGAAATGCAAAGAACGGTTTGCCCGCTCCACGACAATGCTGACTCGTACCTGTCTTCGTACCTCTGACAGAAAATTCTCGACTTCGGCCAGACTTTAGCCGCCCATTCGCCGCATTCGCTGGACCTCTCGCCTACTGGTCATCACTTGTTTCGGTCTCTCGCTCATTACTTGGCCGGGAAAATATTTGACGTCCAAAATGATCTCACAACACACATTTAAATGTTTTCTGATGGGCAACCCCCTGAGTTCTACAGGCCTCGGAATCTATTTTCTCCCCGAAAGTTAGCGTATGTTTCGGTGCTTATATTGTTACATGATTGTTGAAACAGAAGAGGAACAATAAATTGTAAATTTTTGTCTGAGGTATTTTGGAAACTCGCGGACAACCTTATAGTAGTAAATTGTGGTGCGCGCGAAGCGCGCACCAGATTTGGTTTTGAATCGGCCCCGCGCGTAACCCCTTTTTTGAAATCTCAGTTGAGAGTGAACGCAGAAATTCGAGCTAAATTGCATTAAAAAGACCGCATAAAGTTGGTACATGCACCCAAAAATGGTTTAGAACGATTGACTGGTTTTCGAGTAAAAATTGAAAGACCGCGCGTTTTTGTTGTTAATCTCCTTTTTTTCAGACGGCGTACACGATCTTGTTGGTACACTTAAAATTGAGCTAGGGAGCTCATTTTTGGACAGGAGGCTGGAAATGGATGCAGGTCGCTCCTATTCCAATTTGAACTTGATACCTTAACTTTGAAGGGTACCACAAAATCGTGGGTTTATATACTAAATTAGCAGTGGAGCACGAAAACTGTTTTTTTGTTCTGCTACGGCTGTGGAGACCGGGGTGTGTGGGTGAATCTGCAGCCAATCAACACAGGTCGTCGGAGATAAGTACTGAAATTGTCCGAATCCGTACTTCTGACACGTGATCGATCGATAATCAGCATTATCGATTTTTGCGCTTCTTGCACAAAATGCGGCTAGGAGTGGTGATTGCCGATGGGATTGGTTTTCTTAGTTGGAGAATTTTGTTCATCAGTCATTATCGATCTCAATAGCGATCAATAATATTGATTTTTTCGATTGTTGCACAAAATGCCGCAATGATTTTTGATTGTTGATGGCTGTAAGTCACTTGTTTGGGAAATTCTTCTCATCATGCAAGATTAAATATTAATGATCAATAATATCGAGTTCTCACATGTTGCACGAAATGCGGCAATAAGTGGTATGTTTATGCTTTTGGGTAATAAGTTTCAAAAATTGTACTCATTCGACAATCTCGTTGTTAGATGTTTTATCATTCCGAAATGGAAATCGTTGAGCAAAGTTGAAGTCAGAAAGGGAACCTTCGTGAAAAATATGTGAAATTTCTGAAGATTTAGCTTCCTGGCAGAAGTAACGATTTAGTAATGATGAAAAAAGTTTCAAAAATGTCTTGAAATATCTTTAAAAAATGATTTGGCGTAAAATAGCCTGGAAAAATAAAAAAGCTAGGGAATCAAGTGAAATAACCAAAAATGCGACTTGGTGGTCGATCATTTCACAAGCTTCTCCATTAAACTTATCAAAACGGAATCAAGCGCGCAACGGAAACATTAAGCCATTTTTGAAAGCTATAATAAGGGAATCAGCATAGATCAAGCTAGGTGAGCGCGAAGCTTCATTCCATATCGTGCTTGATTTCGTTTTGATAAGTTCAACGGAGAAGCTTGTGAAATGATCGACCACCCAATCGCATTTTTGGTTATTTCACTTCATTTTCTAGCTTTTTTATTTTTCCAGGCTATTTTACAGATATTTCAAGACATTTTTGAAACTTTTTTTTAATCATTACCAAACCGTTACTTTTGCCAGGAAGCTAAATTTTCAGAAATGGAAGATATGTAATCACACACCACGCATTCAAAAAAAATTGAGGTGGCAGCACTAGGTGACAGACAGTATCTCTAGCAAAGAGAGGTGAGTTGCAGCAAGTGACATGTGATCACGACTAATTAAAAGACGATGACAGTAGAAAAACATGTCCTAGAAACACGGAGGCAACCTCAAAATCGTTATGAGTTCAAATTTTCGTAAACACTACACAACCTGTCTGCTGGCCTTGGCAGGGGCAATAATTCAACTGCAACAATCGGTAACTGGGCGCGGTGCACTTTCAGAATTTGGTTGGAAAAACGGAAAAAAGAGGCGGCATTGTTCGTCATTCGCCACCACATAGAGGCAAAATTCAACCGAGGCAAAAAGCCGGAAAACTGAGCCTAGTGGGCGGAGTCAACACTCAGATACAACCAATTTTCGCTTTAATTTCTCAGCCTGACCGCTTTTAATCAACGATAACCATTGCGTTTTAGCGTGTTGCGATGTGCGCGCCGCGCGTGTCCCCGTCAACAATAACAACAATAAAGGCAAATGGCACATATCTGGCAGTATCCCTTGAGGATCAGTATGGAGGGTCGGGGCTGTGGCGGAATGAGGAGAAAGAGATTCCTTTATGGAATTTTACAGGGCACTTAAAGGCATCGTACGCGCAGAAAACCGAATATTATTTTTCCATGTTTTTGTGTAGCTTGGCCACTCTAGTGCACGAAAACGTTGAAAGAGCCCATGAAAAACCTTCATTTGTAAGGAAAATTCAGTCGGAACACATTGTTAATATAAATTTGAATTTCGCGCCAAAATCGTTTTTCAAGTTGTTCTTCGTTTGGAGGCCTCGTCACGGTCGCTTTCGAAGTTTTTCTGCATGTGGGGCTTGTGCCGTAACAGTTTTTCTTGACGGTGACATCATGGAAAAGTGCTAGATGACTGGTGAGAACTGGTGGCGGACCCCCAACTTTGACCCCTTCCAACCTCATTACCCTACGTTTTTGACACGCCTAAGTTTACCGGTGTGCTCTACCAGTCCAATCAATGAAATTGAACCTGAAAAACGAAAAATGGTTTTCAGCTCGAACGATGCCTTTAAGATCACATAAGTAAAATCTAAGTAGTTTTTGTAGGTTTACAATACCCACCTTAAGAAAAGAAAACGCGGAAAAGCGGTTTTTTGAGTTTTAATTCATAACTTTCTTCGAAGAGGACGTTTTACAAAATCGAAGGCATCGTCAGCCGAGAACTCTTTCCCTTTTATTTGCACATGGCTTATTCTCGAACAAGGCATATAGGGTGAACACAATCAATCGAGTGGGTGAGGAGTAAGACGAAATGAGATGCTGAACTGTGTGACAGTGTCTACTGTAGTTCATTAATTTTTCCAGATTTTTTTTTATTTTACAAACCAATTTTTTTGCACTTTTAAATATTTTTTAAAATTTAATCTTATCCCACATAACGTAATAAAGATTATGATTTTTGTTTTGTTTGTTAGTGTTTGAAGATTATGATTGTTGGTTTTTGTAAAGATTTTTGTTATGTAATAAAGATCAACTATTCATTTACTTATTTGGTGTTCGTATATTTTTTGTTTCTGAATTATTTTGGTTTGTTTCGTTTTTTCTACTTTCGTTTCTATTTATTTGATTTAATTTTTTCTGAATATAGAACGAAAGCGATTCATGTCCAAATAATGTTTTTGAGCTGTTGGAGAACCCGAAAATGAAATAAATTTTGTTTTTTTTTTGAGATGATCAGTGCTTTAAAATTTAATCTATCCCACCTCTGGGTGTTGAATATTAACTATTAATTCAGTTAATTATTTTGATATTTTTGTTTCTCATTTATTCTGATTTTGTAGGTTGTTTTTACATCCTTTTTTATGTTTTTGATTGAAATTGTCTGAAGACAGAGCTAAACCGATCCGTGTTAAGATAATATTTTACCGCTGCTAACGAATCGAAAAAAAAAAACCAATTTTTTTGAGATTTTCAATTTTCAAAATTCAATCTCACCCCACATATGGGTATGAAATATTGCTACTCATTTAGTTATTTATTTCATTATTTGTTTCTCCCCTATTTTGATTTTTCTAGTTTTTTAAACATTCTTTTTTCACTTATTTAATTTAATTTATGTGAAGATAGAACTAGAAGGATTCTTATCCAAATACTATTCTACTTTATTAGCGAACCCGAAAATGGCATTTTCAGTTCACTTATAACGTCAAAATAATAAATTTCATTTTTCAGTTCGCTGACAACGTAAAATTAATTGTGGATGAAGCAATAATGATTATGAAATATATAGGTATTCAAATAAGAATGGAAACCATATATAAAAATTGAATAAATTAATGAAAATGTGTAAATGACTAGACAACTAAAATAATTATGACATCAGAAATATCGAATAAGTGAAAATGTGAATAGTAAATAAATAAAATCTAAAAGTGAAGTATTGTACTGTCCGTACGTAGTCGCCTCAAAGCAAGACCGCCCGCAGCACGCTCGCTTGTGACTTCATCCATTGATTTCGCACGTATCGATCGATGGTGCGTCACGCGATCTAGCAGCGTGGAGAGGCAAGTGCACGGGGGCTCCCCTATAAAATTTAATCAAGAGGATTCAAAAATTGAAAAAAAAATTTAAATAAAAAAAAAAATTAAAAATTAATGAACTAGAGTGGACACAGTCGAACATTTGCGCATCTTATATTGCCATTGTCACATTTTTCACCCACTCGATTAATTGTGAAGACCGTATATGCCTTGTTTGAGAATAAACCATGTGTAGGTCAAAAGGAAAACGTACTCAGTTTTTGTTTCTAAAGTTGTATTCAAGCTTGAAAAACGTTCAATTTGAGAAGAACTAAAATCAATAAACGGGAAAAAGCGATTATACCCGTTTTTTTTAGCGTTTTTGCCTAAACCTATGGTGGGTATAGTAGTGGTGTGGGGTTTTCCAGAAAAATTTAGGTTTTCCAGAACAACTCTGGCTCAGAGGTATGTACGTAGATAGTGAAATAAGAGGTTGTTTTGGCCGCCGTCCATCGAAAACTTTGCATAATCCGTGTTACCCCAGCGAATTCGTTCTCTCACCAGAGCTGAGTAACCACGAGGCCATGTCAGGATCAGATTCCTAGAGACTTAGGCTAATCTTAAGTCCCAATCGAATAATATTGAATTTATTCATCAAAATTCCGAACGTTCAAATAACGGGTGCAAACGGAGTTGTATTGACCCAGCTATTTACCCTTGCATAGTCCTTCTCACTAGGCTCTCAAGTAATTTTTCGCATCAGAAAAAAATTAAATTTGGAGGGAGTTATCGAAGAAATAGTATTTAAATACGTGAAAACGTGCTAATTGCAGGCTGGGCGTGGCGGAGTTGCTTGGCGATTTGCCATTAAAACGTCCGCGGCGCCTTAAGCTGGTCAGAACAGGGGCGGGGCGGGCTGAGCAGGCGTATTGGGCCAACGAAATCTTCAGTTCGCGGCCGTTTTTATCGATTTCCAGACCGTTTTCGCTGTTTTCTTCGACCCTATCCTTTCCGGCATCCGCCAGTGTAGTATTTCAGACTGAAAACCCGAAAAAGAAAACTATCGCAAACACTGCCTTTGAGCTCAACTGTAGCCCTATTGCAACTTTTATGAAAAAAAAACCTGCCATGAAATTATGAACAGGTAAGTCGTAACTCAAGCTTTGTTGTTAACAACGCCTGGGACGGCTGGGCTAGTAAGTGCTGGTAGGCGAAGAGGACGCCTGAGTGTCCTTCAAATCCGTCTCCCCTCAGAAAAAGCCCGGCAGCGCAACTATAAATCTTCAAAATGGGAAAGATCCATTCAGATCCATTACGAGAACATAAATCATTCTGAAGGGGTAAAGGCGTCTGAAAATTGCACCGAATCAGTCATTCAGGTGCAAAATTGAACAGCTGAGATAGAAAGAAAAATCAGACACATTTTGTCACATTTATAGTTACGGAAAAAAAGCAACTGAGGAAAATCTCAAAAAAAGCTTCTGGAGAAATAATCTCGAACAGGCTCCATGGTAGGCGACAGAAAGCGACACGTGGCGACTTCAAATGGCCAGTGAAGTCCTGGACATAGCGCTCTGAAAATGCGCTACAGTTAACGAAATCGAGGTGGACGATAATAACCGGTATAGGCGACGCTGCGATAAGTTAAAGAAAAAACAGTGATTACTTTGAATGTTAAACGAAAGAAGGCTATGTCAAGCAACAAGAAGCGACCAGCGGCGACAATGAGCAGAATCGACATAAATATATACATATCAAACGGAATCAGAAGCGAATAATGGAGGTGTAGATCTAACGACACCAAGCGACAAAAGGCTAAATAGAGCGAGTTTGCAAATTTCGAACCGCTGGAAGGGATAAAGGTGGGCGACAAACGACTACACTAAGCTAAATTAGAGAAAAAGAGTAAAGAGACTTTGTCGGCGGCGAATAGATAGAAGCGATCTTGCACGACAATGAGCGACATTAAGCGACCGTGTACGACAGTTTTTCACAATGAGCGGCGAGATGAGCAAGAATGTAGAAACAGATGAGGAAGGAACAAATCGCTAATTTTAGACAGTCCTCTGAGAGAAATTGCCGCTCCGGCTCCGCGACACTGCCGCTTCGGAGCCTACAGGCACCGAAGCGGAACTACCGCGGAGTCGTAGCGGCGATGCGGAAGTGCCGCTTCAGCTGTGCGATAGTGCCGCAGCGGCTCCGGGAGAGTATCTGGTATGAAATCATTTAAGAATGATTATACAACTATGGGGGCCTAAGAACAAAAATACGCACCTGCGATGGTTACGTCCTCTGTCTAATAGGGACAGAGGTTACCGCCGCTTTTGCGCCCAAGGAAAGACGGAATGTATCTCGAACTTGGGTAATTGAACCGGAGACAATTTCGTTTTACCACACAGGATAGTACATCGTACTCCACGCGATTTCACTGCTGCATTCTCGGCGCGGTTCTAACGCGAAGCCGCTGCGGTGCTATCGCGGAACTATAGCGGCACAGTTGAGAGTCGCGGTGCTTTCCCGGCACTGACGCGGCAAATTTTTTCAGAGCCGTTGAGTCTTGGGACGCTTTGTAGTACCATGCGACAGTGAGCGACATTAAGCGACGGTGTGCGACAGTTAGCTCTAATGACAGAAACTAGTTAATTACTTGCGAACAAGGTCTGCACTGTGTCGAAGAGAAGCGACAATTAGCGACCCTGAGCGAGGTCGACTATATAGAGCGAAATACAGCAGATCATGGGAGGCAAGTGAAGGCGATAGGGCGGAGGTAAGCGACAGTGAGCGACAACGCAGCTAGATTAAGTGTATTTGCATGACATTAATCGACAGCCAGTGACGCTGAGGTGAAAACTGAACGGCTCTGCGTGAAGAGACACTATATATCTGACGAGCATTGTGATATAAAGCTTTGCAGTACTTCGCGACGTTGGGCGACATTAGGCGACAGTGGGCGACATTATAGTTGGCTGCGGAAAAAGGAAATCACTATGGTGCGAAGACCTGACTGTGTCAATGAGAGGCGACAGTGAGCGACCTTGAGCGGGACAGTGGGCGCCAGTGAAGGTAGGTGTACATAGCTATGTGATATCACGCGACAGCCGGCGACGCATGGCGGCAAAATGAACAACAACGTGGAAACAAGCGCTATCGCAGTGGGCCACATTGTAGTTAGTGTAGGAAAGAAATGAATCACTAGCATTATGTAGCAACAGTGAGCGACAACGAAGGCTAATAGAAGTACAAATATGCAAAATTACCGAAAGTCAACGACGCAGCACTACGCGACTGTAGGCACATTAGGCGACTGTAGGCGGCATTTAACGTTAAAGGTCGTTTATAGTTCCGCCGCTAAGCAGCGAGGCAAAGTGCAATTCTATAATACAACCTGGAAACAAGCGCTAACTGACCGAAATTGCAATATAATGAGGTTGCGGACGTTTTGCAGCACTCTGCGACATTAGGCGACATTGAGCGTCAGTGGGCGACATTGTAGTTAGTGTAGAAAAAAAGTGAATCACTAGCATTAGCAACAGTGAGCGGCAACTCAGGCTAATACAAGCACAAATATGCAAAATTACCGAAAGTCGCTCTCTCCAT
This sequence comes from Aplectana chamaeleonis, assembly GCA_029168955.1. Classification (NCBI taxonomy): domain Eukaryota; kingdom Metazoa; phylum Nematoda; class Chromadorea; order Rhabditida; family Cosmocercidae; genus Aplectana; species Aplectana chamaeleonis. The sequence continues at coordinate 2,365,683 of JAPDOI010000033.1, read as the reverse complement.
GCAGTGCCGCGTGATCATTACTACAGAAATGCACTGTGCCGCGCCGCTCAGCGGCTGAAGTCTAGACGACCCCTTAGTGGGGGAAAATAGTCAATCATGAGTGAACGAAGGCTGCATTATGTCCATGTGAGGCGGCGATCGGCAACACTGAGCGAGACTATATAGAGAGTAAGACAGCAGATCATGGAGAGCGAAAGACCGCGATAGAGAGCGGAGGTAAGCGACAGTGAGCGACGCGAGAATCAGCGACACTGTGCGGCAGAATGATCAACTATGTGGGGACGAACAACTTTTGAAGGAAATCATCAATTATCACCATCACAAGTCTCTAAATTACATTTTGCAGCATAGCACAACATAGGGCGTTATTGGGCGACATTCAGCGACAATTAGCGTTAAGGGTCATTTATAGTTCCGCCGCTAAGCAGCGACGCAAAGTGCAACTCTATAATATCGAGATGCCACGCCGCGTAACCATTACTACAGATATGCGCTGTTCCGCGCCGCTCGGAGGTGGAAGTCTAGACGACCCCTTAGTGGCGGAAAATAGTCAATTACTAGTGAACGAAGTCTGCACTATGTCCATGTGAGGCGGCGAACATCGGCAACCCTGAGCGAGACTATAGAGAGAGTAAGACAGCAAGATCATGGAAAACGAAAGACCGCGATAGGGAGCGGAGGTAAGCGACAGTGAGCAACATGAGAGTCGCCGACACTGGGCGACAGAAGGTTCAACAGCGTGGGATCGAAGGATGTTCAGAGAAAACAAACAGTTATCACCACCACAAGTGTCCAAACTACACTTTGCAGCATTACACGACATTGGGCGACATTAGGCGACAGTCAGCAACAATTATCGCTGATAGCGGAGAGTGGTTAATCGCTACTGGATAGTGGGTGCACCTTGTCGATGAGAGGCGACAACTAGCGACACTAGGCTAGACTACACGGATACTAGGGCAGCAACCATAGAGAGCGACAGAAGGATATAGAAATGGTAGATTGGCGGCAGTGAGCGACAGAGAGCGACAGTGGGCTAGTGTGAGCGCTATTGGGCGAAAAGTTACGACATTCAAACGTATCAGAAGACAAAAGTTTCTTCACACAATGCTATATGGCATCTGTTGGAAAGAGAAAAACTCTAGAATGACTTGATAAGCCACGCCCACATTCTTTAGCAAGGTGAGGTATGTGATGTTGGGACGAGTTCTCGCATTCTAAATGCCGTTCAGCGATTGTTTTGGAATCACTGATGAAGGATCATCGTCGCAACACACACATACACTACCTCGTTCTCTGAACCCTTGAAAAACAATGAGAAGGAGCAAAAAAAAAACTTGTTTTCGAACGTTCTCATATGACAACTCGGCCACAAAACACCAACGGCAAAGAATGCAAATATTGAATGGGATACTGCATATCTAGGTAAACATTGTGCACATGAAAAGTAAAGAGTGGGGAGAATGAGACGTTTTTCTCTGAAAACACTCGGGTCTCATTCAGTTCTCTGGCTAGAAGTTCAACGATTATCCAGGAATGATCATGAAAAGCTGAGTAGCTGAAATCTTGTTGGGGAAGACACGTAAAAATTGAAAGCTACTTTTATGCTTACTTTTTCTTGTTTTTTTTTGCTTTTTTTCTTTCACTTTATAGAGTCTACGGCAACGGAAAAAAAGGCACTTATACACATATTGCAGCCACGGCTGGTTAGCCCCACGACAGAAAAATGAAAACAAGCTACTTGTAATATAAATGTAACTCTATTACATTTATATTGTAGTAACTTACACTAACATTTATATGTACTTACAATTACACTTACATAATGTAAGCTAAATTGTAGGTCGCAACTTTGCCCTATACGAACCATTTTTTTTCTGGCGAAATCGATGTTTTTGTAAGGTTCATCGAATGTGTCCTGTCGCTATGGAGACATTATTATGAAAAAAAAAACATGGAAATTGGGATACGGTTAAACCCATTTAGTGATTCCACTATTCTTATAAGCATTGAATGTTCTCAGAACTATTCAATGTTTCCAACTAGGACGCAATAATGTTGAGAAAAAAAGAATTTCTTTGACAGAAAAGCTCAACCACTTAGGGTCCTTTTACAGTTTGCCGAACTAAGTTCGCCGACAAGTTACATGATAAGACGGTGATGTGGTTCAGTGCCGCAGTGCGACGCCGGACAACAAAATAACTTTGAAAAGGGCTATAAAGACAGTGTTAGCGATAAAAAAGTTCCCGTTTTCTAGCAAGAGCGTAAACTTTGGGTCCCTCTAACTAAGGAACCTCGCAATATCATCCCCCACCATTTAACTGATGATGAATGTTTTCTGGTCACTTGCGGCTCGCTGTCTCCGAATCTGGCATCGGATTTTGCTACGGACACCTCTGTACGAAGTTATATGCGGTTTCAGAGCTTCGTGAAGAGGCAAGAGTACCCATCAGCCAATTTTAGGGGCTTAAAAAAATTCCCGAATTCGGCTCAAAACGTTCAACAGGGGGTTATTCAGGGCGCTGAACGCGAATCTTGGGTCTGTTTCTGGCTAGACTTAGGGATACTGTAGATAACGGTGGGCGTAATGTCTTAAAACTGGCGTGACCTACCTCAAAATTTCGGAAATAAAAAAAATGGGCCTTAAAATCGTCTTTGGCGTCCCAAATAACACCCACAGAGAAAATTTGAGCCAAATCTGAGACTCTGACCAAGCTACCGTGTACCCACCGTAACCTACCGTAATCTATCAAAAATCGATAAACGGATTGCGGATCCGTGTTTAGCACTGCAAATAGCGCCCAGAGCAACAATTTGAGCCATATCTATCGTTGCACTCCGGAAGTCGTCAAAAGCCGCGATTTTCCATCAAATTTCCCCCAATGGGAAGCTTTGAACGAATCAAGTCGAAAAGCTCGGAAAATCGTAAAATAGACACCAGATTCGTAATCAGCGCGCCAAATAACCCACCTGGAAGGATTTTAATTGAGAGTCCAAAACACTGTCAGTCTGCGCAAAGTTCGGAAAACGTGGCTTCACCCAAACTTTGCTTAGGGGGGTAGTTTTGGGCGCTGAACACATTTATGGGGTCCGTTTCGGGTTTTTCCGAAGACTAATGCGCGTTTTCGATAGAAAAAAGGCTCCCAACAAACAATTAGAGGCTTATACCCTTCTAGGAAATCTGTAACTCATGTATCTCATGCTTATTCTTCTGAAAATCAAAAAAACCGACTTTGAGTTCAAGCTCGGTAATAAACTTTATGGAAGCTTTTAGCCCGAGAACTACAAACTTCACGTTCAGCTCATTGTCAGATGCAAGAGATACAAGCTTTGACAGGCTATAACTTTTTTTCGCACTTGTCCGTAGCAAAATGCAAGTTCAGATTCGGAGAGGGCGTGCCAGAGTTGACTAGAAAACAGTTATCAGCTCTCTGATCCGGGAGTACACCATGCGAGGTTTCCTAGTGAGAAGAGGAAGAACGGAAGTACGACGGAAAACGGCGGCCCGTGGTCCAGCCAACCCATTGGATCACCCCGCCCACGTCATATAACAGTTGTCCTGTCTTCATTTATTTCGAATGAACAGTTGCCGATTTTTGAAAAATAATCTTTATCACGAAAGTTTTTAACATCCAAGCATGGCTGTTGGCCCATCTTATTTTCAAACAGTTTTGAATACAATGAATAGTAAATGAAGTTACTTACATACCTAAGAATTTTGAAGCGGAGTGAACCATTTCCGACGTCAGCTCTGACGCTTTGTCTGCAGTCTCCCGAAACACACCAACAGGCCAAATTGAAAATTCCGTAGATATCTTTATAGGTTTTTCTATGGTATTTGAGTGTTCTGTGGTGACTTTCCCGTATTAACCCCTACTTGGTGGACTTACTTACTCAAAAACATCGAAAACTAAACACGGTTTTCTATCGTGAGCGCTGCCTTTATGGACCCTACTTCTATGCAAAGGCAATAGATTGGGAAGTTTCGCATGTAGGTGTCAGAAGGAGAATAGACTACAGCTATGTATGCATGTACATAGTGCATGTGGCAAATCCGCCCACACAGGCACACAATTTGCCTCAAATGCCTTTTTTCGCCCTTCAAATTGCAACAGCATGGAACTAACGAATTCAGGTTCGGCATTTTTATAGGGCATGGCGACATTCATGTGTGAGGCAATTACGTACATAGTTTGCAAGCAGGAAAGAAGTTCATCCTTCTGCTGCTAAATTTCCATCCAATTTGTCACTAGTCTCTTATTGTTGTAGATACTATAGTTGGGTCATTCGAATAGATGCGAATCGATATTTTCGAATAATTGCCATTCAAATACGTATTCACTATCGGAATATTTAAAATAGCACCATTCGAATGCTATTCGAAAATCTGACCTAAAAACAGGCTATTCGAATCTATTCGAAGTTCCGATTTCAAAAAAAGCACGGTCATTCGAATCTATTCGATATCCGAAGCCTACTATTCGAATGAACACTCGATTATCTAGAATTTCATATAGTTTCGAGCAAATCTGCAATGTCGTCGCTATTCAAGGTGTACAAGTAGTATAATCTGTTTATCTTTAATTGCACAAAAAACGGTCCGCCAATAGTCCTCTAATGGGCCGGCTAGTACCGTAGTTTACGTCCACGACGCGTTCTCGGCAGACCCGGGTGTGCACCGGGGTGTGCTGAGCGATCGATTCATCAATGCCGTCACTCGGCCACCCACCCTGCCACTGTGCACGCCCGGGTCTGCCGAGAACGCGTCGTGGACGTAAACTACGGTACTAGCCGGCCCATTAGAGGACTATTGGCGGACCGTTTTTTGTGCAATTAAAGATAAACAGAGTATAACTGCCCATGTATTCCATTGGTTGGCATGACCACCAGGGATGTGCGGAATTTTCTGTTGTCTGTTTTCTGCCCATTTTAAGCCATTTTTTTCTGTTTTCTGTAAAAATAGGCAAAAATTGGACAGAAAACAGAAAAAAAAGTGTACCGCGGTTTGCAGAAGGACTGTTTTTTTGATTTTTTGAAGCTAAGCTGATAGGGTGAGGGTGTACTTCACCCAGGCTCTCTGCAGTTGTACCACGCTAGACACTTTTATCTCGCTGTAGTGGTTATCCATTGGGGCATGTGTGGCGTTGTGGGAGGAAACGGTGCTGTTCGCTCTACACGGTCGGGTTCGATCCTCGCCGAGGTGAACCAAACCAACCAACCCTCCAGGATACTTGGAACAGATTTATGTAGGAAGATGAAGGCACTAATTGGGATGTCGGCTGGCCCCCGCAACCCACTAAATAAGCACGAAACCCATTCCTCTGGAAAAATGTGCCGTGTCAGTGCCGGCAAAGTACCGCGATCCTCGACTGTGCCGCGATAGTTCCGCGATAGTGCCGCAGCGGGTCCGTGATCAGACGATTCTGCTACCGTGCCTTGAGCCTTGACATCGCGGCGATAGTTTCGCAGCAGCTCCGCGTTAGAACGTTAGGCTCCGCGAGGATGCAGCAGCGAACCCGCGTGGAGTACAATGCACTGTCCTGTGTGGTAAAAAGAAATTGTCGCCGGTTCAATATACCCAAATTCAAGGTACATGCCGTGTTTCCTTGTGCGCAAAAGCGGCGGTAACCTATGTCCTTATCAGACAAAGAACGTAACGACAGCAGGTGCGAGTTTTTGTTCTTACATTTAGACCCCCTCTAGTTGTCTTATAATTCTTAAATAATTTCATATCAGACACCCTCCCGAAGCCGCTGCGGCGTTATTGCGGAGCCAAAGCTGTTATGTCGGGTCCTCCGCGGTAGTGCCGCCGCAGCTCCGCGATAGTGCCGCTTCGGTGCCTGCACGCGCCAAAGCGGCACTATCGCGGAGCGAGCCACAGCGGCAATTTCTCTCAGAGTCAAGCCTCTACGAATACCCGCTCCCCAACGTACCCGCTTGGATGGAGCGGGTTAATGTTGGCCCCAATTGTACCATGCACGCAAAACTCTAATGACGTGTTTTAATTCACTGCAACGCAGATGGCACAGAATTCAGTTAAGATGAAGCGCCAAGAAATTGATGGTGAGCCTATGAGGCAGATGATAATTCTGCCACAGAGGTACGAGAGGCTCTCAACGGTGGAGCGAACGACGCGTCAGGTCATTTATACTCTAACGGCACAGGTGGTATGGGCGTGACTTTCAGCTCTGAGGAGTACATAGTACAGTGTCAAAATATGTATACTGGGGAACGGAAAGCTCGCTCCGACTTCAATACGTACTCCTTGTACAGACATATGTATTGAGCTTCTAATGAATAATCGAGCTTTTATTGCCTGGGAAAAGGAAGGTTTAATGAACATTTGACACCTCATAGCACTCATAATCTGCAATTCTTGAGCGTCTATACTTTTTGCTCTGGCCAACTGTAAGGTTTTAAAAATTCAACGAAAGAAGCCTAGATCACTCAAAAAATATATAAAAAAAAGCTCAACGTTTTGAAAAATTTCGTTTAGTGTACGCTGAACGCGCTTTATTGATTTTTGAAAATTTTCTGTTTTCTGTTTTCTGCCCATTTTTAGAGATTTTTTTTTCTGTTTTCTGTTTTCTGTTTCCGAAAATATTTTTTTCCGCTCCGCACATCCCTGAAGCGCTGCCACAAATGATTGTTTTGACTCTTTCCACCTCATTTAATGTGTAATTGTACCCAATTAATTCGTAACTAATAATAGTTTGACTAGGGAATCAGAAGAGCACGCTCAAGTTCTAAGTATTCGAAAACCTCCTATATTTTCAGTCATAAAATTGACCCCTTATGAATGCCAAAATTGCAAAAAAAAAGATTACAAAACCGAATGATACAAAGTTGTCGCGTAAACGCAGTCTTTTTTTAGACATATGAACCAGTTGAGAAATCATGTAGAGTTCACGTAATAAATTTAGTCTGATGAATGGACGAGGCTGTGACGGTAGGTCGCCGAGCGCGAATCGAAACCCCGTTGGCCAGTGATGCCGCCAGCACCGCGCGGCCAGCCGCCTGGTCTATGCGTCAGACTAAATCGAATGCGGAAACCATAATACGGTCCGCTAATCCTTGGATGGCAGGCTGGTGGTAATAATTGGGACAGGAAGTTGATCAATCGTGCAAATACTTTTTCGGACTTTTTTAATTGATAAACATCAAAGGCAAAATTCAATAATTATTTCTATGTCGATGTCATTAGCTAAAATGAAGGGTTGACTGTCTGGCTGAGCTGGGTTGTTAAGATATTGTGTAAAGGCTCATTCATAGCTGGTAGCTTCGACTAGTCGCGGCACTGCCAACAGGTACACAACCCGTCGCGACAACAGATCTTGCACTGAGTCGCGACGGGTTGGAACAGTTTACAGTTTCAGTCACGATCGCTGAGCGACTGGGGTATTTCATAGCTAATCGAAGCGACCTGCTCGATTTTGTTTGGTCACTTCGACTACTCAGACATTCGCCGGGTCCGACCCCTGCTCGAACGGGTCCATCCCCAGATTTCTGTCGGGTCGGACCCGTTAGCATTGTTCCTCCACGTAGTCTCTAGTGAGAAGACATGGGGGGAGAATAAATTTCATTTCTCCCCCACGTCGTCTCAGTTGAAAGAAGTGAGGGGCGAAAACGGGAAGGGCTTCGACCCGACAGAAACTGCGGTTGGACCCGTTGAGTTTCTGAGTAGTCGCGTCGCTTCCATGATGGAAGCGATTCGTCTAGTCGAAGGGACTAGGCCGTAATGTTTCGTCAGGACTTGATGTATTCGGCGCCAAATTGCGGACGTCAGAGCTCACCCACATAAAAGACGGCAGGTGAAAGGGAAAAACGAGTATTTTTCACACATCCACGATTACAGAGATGAGAAAGTTCAATAAGGCTACCGAGAAATCACATTTCATGCAGAGCTTTCGGCTATTACTGACGTTAGTTGAAGTTTTATGTTGTTGTACAAGCAAATTAGGTCCCGTCGTCTTTTGAAACCATGTTTTTGTTGGAAAACTATGCAAGACTAATTTATTTAGAAGATTAAGGCACCGAAGTCACAAAAAAATCAGGAGGAATCAGCAAAAACCGAGAAAAAAATGTTTTTCTTTTAAATTCCTGCGGCGTTGTCTGCAACTGTCCGTATTTTTTACGCAAAACTGCGACCGCCCGAGCGACTCGAAATCAGTGGACGAAGCGATTTCATATCGCGGCAGTTTTGTTGGTCGCTTCGACTTGAAGTCGAAGCGACCAGCTATGAATGAGCCTTAAAGGTGAAAAAATGAAAATTCTTTGAAGGCAACGAGTGAACTGCTGAAAACCGGCCTAAAACGAGCAGCTAATAGCAATATGCGGCCCCAAAACTTTGATTATGGTGTGCTCACCCCCATCCAATTCCTCAGAAAAATGGGTGGAGTGGGCACACCACATTCAGGTTTTGGGACCGCATGGCGGGAAAGTGTGAGGCAAAAGGGACGTAGCTTACGCGCGCACACGCCCACGATCAATGGCCGAAATAGAGGATATATTGACTGCTCATCGGGGCTATCTTCAGTTTTTTCGATTCGAAATTATTCGAAAAAATATTCTAATTTATCCGAATCGAATCCATTCGAAATTCGGAACTCTAAAAAATGGTCATTCGAATATATTTGAAACTCACGCCTCAAAAAAGGGGGTATTTGAATTTATTTTAAAAGCGGACGATAAAAAAGGGGTCATTCGAATCTATTCGATATTCGGTCTTTTCGTTCAGGGCACAACTATAGTAGGTACACACCATCAAACAACTCGATTAAAACTTCGAGTGTATAGCAGAGTTACGTCACGAAAACTAACAGGAAACTTTGAACACGTAACACGCTAACTGAAAACTCCTGAAATCGTGGTTGCAGAGATGAAATGAGCCACAAGTTTTTTCAGAATGGCATGTTTTCTTTGCGAATGTCGGCGAAATGAACCCCGGTCAAACACAAAAGGGGGCAAATTGCGCCAGCTCCATGCCGATCCAGCTAGTCCCCTCCCCTCTTCAGTCCAGAAGCCATCTTTATCATTAAAATAGTTTTTTTTTGTCTTTATCTGAAAGTTGCACGGCAACTACTACTAAGGGAAAATTGACTTGACTAATGATGTATGACTACTTCATGAAAAAGGAATCTCGCTAAGCACTTGTTCGGACCTCACAAAGGAACAAAGAGGGGAGTTGCAGAGAAGGTTCGCTCTTCATAAGAAGAAAGCTCTCCAGGGTAGACACAGTTATGGCAAAGTGCACTCCGGCGCCAAAGAGGCTCTTCACAAATCTGAAGATCAAAGTCTGCGGGTCGACTACTTCATACTAATTCCGCATATAAGTGCACGAACTCCGGACTTCCTACACACCTGGACAAGAAAATAGGTCTCTCAGGTGATTCTCGGCCCCGAGCCGCACCGTATAGGATTCGGAGCCGCCTGACAGTTCGGCTCGTTCTCCCAATCTCCGGGCTACTGCTGTTGCTGCTCGGGCCGACCGGAATAGCCCGGACAGCAACAGCAGTGGCTCGGAAAGCAACAGCAGTGGCCGGGACAGCGACAAGAGCCGACTCGCAGATTGGAAAAATGAGCCGAATTGTCAGGCGGCTCGGGGCCGATAATCGCCTGAGTGGTGCAACTAGGTCAACCCTGTTTTGCAACCCACAGGAGCTCTGTGAACTCGAAGTTGAGGATCATGGCCGTCACAGCAGTTGCAGATCACGTATTCGATTTAGGCCTAGTGCATACTTCCCGCGACGCGCAACAGCGACAGTGCATATCACCCATATCGATTTTCGGTCGATATGTATTACAGACACTATGTCACGTCGCCCGTCACGGGAAGTATGCACTAGGCCTTACACGTAAACTCGCGCAAAAACTGCATGCACCGGTTGCGAAAACCACGCCGCAGTTTGAACTGGCTCCTGAGGTGAGGAACGAGACTTTTGCTAAAATTGGTCTGGCTGGGGACCGATTTTTTTTATGTGGTTCACATGCATGTTCATGCATCTGGTTGTTTTTTGTGCACATGAGTTTTTCGTTTGATCTTAGATTTATAGCAGGCTTCCCTGGTTGATTCTCCATAATCTCAGTAAATCGAAAACAAGTTAAATGTAACATAAAAGGCCGGAAACAAGTTACGTTTAACATATCTTAGCCGACGTAAGTTATCGGTGACTTATCTCAGGTTATTTAAGTTACATGCAACATATCGACGGAACACCGCGTATAGTGCGTGCAAGTAACTTTGATCGGTCAAGAAGACGTTCTCAGAGAAATGAAAACAAGTTATTTGTAACAGAAATGTCACTTACTAGAATGTCTCAAGTAACTTCTGACTATATTACATGTGACGTACATTTGTATTACTAGTAAGTTACACTTATTTACATGTTACATACATTTATAGATTCACCATGGGTTGCCATCACGCGACGCAGATCATTCGCTAAGCAGAAATCGCTGTGGGCGGCCTTACCCGCTACTCTGCGGTCAAGTACCTCAAACTTGGGTAACTGAACCAACAGCAGTCATTGTTTAAGCATGAACCCGAGAGTGCGTCGAATACTCTCCTGGGAATGTCTTCTTGACCAACTTAAAATACTTGCGACTCATCATGTACCATTTATGTAACATGTAACATATCCCAACCGCACTGCACGCGGTGTTCCGTCGATATGTTGCAGGTAACTTAAATAACATGAGATAAGTCGCAAGTAACCAACGTCGGCTTAGATATCCAACAAGTAACTTGTTTTCTGCCTTTTATTTTACAAGTAAATTGCTTTCATTTTTCTGAGTGGTACTCACCCGTGGACAAAGAGGAAAGTATGTGGCCATCCAAGGGATATCAAGGAATTGAGAAGAGCAAACATAACGTCCAAAATGGTGTAAAACAGTCACAATTCCTTAAGGGACAGTGTTCATGATTTGAAAAAACCTTTTACAGTTTTCAGTGTTTTTGCGAAGGTAAACTCTGTCCGAACGAGCGTCCGCCCACGCGGTCTGTGTGAAGGCCGAGGGGCTGCCGCAAAGGCATTTTTTCGAAACGTGTTAATCGAATAGCAGGAATGTTTGGCGAATATTGAACAACATCTGGGGCAGCTTTTTTTTCGGCGTGGACAGGCTGGTCCGAAATATTTTCGCAATGCCGCCCGACACGCCCACCGACCGCATTGGCGGCCAGTCTCATTCGGACAGACTGTATGTCGACAAAGTAGAGGAATAAAGCGCGAAGTTTTGTAAACAGCCTCAGATTTCCGATTAAAATAGGTTGAAAAAATCTTCAATACTCGCGTACCCCAGTTTGATGGGGTTTACTGAGGTTGGAAATGATTTTGCGCTTTGAACCTCCCAGGTAAGTGAATTCGTTTTCTGTTTCTTGTACCCAAAACTCCTCAAAAAAAGATGGTTTTGCTGTAGATGCTCAAACGTTAGAATCTTTCGAGCTAAAGGGTATTCTGAAATTCGGCAACTGTTCCTTTTGTTGGACAACTACTATACGACATGGTCGGGTTAATCCAATGGGTCATCTGATTCACGAGATTTCCCTCCACATCCTGGTCGTTTTTTGAGGTTCTTTTTCCTTTACACTGTTCAAGAGCACCCATAGCCTATGATTTAGGTATCCTCTATTTCGGAGTGAAATCTGCTATAGTCACATCATATAGGACAGATATACTCTATTCCGGAGTGAAATTTACTGCCGTTAATTGTGTGCATGTATTCTGCGTCTACTTTCTCTCACACTTTCTCGCCGTTTCTACACTCGCTCCGCACAAGCACGAAAAAGAAAAGCTAAATTTGCCTTCGAAACAGAGGATATATTAAATTTTCTTACTTATACAAACTCTATTAGAGTTCATAAAGTCCACGGCATCAGAAAAAGACTGTGGTGCAGTTGCGTATTTTAAATAAGCACACGGTAGCCATATGTACGCAGCTGGCTCGGTTCCAAGTTTGTCATTAATCGATAGGAAACAGCTGATCACTTTTTCTTCCGTTAGGGTTTTTTCTGCTTCTTCATTTTTTTTTCAATTTTTCTAACGTACATATTTTTGTATTATATGCTTTGATTGTATTGGCATTGTGCAGTTGCGAGAAAAACAAACCGCCTTTTTCTTCCAAAATTGAGAGAAAAAAACAGTTTTGCCATCGATTATGGCGATACGTCCGCAAGAACACATCAAGCTCCCTAGTCGACGACTTACTTCTATCTTTCTTCTTAGTTAGGAAAAAAGCTGCACGGCAAGTCTCTCCTCTGAACACACAATACCATTACATCTAGAGTTTTACTGCAGATATGGCGAAAAATATTTTTGAAAACTAATTTGAAAAACTCAAAAAAAAAAACTGCAAAAAAGAAAAAACATGCTCCGAGCAAAAAATTTGAGCCGTTACTTATCGATGTATAGCATATTTAGAACCGAGGCGGCCATGCCCACAGCTCGGAAATTCCGGCGTTTCTAACGCGCACTGAACCGTCCCATTTCGACCTGTGCGGGGCAAACTTCAGAGTTCCCGCATGGCCATTCCGGTCTGCGTTTATCGCCTGCCCAACCTCGGATTCCGCCGTTTGGCTGGCGATGACGTCACTGCTCCAGAGAGGTTCGGTGTTGCGTACGTACACGGTTTGACAGGGCATGAACTCGTTTGATCTGCCAAATCACGTTATCGATGACTCCACAATTGACCAGGCCCATCTCAGCAGCAGAGCATGCATATAAGGGGCCTCATCCCAGAAAGAGCGCAGTTGGGCTTTTGGGGCCGCTCCTGGAAAGTGGCTACGAGTCACTCTCTGGACGATTTTTGACCGCTGAGGGGTCTCCCCCACGGTCCTCAGCGAGGGAAGCTCTCTCGCGGTCGACCGTGGCGTGGATGATAATCCCTGTCGCGGACCGCGGCGGAGGTGACTCCCTCACGCGGACCGCGCCATGGGCCGTGTCCTTGTTGGGGAGACCCGCTCCTATTGAAATGATGGGACGCCGCCCCTAGCGTCACGTGCTTCTATATTAGGACGACAACCTCCTTTGCCGTTGTAAATCTAATCTAGCTTGGTCGAAATCTGCAAACGGCACTGAATTGCCGGATATCGCGGGGCGAACGGCGGACATGGGGCACCCGCTTTGTCCATTTTTTCGCTTCTAACGGGAGCGGTTCAGATTATGACCCGCGTTTGCTGCGCGTTACAAACCCCACAATGCCTAAGAGTGTGTTTGGTGAAAGTACGCTACCACACCAACGTCTTTTTCTGCTCTGTTGGACTGTCGGTGCTCTGAATAGACCCCAAACTTGCAATATGAACGCCAGGACGTCAGGAATATAAAACTCGCTGGAAATTCACTGTCAAGGTAGAAGAAAATATGAGATCTTCTAAAAATAGCTAGCGAGGAGCACGTCTTTAGTCATCGTTCACTTCCTTGTTCTTTGTTTCCTGTTTTCCACATGGTACTCGGCGCTAATTGGCGAAACAGCGCTAAATCTGCTCAAAGATGATCGCGCTGTTTTTCTGTTCGAGACAATCTGAAGGGTATTTAGAAGCAAAGTATCTGCAAAAATACTGTTAAAAAAACAATTCAAATGAGGGACCATCTCAAAAAGGTTTGTTTTCCGACCTCTACGGGTTGCCCTAAAACTGAATCCTGCTGAAATTTTAAATTTTTTTGGGAAAATTGCCTTGAGCCAGGGTAAGGCTCACGTTCTGATGACCACGTAGGGGGGACGCACTTTGCGGAGCCAAGAAGGCAGGGGCCGCATATGTCTCACACTCCTCACGCTAAAAATGGGTCTTCAGCCGTACAAAACTTAAAGGAAATAAAAAGACCAGATTAAATTTGAAAACAAGTTCCTAAATTATGGTTCACTGAAGCATAAAAATTAGCATTTTTTCAATCTTTTGATCACAGTCGCGACCCACCAGTGGGCCGCACAAATTTTTAGGGTGGAGAAAGGGGGGCCACACCTTCACAGACCTATTCTAGAGCCACGCTTTATCCTGCCTTGTGCATAATCAATCCCTACCACAACAGCAATTTTACACTAGAATTCGGCCCACTATGAGAAGCTGATCAGATAATTGACCACCTTTTTCACAAAAACTTGGTAAATTTCATGGAAGCTCTCTTTTTTAAGAAATTACCCCATTATTCGTGAAAACTCTGGGCATTTTTGAGATTTGAGCTAGAAATTGTTAGCATTTTGGGAACTTAACGCAAAAAAAAACCAAATGTACTCGGTATTTGCGAAAATTCGGCCAGCTCTCTCAAAAAACTCCAGAAGCTTATCGATATCCATGAAATACGTACCATCTGGAAAAATTACCGAAATATGAATTTTCCCAGAAATTGAATAATTGACAAGGAAGAAATGCTTATCATGGATTCTCTTTTTTCCAATACGACTCCACTGGAAATTCTGATAATCGTCAGATTTTGAAGATTGCTCTCAAATTTTGAAAAAAAAAAGACATCTTCTTCGAAAGTGGTCAGGAGCTGATAATTCTCCTGAGATTTTGTTGAAAACTTTCTTTCTTTATGGAACTCCTCAGAAATGATAAAATTTTTATGAAAACGCGTCCACTGCTTCAGATAAGTGTATATATATATATATATATATATATATATATATATATATATATATATATATATATATATATATATATATATATATATATATATATATATATATATATATATATATATATATATATATATAAAAATCAGTGAACTTTTGAGGATTTGTCGCAAGAAAATCGCTGATTTCTTTGAAAAGCTCTTCGGCAAATACATCTTCTGATGTTTTGCTGAATTCTGCTGATATTCGTGAAATTCAAGAGGCTGTTCTAGAATTTCGCCTAAGAGAAGAAGCTATTTAACTTCACGGAAACTTCATCTGTAAATAGGAAATAGGGTAATTTCCATAAGAATTCATCGGCAAAGCGAGTTTTCCACAAAATTCTCCAGAATTTCATGGATTTTAGTGAAATAACGTGGGATAATGGTGATTTTAGGGAAAGTGTTAAAGAGAGAGCCCTGGTATTGAGCTGGAAATCTGCAGGAATTGTTATACTTCTACCAAAATTCGAAGGCTTTTTTCGATAAATGCGCAGAAATTTGATCACGTCACTGTTTTCGTGAAAATTCACCGGTTCTAATGGAAATCCGTCAAAAACGTTTTTTTGTGAGAAATCTTACGAAATTATATTTTGTTATATTACATAAGGGTTTGCTGTTAGTTGTATCTGCTATTCAAATTGTTTTTCCCCAAAATCGACAACAGCTTTAGAATTCATGCTCCGGTTAACATCAATCTCATCATCCAATCATCATTTTCGCAATGGTCTTTATTTGAGACTAGTTTTTTTTTCAAAACAAACTCACATTACAGAACGGAATTTTTTTGCTTTCCACATTTTCAGAAGAGAAAGTATTAAAAGTGGACCTGCCAGTCCGAATCCGGCTTCAACTCAGGGCTAGATATCATGATGTAAAAACCATTCTTGTTTAGCTGAGGAAAAAAACCAAATCAAAAAATACTACCACTGTAACAAAATTTGATATAGTCGGTCCAAATCTGCTGAATAAGAGGCGTGGTGTGCAAAATTCTGCCCCAATTTTTTTCTCGGGTTAGGAACTTGGTCGCAGCCCAGTAACAAGGAGCATTATATGGGGTACAGCCCTTGGACGAGAAGGAAAGCAGCATTCGGCCATGCAAACAGATCTCGTTAGACGCTTTGCGCAAAAGCAGGAAATGAAATTTGATTTTTCTATTCCTAGTCCCACGTTTGGTTCCATTTATAAAAAATTATGGGGTTTCGGACCATAAAGTTTACGTCTTTAAAATTGGCTCTAGGGACGGAAAATGTCGGAGCTCTTCAGTGAAGAAGCTACGGAAGGCACGTGGGGAGCGTCGCTAACTGGTCCGTCAGGACAGGATTTCTACGATACTTCAAGTAAAAACGTGCACTAATGGTGGTCTAATAATTAATACTTTGAGGTGAAGTGGAACTAAATATAAAAAAAAACTGCAACCTAAAAAAAATTAAAGAAAAATGAGCAGACAACTCGAATGATTGTGTCAACCCTATATGCCCTGTTCAAGAACAAACCATGTTCGATCAAAAACACAAGAGGGCTTGATGCTGATTTCAAAGACACCTTCAAATTGAGCAATTTTCTTTTCTTTTTTTGAGGACAGTTATGATCAGAAGACAAAAAAAAACAATTTTTCGCGTTTTTTCCCAACCCCCTCTACCTGCGCATAAAATTAACGATTTTTGCTGAGTGATAAGTTCTGATTTTTTTCTATTGGGACTGGCTCTTGGGACTGGAATATTCTGTCGTATATTGTTCGAAAAGCAATAAATTGCTATACTTCAAGGCATAGTAGGCTTTAGGGTCGGGCAAATCGCTGTTCCGAACCTCGACGAAGTTACAGTCGGCATGGATTTTAGTGCGTTCCCCACTGAAGGTTGGCGCAAACTCGGTGCCATATGTTAGGCCTAATTTAGAGTTCCATCGCAGCTCTGCGCGATGAGATGTTTTCTGTGGGCATCGATCGACAACGCGCCGCTCGTCGATACGCATATGGCGTCGTTTATACTTCCGACGCTGAGCGGAGCGGCAAAGTGCAATTCTATAATATCTATCGTGCCGCGCCGCAGTATCAATTTTAGGGGTCGTTTATACTTCCGCCGCCCAGAGGCGCGGCGAAGTGCGATCTTACAATATCGATCGTGCCGCGTCGCGTGATCGATATTACAGAAATGCACTGTGCCGCGCCGCTCGGCGGCGGGAGTATAAACGACCCATTACAGAAATGCAGTTCGCCGCGCCGCTCCGGTATGGAACTGTAATTAGGGTCATTTATACTCTCGCAGCCGAGCGGCGCGGCACGGTGGATTTCTGTAGTAGTGATCATGCGGCGCGGCACGATCGATATTGTAGGATTGCTCTTCGCCGCACCGCACGGCGGCGGAAGTATAAACGACGCCTTACCCCCTAGAATAATGGAATCGCGCCGCGGTGGAACGCTCAAAACCCCCTTACAACATAGGTGCACCAAATTTGCGTCAACCTTCAATGGGAAGCGCAAGGTATGTACACATCACTAGAATTCATGCCGACTATAAGAGACCGTCACTTGATGCCCAAAATGTTTCAAAAGTACTGAAAATTTTCACGTCCTCCACTCCCTCTCAATGATTTTTTCGACAGTTTTGAGACTGAAATTTTGTGAAAAAAAAAGAATTTGGCTCGTAGATTTCATTTCAATTTTGAATTTTGAAAGAAAAATTCTTCATATTTTTCGAGTATTTTTTGGTTTCACTCCATGATAAACACAACTACCCGGCTCACCCTACTGATGGTTCCTCTTGGTAGTGCTTTCCATTTTTGACCGACAATTTTAGCGTCTTACACTGCCCAACTTAATCACTGTTAACGTACATAGCACTTAAAATCTCGTTGTGCCGCAGGACAGCTGTCGCTTGACCCTGATTACCTTTGCTCAAGAGTTCATGTTTTATCGGTTTTCAATTTGATGATGTGGAGGGTCAAAAAGAGACCCCGCTTTATAGACCCCTGGTCGGTCATCTATCACAAAGAGGAGAAGCGTCATGACAGGCGCAGTCGATCATGTGCGGAATACTTTTTACCTTTTTACAACTCTATAGATCCTATCATTCAGACGCCCCAATTAGAAAGTTCTTATTCTTGAGCAGAAAAAGAAAGATTTATCCACCGGAAGCAGGGTCATGCAATTATTGTCCCGCGGGACAACGAAGAGAACGTTAAAAGTTTTGAGAAAAATGTACATTTCAAAAAGTTGAGCAAAAAAAGACAACGATTTGGGATGTTTTTTTTAAACAAAAATTGGAGTGGTGCCGCGAGGATTGCTATTTGGGGAAGGAATGAAATGTTAAACGAAATAAAGTACGAAAAAAATAAATATGCATTGCAAAATATCTAGAATTTCACAGAAAAATTAGTTTTTTTTTTCAGGAAAGGTTTCAGTCCAGCACTGCCGAAAAAATCTTCGCCTTAGAAACACGTAGAGATTTTGAAAAATTTTCTGTTTGAAAATTTTGGACACCAGTAAGTAGGGACTTAAAGTCGGTCCGAAAGAGACTGTTCGCCCACGCGGTCAGCCTGCGTGTCCAGCAGCCCTTGCAGTGACATTTTTCGGACTTGTAAATCGAGTAGCAGGAACATCCGAGGATTAGTGATTCACATCCCAGTCAGCTGTCTGCAGCCGTATAAAAGTTGGTTCGGAAAAGTGTCTTCGCGGCTGTCGCTCGACACGCACGCAGACCGCGTAGACGGACAGTATCATTCGAACAGACTTTAGCTCCTCTTGAAGCACGAGACAACGGTCTACTTGACTATTACCTAAAGCCTTACTGACAGTTCAAGGCGCAAAACGACTCCCGTTTTGTACTTCGTGGGCCTAACCGCACTAATTTCATCGAAAATAATATTTTTTTCTGTGCTTACACTGTATTAGGCCTTGCAGCCAAATGCAGAATAACAAGTTGTTTGGGTATGAAATGGGTTTCAAAATGACCTCAAGGAACCACAGTACGACTGGTGTCAGTTGTGGTCGAAAGGGTCCACCACGATAAACACCACCCAACACTAATTGGGTAAGCATCAAATCGCGCCCATAGACAAATCACATTCAAGGGAATTCGGGCGAGTTTTCACTGACTAAGGCGACCAATGACCAGAGTCCGACCGCGCAGCAATTTTAATGCAATTGTCAAGAATTATCTGCAACCAACGGCCGTCAACAATCGTGCGAAATCTACTCTAACAAAGCCCGGAAATCGCATTTTCAATTTGAGGTAGATAAAGGTCTCTGGTGTGAGACGAAAAAATATCTTACAAGAAATTTACTTTCAGTCAGCATGGCCATTCCAGGTGAAATGTACTTTTCTAGAACCATTTTGACGTAGAGTTCGAGTATGCTCTTCGCAGATGTCTAAAACCACTCTGAAAAAAAAGTTATAGGCGTTTTTCAAAGCCTCGCGGCACGGGATCAGGACATTTTTAGAGTGTTTTGAATTTTTTTTTCGGATTTAGCTCAAAACTTGTATGTAGGGGTAATCTAAGGTGCTAAACACGAATCTGGGACCCGCTCGCCGAAATCGTTAGGTTTACTGTAGGTTACGCTGGTATCATGCTATTTAGGAAGCAAAATCTATCTTTTTAATTCGAAAATCGAAAAATGAACGGTTTTCCGTATTTAGCACCCCGAATAACCCCCGCATAGAAATTTTGAGCCATGTCTGAGACTTTGACCAAACTACCGTATACCCACCGTAATCTACAGAAATCTGTTGAAAGTCGGTGAACGGACCACGGATTCGTGTTGAGCCTCCAAATAACCACCAGAGAGAGTTTTTGAGCCTTATAAACAGTAGCGTTCCGGAAATCGTCGAAAGTCGCCTTTTGGCCCAAAAATTTTTCCCGATGGGAAGCTTTGAACGAAATGAGTCTAAAACTTTGAAAAATTGACAAGTAAACCTTAATTTCGTGATCAGCAGCTCAAAGAACCCACATAGAGAAGTTTTAAGCCAAAACTATAACAGTTTACCTGAACGCTTCTAGAACGCCCTGATCTATGTATGTCCTCTGTTTCGGAGTAAAAATTATTTCCGTTTATCGCGTGCGTCTGCGCTCATATGCTGCGTCTCTTTTTTTGACACTTTCTCGCTGCCTCTCTCCAGGTGCGGCATGCATGAACGCAGCGAACGGTGTCAGGGAGCCGCTCCGCGTGCCATGCGCGCAGCGTCGAGCAACGGGGCGGCCCCGAAAATCAGGTACATCAATGCACGCCACGAAATTCGGGGCCGCCCCGTTGCTCGACGCTGCGCGCATGACACGCGGAGCGGCTCCCTGACACCGCTCGCTGCGTTCATGCATGCCGCCCCAGGCGAGCGCGCGAAGGAGCAGAGTAGATTTGGCTGAGAAACAGAGGATAAACGATCAACCACCGTTCCGTAGAGGACCAAAACGCTATTTTTCTATGATTAGTTCGACGAATGATTGTTCACCCAAGGTGCGTCCGGGCGTTATTTTGATAGCTGAACACGATGGTGGGGTCTCTTTCTAGATTTTCAAAAGACTACTACGCGTTTCGGAAGGTGCATGGAGAATGAAAATCAGGGGAAAAACGTCTAGAATTGTTCTCAGGTTCGTTTTAGACACCTGGTAAGGGCATATTCTGACTCTACGTCTAAAAATGGTTCTAGAAACGTATATTTGATTCGGAATGACCAGGCCGACTAATAATAGTTTCCTAGTTAGTAAAAAAACCAAGCTGTGAAGTAGCGCCGCGGTGACGGGAAGAGATGGGATTCGCGGCCGAGTCTCTCAATCGGCCACTGCGATGGCAGTTGCTCCATCGCGGTGGGCCGGGTGCCATCGGCAGCGATGACAGCGCTTTATCAAATCATTGTGTCGTTTAGCTGCTGTCACACCTATACGATTATCTCCGCTATAGGGTGTAATTAGGCATGAACGTCTGCAGTCATTGGATCGAATCTGCTAACACAAGGAAGGAGGAGGCAGGGTTTATTTGTTGGATTAGTGACTCCTGAAAACAAATGAAAAAAAGTTTAAAAAAGTTTAACAGTGATTATACAAATTTTAGTTGCGGACTCGACTGAGGTAATGGCGTCAGACTCACGGAAAATTGCCAACTCAGAAAAATGAAAACAAGTTACTTGCAACATAAAAGGCCGAAAACAAATTACTCGTAACATAGAAACCTGAGCCGATGTAAGTTACTTGCGACTTATCTCAAGTCAATTAAGTTACATGTAACATATCGGCGGGATACTGCGTGCGGTGCGCCTCCGATATGTTACATGCATCTTAAAAGACCTGAGATAAGTCGCAGGTAACTAACATCGGGTCAGATATGTTACAAGTAACTTGTTGTCGATTTCTGAGAGGATCCTGCGTGCAGTGCGCCTCCGATATGTTACATGTAACTTAAATGGCACAATTTAATTCGCAAGTAACTTAAATCGGCCGAGAAGATATTTCCAAGGGGATGCGCGACGCACTTGCGGGGTCAGGCTTACGACTGGCATTGCCGTTGATTCAATTACCCAACTTTGAGGTACTTGACCCAACACCGGCGGGGAAGGTCCCGCACAACATTTTTTTTGCGTAGTGTGTGGTCTGCGTCGCTTGCCGTCTGCGTCACGTGATGGCCACCCATAGTGAAAGTATAAATGTAAGTCACATGTAACATAAAAGTAACTCACATGCATTATAAATTTAAGTTACATGTATTATAAATGTATGATACATGTAATGTAAATATAAGTTTCGTGAGACATTCAAGTAAGTTACATTTATGTTGCAAGTAACTTGTTTTCATTTTTCTGAGAAGTACACTTCAAACACCGACTATAAACCGAAGACTTGCAAAACTAACAGGAAATCTACATACTATCACTCAACCTGGTCATTCCAAGTGTGATTTACTTTACTAGAACCATTCTTGAATGTAGGGTCTGAAGATGCCCTTCTCAGCTGTCGAAAACCACTCTGAAAAAAGATATAAGCGTTTTCTCCTGATTTTCGTATCCAATGCATCTTCCAAAACGCGCGGCAATCCTTCGTTAATCTGGAAATGGACCTCATTTTTGTGTTCAGCTCCCAAAAATGTAACCCCGTGGAGTTCGTGGAGTTCGTGGAGCGTTTATTTGCATCAAAAATTAGGAGGTTTGAATGCGTTTAAGAAAAATGTTTTAGTTTTGACTTGAAAGTTCTCCATGGGGGTTATTTGTTCTTCAAGTTGCTGACCCCATACCTGAGGTGTATAAATCGATTTTCAAAGTTTTGGACTCATTGCGGTCAAAGTTACCCATCGGAGGATTTTTCCGGCCAGAACGCGGCTTTCGATGATTTACGGATAACTAAGGTATATGTGGCCCAAAATTTCACTCTAGAAGTTATTTGGAGTGCTCAACACGAATCTGAGCCCCGGTTGTCGATTTTCGGCAGATTACGGTAGCTTACGGTAGGCATACGTGTTAAGCTTCCCATACATACAGATTTTGAACAAATTTCGAAAAAACATTTCAAAACACTCCAAAAGTTCTTGATACACTTGCCCTGCCGCTTGGCTTTAAAAAACGCCCATAAGGTTTTTTTAAGTGGTTTTAGTCAGCTGCAAAGAGCACACACCGATTCTGCTTCCAAAAAGATTCTAGAAAAGTACATTTCATCCAGAGTGTCCAAGCTGGCTAAAAGTATGTGTAGTCCCTTGTTGGGCCACCTCCAGAGCTGGCCAATCGGCTGAGTTCCACCCGGACGATACTTCACCTCCAAAGAGCTGGGAGGTAGGTCGCGCTTTGCTTTATACCGTAGCGTCACAACATGCAGAACAAGCAAACACCTTAGATAGCCTTATCAGTAACGCAAATACACCAGGTAAGGGTAAGGTGAAGGCAGTGATGTTCACTTCAAATCAGCATGTTCCGCTCTACCGTCGTCTTCGTCGCCCTATGGTGGGTCCCACCGGAGCTCAAACTTTGCAGGTCTCTAGACTGGCCTGCTTGCAACTGTGCTTTTGCGGAAGAGTACATGCTCAGATACTCGAGGGGGGAAGCCCCACTCTCACCAGTACGCCGGCCTTCCTTCCTTGTCAGGGCTGGCGTCCTGGTGGGACAGGGCCTGCGCCCTCTTCCTTTCTTCGCTGCGGGACCGTCCCATTTTAAAACAGCTGTAACTTAAGTTACAAATGAGCTATCTCGGGTTTGAGCAAAACTAAGAAACTAGGCTTGTAACCCTACCAAATGAATCCTTAACCGATCCCAGAGGACGCTTTACAAAAAATTTTACTAGGTGTGGACATTTGATGTTTTCAGCATAAATGTCCACACCTAGCCAGTGCATTTAGGTGTGGACATTTATGCTCAAAACATCAAATGTCCACACCTAGTAAAATTTTTTGTAAGGCGACCTCTGGGGGGGAATAAAGTCCATTTCGGCAGGGTTACAAACCTAGTTTCTTAGTTTTGCTCTAACCCGTGGTAACTCATTTGGAAGCTAAGTTACAGGTGTTTCAAAACCCTACTCCAGGTTTGTGGACTTTGACGTTTTTTTACGTTTTTCTACCTTGTTCCGCTACCTATGTAGCGCTCTTCGGCGTTACGCTGAGGCGGTAGCGGTAAAAGATTGCACATAGTGTAAATCGACCACGCTGGACTCAAACATCTTACTCTCATGATACCTAAATTTCAAAAATGCCCCTTTTCAGCGGGACCATACCTGAGAAAAGTGTGAGGCCTTATACTGTAGCGGTGTTCAGCATCTATGTTGGACGGTGAAAGTGAGTATATGAGATAAATCGACCACGCTGGACTCGATCATCGTATTCTACTGACTCATACCTTGCAAAAATGTAGACTTCCAGCGCGATCGCACCTGCGACAGGTGTGGGCCACACAGGGAAGTGGCTTTCAGCGTCCATCGTAGAGACTGAAAATTTGTATATAGGGTAAATCTACCACTCTCGACTCGAATATCTTATTTTCGTGACCCTTAATTGCAAAAAAAAGTGAGGTCTAACGTCTTGCAAAAATTAAGCTTTTTGCGGGATCGAACCCGTGACGTGTGTTTGGTGTATGAGTGGGTTTCGGAGAATGAAATTCGAATTGTAAACAGATTAGATGGCGCTCTTTTCAACTAGCGAGTGTTTTTGCCATGTCTGGTCTGGATAATGTTGAAGCACCTATTTTCGTATCCAACCACTTATTAAAGCGTGTTTTGCATACATTTGAAGTGACCTGTTCTTCTCTGAAAACATATTTATTTCTTTAGTACATCTCGTCGTCTTCGCCTTTGCCAATAATATTATTCATCGCGTCCTCTCTTTTCTTCCGCCCCATTCCGTAGCTTCCAATCTGTTCTTATTTGCAATCAAGTACACAACTATCCAGGATACACGCCCAGAACCTATGTGCCTTATATTCAATCGTAAGAGAACCTTTACTATAATTTCAACATTTACGTTAATTTAATTACTGCAAGGTTTCATGTTTATTGGACGGTATTACCGAATCATTCGCAAAAAAAATTCTCTAGACAGTGTACCTACTACCCACGGTCAGAATGGTTCATGTGGTCTGCCGGTGGAGCTCAGACCCCCCTTCCTCGACCATTGCGCAGCTCAGACCCGCCGGTGTGGATATCCACACCCCGCGCCGAACCCTGATTGGGTACCCCGGGATTTCCTCTGTTCTCGTCGCTTACTCATCATTCAAGATGATTTCTAACTTTATTATACTGATGAAACACTGGAGTCCATGAAAATTTATCACAGTAATCAGAATACTCCTCATTTTAATGGTAGTCTACCCGAATGTTCACAGACGTATGCATACAAAGTGAGGCGGCTTCCACAATCTTCGTTTTTTTCATTTCACTGTAATACCTTTGCTAACACACACAGTCTTTGTTTGTGAAAATCGCCGAATCTGAAGAAACAGTAATCTGTGGAAACCACCTCACATAGAAAAAAAAACACAAACATCACAACTTTCACGGTTCAGATGTCCACACAATAGGATACTAGAAAAGTGGCAGATATATGAGGAAGGAAAAACAATATGTCACCGCATAATCATGCGAGTAGACGCCAAAGTTTCGGAGGTTCAACATTGCCTTTGCACTCCAATCGTTCCTTGTGCGGTCCCGAAGTTACGTAGTCCTGCAATAAAGACAATCTTCATCAGAAGGACTGCATAACAAACTTCACTGCAAAAGGAACTACCTCCTGAGCTGTCTAATCACATCCACCATCAACGAAGGTGCACTTGTAATCTCGCACATCGTGCCTGAAAATCAAAGTTTTAACTGGTGGTTAGGTGCTGCTAAGGAACGGTAAAAATACCTATCGATGAGCTGATAGCTTCTCGATCCCGTCTTCCATGGAGTTCAATCAGATCATTTCTGGGGTCGTATTCGCCAACTACCCGTCGAGGGAAGTCGAAGGGAAGCGGAAGGGATGATACCGCGCGCGGCAGAGGAGCAGATCAACCCATCTTACACCATGTAAGATGGGATTGCAAACTGTGTTACATATCGATATCACTGCGAAAAGATAAAAATTCCATCGCTAAGCGGCCATTCTTCAGCTATGCGATTCGAAAAATTCCGGCGGTAGCGAGGGAAGCCAAGGGAGGCGAGAGGTGGCCGTGGAGCGCGCATTTTGTACTGAAATTTTACCACATCTACTCTTCGACTCCCCGGCGGGTTGTTGGCGTATACGACTCCTGGAGGAGCTGCCTTCTTTCATCTCGGCAAGACGACGAAGATCCTACAAACAAAAACATCAGAAGGTGGAATAGTGCCCTGAACACAACGTAAATGAATAGATAACTTCAATCTACTGGGAGGAAGATACGGAATTCTGAGTCGGAGTTGTGAAAGCAGAAGAATAATAATGAAGTGGTGAAACTAATGACGAAAATGAGTGCTGAGATTGTGTGCTCCACCGTTGAAAACCTGCTCGATTCGCAAATCATGCAACGCGGTGCAGAGGGCTGGCTCAACGGTGGTCGGAGCGCCCTCCCCCTCGAATCTCCGCCCACAATTACGGTTCAAGGCTGGCCCCCCTGAGCGAAAATGAACGAGGCTTGCCCCCCTCGAGTGCCTGAGTGCAACCTCCGACCAGGCTCACGTATCTAGGGCATACCCACGGTCCTATGCGGGATAGTCTCACACTGAGGTCGATAATGCATTGCGAATCAGTCTGGAAACGGCCGCGACGTGTTCTTTTTTCTGACGCTATTACAGGACGAGCCGTCTTGAACAACTTCCACCGAACTTTCTATCTGCGAGTTCGCGCCACGGGCAGGCCGTCGACTTCTCCGAGCAGGGCTGGTGTGCTCTATACTTGTTCCGAATCGAATAATCGAATAATCGGATGACTGTTTCAGTCGGATAAAAAAGTCGACTTTTTATTCGACAAGTCGGTTATTCGAAAAGGTGCGATATCCGACTACAGTCGAAAAGTCGAATATTCGAAAAAGTGCGATATCCGACTACAGTCGAAAAGTCGAATATTCGAAAAAGGGCGATATCCGACTACAGTCGAAAAGTCGAATATTCGAAAAAGGGTGATATCCGACTACAGTCGAAAAGTCGAATATTCGAAGAAGTGCGATATCCGACTACAGTCGAAAAGTCGAATATTCGAAAATGTGCAATATCCGACTATAGTCGAAAAGTCGGATATTCGAAATAAATTTCATCTGGAACAAGTATACTGCATAGTTTACATGTTCCGAATCGAATAATCGGACGAATATCCGACTGTTTCAGTCGAATAAAAAAGTCGACTTTTTATTCGAAAAGTCGAATATTCGGAAAAGTGCGATATCCGACTACAGTCGAAAAGTCGAATATTCGAAAAAGTGCGATATCCGACTACAGTCGAAAAGTCGAATATTCGAAAAAGGGCGATATCCGACTACAGTCGAAAAGTCGAGTATTCGAAAAAGGGTGATATCCGACTACAATCGAACAGTCAAATATTCGAAAAGGTGTGATATCCGACTACAGTCGAAAAGTCGAATATTCGAAAATGTGCAATATACGACTATAGTCGAAAAGTCGGATATTCGAAATAAATTCCATCTGGAACAAGTATAGTGTGCTCCAAAACATCCCGGCGCAAAGCTTTCAGCAATTTGCACGTCTTCTATTTCGTATTGATCAAAATCGCGCCTCGCCGAGATTTCAATCGATTCTTATCTGACACACATTGTGGTTGCTCTGAGCATCACTATGAGTTGTTGGAAGACCAATCACAGAGAGACAATAGTCTACACTCAGGATTGAACGAGAAATGTCGTTCATTAGAATTTTGGGTATCCTGTTGAATTAGACAAACCTTCAGTATGATACCATCATGATTGCGACCGATTGCGACCAAACTATCATTATTGAGACCGCAAAAGCATGAATTGGGTTCAACCGGTGAACAATTCTCTCCTGAGAAATTCTCAAATTTAGCACAAATTTCAGCTGTGGAACCGCCTCATCTATCCGTCGCTATTCTAAATCTACATTGAATTACGAAGAAGTAACTCATATGGTGACGAAACCCTACCCTATTGCCGAAAACAACGTGAGGTCGTTCCAAAAATAAAACAACCGATTAGGCGGCCTCAGAGTTCGATCGCTGCGCGGCGCGACGTTATAATTAGCCCTACATATCGATCGAGCGATGTGGCGTCGCTTGGTCGCTAGGTGTTCACAGTGAAGAAGCGCGATACATTCGAAATGATGCACGATTTAAATTCGTGTTGCCTTGGAATGCAACGCGACGCGATGGGCGTCCCCAGATGGTGCTCGGCGAGCTGGCCGCGTCGCACGTCGGTGTGCCAGCCGCGTAGCGTCTGTGTGCTGCTACGATAGCGCTGGACTACCATGCAGCACGTACTCCTGCAATAGAATTTTGCGGCACATGCTCCTGCTATAAAAATTCGCAGCACATGCTGCTGTTTGGAGCACGTGCCCCTGTGATAGAGCCTTTCGACGGGTGTGGTCACTCGAGTTGAATGCATATTACGCATTGAATGCGGCGGTTTCCTGAGCACATTGATAATCGATCACCACTCCATGCCGCGTTTTTTGCAGCGAGCGAATAATCGATTATTGATTGACGAGGTGGCAGGCGTACAATCCCTGACGAGTTATGTACTTACCTGAGTGTACTGAAACATTACTCCTAAAGGCACTGTCCAACCTCAGAATCGATTTTTCGTTTTTCTTCTTGACTGGAAGAACATTTCACGCCGATCGCAATGATGTCTCCAGAATCGCTTGGAACTCACTACGAACGGAGGTATGGACCTTCGAAGATTTTGAACTTAAACGGCGTGAAGTTCGCGGACGAGTTGTCCGGAGCCTGTTTTTGCTCGTTATTCGCTGCCATCGTTCTGATTCATGCCACAGTATAAAGCCAGACCGAAACCAAATGGAAGAACTTAGACTTGGAGTAAAATCAATCGCGCTTCTCTTAGATATTGAGATCGAAAACATGTCGGGTGCGTAGCACACTTTTTCTTTCGTGGGGGCGGGGTCGACTTTTTCCTCACATTTCCTCGCTTATTTGAGCGTATTGAGATTCTGCGCTTGGCAGGGCTCCTATACTCAGCGACCGGACTATAATATCAAAAACTGTCCCAGAGGTTGGACTGGGCCTTTAGAGGCATCGTACGCGCTGAAAACCATGTCTCGTTTCTGAGCACACCTCTATAGTAACTAAAGTTAGTGAAAAGCCCCCTCGAAAACGTTAACTTCTCGAGAAAGAACCGTTTTAAAAACCTTCTGCAAATCATTTGAAGTTCGCGCCGGCATCGACTCGGGATAGTTACGCGGATGGCGCTAGGAGCAGTTCTACAATTCGTCCATTGGCGCAGCGTTGGAAACAATTCGCCGACGACTTCAATGCACTGACTTGCACTGACTAACAAAAATACTCACCTGGGCCCTGCACATCGTCCTCGCTCGTTGTGTGACGAGAAATTTCCAGTCGATAATGCCACTTTCGTCCGACGGTACGTCAGCGTACAGTGGCATGCCCTGTACTTAGCGACGCGGCGTTCTGCTCAAATATTGCGAAAGTGCCAAATGACTGACGGAAGGGCCGGCCCCTTTTGACGGAATTCCTTACTTTCCACTCCCTCTATGCTCACAATGGTACGTTTTTGAGCAGCCAAGCTCGTTGTACGTTCTCACACGGGGGCCCGAGGAAGGGATTGAGCATAAAAAATGGAAACTGGATTTCAGCGCGTACGATGCCTTTAAGGTTTGAGTTTAGAAAAGCGGGCAGGACACTTATCATCTCTCCCAGCTACCACATACGGAGCGGGGCCAAAATGTTCTATGCACCTTCTATACGAAAGCGACCACTGGTCCAGCCCTGTTCACGTGCTGATTCAATCACAGACATGAGCAGCCAAAAAACGTGCCGAAATCCCACTAGAGGCTCAGTTTGCAGCCGTGCTTATTTGCACAAGCTACTCAGATTGCACTGCTGATCGACGTCATACGATGACGAAAGGAACAACTCATCGGCGTGCAATGTTGCGTGCAGGAAGTAGTACAACAGTTTCAGTAAAGTGTCCGAAAGAAACTGTCCGTACACGCGGTTGCCGATGGGCCGTCGCGAAGGCACTTTTGTGATCTGTAGATCGATTAGCATAACCCTCAAACGCGTACTGAATAACACACCAGTCAGTCTATGGAGTCAGTTTAGTCATGGTCACAGATTTGCGCCAAAATTTGTGTGTGAGTGCTATTTAAAGTGGTGATCATGATATTGATTTTAATTTTTTAGATTTTCTAGCGATCGGAGCGGGTTTAAAAAGCCAAATGACAAGCATACCCACCGTTACCTACAGTAAACCTCAGAATGTCAAGAAAAAAATTCTAATTTGTGTTCAGCGCCCTGATTTGTCCCTACATACACATTTTGAAAGGAAGCCAAAATTTTTCTCCGAAACATTCTTAAAAATTGTTTGATGGATACCCTAACCTAGCCGCGCAGCTTTGAAGACGCCTGCAACTTCTTTCACATTGGCTCTAGGTAGCTGCGGCTCTAACTACGGACTGCTTTACACACCCCGTGGAGATTTGGGAAATCGTGTTGTCGTTCCTGTATGTCTGTGGCAGTACCCGTGCTTGAAAATCCCTAAATGGCTGCGGGAATTCTAAAGAATTGCATTTTCATCGCTTCATAAAAAGGAATCAGGAAATTTTGGGGCGTTCAGAAAAAATCTTTTGGATTCGGCTCAAAACCTTAAACTCGGGGTTATTAGGAGCGCTGAACCCGAATCTAGGGTCCATTTGTCTTCTGACTCAGAGTTACTATAGCTTACGTTAGACATAGAGCCTTTTAACTATCGTTACCTACCTTAAAATTTTGAAAATCGAAAGATGGACCTTAAAGGCAGCATACACGATAAAATTTGCTCCCGTGTTTCTCACAGGTTAGGAAAGGTCCGGAGCTCTAAACAACATCTGTGCTGAGAAAAGTCGCAAAAAGCGTTTTGAAATCCATTTACTGGGCCTGGAATTATATGATGATGCAAGCCTTACGGTTCGGTTTATGTTGCTATCTCAACAACGTTTACGAGCGTGTATGCCGCCTCTAAGTTGGTGTTTAGGGTCCCAAATTGCACCCACTGAGAAATTTTGAGTCAAATCCGAGACTTTGGCCGAGCCACCGTTTACCCACCGTTACATACCGTAATCCGAGGAAAATCGATAAACCGATCACAGATTTGTGTTAGGCAGCTCAAATAACTCCTGTAGAAGGTTTCAAAGCGATTCGATCGTAGCATTCTCGAAATCGTCAAAAGTCGCGTTTGGCCTGCATAATTTCCCTCATTTTGAAGCTTTGGATCGAATCAGACAAAATTTTATATAATATATTGACAAATGGGCCTCAGATTCGTAATCAGCATCCAAGGGAACCTCTACAAACAAGTTTTGAGCTTAATCCGAGACAATTTTTTCAAACGCCCTTAAAATTGTCATTGTATAGGTGGCCGTTGCTTGTTGCCTCAAGAAAAAAACATTAAAATTCAAACCGCGGCTGGCGCGGCGGTTCAAATCTCACCAGCGGCTTGCTGGTAATTTCCAGCCAGCCGCTGGTGAGATTTAAACTGCCGCGCCAGCCGTGGGTTGAATTTAAATGTTGTCTTGAAGAAACAAGCCACGGACTTAACCATACCTCTTTCCTCTTGGCAAAGCTATGAAAATGCCCACTTCTGGGGTCGTATCCGCCAACAACCCGCCGAGGGTAGTCGAAGGGAAGCGGAAGGGATGATACCGCGCGCGGCAGAGGAACAGATCGACCTATCTTACACGCTGTAAGATAGAAATGAACGTATTGATCGATTACCCTTCGCGTTCCCGTGGACTTCCCTTTGAGAATATTGTGTAATTTTCTATTTTTCGTTGGATTCTTTTGCATTTTTAGACTTGTTTCTAGCATAAGAATATTGAAAACTAATTTCCTTTGTTGCAGAACAATAGTATAACATGTTTTACTGGGTTTTATTCGTAGTTCTAGCTAATCGGTGCATTTAAAGCTCGTGTTCTGATTTTGAAACTTTATAATTCAAGTATTATGGACAGTGGCTCATCAAATGAGACTTATTTTACCACAAATGGATGGGTCTTTCAATTTCAATATTCACATTTGAAAAAAATGAAACCTGGCAGAATAAAGATCGTTATTTTGCACACTGACTATAATACTTGGACATAAAGATGAGAGCCCGCAGCTCTCTGTATGATTAAGATATGGCATAAATCGCTTTTCAATTTTTTTTGGTAAAAATTCAATGAAACGTGCGAAAAAAATAGCAAAAAATGAATATTCACAGTCAAAAATGTATAACTGTAACGAAAAAAAAAGGATCTGAGTCACCGAGGAAAGGAAAACAAAAGACAGAATCACATGGAAATTGAGAAAATGAGGGTTTAAGAAATCAAAATGAATGAATCTAACGTCTCTTCCGTGCAACTTGCAATAAATTTCTCCGCGATGCGGCCAATTTTCCCGAGAAGCGATGCAAAATCTTTCGACGGTCGCCAGGGAAGCCAAGGGAGGCGAGAGGTGGCCGTGGAGCGCGCGTTTTGTACTGAAATTTCACCTCATTTACCCTTCGACCACCCGGCGGGTACCCGCGGGTTATTGGCGAATACGACCCCTGGAAATCTCCCGTAAATCTCGGGTGCATTTAGAGTATTTGCAAAACAGATTATCAATGCTCTATCCAATACCTACAACTATCAAAACGCTGTTTTTTAAAAGCCATCGGGAAATGTAAGGTAAGTCTACTAATTTTTGATTATTCCTCTGCAGCACGAGGTTGTTGGGTGGAATGTGTTTATTAACGGCCTGACGTTTCGACTGACGTCTTCTTCAGAGGCCTAGAAAGAAGCCTAAGTCTACCAAGTTTTGGCCGAGAAATGGTGCCGTGTCAGTTACTCTGTTATTTCTCGTTACCGCTCAAATATAGTCTACAGCAATGGAAGTAGGACCTGGTGAGGTTGCGGACTCTTCCTAACATACTGTAGTCTGATAGTGTTATCACTCATTTCTTCGAAATAACTGAGATTGGCCGGTGAGTTTGCGATTCCATTCTCACATTTTCACTTGTTTTCATTGTTTCCACAGATGTCGTCATATCGGCGAAAACACAAACTCACCGATCTATTACAGCTTTTTCGGAAAAATTAGTGATACCACTAACAAACTACCGTATGTTAGGACGAGTCCGCAACCTCACCAGGTCCTACTTCCATTGCTGTAGACTATATTTGTCGGCCATTCCGCTTAATAACGAGAATCAGTAGAGAAGTCGCAGGGAAATAGCTCACCAGAAGCCGATGCGGAGCTAGGTGGGCTATTACTCGGCTATTTCTCGGTCAAAACTTTCAGTGAGGTGTCCCGCATAAGTGAGGGCAGAGGAAAAAAAACGTTAGAAAACGAAAAAAAACTCATAAGTTGTAACATGAGTCAATCACACAGAGGACAACACGAGAACTGTTATTTTAATATCAGGAAGCCTATCAAAAAATAAGTCATGATATAGCGAAAAAAGTCAGAATTGCTGCAGATATCATGCCACTATATCATGAAAACACGAAAAAAACATTTTGTTTTCAAATAAGGATTCTAAAAAAAATGAGGTGGTGATGCTCTTTTCTCTGCAGGCTGCGAAACGCTCATGTTTGCATAGTGGGCGTAATTGCGTGAAGCGCAACCCCGCAGCAAGCAGTTCATCGAGTGGCAGCTGATTTTTCAGAGCCCAGCCTTGGCCAAAAATCATATTCAGATGGATCCAACAAAGGGATGAGGTGGAGCAAAATCATAATGACTCAAATTGACAAATAACGCATACCTAGTTGGATAGTTAGAGTCAACCTTTGCCAAGAGTTCAATTAAAACTGCGTAATAGAAAGCCACCAAGCACAAAAATATTAGGGGGACCGGAAAGTATTATTGTTTTTTACGCGGATAGATCATGCAGGAACCCGAGCACCTACTCTGCTTTCTTTCCCAATCTGCTTCAAATGTTCTTAGATAGTCTACCAAGGTTAGTTAAGACTACTTGGCAAATCCTCGATCGTCTGACACGGATTTGCTTCCACTTCCGCTTTCAGCACGTCCTTGTCTAACGTTGATGGTCTTCCTGATTGATACGAGTAGAAATATCGAACATAGAAAACCACCTTTCGCATTTACGATGTCTACTGAATTTGGATAAACATCGCAAATGTTTAGGTAGCAACTGTAGCGGTACCTCGCTTGCGAAACCCAAACAGCATCCAATGCCGTTGTGTTCTTCTTCAAGTATTTGGCTCGCCATTTCACAGAAATTGCGAAAAAAGAGTAATTCAGTTGTTCATAAGTAAACAAGTCATTATATGCTCACAATGTCTTTGGCATACCTCTGAACCAAACGATAACCTGTCAAGTGTTGACATGCACAGAAACGACATTTCTTTCCGGTACCGCTTTAGAAAATGATCTTGAGAATGCCCAAAATATCAAGATGGGGACAATTGTGTGTTAGTTCAAAAGTTCTTCACTTGAGTCGAAGAAGTGCTCGAATTTTCGATCAAATTCTGCGTTTCATAATCATACGAACATCGTAAAACTCGGCACTTATCAGAAAACGAGTTTCCTAGCTGTAAAGACATTATTTTTGAAGACTATCTCCAACTAAATTTTTTTTTCAAATCTGAAGGAATATTCAACATGCTGGTGAGAAAGCCTATAGGAAACCACCTTTCGCATTTACGATGTCTACTTTGGTGGGGTTTAACTTATGGTGTTTAAAATTGGTGGGGTTTAACTTTAAAGGCAGCATACACGTTCGCAAAAGTTGTTGAGATAACTACATTAGTGGGGTCGCACGGGCCCTAAAAGAGCCCTCACGAAGTTGAAAACGAGTTAAAATGACCGTATTTGAGCCGTATTGAGTCACAAAATGATCCTTTCTCCGCCCATCGATACGGGCTCCGCCCCTCAATACAAATGTTCAATGCTCAATTACGGTCATTTAGGCTCATGTTTTACGCTT
This sequence comes from Aplectana chamaeleonis, assembly GCA_029168955.1. NCBI lineage: Eukaryota > Metazoa > Nematoda > Chromadorea > Rhabditida > Cosmocercidae > Aplectana > Aplectana chamaeleonis. The sequence goes on along the minus strand of JAPDOI010000033.1, from coordinate 2,331,554 downwards.
CTAACGTCGTAAGCGTCCCAGAAAGGGCCGTACGAGTACATTAGCGTCGTTATCCCAACAAATTTGTCGCTAGATCCGCTATTTCAGCCAATGCGGTACAACTCGTCCATTTCTGGGCCAATATAGAACGAACCGTTATATCTTAACTTCAGATGATTTTTTTCCGGTTTTTTCGTTATCTCTGAATATCAACACCTTCGAACCTTCGATTCAATCCATTAAATTAATATCATTTTTGAGCGTGTACGCTGCCTTTGAACGAAGGGTCCTGGAGGCAAAATTTTCAGTGTGCCATAGAGAGAGGTGCTGCACGGCGCTATATGTTCTGTATAATGGGCTGGGAACCATTAAAATCGACATTTTTTTGTGGGAACCAATATCTTCGCTTTTTTGCTCGGATTCAACCCCAGCAAGCACAAATTTATTGAAGAGCACTCCTCATCTTGATCCTAAATAACTGTTTAGATCTGGAAAAGGTTTATTTTGAAGAAAATTATCAACGGTATATAGTTTTCGCCTTACACAGAACCATTTTTTCACCGTCTCTCCTTTAGTGTTGGACACCAACCAAATTGTAATGGTGCGCAACGCTGTGAATGCTCGTATCAATCAGGGCCAGTAGCGATCCCCCCCGGATGGTGGCAGCTACCGGCTGTCAGTGCGTTGTGACTGTGTCAGTCACGTCTCAGCTATCAATACGAACGGGCCGGCACAGAAATGCAGAGGCGGCGCTCAAGTTGCAGTCACCCACCTGGGAGCAGTGAGCGTTCTTTTGTGAGGTGGTTGAGTGCGAGAAACGGATGGTGACTTCGCTCACCACCGCAGAGGAAAGAGAAATAGCGCGCGTAGCGAAGAGGAGCTGGGTCAATACCGCGGTCATGGGGTCGAGCACGTCCAATGGTGCTGACTTTTTCAAGCAAGTGCGCTCCAAGAAAGGGCAATGGAGCGCTTGCGATACGACCAGTCCGCTGTCCACTTATCACCACAGCACAGCACAGCGGCCCATCTAATTGAGTAGGTGGGCAAGGAAAAATTGCACCTGCCGGCTGGCGGCCATCCAACTGCGTTGCCAGCTGATAGGAATGACAGGGGAAACGTTCGAAGGTTTTATTGATGTTTCAATGATTCCTGGCGAAGATTAGTGAGAAATTAATGTCAAATCGTACGTAGCCGTCATGAATACATCTCCTTTATAGATTTCACGTTCTTTACTCCTATTCTGAGCTCAACTTCAAATTCACAGAAGTCGTTGTGGCCATATTCAACCATTTTCAGATTTTTTTTCCAATAATCGCTCAACACAAATAAAATCAGGTTTGCTCAGTAAGCCATCTGAGAAAGATGGCTGAAAAACGATTTCGTTCTTCGGAAAAGTCATGGAACTTACGTGTTCCGCGCGTACTGGTGACTAAATGCTGTATAATAGTTCATCTAACTGCGGCTTTTATCTAAACTTCGTTTTCCTCTCTCACTTCAAGCTGAATTCTTTCTATGTTGGCTGGGAAGCGTGAAACAGACTAAGGGAAAAAATAGTCCATAACTTAAAAAAATCCTTTGAACTTTTTGGTTCACCTTGTTAAAAAACACGAGGTTGGCTCCTCGACAATCATACCACAAGGTATTGTGTATCGTGATTCAGTGATAAGTGGTCATCCAACAAGAATATTTCAAAATCGTTTTTCGAATCTAACATGGCCTCGCTTTGATGATTTTAGCGGAAAATTCCGAAATTCCATCGACCAAGATTGAAAACTTATTGAATCTGAAATATAGACACATTTGCACGCTCCCGAAACCCATATTCACTACTGTTAGTTCGACCAAAGTTACAATGAATACGAAGAACTGTGGAGGAGGTGCATGTGAGAAAACAGATGGAGTCCCTCACCTACAAACATGTGACCTGGTGGTCTAAGCCGCTGTGTTGGGCATCCGTCGCGTAGGTTGGTGCGTTGCTGGTTCAAATACGTCGACAAGAGAGAGTCTTGCATTCAACGCTACTCTTCGAGAATAATTCTCGTTCTAAGGTGGCAACCATAGGAGGCATCTAGGCGTCATCGACATGAGGTCGGCCGCCTCTTTAAAGTCACCTTATTAGGGAATTGCTACTGGCCTAGAAGTTTGTGAGCCATGCAAAGGTTGAAAACTGCGCCGGTATTCCAACGTATGTAGTCAGAAGTATCCATTTCTGATGGTCGCGTTTGGTATACTGGAGTTCAGGATACCACTGTAACGTATGAGAAGCTTGTGACTGAAGCTTTGTTGAACTATGTCTAACGCTCTAATATTTTTTCTCGAAAGAGAGCAATTACGGCCCTAGATTCCTCTATAGTCCTTACTAAGTTCTCAATGCTATGAGTACCACTTCTCTCTCATGTCTCTTGTAATCCTCGCATCAGAAGAGTGTACTTATGTAGCTCAAAAAAGTGGCAACAAGATGGTCGGTTGTTCAATTCTTCTTTGGTAGAAATTGATATTATTCTAGATATTGGCCCCTACAGGCACCGAAGTGACTCTAGCGGGGAACCGCAGCGGCAATGCCTTAGTGGCTTCGCGATCGATCGGTGCGCATTCACAAAATAGGGTCGACTGCGAGTAACTCGAATAATATTAATGATGAGTTATAATACAACTACATAGGTGACGGGATGATCCACAATTTTGTCGTTAGGTAAATGAACCCAGCAAAAATCTTGTTCTATCACCACCCAGGATAGTGCAGCGTAGTCGACACGGATTCGCTGACGCTTCCTTGCCTGGCCGGCCCGCTTATAGCACGGAATCGTTGTGGCACTATCGCTGTAATATCGCGGTTTTGTCGAGGCTCAAGGCACTGTACGCCCGGGATCATACTTCCCGCGGCCAATGGCAGCGACAGTGTACATCAGGCATATCTATAATCGTTCTATATGGATAGTAAACAATGAGTCGCCTAGCTCATCGCTGGTAGTATGATCCCGGCCCAACAGAATCGTCTCGGCGCAGTGATGATCGCGAATCTGCCGCCGCAGTACCGTGGAGCTGCCGCGGCACAGTCGAGGGTCGCGGTACTTCCCCGGCGTTGTTGAGGCAAATTCACCCAAAGTAGGTGGGCAAGAGGAGTTCATATCGAAAGCGAAATAAAATATTATCTATGCCTAGCATTGAGAACACCCTCTTTCAAAGGTATTGTACACGATGAAAATCGAATTCCAGCTTTTGCATTCAGTAGGACAAGTGGTTCATGACAATGTCACTCAGAAAGTTTGGAGTCTCGAAATCGCCTCTGAATGAAGATTTGCTCAGCTCAAAACGGCTTCCTGGAATTGGGGGGGGGAACTTTGGGGTCAATCCGTTGTTACAAGGAACAAAACCCCGTGCTTGCTGCCGGCGGGCTTGCCTTGACGCGTCGTAGGGCGCAATGCGCACACCAATCGACTTCACATTCGGCATCGATCGTAAGCAGATGACAGCAATGGACGCAGCAGTTTGGAAACCCTCTTTAATTTCGTTCAAGTGGTGGTTTTTAGGTAGGAAACCAAAAGCTTCCAACGCTGCCAAGGAACGAATCATAGAATTGTTCTTTGCGTTCTCTGTGCATCTATCCCAAGCTGAAGTCAGCGCGAATTTCAAATTTGTTTCGAACTTTATTAAAATAGGTTTTCTTGAGAAGTTGAAGTTTTTGAGGGGGCTTTCTGCGACCTTTAATCATTATGGGGATATAACAACTCGAAAACGTCAAAAACCTAAACATGGTTTTCATAGTGTACGATGCTTTTAACGTTTTTGGGCCGCAGGCTTTTCAAACATACTAATACAAGGTCAACTTATTATCAGACTCGTAGCGACTTTGAGCTATGGCATTTGTGACTCATTGTAGTTGCATGGTTTTTTTTCCGAATCTTGCATGCACGCCCGTCCGCACCCGATGTCAAGAACATCTACCTTTGATCAGTGCGCAAATACATATTTTGAAGTACAACGCACTTACTCGGTCAGAAGCACTTGACGGCTGGAAGGGATTCCAGTACATCAGAACGAGTGGTTTCTTTCGGGAGAATTGTGTCATAGAGTCAATAACCACGACAACCATTGGGCGTGCTCCGGCAGCTTCTGAAGCGTTTTCTCGGGGTCATAACATATGCAATTCAAAGATAATGTTCGCCTAACGTCGCTCTGGATACATAATCGTTGAATTTATGGCCCTCCATGATGGCCTCCTGACTTCGTTTTACAACGCTCTTACTCAGTGAAATGAGGCCTCAAATTCTGAAGAGAAGCGTCAATCATACACAACCATAATCACATGCATAGAATATCTTTAAGTAGTTTCAATATAGATATCAGCCAATAGATCACATTTGTTGCCCAGACTTCGTTCTCGTCTCGCTTGCCGTTCGACGGCGAAGAGTCGCCAGGGGTGGCAGTCTAGTCGGTCGTCCAGTCGGCCAAGGAGAGCGAAAAACTGAAAATACTATGTTCAATTAGCTGAAACTATTTTGAATATGCCCAAATACATGCGTGTGTAGGACATTGACATGAGGCGCCAATGTTGTAGAGGCTCGTCCAAGGCCAATCAAGCCCTCTACGTCTAGGGGGTCGGACAATAAGTAGAAGAATTTTCTCTGGGAGGATAGGAACACTGACTTGAGCATCGGCTGGCCCCCGCAAGTCATTGCATAGGCCCAATACACTTTCAGAAGCCACTGCGATTCTAAATGGAAGTCGAATGTGTGGCGCATCTGCAGACAGAAAGATGACCATCGAGAGCTTTATCCTTCATTCTTTGTGTAAAAGAGCTACCGATTAACAGGAAAAATCGTTTTTTCGCCATTCTTGAAAACAGTTCCACGCTGATTCCAACGATGTCTCTAGAATTGTACAAAACTCCTTGGGAACGAAGTTATGGCCCCTCGAAAATTTAGCATGTTGGACGAGTTGTCCGAGGCTTGTAACCTCCGTCATTTGCGACTGATATATGCGAGCCGGCCTGTATAAAAGGAAAGGCTAAGAACGAAGGGGAGAGCGGAGCTACTGATCGGAAACCCTTGGCTCATCTGGCCATTGTTGAGTTCGAAAGATCGCGAAAGGGGCGTGCCAAAATGGCTTCCTGATGTGGGAGCCCCCGGGTGGCTTTCTTTTATATCTACCTGATGCCGAGGAATCGAGAGCTCGAACCAGGCAGGTGTTATATCGCGTGGGTCTACTTCACAACTGAATGGGAATCTCGAGTTTCGTCCCTGAGCTTGGAATGTGCCTTCGGAGGCATAGGTCAACCAGAAAATTAGATTCAAAGTTTTATGCTTGTCTTGGAGAGATTCACTTGCTGAACACAATGGTATCTTCAAAATGGTTCAAAGCCCTCTACGGAAGAGCTATTGGTCTTTGAGAATTGCTCAAATTTTAAAGGCGGGAAACTGAATTTCGTGTTCCTCCAGGGGTGGCATGCATGAACGCTGCGAGGAAGGTCTGGGAGCCGCTATGCGTCTTCGGCACTCAGCGTCGAGCCACGGGGCGGCCCCGAAGTGCATGGCGTATTTTGGTGTATCGCGGACGTAAATGCACTTTCCACCGCAAACCCTACGCGCGCATTTTGTGCCGTCCCAGTCGCGTTTGCTTCCAAGTATTGAGATGCATGTGATGACAAAAGAGTGCCAGAAAGCGACTGGGATGACAACAAATGCCGCTTGGCGTAGAGATTGCTGTAAAAAGGTGCATTTACGTCCGCGACACACCAATATACGTCATGCACTTCGGGCCGTCCCGTGGCTCGACGCTGCGCGCGTAGGACGCGGAGCGGCTCCGTGACCTTCTTCGCTGCGTTCATGCACGCCGCCCCAGAAATGTGTCGCTGTCTACTTCACCCATCTACTCGGACATTCCCCAGGGTCAACAGCAGGGTGTACCCTTAGGTTTTCCCCTCCCTAGGTCGTACTAGCAGTTCTATAGGTTAGTAGCTGGAGGAGCAGATAGCGCTCAATTTTGACTTGCCTCTGTGTGGGAAGTGGGCAGTTGCACGCTTCGGGGCCTTACTAAATAACGTCAACTAGATTCATGAAAATGAAAGGAATATTCACCATCATCTGCTGCCACCTTCTGATCTCCAGAGATATTGGGCACTGGTGTCGCATCCGTTTCGAGAAGTCGATTCTCCTACAACGAAACGTACAGATTAGCTCCCTTTGAGAGCGTAAGCATATACATGAGTTTCAAGTTACATGCACTACTAATGTGTGACTTTCTCTTTAAAGTCGCAGCGCGTATGACATGGCTTACACTTCCATCGTAACACGATGACATGATATTAGTGAGTATCGATCATTATCGCGTGGCGCGTCGACCCCTACATAAAACAAGCCAGCACGCCGCTAAGTAATGGAGGTATAAACCTAGTCTAAAGATGACTCGCATGTGAGCGTGAGGTTAATGGCTATCGATTGAATGATCTCGGGACTCAAACTAGCGCTGTAACAACCGCATAAAATGACACGGGCCATACATCATGTGAAATGGTGATAACCTAGCAGTGGAGAGGGCGAGGGATAGCGCGGCGGCATGCATCATCTAGTAAAAAAAAAAGGAGGCGCTCTTCCTCCCTCCACAATGAATACACCCAGTGCATAAGGCGACGCGTGCGCTTGCGCAAAAGATCTTAAAAACACAAATCTGAGGTATCAGGAAGAACTTCTGATAGAAACAACTCTTATCAATTCCCACCTCCTCACTTTTCTTGTACTCCTGTGGTCGACGTGTGGCCGACGACTCCGAGTTTGAGTTCTGAAAGGGATGAATATGACACACATGAAAAACATTATTGATATTGAAAGACAACATCAGTGTATTCTGGTTCGGAAAAGCCGACGGTAACCCATACAGTGGTAGCGTTAATGATTCTGTGCATTCCAATTGGTTCGAAGAGCATCAGTCAAGAATTTTGTCGAAACATGCGTCGGGAAAAGTCAGATTCTTCCAGAGTGGACAGATTTCCATACCAGCATGGTCGTCCAAATAGCCTCATTGCACTGATAAGAAAAATGTGCTCAGACTCGTTTGGCGCGCGCCAATCTCAGCCTCAGAAAACCGCCGCATCCAATGCGTGTCGAACATGCATTCAACTCGAGTGACCTCACCCATCTAAAGGCTTTTTCGCAGGCGCACGTGCTCCAGACAGCAGCACGTGCTGCAAAATTTCACCGTTGGAGCACGTGCTGCGAAAGTTTATAGCACGGCACGTACTGCACGATAGCCCGGCGCTGTCGTAGCAGCACACCGTCACGCGACGCGGTCGGAACACCCACAGGCGACGCGGCCAACTCGCTGAGCACCATCTGGGGTTGCCAGCGGTTGGATGAGGTCTTCAGCGGCTGGGTCTACCCGAGTACCCCAAACTTGGGTAATTATACCGGCGAGGCTATCGTCATCACAGCCCTTCTCAAGAGTGCGTCGTATGCCTTCCTTTTTTGAAAAATCGTTTTGTCTTTGAGTTGAATGTGTATCATGCACGCATTTAACGTCTTATTTGATGGAGCACAAGCTGTAATTTGACTCACAACAGGAGCACGTGCTCTCCTAGCAGCACGTCCAATTACTGTGCTCGAAACCACTTTGTCTTCGAGTTGAATGCATATTAGACACGCATTGAATGCGGCGATTGTGTGAGGCAACGGTCTGTGTCGGTCGGACTGGATCGATAGCGCGACGACGCCAAACTCCAGCCTGCCACGACCACCTCAGAAAACCGCCCCATCCAAGGCGTGTTGAATATGTATTCAACTCGAGTGACCACACCCATCGAAAGACTCTATTACAGGGGCACGTGCTCCAAACAGCATCATGTGCTGCAAAATATCATAGCAAGAGCATGTGCCGTGAAAATTCAATCGCAGGAGTACGTGCTGCAAGGTAGTCCAGCGCTATCGTAGCAGCACGCAGACGCGACGCGGCTGGCACACCGACGTGCGACGCGGCCAGCTCGCTGAGCACCACCTGGGGCCGTCAGCGATTAGACGGGGCCTACAGCGGCCGGGCGAGAAAAGTACCGCAAACTTGGGTAATTGAACCGGCTAAGCTGCCGACCTCTCAGCTCCGTCTCAGGAGTGCATCGTATATTTTCCTTTTTTGGATAATCGTTTTGTCATCGAGTTGAATGTGTATCATGCACGCATTGGACGGCTTATTTTTTGGGGCATGTGCTGTAATTTGAAACACAATAGGGACACGTGCTCCCCTAGCAGCACGTTCCCTGACTGTGCTCGAAACCACCTTCTCTTCGAGTTGAATGCATATTCGACACGCATTGAATGCGGAGATTGCCTGAGAGGATGGATTGAATCCCGAATCGCAATACGCCCATGCCATAACACGCTCCGACCAGGGTCGAATGGTGCGATACTGTAAATTGTTAGCGCAATTGAAGTCCTAGAATTTCAGGCCTCCGCAAAGACAGCGAATTGCGCCGACATAATCGTTGATGCTATGAAAATGTGTGGCGGGTATACCACGAAACTAGCTACCGACTTAACCCCTTTATTCGCAAGCGGAATCAATTTTGACGGTGAAGAAGATCCCGAAAGCAGCAGTAGATATTAAATGTGGCCTTTTGTTACTTGCTCAAGGGTATGTTATTCGTTCGAATGAATCGTACCTCCAATTATTTAATGTTTCATACGTAGCCCCACAAAAACATCAACTCAAAAGAAAAAACGACTGAAGAGAGCATTTAAAGTTCAATATATAATTGTTTTTCAAAGTTTTTTTTCACTGTGCATAATAGACGTTCTAAACCATATTGAAAGATGACATACCGAAGAATGAGTAGAACCCACCTTCTTGCTGCTGAATATCGATCGAAGTTTATCCCCTACAGATATAGGTTTGTTGTCGGTTGGCGTAGGTATAGACGAAGACGGAGATGGCAGGGAAGTCAGCGAATCACCAGACATTGTCCTCTGCACCAACTTGCTCTGCGGCGGTGGGCGACTGCAAAGGAGTCCATAAATCTAGGCCCAGAACCAACGAAATCATTTTTTTTGAAGCGTTACCCTGATCTATTCATTTTCAGTACGTAATCTGTAGGCGGAACTCTCTTCAGATTGTTGCTGATTTTGTCCCGTGACAGTCGTCTTGGCGGTTCCAATACAAATGGTCGTCGACTTGCCTGAAAAGTATCAAACTGCGCTGCTTCATAGTTTTGATACAATGCTCCCGATCGCATTGTTTGAAATGTCCGTAATTGCGGACAAACGTGATGAGGAATAATGGCCATATCTTACGCAACACTAGATAAGGAAGTCAATTGAATTGACACGCCCCTCATGAACCCTGCTCTCACGAGTTGTTTTTGAGTGAATGAATTCATGTAATGCTGTTATCCAACGACTTCCTGGGAAAGGACATTTCGTGCACCGTGACTCGTCTAAGAAGTTGAAACTACAGGGCGGCAGTTAAGTTCCTGAGGCGGCATTCGGAGGATTATATCTGCTCCAGATTTGCACTAAAGCTGACCAATTTTTACCAGATTGGTGGAAAGGGTATACAGATAGCCTCTCTCCGGAGAAGTTTCTAAATGTCATTCTTTCGCGCTTCTGGTAGCCTTCAAACTGTTCACAAAACTAATCAGAATGGACGTTAGGCCCCCGTCATAGTCGGTGGATCTACTGAGTCCCACCGGGTCGATACGCATCGAATTCGTGGAAGACGGGTGCAAAAAAATCAACCCGCTGAGTCCGACTGCGACCATCTGATGCCCACCGCAATCCCCCCGGTCGATACTGATGGTTCTCATGCGTACAAGGGCGGGGCCCATGCACCGACTGAATCCGACTGAGTCCCACTGAGTCCCACCGAAATCGTCCTCACCCCACCCGGTCGATATAGGAGTTTCTCATGTGATTTGGGTGCATTTTTTTCGGCCGACTGCGACCTGCCGAGTCCCGCCGCATCTCGACTCTCGTCGTCTGCGCTCCGGCACACCTGCTGCTGATACGGAAATCAGATTCAGACATGTTGAAAACAAGAAAAATCAGCCACCAAACACGTTCCGATTCACAGCTGAGGTGATAATCGTCACTATCAATTGCGTGTTTCGCAGAGGAACTGGTTGGCGCTGGGGTCAACTGGACTCAGTGGGACTCAGCAGTTTTTTCCACCCCGGAGTCATTCCGCCTCAGTCGGACTCAGCAGGTTTTTCGACGAAGTCTGACCGGGGCCTTAGCGAGTTGATACTTATTTGGTTCTAAGCTCTCAGCAGCTCCTTTTTCATGACACCTACGCATGTGTAATTAGTAGCACATACGCTGGCCTCCAGAACTGATCAATTGGCGAAGCTCATTGGGTTAAGATCAGGAGCTACGTCAAAAATATCTACCCCAACGTCCCGGAAAGAGCTGATGGCAGAGAGCAATTGCGAAATGAGCTGAATTCGCAGGTGCTAAGTCCTGCTGAAGCTGTCATCCGCCCTTTCCGAAGCGTTGACGTGCCTACACAACTCTGATAAAGACGTTTTCTGGGTCGCATTTAGTCTCGGAACCTGCATATGTTTCTACGAATTCGATGAGCGTCTCCCAAATTAATCTTAACCCACCCCAAATCATGACGGATGATTGTGGCCAGCCACAGAGCCAATTTTCATCAACACAAGCCATTGTTAGAGGCAGTGTTCACGATAAAAATCCCTTTTCTGTTTTTTCGCCTATCCAAAAAACGGTCTCATTCTGGTTCCAATGATGTCTCTGGAATCGTACAAGGCCTTCTGGGAACGGAGTTATGGTGCCTCAAAAATTGAGCTAGGGAAGCACAGTGGACGAGTTGTCCGAGGCTCGTAACTTCCGTCTTTTGCAGCCAATGTATGCTAACTGGCCTGAGTAAAGAGAGAAGTTGAGAATGAAGGGAAGAACGGGGCTTTTGATCGGAAACCATCGCTCATCTAACGATCTCGAGTGTTCCATTGTTCACGTCCAGGGGCCAGAAGGGACCGTACTTTCCTAGAGCGGCGGGATTTGCCCACTTTTCTGAGCCGTTTTTCGGCTCCTGGGTAGCTTTCCGTCCCGTTTCTTCGACGATGTTCTGCTTCTGAGTGCCACGAGAAGCGCTTGTCATGAAAAATTCGAGGATGAAGTTTATCTTGAACAGTGGTGTCTTTAAGGTTGTGTGATGGAGGAAACAGTCTCATCAATGGAGAGGACTTGTTGGTTGCGACCTACAGCTTCCAACCTCAACATCGCTTTCCCCTTTCCAAACTTGCTGACCTTAAGTCAATTTTTAATCACTGCGACTCCGTGAGTCAATGAAAATGGAGAATGGAACGATTTTTGGCAGCTTTCTACGAGGTGGTATGCAAACCTTCTAGAACCCTAGAGGGTTTACGAATGAGACTGGCCAACTATGCGACCGGCGTGCGTGTCAAGCGGCCGTCGCGTGTGCCGCTGTCGGGCGAGTAATCACAACGGCGGCGAGCTTTCTCTGGCAGCCAGTGTCTAAGAGTGGGGCCGACAGCGGCTGACAGCAGGCCAACTGCGTCGATCAATCTGATCAGCAGCCTTGAGGGCGCGGGCGGCAAGCGTTCAGGGGTGCGTTCCAAGAACATTCCCATGGCAAAACGCGTCCATGGAAACGTAGCCCCGGCCACGTGGGAGCAATTTTCAGTTATAATTCGCATCCATGGAAAGCAAATTTGTCCATGGTGAGGTTGTTTTTCCTCCCACGGCTTCGTGGGAATGTTCTTGGAACGCACCCCAGATGGTTGGGAATACCTTCAGTCAGTCGTTTGCAGCCGTTTTAAGACTCGTCTAAGAGAGGCACACGGGACGGCCTCTCGACACGCACGCCGGACTCATGGTACGCCAGTCTCCTTTGGACAAACTTTGAAAACTTTTTTCATGGCTACAGCTAAATCAGCCCTCAAAGGCAGTGTCCACGATAAAAATCGTTTCCGAGTTTCCACCAGAAAATGAAGGTCTGGAGTCTGACTGTTTCATCAGTAGAGAAAGAATCATGAAAACCGCTGCGGAACATCCAAAATCAGCTTTTCTTCTTGAAAGCCACATTTCAACGGTGGATCGGTTGCGCGGGCATGTACCTGGAGTATACAGCGTGCGCAAATGCTCCCGAATGCTAAAACTCAGCCGCGCTCGCACTCCAATTCTAATGTATCGTTGGTATCTCACAGGGAGATAGCCGCGCTCAGCAGTTGGGCGCGAAATCGTTCGATCGATAGCCACTCTCCCTTAGTTTTCCATCGCGCAATTTTTCCCGCCAAGCAGCTTCGCGGCGATCCCTCGTCCGGTGATTGACGATAGATGCGGAGCAAACTGTTCCTCGGAAAACTCGAACGCGAGCGGAAGGGCTAGCGCGAGCGGACTTCAAAGCCTTATGGAGCTCTTTCGGGCTCGTTTTCGTTCGTTCTTTCGACCCCATTGCTCCAATGAAACCCTGAACTTTCGATTTCCGGCTAAAAACCGAGGATAAAATTTATCGTAGACACTGCCTTTAATGTTTCTTGCTGCTGTCTGACGGTTGGAACATCGGCCTGCCACCCAGCTTACGATCAGCATTTCTAACAAGCTCCTTGATTCGCTGGACAATTGTTTCGATCTTGCGGGTAGACTCGTACAGATCTTTTGCCATGTTCTTGCACGGCACTCCATTCCTGAACATGGCGATCAATGCGACTCTCTCTGACTGATACCTTATAACTTCGCAAATTGCCAATCGATCCCAATGGGCTTATTAGCGTGAGTGAAGGATGACTTAGTGCAAGAATCGATCAACAGGGTAGAAGAAAAGTTGTTTGATGAAGTCAACGCGACATAGCCAAACTATGGGCAGGACCAGCAGCTCGGGATGAGATGCCAAGCAGATTTACCGTAGAGGACCAAAAGGTAATAAGAATGTTATCCGTTCTGGCAGATGCGTTTCACGCTCTAAGCACTTTCCTTGTTGGGTCACTACTCCTTTTTACGTTTTGACATATTAGCCCAAGCTGGAGGCCCTCCCTACGGCACACACACACTGTACCCAGTCCTTACCCGTCAGTCGTGTTTACGCATCCTGCTCTAGACGTACTCTAGCAACTTCAGTGCGGCTTTATGCTACCTGGAGTGACATCAATGTTTATGTGGCCCCTGACAAAGAGGAGCATGTCAAAAATTGACAAAGCCTTGAGAAGCAATGATCGAGCAATTTAATCGCTTGGGAACAATGAATGTAGTTGAACGCTTGGATGAGGCAACCATGTGATAATGATGCCCGAGGGAGATGAACGTAACCGTCGCTAATTGGACCTGTCGCTGAAGGCGTGGCGACTAGCATAATGACGTAGGTAGCGGTGCCATAGAGACAATCATTGAAAAGAGAATTTCTATGGAATATCCGACGTCAGCGCCACATGCAGGGCACTTACAGATCCACGTGAAGACACAACCTTTCCCGCTTCTGGAACAACACAGAGTGCGTTTTGCGACCATACGGACACTTCAAAAATTGTCGTTTCGAGAAAAACGCGTTCGCCGGATCACCATTGTCTCAGACGATTCCCGGCTCCGAGCCGCACCGAACATGGATCGGAGCCGCCTGGTAATTCGGCTTGTGCTCGCGATCTCTATTTCACTGCTGGTGTCCCAGCTCCTACAGCTCGCCCGGACAGTTTCTGCAGTGGCTCAAAAAGAAACAGCAGTGGATCAACAGATCTGGAATGAGACCCGAACTGTCAGTCGGCTCGGAGCCCAGGATAGCTTGAGATGTTTGCAGTATCTACATCAAAGACATTCCCAGAAAAAAAAGTATACATGCCTTTGAGTACCACGTTCCTGATCTTAGAGGGGATTGAAGTGTCTACCTCAGTCGTCGAAATTCCGGTTGAGGTCTTATAATAGAGTGAGGTTTCAAATAGAAAGTCTACGCTGAGAAGATGAACTCAGCTGGCCTACGGTTTCAGAAGCCTACAACCGCCAATCAAGAGATCTTTGTGCAAGGAAGTGCGAGCACCCATGTAAGCCGCTCATCTTGAGAGAGGCCAATGCCATAATGTATCGATACCAGGAATGTGCGTAATGAAAATTTTGTTGTCTCTTAGTCGTTAGTAGCTAAGCCGGCCAACACCTTTGTCAGTCGTCAGTGGTTAATCGTCAATCGTAAAAATCTAGGCTTTGAAAATAAGCACAGTTGACGCAGAAAAAAACCCTTATGAATAGAAAAAGAAGGAAGGCATTAAGAGATGTATATTTTCCAAAACATTGATGGCCACTAAACGCACAAAACATTCATCGTTATAGAACCTAGTTCAAACTGCAATTCTTTGTATGCATAATTGAAAATATGAATGAAAGCCTAATACTCGAGAGTGTGTGTTTGTCGATTTTTGTCTTTTTTTTTGGCGAGGCAAGAAAAGAAGCATAATGGGAAACCGAGGAAACGTTGAGCTCTGCGCTACATGATGGTATAAGAGATCTACCCCATGGTGACAACACGGAAAACTGCACCGACTTTGCGCTAATTGTTTTTCCCAGCGTCGCGAGTAGAGGGCGCGCTTATCGTTTCGAGATTGTTTGTGAATTGGAGGAAGGTCGGAAGGAATTAGCGCCCAGGTAGAACTTTCACCCACTGAAAGGTCCCAGCACCATTCTATAGAAATTTCATATCTCGAATTCATGATTGAAAATCGGAGGATGGCGCCTTCTACAATCCAATAATCGGATGCAGTTCCCGTCTGTGCCCAGTTCTGGCCTGCAGGCAACGTCCGATAGTGCGCTCTGTGAGAAATTCCGCTGGAGCCGGTCAGTTTCGGAACCAATTCAGTGAGCCTATCATAAAGTCGCGCGACCGATAGGATGTCGCACAAATGCTGCGCAACGTTCAGTTGGGGTCGTAATGTTGGGGTTCCAGAACTGCGAAGCGGTGTCAATAGAAATCATGAATACTGAAGGCTTTGGTTATTTCGTACATCCTTATACTTAAAGCAGTTATGTCCCGATGTGTGTGTGTGTGTGTGTGTGTGTGTATGTGTGTGCATGTGTCCCCGATATCTTTGGAATGGCCGATCAAAACTTGTATGAAATGGTACCAACATTTAGGTGGGTGCGACATTTATCGATTACCAAAAAATCAGCCCGACTCACCTCTTACGTGCCTCAGGGCCAACTGAGTTTGTCCGTGGAGCGCACTTTTGGCCGTGGGTCATGATAACTTCTGCGAGTCGTCTGGCGATGCAAAGAATGCAGGGCGTCATAAAAGGTGTGCAGGACCCCAGTGGGAGTGTGCAGGGCGTCATAGAAAGTGTGCAGGGACCCTAATCGGGTGTGCAGGACGTCATAGAAAGTGCGCAGGTCCTAAGTAGGAATGTGCAGGACCCCAGCGGAAGTGTGCAGGACGTCATAGAAAGTGTGCAGGACCTCAGTGGGAGTGTGCAGGGCGTCATAGAAAGTGTGCAGGACCCTAATCGGAGTGTGCAGGACGTCATAGAAAGTGCGCAGGTCCTAAGTAGGAATGTGCAGGACCCCAGCGGAAGTGTGCAGGACGTCATACAAAGTGTGCAGGACCTCAGCGGGAGTGTGCAGGGTGTCGTAGAAAGTGTGCAGGACCTAATCGGGTGTGCAGGACGTCATAGAAAGTGCGCAGGTCCTAAGTAGGAATGTGCAGGACCCCAGTGGGAGTGTGCAGGACGTCATAGAAAGTGTGCAGGACCTCAGCGGGAGTGTGCAGGGCGTCATAGAAAGTGTGCAGGACCCCAATCGGAGTGTGCAGGACGTCATAGAAAGTGCGCAGGTCCTAAGTAGGAATGTGCAGGACCCCAACGGAAGTGTGCAGCACGTCATAGAAAGTGTGCAGGACCCAAATGGTAGCGTGGAGGGCGTCATAGAAAATGTGAAGAACCCAACGGGAGTGTGCAGGACTTCATAGAGAGTGCGCAGGTCCCCAGTTGGAGTGTGCAGGGCGTCGTAGAAAATGCACAGGTCCCGAGTGGGAGTGTGCAGGTCATCGAAAGTTAGCAGGACCGCAATGGGAGTGTGCAGGACGTCACCAAGAGTGTAGAATTTGAAAAAGGTTTTCAATTTTTAATGCTAAATCTTAACCTTTTGTGGAGAGGAAATAGATAGGAAAATATGAATCTTGAGAAGCGTGGGACGCGTTCTGAGATTGGCGCAGAACTCCTGCGACATTTTTTCCAGTTTTAGGATACAAGCAGCAGCTTCACTTCCGCACCTTCTCTGTTCGCCACTCATTGCAACCGCTCAGTCATTTCGAATCCCTAACTTCCAAAAACCAGTTTTATATATGTTGCAAGTCTGAGCTTATCAAAATCTGCACCACAAAAACATAAACAACCACCTACTAATTTCATTCATTGAGAACAAGGGCATGATGTTGGTCAACTAGGGAAACATCATATAATATGAGAATGCGTTTTTCCTTATCATGTTAGAGACGGTAAAGCGAGAATAATCGCTTGTGAACTTTACAAATTGGAAGAAAGGGCAGTGGGTAGCGACGTAAGGGAAGGAAGTACAGAAGGGGTTGTGAATTTTGTGCCGGTAGCAACCGACGATTTACCGCTGGCTTCTTATGTTTTGCTTTATGATCCCACATTTTGATACCCTCACGGCCTGCTGTAAATGTACGGCGCCCTGCTCTGCTCAGGAGAGTCCATACGTACAGCAACTTTCCGGTAGACGGAAGTCAGTCACCACCGTTCTAACAAATTAATCCGTCTCAGGTAGTTGGCTCACGCAAAAGTTTCTCTGAGCGAAAATTTCGCTAGGTCTCGCTAGTAGTCACATTAAAGGCATCGTACGCGCTAAAAACCACTCACCGTTGTTCGAGTTTGAATCGTTGGTTGGGCCCGCCTGAGAACGTGGGTAGAGTTTCTCGGGTCAAATACACATCATTGGGAAGATATGGGTGACCGAATGCCTCGAATTCCACCAAAAGAGGCCGGCCTTCTGACAGCCATGTAGCATAAAATGAAAAAGAAAGAAGGTTTTGAACAAGCGATATCGCGTAGATGAGTGGAAGTTGATGTATCATTTGTTGATAAGCTACCTTCGTTTCTCATTTGAGGCCACATGGCTGTCGGAAGGGACAGGGGCTCTCTACACACATGGGGAGGAGTTGTCCCGTTTTCGCAGTTCGACACGTCACGTCACTCAATGCAAGCGAAGTGGTCCCGAGTGGAATTAGAGCCGCGAAAGGACAGACATCACCTCCCTCGGTGTGTAGAGAGACCCTGTCCCCTGTCGGAAGGCCGGCCTCTTTTGGTGGAATTCAAGGCAATCGATCGCCCATATCTTCCCAATGATGCGTCGGTGAGCCGACAAACCCTACCCACGTCCTCAGGCGGGCCCAGCCAATGATCCAAACTCAAGAAATGGTGAGTGGCTTGTTAGCGCGTACGATGCCTTTAAAAAAACTAACGGGGAACTATGTATCATACCTGATATAAGGCCCCCGTCATAGTCGGCCAAAGGCCGGACTGCGCCGTCCTCTCCCATCCCTAGTGATCCTGCGTCGTCCCTAGTATTAAGTTGTACCATAAGTCTTGGAAGATTTTTTTAATTTTTTGTTATCTTTATTGCTTCACACATTCAATCCACAATATAATCACCATAACTATCTACAACCTTACTCCATCTAATAGCCAAGTCACTGTTTCCCTTTTCCCAGAACCCAGGAGTCTGTGCATCGAAGAAGCCAGCGACTGCTAGAAATACTTCATCAAGTTTAGAATACTTTTTCTTGGCTAGGAACGATTTGAGAGGGCGGAAGAAATGATAGTCAGAGGGAGCTAGATCAGGAGAATATTTTGGGTGAGAGACCGTATCCCAGCCGAGCTCCGTTAGTTTGTCCCGCGTGACATGAGAGATGTGCGGTCGAGCGTTATCATGCAGCAGGTGTACTGAAGTCTTTCTCAGCCGCTTTTCTCCTATTGCTTCCTTCAATTCCTGAAGTTGCTTACTGTAGACTGTTGCGGTAACTGTCTGGCCTTCCGGTGGTAGCTCATAAAAAATCATACCGTGGGAATCCCAGAAGCAACAAAGCAAAACGTTCTTGGGATGAAGGTCTAGCTTCGACTGAGTTGGCGGCTGTTCTCCTCGAGAAAGTCTGCCTACGCCTGCGTCGTATAGAATCCAACTCTCATCTCCAGTCACCACATCCTCCAGAAAGTCCTTCCTGCTGGAGCGGAGGAGAAGAATTTTCTAGACTTGATGAAGTAATTCTGGCGGTCGCTGACTTCTTTGATGCACAGACTCATGGGTTCTGGGAAAAGGGTATCAGCGACTTGCCTATTAAATGGAACTAGCGAGACCTAGCGAAGTTTTCGCTCACAGAAACTTTTGCGTGAGCCAACTACCTGAGACGGATTAGTTTGTTAGAACGGTGGTGACTGACTTCCGTCTACCCGAAAGTTGCTGTACGTATGGACTCTCCTGAGCAGACCAGGGTGCCGTACATTTACAGCAGGCCGTGGGGTATCAAAATTTGGGATCATAAAGCAAAACATAAGAAGCCAGCGGTAAATCGTCGGTTGCTACCGGCGCAAAATTCACAACCCCTTCTGTACTTCCTTCCCTTACGTCGCTACCCACTGCCCTTTCTTCTAATTTGTAAAGTTCACAAGCGATTATTCTCGCTTTACCGTCTCTATCATGATGAGGAAAAACGCATTCTCATATCATATGATGTTTCCCTAGTTGACCAACATCATGCCCTTGTTCTCAATGAATGAAATTAGTAGGTGGTTGTTTATGTTTTTGTGGTGCAGTTTTTGATAAGCTCAGACTTGCAACATATATAAAACTGGTTTTTGGAAGTTAGGGATTCGAAATGACTGAGCGGTTGCAATGAGTGGCGAACAGAGAAGGTGCGGAAGTGGAGCTGCTGCTTGTATCCTAAAACAAAAAAATGTCGCAGGAGTTCTGCGTCAATCTCAAAACGCGTCGCACGCTTCTCAAGATTCATGTTTTCCTATCTATTTCTTCTCCACAAAAAGTTAAGATACAGCATTAAAAAATTGAAAAAACTTTTTTAAAATTCTACACCCTTGGTGACGTCCTGCACACTCCCACTGCGGTCCTGCTAACTTTCGATGACCTGCACACTCCCGTTGGGTTCTTCACATTTTCTATGACGCCCTGCACACTCACACTGAGGTCCTGCACACTTTCTATGACGTCCTGCACACTCCGATTAGGGTCCTGCACACTTTTTATGACGCCCTGCACACTCCCACTGAGGTCCTGCACACTTTCTATGACGTCCTGCGCACTCCCACTGGGGTACTGCACATTCCTACTTAGGACCTGCGCACTTTCTATGACGTCCTGCACACTCCGATTAGGGTCCTGCACACTTTCTATGACGCCCTGCACACTCACACTGAGGTCCTGCACACTTTCTATGACGTCCTGCACACTCCGATTAGGGTCCTGCACACTTTTTATGACGCCCTGCACACTCCCACTGGGGTCCTGCACACTTTCTATGACGTCCTGCACACTTCCGCTGGGGTCCTACACATTCCTACTTAGGACCTGCGCACTTTCTATGACGTCCTACACACTCCGATTAGGGTCCTGCACACTTTCTATGACGCCCTGCACACTCCCACTGAGGTCCTGCACACTTTCTATGACATCCTGCGCACTCCCACTGGGGTCCTGCACATTCCTACTTAGGACCTGCGCACTTTCTATGACGTCCTGCACACTCCGATTAGGGTCCTGCACACTTTCTATGACGCCCTGCACACTCCCACTGGGGACCTGCTGTAGTGATTGTTATCCACCATGTCACGTTGCTCTTATCTAGTGCTCATGTTTGCGGGTCGGCCCGACCACCAAGCCGGCCGGTGGGCGGGCGCGACAGGAGAGAGTCGTTCGCGAGGGTTCGCCATGGACACCCGCCTGTCTGTCCCGGCAACCTGAGCCTCATCCGAGTGAGGAATATGGTTTTCCCTCACATTCCTATGTATATAACTGTTTCCTGTATATTTCCGTCATGTTAATTCCCCACATCTATATATCATGTTTGTTAATATAAATATATTCAAATGAGTGTCCGGATCTGAGTTAAGAAAAGAGTAAGAGTACCAAAGGTGAAAATTGTATAAGTCTAATAACAAGATTAGTCCCTCGGGACAAGGTATTTTAGATAGTAGAAATGTGTACGAGTATTTAGGACGTCCGTGAAAATAAGATGAGACTAATCCCCTCGTCTTGTAAGATTGGGAGTCCTGGATATAGGAGATTTGGTCAAAGTTGACGTATGACGATGGCTATCAGTCGACGGTTAGCCAGAGCCGGGATGGTCCCTTACGTAACGTCGGTCACAAAAGGGGAGTCCCAACGTTGCTCGTTACAATTCGTTATAATACGTTACATGTAGTGATTGTTATCCACCATGTCACGTTGCTCTTATCTAGTGCTCATGTTTGCGGGTCGGCCCGACCACCAAGCCGGCCGGTGGGCGGGCGCGACAGGAGAGAGTCGTTCGCGAGGGTTCGCCATGGACAGCCGCCTGTCTGTCCCGGCAACCTGAGCCTCATCCGAGTGAGGAATATGGTTTTCCCTCACATTCCTATGTATATAACTGTTTCCTGTATATTTCCGTCATGTTAATTAAGGACAGACCCACAGTGTGAATTCCAAAAAAAAATGAAATGATGTTGAGACACACCTCAAAAAGTTTTCTGAGACAAAAGAACAATTCAAATATCATATGTTTAAACCCATAAGTCGTAAATCAGAAACGCAAACAAAAGAGAGAAACGAAAAACAACTGACCATGACCAATCTCCAACAAAGTCATTTCGCTCCAAAAAAAAATTTTTTTTTCAAAATTACCAATTTTTCGTTCCCATATTTTTCTACCTTTCTTCTTCCTCATTCCCTACCTTCACATTTTTTTTTGCATTATATCAGCTCCGCAGATTCCCAAACAATGCGACATCCGCATGTAAAAATAATGTACTCTTCTCACTCAGAAACTAACGCATGATCCGAACACGACGCACAATTACCCTACAGTAAGACCAAAAATTTCGAGAGCAGTGGCCCTGACCGTATTTAATCCGAGGTCACCATCTGCCCCGCGCTACTGCGCAAACAATCTCCGCTATTTACAGACCCAACAGCTGCACGATAAAGACAAATAAATCTGACCCCGCATTATCGTACTGCACCCGTCTGACCTCTAACAACCAACCGCAAAGCCGCGAGGGCATACGAATCTTATCGAGGGAACACACACAAACACACGCCAATTGCAACGCCAACTTACCCGCTACATTTGATAACCAACACCCAAATTCTAACGCAGAAGTAGTCAACAGTTTCCTTTCACCTCACAAGAACATCCATTTATCAAGACCACATTATCAAAAAAAAAATCTCTAGTTTTTTTGTTGTTAAGAAACTACAAAATTGTCTACCTCTCCTCATTTTCTTTTTCATCAATGTTGGAAACCATTTTCTCTTTTCACAACATATCCTTCAATCAAACAATTTTTAGGAATTTCACAAGCACTTCTAGCAAAATCCTTTTTTTTTCCAGGAAAACAAGAAAAGCAGCCATAAACAAATTTATTTACAATTTTTACACACTGTACAAATCATACCAGCTAGGCCGACTTCGCAAGAAAAAAAAACTCATTAATATAAGAAAAGCAAAAAACAACGGAAAAAGAAGGAAAGAGAGTGAAACGAGATGCGATGCGTTTTACTAGACTTAATCCACCTTCCTATTAAATTACCAATTTTAACCTTCCCAGCGATGTGCATTCATCGTACTGGAACAAAAAAAAATACAAAAAAGAAACTATGACCAAGTTCGTAAATCGCATTCAAACTTCACCCACATCCAAAGTCAGGAATGAAGACCTCTTGAGTCTTCAGCAACTATCATATTTTTTAACGTTTTTTTTCATTCTTTCTCCTTGTTTTTTTGCCGTTATTTTACCTACCCTGTATTTTGAACAATACTCCCGCCGATCCCTCGACGAGAATAGCTATGACTCGCAGTGAACACTGTATAGAAACTGTATGAAGTTTATGCTTCAACGGCACAGACCACAAAATAAAATAAAAAACGACAACCACTACAAAATCAGGCACCCATCAGAACCCCACTTCACAGACGAAATCTTACGGGATTCCTCGCAAAACAACAAACCGTCCTAACAGATTTTACATTCATCGTCTTGTCGTCCCGTAAAAACACCTATTCTCGTATTTTTTTAAACACCACTTTATTATCAACACATTTCACCACGCACCTTTTGAACCACACTTTTTTTTTCTCCAAAAAAAAATCACCAAGCCCAGGTTCTACGCCAGCCAACAAAAAACATTTCAGAAACCAAACCAACATTCAACAATTTTATCCTTATGTACATAAAAATCATAATTTTTTCGCTGATATTATTTCCAGACACTCAACTAAAACAAAACAAGTAGCAATATGTACAAATACGTTCCAACACAACTACTCAAAAAAAGCAACAACAACTGAACAACTAAAAACACCGATCACACCGTGAGGCGCCGAACTCTAGCCTCCTTGCGAACCGATCCATTGTTGTCAATCACGACGACGACTGGCTGAGAACGAGACGAACCACTAGCACCAACACAGCAAAAACAGCACCGCCGACAGAAGCACCAAACCAACCCAACCAACACAATCAAGAAGACCAACCCTAAAAATAAATGTATTGTAAAACGTAGCGCTCTCCAATTTTTTTATTCCTTCTCACCCTTCACACCTTTCACCACACACCTATTCCAACATCTCGGGAAAAAAGGAGGTTTCCTTACATTTTTGTTTCTTTCCCTCACTCACACACAATTTTCTGCTATACTTTGCATTTTTACTCACCTACGACGAAACACATGACCAAATCCGAAGCGACATCGACCAATAAACGATATTCCGCCTCAGTAGTAGTGTCCAAACCACAACTCGAACCAACACTCCCATCGTCGCAGATGCAAACAAATTGACCCTTCACCAGAAAACAGACACCAATCTCCTCGCATCGGTTAAAACAAAAACTTCTGTCAACAGACACCCTGAAAAAAAAAATTTTTTTTGAGAAAAATAACGGGAGAAAACAATTGGAAAAAAAATTACTCACCCGTTCGCGCACACAAAACACAGGAACACAGAGAGAAAAGCCAGCATATTACGATACATGAGTACGAAGGAATAGTGCATATCGCTAGCGCCACGTGACAGCCGATTCACCCATCGTCTCACCCACAACCCACGAGTCTGCACAAAGCACACCACCAAATAGGATGGATGTTCGAGAAACAAAGACACAGCAAGCTGGCGCCAAAAATCAAAACAGCTTGCGTCGCCGAGTCGGGATAAGGATACAGTTGACGAGACGAGAGCAATATGTAGTTACTCTTCGAGGTCAAATCTGTCCCCCCGCTCCGACAGCGTTTTCGCTCACTTTTCCCTCTACCCCCCTGGTTCCTCAGCGCACATTTACCACTCACTTCTATCCACACAAAATCTTTTTGGGTAAAATCAATGTTTTCCCCGCAATTTTTTAAAATCTCTTCCTTTCACATCAGAACACTAATCCCTTCAAGCAAACCTGCAAAGAAACCTCCACAAAAAAGTGAAAAGAAAAAACACAAAAAAAGGGAAGAGAAAAGGAGAACTGGCACACAATCTAGGCCAAAAATATCGGATTGCCTTAGCTCCCGCAAATCGACACAATGGGATGAGCTAGGCAAACCGCAATTTTTTCTCACTTTCTTCTTCCCAACAGGCAAACAACATGCCCCTGAGCAATAACACAAAATGGCACCAAAAAAAAACCAGGAAAGGAATCGGTGAAAACCGACCAAAAAAGCGATCAGGTACCACCAGGGACAACAAAATCGGGAGAGAAGCGATGATTTGGAATGAAAGTTCAGTATCACAATAATATTTTTTTTCTCTTTCCTCCATTCTTAACTATTAAACATATTTTTGAACACCTTCGCTCCGAACAACTTTCCAAATCAATGCTTTACATTTTGTTCCCATATTTTTATCTTTCTCATTTTTACGTTTCTCCCGTTCCTTTTACATTATTTTCAGAAATTTCAAGTGAGCAAGCTCACATAAAAAAAAACAAGGGAAAACGGAAAACGCGCAAAGGCGAATTAAATGAGAAAAGGGAACAGATGTAACACAAAATCTCAATCGCGAGAAATATTCAACGCGAACATCTTCGTGCACATACGTGGATGGCGTACCAACTACCTTCCATTCCAGGCCAAAATGCAGGTAATCAGTACCCCGCACCGCGATAGCGAGATTTACAAACTTCCAAAAAAAAATAGTGTCGATCAGAGAGAAAGGAAGGGAAGATGAGGAACAATCGCAGCCGTTCCAAGGCAAGCCGTAGTTCCATACTAAAAATTTCCTAGCGCCCAGTGTTCAATGAACAACGGAAATGCTAGATAATTATTCGCTTATTTACCTTCTTCTCCTTTCTCTGCACAAGCATTTTAATACCCTAAGTTTCACAATCGCAATGCGTACCTGCGAACGTCGGTTGTCATCCAATCGTCTACACTCGACCAAGCTCACAAACAGCGCTCAAAAATCACGGAAGTAACGGAGACTTACTTTCTGTACTCCTGTGCATGGCTCTGTCTAGCCTGCAATCAGCGACCACATTTGCCTCACGCAGAGGGTGACGCAATGGGTAGCAAGACAGATTCTGAGCAGCAAACTGTGGAAAACCGGAACAAATGGACTTGGATAGACACCGACGACGAGCGATAGTGAATGACAGGTAGCATTATCGAAACTTTAGGAACCGGATACAAGCAGTGAATCGGGTGTAAATTCAGCAGTGACTAATAAATCCCAAAACCAATTTTTATTTTCAAAACACGTCTGTCACGATAAATAACCTTGATTCACTGCTCAAATTCGAAGATTTTTGTTATTGTATATATGTTTTCCTCATCCCTTAATCTTTGCCGCTGTAAAAGCGCGGTCTCAATTGTTTACAGGAAGTCATTAAGCGATAGAACGGAAAACAAGGAATGCTCTCAATGGAACTTTTGAAAAAAAAAAAAAAAAATCAAAAACTACCTAGCACAGGGTTTGTTTATTTTCTTTCTTTCTCGCCGCTACCAGCGCGTATCTAGCAACACGTTACTTTTCATTTCTTTGGTAAGCGATCCAAAGAAACGGAAACAGCAAATATCACTAAAGCAAAACTTCAACCAATTTTCAACACATCGTTTTTCATTTTTTCCCCAAAATCGTCCTGGCATGGATCGGAAATCGGACTGTTGTAACCGACCACTAATGTAACCGAACCACACCAGAAACTAGAATTTGCAGTAGAATAGGAAAATTGCTATCTCTTCAAAGAACTGTTGTACTGTTACTAGATATAAGCTGTGTAACAACGGCTGAAATTTTTTTCCCTCTTTCCTAATCACATTCACGAGTTGTATGAGCAATCCGGTGTATTACATGTTTGTAAAATTTTTCCTTCTGCCGCATATATGATTTTTCTTCGTAACCTGAACCAATCATGACAATTACATCATGGATACAGTTATCATCACGATGGAAATTCCGAGTCGCAGCCATCATTTCAACGCGTATAATTCCAACAGTACGCCTCAACGACGACAACACGAGCCAATTCCACCTCAAGCGACGTACAGAACCCTGCAACCGCCTCACATTTCATATCAGTTCCGGGGACCGGAACTTTCCCCGAGGGCGGGATGTAGTGATTGTTATCCACCATGTCACGTTGCTCTTATCTAGTGCTCATGTTTGCGGGTCGGCCCGACCACCAAGCCGGCCGGTGGGCGGGCGCGACAGGAGAGAGTCGTTCGCGAGGGTTCGCCATGGACAGCCGCCTGTCTGTCCCGGCAACCTGAGCCTCATCCGAGTGAGGAATATGGTTTTCCCTCACATTCCTATGTATATAACTGCTCCCTGTATATTTCCGTCATGTTAATCCTACATATCTATATATCACACATGTTTGCTAATATAAACATATTCAAATGAGTGTCCGGATCTGAGTTAAGAAAAGAGTAAGAGTACCAAAGGTGAAAATTGTATAAGTCTAATAACAAGATTAGTCCCTCGGGACAAGGTATTTTAGATAGTAGAAATGTGTACGAGTATTTAGGACGTCCGTGAAAATAAGATGAGACTGATCCCCTCGTCTTGTAAGATTGGGAGTCCTGGATATAGGAGATTTGGTCAAAGTTGACGTATGACGATGGCTATCAGTCGACGGTTAGCCAGAGCCGGGATGGTCCCTTACGTAACGTCGGTCACAAAAGGGGAGTCCCAACGTTGCTCGTTACAATTCGTTATAATACGTTACATCCTGCACACCCTCTATGACGTGCTGCACACTCCCGTTGGGGTCCTGCACATTCCTACTAAGGACCTGCGCACTTTCTATGACGTCCTACACACTCCGATTAGGGTCCTGCACACTTTCTATGACGCCCTGCGCACTCCCACTGGGGTCCTGCACATTCCTACTTAGGACCTGCGCACTTTCTATGACGTCCTGCACACTCCGATTAGGGTCCTGCACACTTTCTATGACGCCCTGCACACTCACACTGAGGTCCTGCACACTTTCTATGACGTCCTGCACACTCCGATTAGGGTCCTGCACACTTTTTATGACGCCCTGCACACTCCCACTGGGGTCCTGCACACTTTCTATGACGTCCTGCACACTTCCGCTGGGGTCCTGCACATTCCTACTTAGGACCTGCGCACTTTCTATGACGTCCTACACACTCCGATTGGGGTCCTGCACACTTTCTATGAAGCCCTGCACACTCCCACTGAGGTCCTGCACACTTTCTATGACGTCCTGCGCACTCCCACTGGGGTCCTGCACATTCCTACTTAGGACCTGCGCACTTTCTATGACGTCCTGCACACTCCGATTAGGGTCCTGCACACTTTCTATGACGCCCTGCACACTCACACTGAGGTCCTGCACACTTTCTATGACGTCCTGCACACTCCGATTAGGGTCCTGCACACTTTTTATGACGCCCTGCACACTCCCACTGGGGTCCTGCACACTTTCTATGACGTCCTGCACACTTCCGCTGGGGTCCTGCACATTCCTACTTAGGACCTGCGCACTTTCTATGACGACCTGCACACTCCGATTAGGGTCCTGCACACTTACTAGGACGTCTTGCACACCCTCAATGGGGTCCTGCACACCTTTTATGACGCCCTGCATTTTTTGCATCGCTAGACGACTCGCAGAAGTTATCATGACCCACGGCCAAAAGTGCGCTCCACGGACAAACTCGGTTGCCCCGAGGCACGTAAGAGGTGACTCGGGCTGATTTTTTGGTAATCGATAAATGTCGCACCCAAATAAATGTTGGTACCATTTCATACAAGTTTTGATCGGCCATTCCTAAGATATCCGGGACACATGCACACACATACACACACACACACACACACACACACACACACACACACACACACACACACACACACACACACACACACACACACACACACACAGCGGGACAAAACTGCTTTAAGTATAAGGATAAGGTTGTAGATAGTTAGGTGATATATTGTTGATAGAATGTGTGAAGCAATAAAGATGAATTTTTAGAAAAAAATCCTCCACGACTTATGTTACAACCTAATATGTCGGCTGAGTGCAAATCGACTAGGTGGGCGCACTCCATCATACTGCGGACGGCGCTGTACGGCCACAACTGGGGGACTTCCCACCTCAATGAGCGTGTATTGAACGCGCATCGACCGGGGCGAACACGGACGGGACAGGACGAACTAGGTGGGCGCAGTCCGGACACATCGGGGGATTTTTTCGCCTGCGTGAGCAATGCATTGCATACGTATCGGCCGGGGTGGCTACAGCTCATTGGCCGACTATGACGGGCGCCTGATTCTTGGGTTGGAGCGCGATGTGAATGACTATTGATTTTCTAAAAAATTCCGGGATTGCTTACGGAAATATTTTTTCATTTCTTTAGTCGATAGTCGTTAGGCGTAACACCCGAAAATCCCGCCAATCGCCAAATTCGTTCGTCGTTGGTCGTAATTACGTACATCCCTGATCGATACCCTGAGACGGCTGGCCTTTAGCTCTGGGCCTGTAGTAAGCCCCCATCAGCCGAGCGACAAGTTAGGATTACATACAATCCTACACAAAAGAAGACGCAATTTTGCGTCCCGTCCCAAACTTCATCTTGAGTCGCATGTTGCTATTTGTAAAATATGACTTGAGCTTGAATGTCTCTTGAGTAAGCTAGTTTGCAGCACGCTAGTTTCAGGATGATTTGCGAGGTCTATCTTGCTTCAGCCTGATTCATCGAAGCATTGACCATGGGAGCGGTGAGCGATATCGATCGGTGCAGCGGTGAGCGATATGGATTGGTTTTTGCTGGTATACCCTGCCCCAAACGAAATGGCAGGCCTAGAGTCCAAGGAAGCAGCGCGCCACCCTCTGCGTCTCTGACATCATCAGCGACCTGAAGCACCTGGATCGATGTTAAAGTTGTCTGAGACACTATAGAGTCTGCAACCAAACAATGAAGAAAAAATAAAATAATGGCCTCAGACAAGTTGAAACAGCTCGGTTGTATCGAGTTTACGGTGAAATCGAAGGTTTAGACGACTCTGTGCGCTCCGACCTGATATCCATAACCTGAAAAACTTTCCCTGCCACGTGAGGAACAAAATATGTATCGAGAGTGAATATCACGAGCATTTCTTGTGAGAAGAACGCAAAAGAGCAATGGAGTATGTAAGAAAATGAAGTGAGAACGTTAAAAAACGTCCAAAAATACGAAAATGTCAGAGACGCAGAGGGCGGCGCGCTGCTTCTTTGGGCTCTACGCTTGCCATCTCGTTTGGGACAGGGTATAACGGGGCGCTCCTAGTTGCGATGTGGCTTCCCCACATTCAGAAATTGTCGATATTCTATTCTTTCGTAATTTTGAGTGGGTCTATCCCTGGCGGAAGAATCCTTAGACAACTGCAGCTTGTTACCAGATATCAAAACAATCGATGGCTAAGAATAATAAAAGACCAACAAGCTGTTTTTTACTTCATCGGCATTGTCTTTCTTCGAAAGAAAAAAAAACATTCTTTGTGTTTATATGGTTATCGAACAGCCTCGTAATATACCTTTACTTGACATGTGGAATAAAAAAACATGGTGCTGATTCTTCTAAGATTTTCGTTTGCTCGGAAGCGCTAATTTCAGGGATGTTCGGTATCCTATGCAATGCACTGTATCTACCACAACAGGCTCTTGATTCAACACTCGGCTTCCACGTCACAGAGGAGGCTTCGTAGAAGAATCTCATGCTCTAATGAAGCTAATACATTGAATACTCATCACTTTATGACTAGCCCCAAAGCAACGTATTTAGAGACTCTCTGATTACCATTCCACGAAATTCGAGAATAACCTATTAGCCGATTCTAGCTTATCTTATTCTCACAAGAATGCTCTTTCTAAATGGACACCTAAGGAGCGGATACTCAGTGTACGCATCTTACACTTTTGGAGGGGTCGGAGTCGGCCATGATATAGTTTATTTATTTATCCATTTATAAGCCGTCACCGGCGCGCACAATATGGCTCAAAGTGAACACGGAACAAAATCTGATGCTGCAAACGAAACAATGAATGAAAAAACTCAATTAATGACAACAAACAAAGCACCCAGACGTTTGGAGTCAATAGTATGATATCCGCTCAGTCTATAAAGGACGACTGTTCTCAGATAGAGGAGACTACCGTTGTCGTTCAGCAACTGACAGGGCTGACCAGCAACGTAGCAACAAAGACTCCTGGGTGTTAAATGATCCAGCTGCACGTGAGATTTGAAGATGACTGTGGCAACGAGCGACTGAATGGATAAAACAAAGGCCCTACCAGAGCGTGATATGTCTTCACGTCGAGTACCTCGTTGAAGTGAAATGATCGTTAGCTGCAGCACATGCTGCCTCAAGGATTAAATGGTCTACTCAAAGGGGCAAGTCGTGTTGTAATGGATCCACGTGGTCTTAACGGGCAAATCTTCTGCCGCTCTCACTTTAGAAACACATTTTCGTTTCCCGAAAGCGCATACCCTAAGCGCACGGCAATTCTGGAGGCTTGTACAGCAATAATGCGGCAAGAATAGTAAATGAATCCAAATGGAGTCAATGTAATTACTATTCTAACCCAATCGAATTCCTTTTCTCCTCTTATGCGTTTGCTCTACAGGAGCTCATTAGTAAAGGCCTACTTTGTCCAGTCGTCCAGTTTCAATAGTGCTCTCATGCGTTCATGTGAGTCGGTTTGTTACTTCGCTTCATTCCATTCGCCGCATCGGTTCGCAAAGGCTCTACCAATGAATTTTGTATACTTTGTTTATCTCGAATTGCACAGAACATGGTCCGCCACCGGCCCTTTCAGTACCGTTGTGCACGTACATGGACGCGCTCTCGGCCGACCACGGTGGGCATGCGAATCAATACACCAGCGCCGCTGCCACTCGATCACCCACCCAGCCACTGCACCGTCGAGTTAGGTCCCACCGCGGTCGGCCGAGAACTCGTCGATGGACGTGCACTACGGCATATAGAGGGCCGGCGGCGGACCGTGTTCTCTGCATTTCGAGATAAACAGCGTATACCCATGAGTGAAACTCTATCACAGCTTCGCTCTATAGCAGGGGTTACACGACGGTAAACAGCAGGCGTCCCAACTTCGAAACAGACTGCGAGTTTTGGGGTGTTGATACCACAAAGCAGGTATTGTTAATGAAAACCAGTCAAATGGCATGTCAAAAAGTGTAGTGCTGAGCACATGTGGTCAAAGGCCTGTTCTCTACCGTGATAGAATTCTACTTTACAATTCGAGTCATTTTTTCGTTTCGCAAGGAAGATGAATTGAACATAAAACTTAGGGATCAGGCAGGACTCGAGCCTGCACCTTGCTTCCCTGGCGAGAGTTTTACCACACATCCTCGGGTTTTGTGATCAACTCAGCTACTGTGTGATGTACTCTGATAATATACCAAGCCATCAGAAAGCATAAAATATTCAAAAACATCAAAACTTGTGGCGAGTGTAGGGCAGTGGAAAGTGGCGCCACTGTCGCGCACACGGTCGAGTGATCGATCCTCGCCAAGGCCCAACCAAGCCTTCCATCTCTCCGCGGTCGGTGAATTGGTACAAGATTTGTCTGGGAGGATAAGAACACTGACTTGAACATTGGCTGGCCCCCGAAAGTCATTGTATAGGCCCAATACACATTCAAGAAACCTCTATGATTCTGGATGGAATTAGAATGTGTGGCGCATCCCCTGAGGAATTGATGAACGCCGAGAACTTTATCCTTTATCTTTTTTATTGATAAAACTTGTTGATTTTTACGTAGGTCATTTTGCGTCTCTGAATCAATGAATGAAAACAAGTTGATGTTGATGATTCTAAAATACATACATAATTCTAAAAAAAAACCCACAAATGGTACTGCAGGCGGTGGAGCGTCGTCGAACTCGATCATGATATCCGTTTCACAGGCCTCGTTACTCGCACGTCGGCTAAACGACATTCCACGTAAACGGGGCTGAAAAAATTCACAGGCATTTTCAATCCAGCGAACATTGATTGCCTTCTAAAAATACTATGCAGCGGGGTGAAATTGTTATGAAAACGGAAATTATGGGAGAGAAGAAGACGTAGCTAGTAATTATAGTGGCTTACGTCAAAAATAACGTAAAAAACAGCAACCGCTGATTCTATGGAACTCAACACCTCTTTCGACGTACATGATAAAGGAATCGCACTAGACCAGCTGTGATTTCAGAACGATAAAGTGTAAAGGTGGCCCAGTTTTCGGCTTCAGATCTTCAGCATCTTGGAAAAAGTATGGGTGTACTGCACGAAGTGAGGACAAGGCAAATTTTACTCAGAACCGTGAATGAGCAACTTGTTCTCCCTGGGGAGCTCAGCCCCCACTCCCTCCCTCCACCACCACCGCTTCGCAGTTTAGACCCCCCTTCGGAGCTTCTTACCCCGCACCGAACCCTGCATGGGTGAGATATGTTCCATAAGGGACTGATTATGTAGACATCTTGAAAATTATTGCTTAATGCAGTGCGTCATGAGATCTAAACGGCAAATGAAATTACTGCTCAAATGATGAATGAATCACGTAGTCTACTCCTCCCGAAGTCTCCTGGGACTATCAACCTCAAGTTCAACTCTGCTTCCTTAAAGGCAAAGTCTTGATTCACGGGTGATTTTCGATGTTGTGCTCCGGCGCCGTGTATAGCAACCCTGCCAGGCCAGCAATCTCAGTCCGTTCAACTAAGCGATAAAAAGCGCGAAAAAAGTCGACCACGCCCCCAGAAAGAAAAAAATGGGTAACGCCCTACTGCATGTTTCCGCTTTCAATAGGGACAGGATGCGGAATGGATTCTGAACTGAATCTACGTTCTGTGATCTATTCCGGAATAATGGCGGCGAATTACGAGAAAAAACAGACCCGCGACAACTCGTCCACAAAAGTATCGTTGTTCAAATTCACATTGTTTGGGGGCCCTAACTCCGTTCCCAGTGGTTGCTGAGCGATTCTCGAGACATCTTTGTGATCAGCGTCTAATTCTTGCCAAGCTGAGCAGAAAAATTGAGAAACGGGTAAATTATAGAGTACGAAATAATCCAAATTCTCACTGTATTTCCCCATATGCCGCCTATCTAGCAGCAAGGATTTCAAAACCAGTATTTAACAATGACGTCGAGACATTATTGATAACTCTGGTGTTTTAGGTGTTGAAGAGAACCCTCTTTCGTGACTTTCGTCCGACTTATCAAATGCTGACGTAATCCCTTATTAAAAGCAGTGGTCGCGATCAAATATGCTTGTCTTCTTTTTGTCCCTAAACCCTTTTCTGGGTCTCGAGTAGTAGGACCTATAAGAAAAAATCGCGAAAGAACCACTGTTTTGCGCCAAGTTTAAAGCCTGAATTTTCTTGTCTTTTGATGGTGGACGAGCCCACTCCACATCATCGGTATCGATGACCTCTTATATCAAGAACGTCAGCTGGCTTGAAAATGAATTTAAATCAATGAACCTTCAGATTTATATACACATCTAGTCAAAAACATTGACTGAAGTGCTTTCTTTCATTGTTCAACTGTTTTTATTAGGTAAATTTGCATTTATTTCTTAATCTGAATGTCGATGATTTTTGACTGCTCGGCATGAGACTGCGATCTTTTTGGTCGACGCTGTGCACGTGTGCACGAACTGGCATCTTTAGGCCCTTGAAACTGATTTTTGTGGTTTTTTCGGTGAAGTTTTTTAATCGTGACCACTGCCTTTACAGGGCCGGCAGAGTGCATAGGCGCTGGGCCTGGCGGAGTGCTAGTATGCCAGAATTTCGTAAACAGGCAGAGACGCAGAGGATGCAGATAGCCAGAGCCACGCGCATTGATCATGTCCAGTCTCCTCGTTGTGTGGTTCATCGTGCGGCTGCCCTTCAACATCATTGCAGTCGAGTCCGAGCTCTTGTGCCTTCATGAATGAATCGTCACTTTTAGCGCAGTGAGCCGTAGCAGTATGAGGCAGCAGTCAACACCCGGCCAGAAGCCCGAAGTCATCAGGGGCCGGATGCATCAACGCGCTGGGTTGGGGTAGGGGCAGGGCAGTCGGCATCATTGAAGATCGCAGTGCGAGGGCAGTAGATCATCTAATCAATCGTGCCCCAGCTGTGTTTTTCGCTGCCCTAGCTGCCCCAGCCTCCGAGCTGGGGCAGCTGGGGCACGATTGATTTGTTGATTTACGGAGTTCTTCAAGGGCGCAGACTGCCCTGACCCCGCCCAAACCAGGCCCAATGATGCATCCGGCCCCAGGTGGACTTTACCCGTGCAGCCTAGGAAGCAGGCATCCGAAGGGAGGACTATGGCGTTGCCCCTGCCCCACAGTCCCGGCGCTGTGACGCAGGTCCCACCAAAGTGGCGCAGGTAAGCAGCAGTTCGGAGGCACCTTTAGGTCCGACCCCTAGTGACTGGGGAGAGAGTCGTCCTCCAAGGTAGTTACATTGTACTCTGAGAGGGCATAATCCCACTTTTTATCCGATGATGTACGATTATACAGACAGCTGGAACGGTGGTGAGGTCATTATTCCCACTGGTCCGATCTGCCAGTTGCGCCCAGGTCGATCGATCCGTGTTTATGTATGCACCCTTATGAGTATCGATCGGTGTATATGTGTGCAGCCCAAACAGGGCTGAGAGCCTAAATGTATACGTAATTTACCCACAGTGGCAGTGTAGGTATGTAGCGAGCATAGCGTGCGTAGTCCTGTCGTAGATGTCCCCTACGTGACGTGTGGTCTCTGTCACTCACATCGCCGATGCAATGAATTTGGCGGACCCACGCGTCGCGACACCCTCAGTTACAGCTTGTAGCTACCCTTACGCATCGTTTATCTCACAAAGCCTATCTTCTGTAGAAAACCAAAATTCTCATCACACATAACTCGTGCGGCGCACGAAGCTGCAGCCTCCGTCTGCCCCCCACTCCCTCTCTATCTCTAACTTTCGCTACACACCAGCACGCGTACAAACCACGTGAATTTCCCGTTTTTACAGCCTTTACCCAACTCTGTTCAGCAACTGACGATTGCCCAATGATTTTCAAAGTCTCGGGCCACTACAATGGCCGCAACCGCGCCACCATTTCCTCTCCGAGATCCATACTATTTCTACCCTATGCTCCTTTGCCGGATTTCCCACTTGCGTCGACGATGGATAAACAACAGTTTTTTCACACACAGCCGTCGATTCGACTCCAATGGCTACACGAAAATGGTGGCGCCTGGGGCGAGTTACTGCGGAGATTCCATTCAGAATCCTTTCTAGCGAGCATTCTTCGATAGTAGCGTCGTCAAGCGGCTCTTTAAAGAACGAGACGGTTGCGCTCAGGTGGAATAGCCCAGTAACTTGATCACAGACTCCTTGACATAGCACAGAAACGACATCCGTCACCTTCGGACACGCACTGCCAACCAGCTTTTTCGCTTTCTACCTACAAAGTGCTAGGGTGACAAGGGCATGTCTTGCTGCTGACGGCCTCACTGATTAGGTACCCGTTGTTAGGTACGACATATGCACTAAGTACGTATAAGTATGCAGTGCTGTTCGGATGAATATAGACTATGAATCCCAAATTAGAAACCTAATCCACTTTTTGCTCGTTGATAGAGCCGTTTGCACCCCCAGGTTCTCTAACAGCTGCAGTATCCACTTGATTTAATACCGTATACAATCAGGTGCAAACGCTCATGGCTGCACTGCCAATTTCAGAGCTAATGTTGAGCTCAAAGGAGGAGGATTAACCGTTTAAGGCATTGTTCGCGAAGGAAACCATACCCCGATTTTTGGTGTTTTTGCATTGCTATATGCGTGTATTAGTCAAAAATAGCGAAAACTCCCCATCCAAAACCTCACAATGTGAAGAAATTCCTTTTTCAAAGAAGTCGAATCAGGTATCTGAAATTCGCACCGGAATCGACTTCGGATAGTTGCGCTCGAGCGCAATGATCAGATAGTCAATTTGTCAACTGGTGCGTAGTCGGATACAATCCGGCGAAAAGGACAATCAGCTGATCTTTTCCGCTGTTTTTCAGTTGGTTTACTTTGTATCACGTTGTTTTTGTTTGTTGTCTGTAATGATTGCTTCATGAATTTGCTTTTAGATGTTTTTCATCTTAGTTAACGCCGTAAAGCGCCTGGAGAGGATGGAAACCCTCTATGGAAATGTTTAAAAAATTCCAAGAACATTGTTCATCTTTCACGCTGGTGTGTTTGAAATAGTCACGAACAAAAAATTGTCACGAACATTTTTACTTGTTATTTTGTGCTCAGGGATTTTGACTGAGACGCGTCTTTTCTGAGCAAAAACACTTGACTCTTGGAATTCGTTGCCTACTTCAGTTCAAATTTTTCGTCATTTGTGACTTACTTGACTTGACTTAATCGGTTGGCTTTCGCCTGACGCGGTCATTCCGCATCTTCACCGAGGTGTGCCGTCCTAGTAGTCAGCCGTGTCCATTTTTCACGGTCTTCAGCCACAATTTGAACACATTCCATCCAGCTGTCACTATTCCATTTCCTGCGAAACGAAACATCGCGCCTGAGCTGTCTTTCGATGCCGAGTGACTTTAAATCCTCTTTAACCACATCCGTCCAGAACTTTCGCCTACGCCCAGGTGGCCGTTTCCAGACAGGATTTGGAAGCATTTTTAAAGCGTGTTGTACGAGACGATCCGGCGTTCTTCTTAGTATATGCCCGAGCAGTCGAAGTCGACTTTCCATAGCTGCTTGAGATGGCGTTAGGAGATGCTGGCACCTCCCTCGTGTCAAGCGTTGATGTACTGCGTCGATTTCCTTGTAAAGGTCTTCGTTATGGCATACACACGGCCAGAAATATCCAAGCAAACGCCTAAAAGCTTCCTCCGTGCAATCCAACCTTTCCATCTGCGTTTTCGGTGCTGCCCACGTCTCCGATCCGTACATCATGATAGGGCGAATAGCGGATAGGTAGACGCGCAACTTGACTTCCTTCGCGATGGTGGTAGACCACAAACACTTGGTTAGAGAATTGAATGCAGACGTAGCTTTCGCACATCGTTGTCGAATATCCGCTGCATAAGTACCATCGTTCTTCAGCAAACAGCCCAAATAACAGAAATCGTGCTGTTTTAAATTATCATATTTTTGTACTTTTGCATACCTTCGAGGTTTTCAGTTGGTACTGTTTTATTCTTCGGCCTTAAGCTTCGACACCGTCGTGGTCATCAGAGGCCTAAATCTAATGAATGGTTTACAGTGATCGAGACACAGAGAAAAATCGTTTGAGCACCGTACTCCAAGTCGGCCGTAAAATAAAACGCGTTCGTGTAAATGCACTAAAGAGTGCATTTCAGGCCTGTATCGTGCCGTTAACGTTTGCGACGTGCCAAACTAACTGCGGCTTGTACAACAGGAGCAGATTTTCTGAAATTGACCGAAAATAAGTTTGGTAAGAGGAAAACACGGTGTGTGATGGAGATGCACATGGTTTTGACTCAGTTTAACACGGCTTCGTAACCTGTTTGCCTGACTCATTGAAGGAACGCTCTTTTCACAAATCCTAACGCGCTCCTCTAGGCTAATGTTCACCGCAAACTCGATAGAGTACTAAAGATTTGATGCATGTGCTTGGACTGAAGCCCAAAAAAGTTGTGAGGTGTTATCAAAATTGAAGACACGCTACAAAATTACCTTCTATTCTTGCTTAACAGAATGGAATCCTTCACGCTTCACACGTAGAACTGCACGTAAATAATCACAACCCTTCACCTTTAAAAAGTGGCACAAGTAATGACTAACTAAGTACGCAATAACTGCGTTCTTCCAAGCACGTACTGCTGAGAAAACGCTCAAAATGAAGAAGCTAACTTTGCGTAAATGATTTACTTCTTTAGACCTCCTGGCTCTCCTGATTCTGGAAGGGAAGGGGAACGGTTGGTGCGAAGGTTTTGGTGGGTTGAAAATTGGGCGCGAACAATTTCTCCACTAATGTTTTAAGGTGCTATCGTGGCGGAGGGGGGGGGGCACTGTGGCACGTGACCACGCCCATCTTTCCGTGCCGCAACGACTCTCCTGATTTTGGCAGGGGAGGGAAACCCCGGGTAGGTGCTCAAATTCGGTGCAGAACGGTAAAATTTGCCTGGCCAAGTGCATCGCGCCTTAGTAGCCCCCCGCGCTAAGATGGTACCTGTTCCAAAACATAATTTCAGTCTCCACATCCGCAGACACAATCCTGCTGTCATCTGAAGAGCGAAATGTCTACGACGCCGAAGAAAAACTGGCGTATCATGCGTGTAATACGAAGTTTGGTGCAAACACACCCAAAACTTTTAGTTTACGGCTTTGTTGGATTACGGTGCTCAAACGATTTTTCTCTGTGTTTCGATTAGTATGAATGGTTGAGCCTGTGTTCTACACCACCGAACACTTCACCGCTCCGGCGTTTTCGAAGTTCTGCTGA
This sequence comes from Aplectana chamaeleonis, assembly GCA_029168955.1. Lineage (NCBI taxonomy): Eukaryota > Metazoa > Nematoda > Chromadorea > Rhabditida > Cosmocercidae > Aplectana > Aplectana chamaeleonis. The sequence continues at coordinate 2,293,474 of JAPDOI010000033.1, read as the reverse complement.
AGTTCCAGTTTCGGCTTGAAACCTTTCTAAGGGGGTTCTCCGGATTGATGATCACGAAGCTGAGTTTCATTTGTAGGTTCTTTGAATTTTTAGACTGATTCTGTACAAAGCTTCTCACCGGGAAAAATATTTGGTCCAAAACGCTACTTTCGACGAATTCCGGAATGCTACGGTAGATGCGGCTCTAAATCTTTCCCTGGCGGTTACCTGGGGGTGCTCAACACGAATCTGAGGTCCGTTTATCGATTTTCGACAGTTAACGGCAAATTACGGTGGTTACACGGTAGTGTGGTCAAAGTCTCAGATTTGACTCGAAATTCCCGTTGGGGGGTCATTGAAGGCGCTGGATACGTTTGTCGATTTTCGAGTTATTGAGGTAGGTTTTGCCCCTGTAATTGGCATGACACCTACCTTAACCCAAAGCAAACCTCAGAATTTCGACAAGCGAGCCCCAGATTTGTGTTTAGCATCCTAGATTATCCCTTCATTGGAGTTTTGAGCAAAATCCGAGGAGAAAATCAAAACACCCTAGATATTCCCTGATGGGTGGTATCCCACAAGGTTTCGAAAAACGCCTACACCTTTTCTTTCTGAGTGGCCTCTGGCAGCTGCGGAGAGCATACTCGAATTCCAGAAATGTACGTTTCGTTTGGAATGGCCAGGTTGACTGAAAGTAGTTTCTTCGTAAAAAGTACTCTTCGGACGTTCGGACGATTTTTTCGGTGTTGTAGCCCACTGGATGACGTGGGTAGCTTGCAACAAAACAGCTGGTACTTTGCTGATGCTTCGATAACTCGCTGTGAGATAGTTCTGTGGCATTCAGAGGGGAAATGACTGAAAACTTTTGACAAAATCATGCCAATCCTGATACAGAGCAAGCAGCGGAGCCAAAATCCACTAATACAAGTATGATTTTACAGCGTTGATTCAACGAGAACGTCTAGAACGTTCAGATTTCTTATAAGCACGAACAACATAAATTTTTTTTAGAGAACTATGAAAGCTGAAACGATCCAAGAAGAGTGTTCCCGGACTCATTTTTTTGGCTCATTACAATGGAGTTCGCGCACAAAATCCACCGCATATATACATACAATGTGGTATCATGAAGAAACTGGGATGTCGAATAATTTCGATAGGCACTGTAGATTATAATCAAAGTTAGAGCCCGTAGTAGGGACAATGGTGTATACGCGTCCGAATGCTCGTCTTAATGATGTGCAATAATGACGAAAGGGGCGGAGCGGGTAGATCTATGTCCTTAGCGTTGACGCATTAGGCGCAACTAATTAATCGGAAATAAACAATATCAGTTTCGCACTAAGTGGTAATTGATGACACCTTACTATTAGTGATGTGGAACGCACTATGGAAAAAGTCCGTCATCTATATCAATACCCATTATTTCGCACTATATTCAAGGGGGAGGGAAAATAAGTGAATGGCCATACGGGACGATTGATTTCGAAAGGGACACAGCTCTACCCAAACCCAATCTAATTGAGGAGGGATACATGCTAAACGAATCACTTCATAAACACAGGGTGGTAGGTGTGTCCCCTATTGTTTTATTTTTAACCAAGCCCCTTCTCCAGTTTCCCGGTCTACATACCTATCCTGTCGCGAAAGCGCCATGCTAGCGCATCTCAAGGAGACCTGGGTGCGATCGGCCCCACAGCAACAGCTGAAACACTGTCGAGCCGCCCATGTTGGAGAAGTTCGGGCAGCACAGTCTCATTGGTCAGTCTCCGCCCTTACCGCGACCGAGCGTGGTGCTCCATCCTGCAGCTCCGCGCTGTATCATTCCTCTCGACGTGATTAGCTTCTTTTCAGGGTCTCTGTCCTATAGAGCATTATTTCTTAACCAATGATACAGATCTTCAATGAACAGGTCACTGACCTTGACCCGGATTATTGATTGTGATGGATATTTCAGAAGTGCCTTCTTTACTTGCAGTATTTGTTCTATGTTTCTACCCCTTTTCCTCCAAGCTCTCATCATATTTCTCTTGTAGTATGGAGTAATCTGATTTGCTCGTGTTCTGTCGTGTATGCAAGAGGGTCATATATGTATTTCGCAATGCACATATTACAGTCCGGATGCGTACTGATTGATCCAGGAAATTCCAAGTTGGTGGCAACGGGTTCTCAATGCATGCTATATGGTATTATCGTTATTATGCCCTGATTTTATACAGTTTATTGGGTAATGAGTACAGCCAGTTATGTTTGTGATGACCTTCACCTCTGCATAGATCGGTCGTGAGACACTGAAGAACTATGCTTGAATTCGAAAATATACCTGAGTGAGTCTGAAGCTGAAAACTCCAAACCGATTTTTTCACTGACCCCCTTATAGGATATTCAGCAGAGATCAAAGTTTATGTAGAGTTCGCGCAATAACTTTAGTCTGATGAATGGATGGGGCTGAGAAGTTAGATCACCCCGCTCGATGCGAAACCCCGTTCTCCAGTGAGGCCACCGGACCTGCATGCTGAGCCGCCTGGTCCATGCGTCAGACTAAATCAAAAACGGAAATCATATGGGCACCTTAACTATTTGCAGGAACATCGAGAATGGACATTTTCATGCGTAGTTAGTGGATTCCCGTGCAACACAGTCGACGAAGAATCATTAGTTGGACGGGGGTATGCCCCAGCAGTCTGCCTCTCTGCACACATATAGATACTGCGCACAGTCCCTATATATCCGGCAGAAAATATCTATCCGACGAACGATTCCCTATGTGGAAGTTCAGAGTTGTGGAAAAGGCGATGAGGCTGTTGCGGATATAGATGGAACGTATCGTCAATGTGACTCAATAAGGAAGCCACACTAAACTATCTAGTTAAAAATCATTTGATCGATGACTTTCTTCCCTTCGTTTTTTCAGTTTTTAACGAGGTACGCAATCGCACCACGCCTTCGCGCCATGAATTCAGACTCCACTGGTTTTCAAGGCATCGTACGCGCTGAAAAGCATAACCCGGGTTGTGGTGTTTCTGCGTTGCAATACGCTTGAAGTAGCATACGTATCCGAAAACTTCAATCAAAAACCTCGATTTATAAAGGAATTCACTTTACGAAATTTTTGAAACCTCGATTTATGAAGGAATTCAGTTTACGAATTTCTTTAACGAAAAGCTCGATTTTGGTGTTTCAAATTCGCACCGGTTTAATCTTTGGATAGTTGCGCTGGAGTGCGAAGATTAATTTCTCGATTCGTCCACTGTCGCGTCGTCGGATATTACCCGAACATGAAGGGAATCAGGTGAGTTTGTCGGTGGCAACGCCTTTCCACTATTTTTCACCTGAGCCCTTTTCACTTTAGACATCGCCAAAAAGCCCCTGGAGACGATAGAGACCCGTTAAGGCACTTTTCGAAAAATTTCCGATTGCGACGGTTGCGGGTTTAGTCAGCAAATGAGTTGATGTTTTAAAATTCGGGAAACTTTCAGTTTTCGTCTTTCTACCTCATGTGTTTAATTTTTTGTTCAGGTCTTGTCAGTCAGCCGGCCAACTTATGTTGCCATTATCAACTGTCAGTTCTATCCTGCGACGCGCCAGCAAGCTCTAAGTAGTACTTAGCGCACGATAGCATGGCGTTCTGTTCAAAGTGGGAACTGACTGATTCAATTTGGTGGAATATCTTCGGAGTGCAATGTTTTCGGCCCACCAAATATTTACTGCCACTTCCCTCAGGCGGGCCTAACTCACCAATTGAGCACGAAAAAGGTATTGATGTCTTTGAGTATGCTGATGTAAACGTTGACACAAACGCTCAGGAAGAGGAAGAAAGCGAAGATTATGAGAAGCATGGGAACACCGCTGAGGTTACTATGGTTAGTCAACATCTTTAGCAACTGCGAAGCTAATGATAAAGGTCGTGAAAGGAAAAAAAGCAACACCGCAGATGTAAGAAATGTTAGCGCATTTACGGGGTTTTTCGCCAACGGTATTTACTGCTAGAAGGCATTAACGCTCAACTTTCCGACATTTACTTATATCCGATGGCAAATGCCAAATCGCCTCCCTACGCCTCATTGTTTCAGGATTACACTATTGAAGGCAGTGTTCACGAAATTCTTCGATTTCGAGAATACCATTGCTCGGCTAGATTGGTTGGTTGGATGCCGGGCAGAGCCGAAGCCAAGACAAACTCGGGAGAAACGCACCAGAAAAACACAAAATCCGGTACTCTCACTGCGCTCCCGCGTCGGTGCTCGTAATTTCGCCCCCCCCCCCCCTGTAGAGCTGCGCTTGCTTCCTCCAGTGTATGAGAATTTCTGAGCAGAAAAAAAGAGAAGTGGACCAACCCTTGAATTTTGATACTCCTTCGCGAATCTAGTAATAAGCATAGCACAAGTGTCGCTGCCGGCTCGTAATGCCAACTCCAGGGCGCTGAATCCGTCCTCATTGCGCATGTTGAGTACCTTAGGGAACTGTATTCACAAACAAAGTCAACAAATGTCTTTAGGAATTACTATAAACAAGGTTGAAAAGTAGGAAACTACTGTATAAGCTCCGCGTTGATTGCCGACCGCAGGCTCAGAAGCGAACGTTTGCGTCGCTGCTGTCACCCACCTTTACGAGTTACCACTTGGGTGGTGTGCGTAATGTTCACCAACCGAGATAAAGTAGAGGGAGGAGCGAGGTGCATGATTGGACGGAACACGCGGCTAGCGGAGGCCATGGCCCCTTTACGTTGCTGACTGTTGTCTTCTTCTTTGACGCTGCCGCGCTGAATTATGCGTCATCTCGGCAGTGTTTGGCTGCGGCAGAGACGGAAACGACCGTCAGACACGCAGAGAGCAAGCTTTAGCTAGCCCCGCGCTTCGTCCAATCATGCCCTTTGCTCCTTCCCGTTTCCCCTGTTACGACCATCACCCGTTCCCACTATCCGTTATTCAACTATTCAAGAGGAAACTGAAGGTGTCGATTGAAAAGGGTGTCAGACAGGGAGATGCCATCTCGTCGAAGCTGTTCACGGTCGCGTTACAAGACGTGACGGGCCACATCGACTGTAATAGCATGGGTATCCTCATAGACGGGTGCAGACTATCCAACTTGCGCTTTGCTGACGACATTATGCTCCTGGGTTCGTCTTCCGCAGAAGTCGAAGGAATGCTTAACGAACTGGACGCTGCATGCAAAGCGATGGGCCTTACAATGAATCTGAGGAAGCCCCAAGTGATGCGCAACCAAAGGTGCGACGACAGCCCCATTCGTCTCTCTGGCATCACCCTACCGAACAGCTACGCCTATCTTGGAAGATAGGTGAACATGCAAAACGACTTAAATACGGAGATCGGACAGAGACGAAAAGCCGACTGGTCTGCACTCTGTTCGATAATTGGAGGCGACAGACAAATTGAGGGATGTGAAGACACGAGCACGTCTGTTGAACACCAAGGTGCTACCTGCGTTGTTCTATGGAACCGAGACGTGGGCGGAAACGAAGGCGACCACACGGGTCATAAGGACAGCTCACAGGGCCTTGGAACGCAGACTACTGAAGACTGATCGTCGTGTCCGGCGAGCTGGTGGCCTACGCAGTGCTGATCTTCGGAAGCAGTCGCAGTTAGTGGATCCTCTCCTGTTCATGGCCCAGTCCAGACACCGATGGGCAGGACACGTGCTACGCCGCATGGGTGACTGATGGAGCCTCCGTACAACAGTCTGGTGACCATGTGATTGCCGCCGGCCTCTAGACCGTCCTCCCACAAGATGGAATACTGTATTTTCAGGCAGAGTTTGGGAAAATCACCACCACTGGATGTTTCTTGCTCAAAATCGGTCGAGCTGGTTGAGATGTGGTCCACACGGCGTTGAAGCGCAGTGAAAAAAGATCATCAAGGTATCAAGTTATCAGGGCACATGTTCCCACTCCCCCCACCCTCGATCGATCTTATTGATGGTCCACATATACCACGGGAAACCTTGGGGCGTGCAAAGGCCTCACCTGCCACAGTGTTCCGCGTTCAACAGCCATTGTCAGGATGCCTTTCACATGAAGAATACGATTCTCGGATGCAGCAGCCATGAGTGCCGAATTTCCCTTCGCATCTTGCCACATTATGTCCAGGAAAGCCTGGAAAGCGTAGAGTGCTCCTTGATTACAAAGCTAATCCGCTACTGTACTCAAAACTAAAAGCTTTGTTATGCAACACGCACGGGAATCATCATAACATCACCAGAATCCATTGGTGGACCATCAATAAAAAGAAAATACGCGAAATCTCACATTCGTAACTAACGCTGGATCATCAAAGGGATCCTCCAATTCGACGGCAGAAACTGGAGCTGCATTAGCGTCCTCTATTTGCTCACATGAAGTACTGGTGGTGATAGTGGTGGTGGTGGTCTCCTCGCTGCTACTCATTCTGGAATACAAAAAAATTGCCGGTGTGATGAAGTTCGTACTCAGCGAATAGCGAATAGTCTCCCGCTGGGCAGTAACCTTTAATCGCCCGTTAAGGATTGTTGGTGTAGATGTCACTGGTACTGACTGACCAGGAGAGGATGTTGGTCAGCTTCAAAGGCAGCATTTACGTTCGTAAACGTGGTTGAGAAAACTATCTCAACCACGTTTACGAGCTTGTCTGCTGACTTCAAATGCTGCATACACGCTCAAAAATGATATGAATTTTATGGAAAGAATTGGAGGTCCGAAACTCTCAGTACTCAGAAATAACGAGAAAACCGCAAAAATTCGATATAAATGAACATATGTCACAGATCCTTCTGTGTTGGCCTGGAAGTGGACGAGTTACACCGCATTGACTGATATGGCGCAGCAAATCAAATCAAACAAATCGGTTGGGATAAAGACGCTGATACACTCATACGGCCCTCACTGGAAAGCTCAGGCCGTTTGGAGCGAAAAAGAAAGGAGTGAAAATGACCGTAACCGAATAAGCACTGAATAACTGTATTGAGGGGCGGAGTCTGTATCGGTGGGCGGAGAAAAGGAAGAATCGATGACTCAATATGGCTCAAATACGGGTATTTTAACTCGTTTTGGATGCTTGCAACTTCGTGAGGGTTCTACTTAGGCCCAAACATTCTTGCAAACGTAGCTATCTCAGCAACTTTTGCGAGCGTGTATGCTGCCTTTAAAAGCAGTGTTGGCGATGAACAGGACTTTCGAGCTCTTTAATGTAGATTTAGTCATCAAAAATGTAAATTCATCTGAAAATCCGGAAAATGGAGGTAAAACCGCCCAAAAACAAAGCATTACGGCTGATTACCGGTGTCGGCCAGCCCCCTAATTAACAATATTTTCATTAACGCTTGCTTATCCGCCTTTCGTTTTGCTGGCGAAATAGTGAGTAGTTTCCAGAAATGCTTAGAAATTACTTTAGAAGCAAAATAAATGTTGACAAATCAAGCATTCATAGAAATCTCGTTAATTGGGGGCGGGCGGACACCAAACAATAACCTACTCCTGAGAGTTCTGTATAACTTTTCACTTGTTTTCACATTTGTGATGACCAGATACACTGTCGTTCTCGGAGCCAAATTCCGGTCCGCAATCACGAACTACGGCTGTTGCATCACGCGACTCGATGATCGTGCTCGGACAACTTGGCCCCGGCACGATTCACCTTTCTCCCAGCACGACTATCATCGTGTCGCGTGATGCAGTAGGCGTAGTCCGTGATTGAGGAACGGACTCATGAGGATAGCACAACAATAGCTTTTTTCGCAAACCTTGAATTCGCCTAACACAAATTTGAGATTCTTCTAATATCGAAACAGGACCGATTTGTATATGGGATTGAAGGAACTTCAATTAAAGAGATCCAAAAGCGAGAATTATGACTTGAAAAATATAATTCACCGAAGCGATAAAATCAGCAATCGTTGGACGAGCACTTACTGAAGAGTAAAGCGAAATTCTGAGAAATAACAGCTTTCTTTTTTTCCGGACTGTGTTTTACAGTTTCGAGAAGCATCAAAAAGTAGAAGTCGTCATCCGAACGTGTGAAAGATGATAGAGCAACTACCGACTCAGGTGAGACAACCAGCGGCTTTGCTCAACTACTCGAATAGAACAGAATCCAATTACCAGTAGGTTATTTACGAGCACCACGAACAGCGCTTTTATTCCACCTGTTTTCAGTTCTGCTGCCACCGCCACCCCCACTCGCCAATAGAATTGCTAATGGAACTGGGTGTAGGTGGGAAATTCTGCACCTTTTCGGGCATATCTAGCTGTGCAAGCATAAGAGGCGGTATTCACGACGAAAACAGAGTTTGAATTTTACCCAAAAATGAAATGGTTCAATGCCTATCGCAACACAAATCCCGAAAAAACCGCTTAAAATAAGCTATAAATAGCCCTATTTGGCCCTAAAACTTCAATAAGGCATACCCGCCCCGCCCGTCTCCTAAAGGCACAGGTCAGGGACGAAGTGTGAGATTTCCACACAATTGTAAAGGGGACCCACACTTTATAGCACCTGCCAAGTGCGAGCTCTTAATTTCTACGAACAAGCGAGATATAGGATCAAGTCACTTGGCCACGCCCCCTTTTGCCACCTTTCGAGCTCAACAGCGGCAAGATGAGCTATTCGATCAGTAGTCCTCTTCTCCACTTCATTCTCTGCCTATCAAACATTCATGTCCGCATCCGTGCATCCTCAGGCAGAAATTGCGGGGCACGCGCGCGAAATTTGAGTACTCTCGGTGCATTGACCTTGCCGCGCGTCAGTCCCCCCGTGAATTTTCGAGAGCAGCTCGTTTCGGAGAACCCGCGGGGTCGTTTCGGAGGTCCCGCGGGGCCGTTGCGGCGTAGGGTCAAATGTTTTGTGTGCAATAGGTAGCAATGTTTACAAATACACGATCGAAAATCTCATTTCGCGGTAAATCCGTTTTTTCAAATAGGCGTCTCATTCCGAAACATCTCTAATCATTTGCTAGCTGTTCCTTTAGAATTTTCGTCAGTTTTTAGTTTTTTTTTTAATGGTTTTTGCTATCACACTAGTTCGGGGGGGGGCACTCAGGATTCAGTTGAAGAATGAATGATTCAGTTTCCAGAAATAGAAGTATTCCCATGGAATCTCCCTGAAAACTGACTGATAACGCTATCTGGCATATGATATCAGCGCAATTTTCATTTTCATTGATGAATCACTCCATTTTCTCGAGCCTCCCCACCCGGAACTAGTGTCAATCCTAGTTTTTGATAGTCAGATCGAGACTCCAAAAACGTTCTAAACGACTGCAAAAATTGCCTGTTAGCTTTCGGTGCTTAAAACCTTCGTCAGACCTGAAAAACAAAGATTCCAATTCATAGGAGTGGTGCGGTTTCGAGAATGATTTCTTCATTTTCATAGTTGTTTTTTTTTTCGAAAAACAACCGCTTATTCAAAAAATACTTTGTAAAACGGGTCCTATGCGAGTGGAAAATGTGTTTAGAGAAGCGTGGGGCTTGAATTTTTCCCAAATGTCATGTTATCTCATTAGAATCGCTTCATTAATTGTGATTGAGTCTGTTTGTTTACGTTCAGCATTTTGATTTCAGTTGATAGAAATTTCCAATGGCAGAGCAGGTGAAGTTTGGTTTCGACAAGAAATACGCCCTGCATCATATCGGCGTTCGAAAATATGGAGGTAGTTTTTCATCACGGCTGCTTTGCACAAACATTTACTCTGCCAGCGCGTAGCTAAATGCCTCACACGGAAACCGGAGATGCCCCGGCTTTCGGAGGATTCAAGTCTAATTTTGATCCGAGATTTTACGTAAATTACGGAAAGTTTAGCTTCAGTTGGTGAAATTTTAGCTACAGCGCCCACATATTCCACGTAAGTTCTCGCCACGGCACCCGCATATTGTACGCAAATTCCCGTTACAGCACTCAGTCGATCGACCCATCCAGTCCTGATCCGCACTAGAAAGGCGATCCCAGCTGCGATCGACAGCATCTCCATTTCTTCCCCACGGCCTGCAGCATCCCAACGGTCAAAATTGTCTTCACCATGGTCTCCAAGAGAGCGACGTGGGGTCACCCCCCACGACCAGCCTCAGAGTGTCGAGGAATCACTCAGTGAGATGTCTGGGGCAACACTGTTTGAACGGCATCCCTGCGTTCCGCGTAGCCAGCGCGGGTTTAAGATTGCATTTCAACACAGGCTGTCGCGAAATTCGTAGATTCTCGCTACAAAATTATAGCGAGAATATACGGGTTTAGCGACAGCGAGATCAATGTATTGGATTTAGCCTTCGTTTTTACGTAGAGTACTCGTAGAAATTGCACCCTTGTACCGTCTACACAAGAATATGCGGGTTTTAGCTATCGTAGCTAAAACCCGTAATTCCTTGATACATGGAATGGGGCGGCGTTACAGGCCGCGCCCTCGGAGGCATCTAGCTACGCGTTGGCAGAGTAGTTGATTCCAATGTCGTCGATAAATGGTTTCCAGTGAAATTTCTGACTCCGATCATTTCAGGACGAGAGGAAGATTGGTTACGACAACATCGGGAGCAACTAGCTCGAGAGCTCCAAGCGCTGGAAAAAGAGATCGTGGATGTGGAGAACATAGATGTCGAATTAGGAGCTGATGGTCTGGAGGGCGGTACGTGTCCTTAATTTCTATATTGGTGCGTGGAAAAAGAATGTTGCGCAGCACACTTACCACTTTCAGGACTCATAAGGAAATGCGTGGCTCTATCCTAGACGGGGGGATGGGGCACCCAAGATTGGCTCATAGAAATGAACGAAAAACCTTATAAAAACGCTTGATATTGCTGTAAGGCATTGTTGCTATTGAAATTCTATATAAATACCTCGTTTGGTAGCGTTACCGATCGGCGGCTCGCTTCATTTCTGACTAATCCTGAGTGCTCCCCCCGTCTAGGATAGTGCCAAATTCATTATATGACTGATAACGCGTAGGGTGTAGAAAAGAAATGAAAGGTGGTGTGTCTGCATTCGCGCACCGTCCTTGATATGAAACTAGTCGGGAGGGGGGGCACTCAGGTTTCTGTTTAAGAATGAATGGCACCGCTTTCAAAAATCTCAATGAAGTCACCATGAATTTGACCTCCATTCTGCTTTTTATTCAATCAGCTTCGCTCCAGTGCCCATTTTCAGCACCGGTCGAAAAGACCCCGCATTGATGAAGCTGGCCAGCAGAATACTGAGAACACGGAACAGCACGAGTGAATGATTTGGTTGGAGACTCGGGCGATATATCTAGGATTTAATCTTTTCTCATGTTTGTTGTGTGCATTTCATGTGTGCACTTTTTTCCGTCTCTTGACCATTGTTGAAGCGTTGAAGGCGCAGGAACATTGGTACAGGTTAGAGTGAGGTGTATTGTTATAGCTGTTAATCGAATAGTTGTTAGTTGTTCATTTGTTGAATGAATTTAGTCTATAGAATGAAGATTTATGTTGAACTAGTATCGTTTTCGCTGTGAAATTTGAGTTAGGGTGAAACTGGGAGGATGAAAAGTTTTTGATCTCCACTATTCGACAATATAGTCGATATATTACACACACGTGTTTGCTAATCAGGGAAGGAAGGGATAGATCTGAATGAGAGAGCTCACTGCCCGCGGCGATTCTGAAAAGCGTCGGGTCACCCGCGGTGGCTACTGGTGCGTGCGGCATGCGACGCGAATCGGGTCTCCCGCGGGGTAGTCGGGTCTCCCGCGACACCATAGAAATCGGAGGTCCCGCGCCATCTTGATCGGAGGTCCCGCGTTGTTCTGCGGCGGAGTATACCGCTTTCACCCTCGCGGATTATGCCGATAATTCGTCTGAGTCAGTTGCTAGTGGCGGAAGTTGCCAGTCTCGGACAACTCGTCCACCATGCTTTCGCCGCTTAAATCTGGGCAATTTTTGAGGGACCATAACTCCGTTTCCAGGGGGTTCTGGGCGATTTAGGAGACACCATTGTGATCAGCGCAAGATTCTTTCCAAACTGAGCAGAAAGTCTGAGGTTCGACTGTGCCTTCAACGGCCACCGGGTGAGTGGGCGGGGCGGGCATAGTAAATCCAAATTTTGGGCCATGGAGGGCTATTTAAGACCCATTTTTTGCTGTTTTTGAACAAAAATGCCGTAATGGGTGCCGAATCTTCCGCTATTTGTTAAAAACTCGAATACGATCGATACCTTGAACATTGCCTTCAAAGGATGAATATCATATTCGAGTGCGACTCAAAAATGAAGTTGCTCGGTCGCGATGAATAGTCAAGAAATAGCGAAGAAAAGCGCTCAGATCCAGCTGAAATAATGGTTTCTAACTTACGTACAGGTTCATATCGCGGACGAGCCGAAGCGCCCTGATAGTTTCCTGAAGAGCGCTCTAATGGCAAAATGTGCTCGAATCGATGAGGCTGGATGTGGCGGAGTTGCTTGGCAATTCGCCATTTTAAACGTCCGTGGCGCCATAAGCTCGTCAGAACGGGGGGCGGGGCGGGCTAAGCAGGCGTACTGGGATGACAAAACTTCACTTCGCGGCGGTATTTATCGATTTCTGCCTCGTTTTCGCTGCTTTCGTTGACCATATCCCCTCTAGCCCACCATACCAACGTAGCGTTTCACAATATAAAACACAAAAACGTCGAAGATTTATCGTTAAAATTGCCTTAAAGGACGTTAGCGATCCACAAATAGAGTGACTTTGAACTGAATGTGAACTCATGGATTTCTCAATACTGTGCTTCTCTGGGCCAGATTACGATCCGCATTTGCGTCTGGACACGCTTTGCGGCCGCACGCTCCCGAGCCGGAAGAGCCGCCGATCTGTTGACTCTTGGTGGGTTTCGGAAGCTGGAAACTAAGAAAAATTGGAGAAAACTGTATAAAAAAGCCCCACCGAGTCGGCGTTGGTGCCGGAAACTCGATCGACTTGAGCGCGTGCGGCCGCAAAGCGTGTCGCAACGCAATTGCGGACCTGAATTTGGCCCATAAAAGCACAGTACGTATAGTCGTTTTGACTAGAAAATTAAAATTTCCAGGAGGAAATCAGAGGCTACGATGCCTTACACTCTGAAGAGTCTCTATGTTTTCGTGACAGGCTCATCCTCCTATGCGGAACTTCATACGTCATCCAAATAGAATTTGAGAAAAACCAAAGTGCAGAGAGCAGAATTCCACAAAAACACTAATTAAGCTTTGATTTCAACTCCTTCAGTGTGCACTTCCTCCGTGTACGGACATTCACCATGTGAACAATAGCATTATGTTCCCATCAGATGGAACGTCCTTATGGAATAGGGGTTACATAGATTTTATCTACATGACCAGACGGAGGTTTCGCTTGTGTAGCAACCATCCAAAGGCAAAGTTCAAGATAAAACAATCGTCGGTTTTTTTTAGAAACATGAGCTTTAGGTCCCTCTAATAAGAGTAAGGAAAGAAGTATGACGAAAAACGGCAGGGAAGTGGATGAAAATCTCGTGGACCAGCCGACCGTTTGGATCACCCCGCCCACGTCATATAACAGTTGTCCTGCGTTCGTCTCACCAGAGGAACAGATGCCGAATTTTCGAAACTCTTTGTCCCGGAAAATTCTAATATTCAAGAATAAGCCTTGAGCCATCATATTTTTATAGAGTTTTCAGTACATGAAACGGAAAACAAAGAAACTTACCTGAAAAATTAGAAATGCAGAACCATTTCCGACGTTTGGTTTGACGTTTTGTCCGCAGAGAGCAAAGCACACCGAATAAGCGGATTTAAATATTCCTTTGAATAGTTTTTTCTCTAGTATAAAAGAGCTTTGTGGGGACTTGCCTGCTTAAAACCATCAAATACTTGAAAACGGTTTTTATCATAAGCACTCTCTTTAACTATAGAACTGGAATCATGACGTTGCTGGTTGTGCACCTTTTGTTGGGTTCTCAAATAGTTCCTAGAGACAGTGTTTACGATAAAAAGACCGTATTCCAGTTTTCGAGAAAAAGTCCACGAAATTTTCAAATATCGGGGAAAAAACTACTTAAAAAAATCTTTCAAATATTTTATTACACCTATGTAGGTGTGTTTCTTGCTCCGAAAACCCTTAAAGGCAGTGCTCAAGATAGAAGTCGCTTTTCTGATTTTTCGCCTATCTTGAAAACTGTCCCATGCTGATTTCAATGATGTTCCTGGAATCGCACAATACTCCCTGGAAACGGAGTTATGGCCCCCCCCCAAAATTCAACTAGGGAAGCACTGTGGACGAGTTGTCCGAGGCTTGTAACTCCCGTTTTTGCAGCCGATTTGTGCGAGCTGACCTGAGTAAAGAGAGTCGTTGAAAATGAAGGAAAAAATGGAGCTTTTGAGCGAAAACGATCGCTCATCTGACCACGAATTCAGGGCAACTGTTATAGGACGTGGGCGGAGTGGCCCAAAGGGTTGGTTGGCCCACGAGATTTTCACCCACTTTCCTCGCACTTTCGTTCTTAATCTTCTTAGAGGGACCCAAAGCTCATGTTTTAGCAGAAAAAAACCTGCAACTTTTTCTTCGTGAACACTGCCTTTAAAAATGAGATGATTCAATGCACATGCTAGTATTTTAAAATCTTTTGGATCAAAGAGAATTCAGAAATTCGGCAACTGTTCCTATCGTATGGCCAACCGTGGACAACTGTAATATGTCATGGGCGGAGTGATCCAATGGGCTGGCTGATCCACGAGGTTTTCACCCATTTCATGGTCTAATGGTACCTGCCCTTAAACCCTCACTGTACTTTCTTCAGTTAACATCAACAGCTTCCCTCGATTATATCCTTGAACAACGTTGGCTGTTCGGCATTCGCTGACGACTTTAAGTTGTATAATCCTATTCGGACCAGGGAAGATTCAGAGTGTTTGCAAAAAGCCCTTAATGATGTAGCCAAATGGTCGTCTGAATGGAAATTGCCGCTTTCCAGCGAAAAAACTAAGGTGATGAAGATTGGTAAGAGGCGAGTTAATGGCTTCTATACTATTGACGGTGTGCAGTTGAGCGAGGTCAGCGAGATTAAGGACCTTGGTTTTCCTGTCAAGGATGATCTTATTTTCGATGATCACTGCCTCCAGGTCGCGTCCATGGCCAACAGGATGATGCACAGCGCGTTTCGAGCACTTTCAACTACTAACGCAAATGTCCTGACTGAGGTGTATAAAACGTACATACGTCCACTTATGGAGTATGGCACGGTGGTATTCAATCCATACAAAAAGGGATCCATCGATGCGCTGAAGAAAGTCCAGAATACTTTCACACGTAGAGTTTACTTCAGGACATCGTGGTTTCAGACTAATCGCAACGTGTGTCATGTCACCGGAAATGCCAAGTTGGGACTAACCACTCTAGAGCACAGGAGAAGAAGGTTTGATATGATAATGATGTATAAAATCATTCATGGGAGTGCTGGTATCAAGGCTAGCCGGCTGTTCAACCTGAGATCGTCAACCACCAGGGGAGCGCCGGTGAAATTGGGCCTCGTTGGGGCCAGGCGGAATGTAAGACAGCACTTTTTTGTCAATAGGGCGGGGTCTGAATTCAACAAATTACTTCGGTCAGGCTTGGTAGTTGGGAAGTTCACTGAATTCAAAAAGGCGCTTGAGATTTATCTGTTCTCCCAGGAGCGATGTTTGTAAGATCTCATCCCTTCATGGTGGCCGGTGTTGCCTCGTAGTCAGTTTATCGATCTGCTTTATTATTGTCCTCTATCTTTGATCTTTTTCAGTTGCCGTTTAGGTGTTTCGTTTTGTTGTTTGTCTATCACGCGGTTCTACCGTGTAATAAATCAAATCAAATCAAATCAAACATCAAATTTCTACAATGTGTATATTGAAATTATCCTATCATCGCCTCCCTCCATTTCCTCCAGTTTCCATTCTTCGCTCCCCGTTCTCTAATGAATTACAATATTTAATTATTACTGTGATTGCGTTCATTCCAGTTTGGGCTGTGCAGTTGCGGACAAGCCCCGTATCGCACGGCAAGTTGAGCTCCGACGGATTGCGACATTCCAGGTGGATACAACTCGGGTTTTTCTCGGTCCCTACTCATCACATTAACCCTAACTTGTTTCCTTATCTCAAACGAATTTTCAGTCAAAAACAACATAAGCAACCCTTGATAGAGTTCTTCAAAAATAAATTCGACAGAAAACATTTATTATCGAAAAAGTAGTAGTTCTGCTGTTGTTTGTATAGTAGAGTCCACCAAGAGTGTCTCATTTACCTATCAATAAGAAGCGGTCGGCTGGGGATCAATGTGCATGAATCCCATACCAGCACGCTCGATACCGGTTGAGCGAGAGCGGTTGTGCTGCAATGATGTTCATGTTCATTGATCTCCAATCGACCGCTTCTCATTGATAAGTAAATGAGACACTCTTAGTGGAACTCCACTATAACTGTTGAATTGTTTTGAGATAAAAATGTTCTATCTTTAAAAAAACCCTTTTCCATAACTTATCGTCTTACTTGCAATTTTTTCTTCATGGGATCTCTGAGAGTTCTAGCCGAGAAATAGCCGCGGAATAACCGTGAAATGCCCGCTGGCCGCGTAATAGCCGCCAAATATGTGGTCTGCTTGGGTCTAGCTTAGCTTAGCTTAGTTGAGCTTGGTTGAGTTATGTGCGATTCATGTGAGAGAGTTTTGCCCGGGAAATAACCCACCACTCTCCGCAGCGGCTTCTAGTGAACTATTTTTCGGCAAATCAGCGGCTATTTTGAGGACAACATGGTCTCGGCTAAGCATTGGCCGCGAAGTAGCCGCGAAATAACCGAGAAATAGTCGTGAAATAGCCTACCGGGAGCCGCTGCGGAGCCTGGTGGGCTATTTCGCAGCAATATCCCGGCCAAAACTCGCAGAGATTTGACTGAAATTTTTTGAAATTACACTATTCTGAATTTTCTCTATTCAGTGATTTCTTTCAGTTATTTGATTGTCAAAAACATGATCGGGAGGCCAAAGTCATTGTTGCTGTGCCCGACTACAGGGAAAACAGTCGATTTTGGTTTCACAAAGGGTATGCCTGAAGAGGCGCCAAGCTGAGGGGGTGCATATTCAAAATCGTGTTATGAGACGCACGCCCGGCCCTGTTGCCCTGCTAGTATAAAGCCTGTATACAGCACATTCCCGTGCGGGACACAGAAAAGGGCGAGTTGCGTCAACTCAAAGGATGTATCTCAAGGCCGCCTTACTCGAAGCATTCACTCACAAGTCCATCAATTCGTCGGAAAATTTTTCGAATTTCACCGTGCCACTGGAAAAAGTGCAGCCTAGGTGATAAAAGAGACAATAGGAATCAGTGAATGGATGCGAATAGAATGCCATTGAGTGCACCGGCGACTCGGACAATCATTTGTTTTTTTACCCCTCTTACCACATATCACTATGGGAACCGGCGCCCCCCACAACCCGGCTCTGATAGAAAACCGGCCAAACACAACTTCCTGTCGAGGTAATACACAATCTGTGTCTAGAGGACAACTATTTGTACTATCTGCCCTAACCAGACAGAAAAAAATAGTTATGATGTTGGGGTTGTTCTACGTAAATATGTACATTCTCTCGAATGCTTTGTTTTCAGAGACGCTGTCTTCGAAAAGGTGGGACTTCGCTCTCAATGGAGCCTAATTAGAGTCTAAAGACCAGACTTCGAAGGGCGCGTTCACAGAAATCACTTGCAATTAGTTCTAGAAAATACAAAAAAAAAGATTTGTAGGTTTTCCTAAAGAACACAAACTTTGATATTTATTATGAAAACTAAAAATCTAAGAATGGGGGAGCATATTATTGCTATTCAAAGTCCGTTCGAATGAGTCTGTCAGCCGCGCGATCGGCGTGCGTGTCGCGGAGACATTTTTTCGCACAAGCCTTCCCGCGACTGCCGACAGCTGACTTGGAAATCATTTACTATTTTGTTATCTTCCTGTCAATCGATGTACAAATCCGAAAAAAAAAATGCCTCTGCGGCGGCTGCTCGACACGCACGCTAACCGCGTTTGCGGACAGTCTCATTCGGACGCGCCTACTACGTATTCAACATTGAGCTAGCAAGTTACGAATCGTGCTGCCTGTGCAGACCCAACCATGGCTAATGTAATAGAGTAGAAACCACAAAATCTTCAAAAATTCTAAACAACTAGATTTTTTGAATAAAAAAAGGATTTTAAACCAGATCCGGCAGCGAGCTTGACTGTAGGCGACATTGAAGACAAATGTTAGTCTCGCCAGTGTAAGAAAAACAGCCTCGCAGATGAAGCCACGGAAGAAGTCCTACGACTAACCGGATAAGCATGCTAATTGATCTCTCCCAAGCAAAGAAGCCGTTTCGGAATTTCAAAAGTCAAAAGGAGAGGATCACAAGTTTAGAAACTCTCATTGGATGTAAGGGGAGACGAAATACTCGTAGTTCCTTAGGGCCTGTTCATACCTTCAACCTCTCGCTCTGCCAGAGCGGCCCGCTCGGCAAAAGAGGTGAGTATGAATGAAAACACGACCTCCCGCTCCGCCCGCTCCGCCAGTGAAGTATGAATGCTCCAGAGACATAGCCATCTCAGACAAGGGGGCGGTTATTCGGCGGGGCAATGTCGGTTGCCCCTCCCTGGTCATCCAACGTATAACCGATACTCATCCTCCGTACAAGCGCACAGACACGTGGGCGGTTATTCGGCTGGGGAACGTCGGTTGCTCCGCTGGGACACCTGCGGGGCAACCGATCTTCCACCGCCATTCAACCGATCTCGCAACGCGGTAAAACCGAACCAGATTACCGATCACGCGTTTTTCAATACATCCTTCGTATTCCCGAGTCCGCAGAGGGGACCCCTGGGGCACCCCAAACGGGGTCCCCACAAAAGAGGTGCTCCCGCCGCCACGGTCCTTGGTGGGGTGCACCCTACTGCGGAACATGGGGAGATGGCCCCACAGTTGGGCATCACCCCACCCAAGCCATGAGGAGCCCCCTCCCCTCGGCGACAAAAATTATCCTCCGGTTTCCGGTGGATCTTCTGGCGAGTGACTCGAGGCCACCCTCCATCCCCGGCTCCGAAGAGCCGACTGAGGCACACTGTGAGATGAGGGGCCTTTCATACCCCTATCATTGTTAATACTTTCGTCAAAACATGTTGATGGCGGCGCACCCGTCTTTTTGTCCGAGTTACGGAACGTGTCACACATTTGACGGTAGAGCACGTCCCCGCCGTTGCACCGTCAACCCGTTTTCCACCGCCAAGTAACCGTCTCCGCGTATTAAATTTCTCCCTATCTGTGGTAAAACTGACAATTCGACTCCTCCCGTTTTTGCACCCGCCGTCGCACCGACAAGCCTTTTTACCCCGCTGGACAACCGTCAGCGTGTCTGAGATGGCAGATCAAGAGGGGCGGAAAATAGGTGAAGTTATAGTCTGTCTTATATATTTGTCTTATATATTTAACCAAACCCTTCTGTGTGGTGAAGTACCATCTAAATGGAAACATAGTTTTGTCACACCCATACTAATGAAGGACCCATCAAGTAGATGTGAAAATTACCGTCCAGTGAGCATTACTTCAAATATCTGCCGCCTGTTTGAGAAGCTGCTCAAGAAACACATAATGAATCACCTTGAAGGCAATGCTATCATCGCTCATGAGCAGCATGGTTTCGTGAAAGGCAGATCAACCGAAACGAATCTTCTAGAATGCTTGAATGATTGGACTATCTGGCTGGATGAAAAACACAGCTGTGATATAATTTATTTTGATTTCCAAAAAGCCTTCGATAGTGTCAATCACAGAAAGTTAATCTATAAAATTCATCAGTTGAAGTTCCATCCAGTAGTGACTCAGTGGATCGCTAGCTATCTTGAAAACAGAACTTTCGAAGTGCGAGTTGGGAAAAGTCACTCACAAGGGAGCCACAATTAGTCATAGTGACCATTCCAAATGAAGTGTACTTTTCTAAAACCATTTTCGGACGACAAGTCCGAATATGCCCATCGCAGCTGCCTAGACCCACTCTGAAAAAAGTTATAGGCATTTTTTCTCCGATTTTCGTACTTATTGTACCCTCCAAAAAGCGCATTATTTTTACGAAAATCCGGAAACGGATCTCATAATCGTGTTCAGCGCCCAAAACTACCCCACTGAGCAAAGTTAGGTTGAAGGAACATTTTCCAAACTTTGCGCAGACTAACAGCGTTTTGGACTTAGACGGATTTTCGGTTGGGCGTTTATTTATACCAATCAGAGGGCTCTCGAAGCGTTTTAGAAAAATATTCCAGATTTGACTAAAAATTCGCTTTGGGGGGTTATTTGGGGCGCTGATCACGAATCTGAAGCTCATTTATCGATTTTCCGAAGTTTTCGACTGTATTCGTTCACAGATTCCCATCGGGGGAGAATTTGATGGCAAATCGCGACTTTTGACGATTTCCGGAATGTGACGACAGATGTGGCTCAAATCGTTCTTTTGGGGGTTATTTGGAGTGCTGAACACGAATCTGTTGTCGGTTTATCGATTTTTGGCAGCTTACGGTAGATTACGGTGGGTATACGGTAGTTTGGTCAAAGTCACAGATTTGTCTCAAAGTTTCTATGTAGAGGTTATTTGGGGTGCTGAATACGAATTTGATGTCCATTTGTCGATTATCGGAATATTGAGGTAGGTTTTGTCTCCTAAATGGCATGTTAACTACCGTAACCTACAGTAGACCTTAAAATTTGGGCAAGCAAACCCCAGATTCGTGTTCAGCATCCCAGATTACCCCTACATACATGTTTTTAGCGAAATCAGGAGAAAAATTTAAAAACACCCTAAAAATTCCATGGGGGTGGTACCCTTACCTTGCCGCGAAGCTTTAAAAAACGCTCATAACTTTTTTCAGAGTGGGTCTAGGCAGCTGCGATGGGCATATTCGGACTTTTCGTCCGAAAACGGTTCTAGAAAAGTACATTTCATTTGGAATGGCCACTATGACTTATTGTGGTTCCCTTGTCAGAGATTTTCCGCATATCAAGCGGCGTTCCGCAAGGAGGGGTGTTGTCACCGCTTCTGTTTACTATCTATATATCTGCGCTCCCATCGCAACTACAAATAGATGGGGTGAAGTGCAAGATATATGCGGATGATGTCAAGATCTACCGAAAAGTTACATCTACTGACGACGCCTCTAAGCTGCAACGATCAATTGATCAAATGATTGTCTAGTGTAAGGAATGGCAGCTAAAACTGTCTCCCTCGAAGAGTCTTCATATGCTTATTGGTAATTCTAACGACAATTTTGTATTTAACATAGAAGGATCAGAAATTGCAGGCACTGGTAAAGTGAGGGATCTAGGATATCTTTACAATAGTAAGCTTGATTTCTCGAATCACATCACAAATATATCAAAAAATGCTATGGGACGGACATTCCAAATCTTCAAAGGTTTAGCCTCTCAAAACGAGCAAGTACTGCTTCTGGCTTATACTACTTATGTGAGACCTATTGTGGAATCGGGCACCTCTGTTTTCAACCCAACGAGCTAGAAGTTTACGGCTGTCCTCGAAAAAGTTCAGAATAACTACACGCGAAAACGTTTCGTCAGATGTGGTATATCACAATACTCTAGTACACCTAGTGCAACTAGGAGAAATGAGCTACTTGGCCTCTACTCCTTGGCATCTCGGCGGGAACTTTTTGATGTATGCATGGTGCACAAGATTCTCAATGGCTTCAAAGTTAGGGTGAGAGCTGATGAGTTTTTTAAGAGGATTTCTTCAATCACTCGTGGTGGAAGAAACAAAATAACTTTTGCTCGAGCCAAAACTTCCTTGCGCTCGAACTTCTTTACAAACCGTGCTGGGTCCACCTACCTCAAATTGACAAAGTCGCAGACGTTCACGCTATCACTACAAATTTTCAAGCGAAGCTTGGCTGTGAAACTACTTAAGCCGTAGTGTTTTCTTCAGAATCAGAACATTGCATCTGGAATTTTCTGAGCACTGCTATTCGCCTATGTTACTGTGTATATTATTATTGTGTTTTCTCTTTACCACCTGTGCCTTATGCAACGTAATAAACATAAACATAAACATAAACAAGTTTGTTTTCAGAAATGAAGCGATGCGGGTGGTCTTTGATAGGTTTGATAAGATTTATTGGTTTTGTTGTATGTAAAGGCTATCCAGGGGTGGATTCTGCAGACTTGCTAAATAGATAATGACTGATAACACTATCGGAAAACCCATATCAGAGGCAGTTTTCATGCCTAGGATTGCATCTCGAAAGGCCCCTCCAACTCTATTTGAGCCAAGATTCATAATCGCACAATAGCTTCGTCGGTTTATTGCGTACCTTCCACGTGGAGGCGTGCATTTTGACCCCTGTATTGAACATTCAAACCTAGTTGCAACTTTCCCGAACATCTGCACACGCGCACTCCCATTTTGTTTCCGTACACTTTCTACGACGTTCGGCGCACTCCTATATGGGTCCCGCACACTTTCTACGGCGTCCTGCGCATCCCACTCAAGTCCCGCACACTTTCTACGACGTTCTGCGCACTCCCACTTGGGTCCCGCACACTTTCTGCGGCGCCCGGAGCACTCCCATTTGGGTGTCGCACACTTTCTATGGCGGATTGCGCGCTTTCACTGACGCCCCGCTACACTTACATGACATAATTTAGTGCAACAAGTAATGCTACCAACAAATGCCTTCTCTGAGAGTTTCGGCCGCGAATTAGCCGGGAAATAGCCCACCAGGCTCCGCAGAAGCTCCTGGTGGGCTATTTTCCGGCTATTTCTCGGCTTTTCACGGAACGGACGAGAATTAGCCGAGAAATAGTCGAGATATAACCTAGAAATACTCAGAAGTAAACAAAATTGACCAAGACGCAACCGTCGCCGGTTCGCCGAGCCACCATCTGGGGCCGCCAGCTGTTGGGCGGGGCCTCCAGAGGCTGAACGAGGTCCAAGTACCTCAAACTTGGGTAATTGAACCGACGGAGGTGCTGACATGAGATTCCTGCCTCTGGAATGCTCCGTATATCTACCGGGAGAGCATTATTTCCCGGCTATTTCTCGGCTATTTAGCGGCGAGCATTATTTGGCGGCTATTCAGCGGCTATTACGCGGCAAGCGGGCATTTCTCGGCTATTTCGCGGCTATTTCTCGGCCAAAACTGTCAGAATTGGCGGTGCGAGAGGGGAGTATGAAAGCTCCAGAGACACCACTGTGGCGGGGGAGGAGGCGCGAGAGAAGCGAGAGGCGCGGGAGGTCGTGTTTTTATTCATATTCACCACTTTTTCCGCGCGGGCCGCTTCTGCAGGGCGAGAGGGTGGAAGTATGAATAGGCCCTAACGTGAAAACATGCCTGTCGAAGTGACAAAACATGATTACCAGCCGTTACCTGTCTGAACACGTTTGACCGATACGTATGATCTGTTCAGGAGCAGAGCGGTTCTCCGAAGCTATCAAACGTGCTTTGATAATAAAGGTGTAGAGCATTAAAAATACGTTGTCTGATTGCACTATCAAATTCACTTAGACCCGTAGCCGGCTTCCTCAAGAGAAAAACATTTAGTTTTCACCCGCGGCTGTCGCGGGCGGTTCGAATCTCATCGGCGGCTGGCGGATAGCGATTGGACGGGGCTGCTGCGGTAGATAGTCAGTTGCGATCAAGACGCCGCCGCAGTAATCCCACTCGTCATATGCGCTAGACTCAATTTTGTGAAAAGCCTTCACCGTCAAAATGCATTATTTTTTCAGTAGACTCCTTCGTGCCTCAAAGACGCATTGATCAAATGGACGACTGCAAGCTCCCACCGGCCACACCGGAAACATTTTCATGCATATTTTCATTGATGTACTAGATAATAATAATAATAATAATAATAATAATAATAATAATAATAATAATAATTCATTACGCTGTATAAGACAGACGTTCGATCCATATTAGTTACGCGTACTATCTTTTTTATCTACAATTTCATCATAACTGCGTCGCGGCTTGCTGACACAGAACAAGCTGTTCACATCGGTGTACGATTCAGGTCCGCGACTGCACACATCAGCTTTTGCAGCACGTATACTCTGTTTATCTTTAATTGCACAAAAAACGGTCCGCCAATAGCCCTCTAATGGGCCGGCTAGTACCGTAGTTTACGTCCACGACGCGTTCTCGGCAGGCCCGGGTGTGCACAGTGGCAGGGTGGGTGGCCGAGTGACGGCATTGATGAATCGATCGCTCAGCACACCCCGGTGCATACCCGGGTCTGCCGAGATCGCGTCGTGGACGTAAACTATGGTACTAGCCGGCCCTTTAGAGGACTATTGGCGGACCGTTTTTTGTGCAATTAAAGATAAACAGAGTATACTTGCAAAATAATAGCGCTGTGACCGCGTGGCCCGTCATGATTGATCGGGACTACCCTAGACGGGGGGGGGGCACCCAAGATTTTCTCATAGAAATGAATGGAATACCCAAATAAAGATGCTTGATGCTACTATCAATCATTGTTGTTGATGAAATTCTATAGAAATACTTTGATTGATAGCGTTATACATCGGTGGTTCAATTAATTTCCGACTTGAATTTTGGGTCCCCCCCCGTCTAGGATAGTTCCGATTTATCTTGGTCCCATGACGATTATATTCGAACCGCGGACTGCAACAGCGGTCGTCTGAAGCTTCGGTTCGGAAATTTTCACGAAATGATTAGCAAAGGTGAACTTAGTACACGCCTTGAGGTAACAACCATACAGATTTCGAAACTATCCTAGACGGGGGGGGGCAGAAATGAAATCAACCACCAATCAGTAATGCTATCAATCAAAGTGCTCTGCCAATTCGAGACTTGATGCCTCAGCAAAAGAGACTTGATGCTCATGTACAAGTCGGCATGAAGTCTTAATTTGCCGCGTTAAATTCACTGTATGGGTGAATTTGCCGCTAGGATAGGTGAGAATGAGGTGAATATTCCGTGAAAATGGTGCGAACTGGCAGCGAGAGAGGGTCCAATCTACCCCGAAAATGAGGTGGAATTACCTCGAAAAATGGGTGAGTTTACCTCGAATATTTCACGAATTTGATGGTCCACTGCGCAAGAAGCCCCGCCTTGTCCGCAACATGGGCGTAATCTTCACCGAGGTCCCTCTGCGGACCGCGGCATGACTCGCCCCCCCCCCCGCCGTGAGGATACCCACTGTATACTCCCAGCAGCCAAAATTATGCTGGCCTCCGGAGAGTGACCCGAAGTCACCTTTCATGGCCGGCATCAGAATGCCGAATGAGGACTCTAGTGAGATGAGGCGGCTTTTATACCGGCTGTGCTCATAGTAAACACATCGAGACGTGATCAATCGTTTTATCGTGTTTTCGCTGAGATGTTTTCACTTGTTTAGAAATTGCTGACATGCCAGCAACGGCGGTAATTTCACCCTTTGCGCTGACTGATATCCGACCGCTCAGCAAAATCACCCTTTGCGCGGATAAGCTTTGATGACTGCGCTAAAGGTGAATTAGATGCCTTATGATAACAGAGCGTGATAAAGGCCGCTTTCCCCGAAGCATCAAGTCTCGAATTGGCAGAGTGTTTCTATAGTTTTCATAACTCAGACAAGGGGGCGGTTATTCGGCGGGGCAATGTTGGTTGCCCCTCCCTGGTCATCCAGCGTATAACCGATACTCATCCTCCGTACAACCGCACAGACACATAGGCGGTTATTCGGCGGGGGAACGTCGGTTGCTCCGCTGGAGCACCTGCGGAGCAACCGATCTTTCACCGCCATTCGACCGATCTGACACCGCAGTACAACCGAATCAGATTGCCGCTCACGCGTTTTTCAATAAATCCTGGGTATTCCCGAGTCCGCAGAGACGTGCTCCCGCCGCTACGGTCACCGCTGCGGCGGGAGCACCTCTTCGGTGCGGTGCACCCCCCCCCCCCAGCCGTGAGGAGCCCCCTCCCCTCGGGAACAAAAATTATCCTCCGGTTTCCGGTGGATCTTCTGGAAGTTGACTCGAATCCACCTTCGAGGTCCGGCTCCGCAGAGCCGACTGAGGCACACTGTTAGATGAGGAGCCTTTTATACCCGTATCATTGTTAATACTTTTGTCAAAACATGTTGATGGCGGCGCACCCGTCTTTTTGTCTGAGTTGCGGAACGTGTCATATATTTGACGGTAGAGCACGTCCCCGCCGTTGCACCGTCAGCCCGTTTTCTACCGCCAAATAACCGTCCCGATGTTTTGAAATTCTCTGTATTTGCGGTACAACCCTACAGTTCGACGCCTTTCCGTTTTTGCTCCCGCCGTTGCACCGGTACGCCCTTTACCCCCGCTGAACAACCGTGAGCGTGTCTGAGAACAGCAATGATTGATAGCGGTATCAAGCATCTTTTATCAGAGTTTTTATTCATTTCTATGAAAAAATCCTGGGTGCCCCCCGTCTAGGATAGTCCGGCTATCGCTATGGGGGGGGGTTACAGGACCCCCCCCCCCCGAATGGGATCGAATTTGTGCCCGAATCTGCATTGCGCACGTAAACTTTGGAATCATTGCGACGCCGGAGAATGTGCGTGTCCAGGTGCGATGCAATAGTGACCCAACCCCGTTTGCGATAGCGCTGATTGCTAATGCGGTGCCGTGCGCGGTCGCTCGTACCCATCCTGACACGTTGTTATCTCCTCGATTATAGGTTCAAGAAGATAACGATTTGTCACCGACCAGTAAATCATCGCTGTGGGGAATCGCTATCTCCGTGAACCTATTATACTCGTCTCCTATCTCCTCGCATGACGGCCGCCGCCTCCTCTGTCAATCGATACCAGCAAGCATTATCATGGTTTCTTTTCCTGGCATCGTTTAAAAGATCAGACGCGCATTCCGAGCAGCTGGCAGAGGGCCAGTATGAACGTGCGCAGCCGCACGCGACTCTAGGGTTTAGGGTTCACTTTGGCACTCACAGTCTGTTTCAGTGAGCGCTGCGCAACCGCGCGCATGAATATCTCTCCGGCTCTCAACTTTCAAGTGTGCACAGTCAATGAGTAAATGCTCTTATCACGTGGACCGCGACGCGACCGCTCTAACAGGCTCATCTTTATAGCACAGTTATAGTCTCTGACGGTATTCCTGTTTCATCCCGTTATGCGGGTGAAAGGATGATTGCTTCGGTGAAGATTTACTGAGCAGTTGAGTGAGAGCGGCGCTGGGGCTACGGTGGTGCAGTGCGATAAGGCGCTCCCCCGGAAAGGGAATATGCTGGTTCAATCTCGCCCGGAGCGAAGCGTTTTGCGATCAACTCAGCACCTTGTGTAAACAGTTATTGTAAGCCTTTCGCCAAATTTGATCGAGGGAACATACGGGGCCGCGGCGATAGGTCATCGTTCGCGACATGAAACTCGGTTCACGGGCGGTCTCACGCGGCCGCCTCACGTGAATACGTCTAGTCAATTTGGTGGACTATATTATGCGAAGCGCCTTCACATGACGATTAACAATAGGCGTTTCAACACGTTGACACTAGTCTGCACGCTTTGACATGTTGATTTTACAGAGTTCAAATCAGCTGCGGGATGTCAAAACCTGTCAAAAACACGTCAGAACGTGCACGCGGTGTAACTTCGCTATACACTGGAGGCTTTTTTTTTCTTCAAAAATTGCATTTTTCACAAACTGTTCCCAACGCAGTCGGTCACACTGACGCAGCCTGGGCGATTTTTCGTACATCCATTACACTGTGAACAGTTCATAGAAAAGTTTTTTTATTTAATACATACCATGGTTACAGTAGTATAATGATTTATACACAGCTACGTGGACCATCAGTATGAATGAAGCGTCGCGAAGAAATCGTGTCGCAGGATATTGATCTTTACCAGTACCGCTTCGCACGAGTATGATGTGGGAACAGACGGATTACTCTTTCTTGTCGTCATCTTTCTTCTCATCGTCTTTCTTCTCATCATCCTTCTTCTCCTCGTCTTTCTTCTCATCTTTCTTCTCGTCTTTCTTCTCATCTTCTTTCGGAGCCTCCTGTTTTGAGCCTTCCTTCTTCTCACCGGGTGGCTCAGCCTTCGATCCCTCCTTCTTCTCCTCATCCTTCTTCTCGTCTTTCTTCTCCTCCTCTTTCTTCTCGTCTTTCTTCTCCGCCTCGCCCTGTTTACTCTTCGCCGCTTCATCCTTCTTCTCATCTTTAGGCGCTCCAGCTGGTGCAGTTGGCTTCTTCATGGCGGACGCTGGGCCCTTTCCTCCGGCTTTTGGCTTCTTCTTGCCACCACATGTCGGCAGTGATGTGATGACTGCTAGCACGATGGCGAGGATTTGCAGTATTTCCAAGATCATTGTGGTCATTCCACCGGCTGCCAGTCGAGAGTTAGTGGAAATAAACGTGACCCGGCCTCTGCTCGACGAGCAATGGAAAAACAAAAATATCTTTGAAATGATCAACACAGTGATTATAGTAGCAGAAGATGGCTACTGTAACGTGGCTCTCTTTTTCGGACACTCAGAAAACGCTTCTCGCCACATTGTTGGCCCTGCCTGCACACCGACACGCCGCGAAAAGTGCACGTACAATCCCCGGTACGAAACTAGTTGGCGGGGGAGCACTTAAGACTCATGACGAAATGATTGATATGAAACGTTTTCAGCACGTTTTCAACACGTAATACGACACACTTAACACGTGTCTAACACGATTGTCACGTTTTTAACACGTGTAGTTGTGGAGGAAATCTCCATCTCTCTGAATGAATCTTTAATGCCCCCCCCCAAACTAATTTCAAGCCCAATTCCGTTGCTCGGGGAGATTTCGCCGCGATTCATCCGCGACTGCCCCGCGACTCCCCCGCAATCTGAGACCGCCCCGCAACCTTTCTGCGACTCTGCCGCGACTGTACCGCAATCAATCGTTGGACGATGTGCGCGAGTCTCCCCGCGACTTCACTGCGGCTCTATCGCGATAGTGAGTATCGATAAAACTCCTAGCTGTCTCTCCATTCATTTTCTCCGTGGATGCCTAGTAAGCGGTTGTTGAAATTCCGTCTCGCTTATGGCGATGTCAAAGAACTATCCGTCTCCCCCACGACTGCTCCGCGCTTCCATCGCGATTTCTCCTTGTTTCCCACACGACTGCTCCGTGTTTTCCCCTCAACTGCTCAGCGTTTCAACCGCAACTGTCCCGCAACTACTCTGAGAGTTTTAGCCGAGAAATAGCCGCGAAATGCCTGCTTGCCGCGTAATAGCCGCTGAATAGCCGCCAAATAATGCTCGCCGAGAAATAGCAGCGAAATAGCCGAGAAATAGTCGGTAAATAATGCCCGCCGCAAAATGGCCGCCGAATAATGCTCTCCGCGAAATAGCCGAGAAATAATGTCCCGGTAGGTATACGGAGCATTTCAGAGGCATGATTCAGATGTCAGCACCTCCGTCGGTTCAGTTAGCCAATTTCGAGGTACTTGGACCTCTTTCAGCCTCTGGAGGTCCCGCCCAAGCGCTGGCGACCCCAGATGGTGGCTAGGCGAGCCAGCGACAGTTGCGTCTTGGTTAATTTTGTTTAATCCTGAGTAATTCTCGGTTATATCTCGGCTATTTCTCGGCTACTTCCTGTCCGTTCCGTGAAAATCCCAGAAATAGCCGCGAAATAGCCGGAAGATAGCCCACCAGGAGCCGCTGCGGAGCCTCGTGGGCTATATTCCGGCTATTTCGCGGCCAAAACTCTCAGAGTATTCCGGTGCCGAGAAGGCAAGCGCCGATTTGTAGAAGTTGCGGCCGAGTCGCGGAGAAAGCTTTTGGATTAGATAACGCATCCGCGCTTTTAATACAGTTTTGAAAGGTCTCAAAAAGTTTATTGGTCCACAATAACTGGCCTTGTCTCTGCCACACATAAAAAGAAGACGTTCTGTATACGGAAAGTGTCTACAGAGTTGAAGTCGCGACTTCGGTCGCAGCGATAAGCAGCACTGGGGAAAGCTATATCGATTACGTTGGGCGATGGCGAAAACCCTACACGGTGAGGAGTTCACTAAGTTTCATCACAAAGGTTTTGACGCCGCCACGGCCCCGCGCCAAGGCCAGCAAGTTGACGGGAACTATGATCCCGGTCTAATTTGTTGCGGTGTCGGTCTCCGCTTGCTGGGGACCGTCACAGCGTCAGAACACTTTTTGGTTTTCCTTTATAGGGGCCAGCAGGATTCAATTTGCAGCGTTGCAGGACGAACAGCGCTTAGTGATGGAACATCGATTGCATTGGGCGACAGAAGCGAGCGACGCGGCGTGAAGGGCGACGAGGGGGCATCGCAGAGGGATTTGACGCCGCGACCACCCTGCATCACTGCCAGCGACCGGCGTCGCGACTCATGACCAAAAGGGGTCAGTAGAGCCGAAGTCGAGGCGTTGCTCGCAGCAAACAACAGAGCTGGGTAATGCAATATCGATTACAATCCGCGACGAGGGCGACTGACGCGGCGTAAAGGGCGACGACGGGGCATCGCAAAGGGTTTTGACGCCGCGACCACACTGCATCACTGCCAGCGAGCGGCGACCGGCGCGGCGACGATAATGTTCGTAAACATTTTCGTCGCCGCGTCAAGGCTGACGCTCGGCGACCACTTGCTGGTCGCTGCAACTCTGCAGACCCCTTATCGCTGCCCGTCACGCCGTGCCAGTCGCTCCCGTCGCCGAATGCTATCGCTCGTGCATGGTTTGTTGCTCCGATCAACGCCGCGATGGGAACTCTAGAGGCCCCTTAGAAGATCCCAGGTCGGGATCATATTTTCAGCGACGAGTCATGTGACAAAATGTTTACCATCACTATGGACCGAGAATTGATAATCTTGATATGCACTGCCGCTCTGGCTGATCGCCGGAATTTGGATCCCGGCCTGATTGTGGCGGCGTCGGTCCTGTTTGCTACAGGGCTGTTGCAGCGTTAAAACACGATGTGATCCCCCTATCGCCGTCCTGTAATTGGTATTGTATAGTTCGTCGCAGCGATCAACGCCGGGGCTTGAGCTCTGCATACTCCTAAAGGCACAGGAATAAGTTGAATCCAGCAGCTGATCGGCATGGTTCGGATTCATTTGTGATGGGTTTCCGGCGATAGTTTTCATACTTGTCCGAAACGCTAAAGAGAAAAGTCTTTACGCTACGTAAATCCGATATCTGCTCATCTTCTTGCTACATCATTGTGTAGGGAAAACCTCATGTGATGCTCCTATTAACTGTATAAATACAGTATTCGCCTATCAAGATTGTGACGCTTTCCTATGCGTTGTTTGTGCCAAGTTTTGCCGTGGAAGCTATGAAAGTTGGCAGCGGCGGAGGGCCGACTTTGCCCCAGGCTTATGCGAAATCGCAGCACGGCGCGATCACAGTAAACCTCCGTAACGCAGCAGCAAAGCGTTTACGGTTCGACTACAGTAAGTCTTTTCTTGGGCTATCAAAGTGATATGATTTGTTTTCAATTATGAACCACGAGACAGGTTCATTCAATGCAGTGCTCCCCACATGACTGATGTACTCGGTGACATTGTCGATACCAGTTCTGGTTTTGGCTCTTCTCACTGAAGGCACAGGTAAGGAGGTTAGGAGCCGTCACCTCAAGACTGCACTCAAGTGTTTATTCAGATGTCTATTGTGAGGGAGGCATTGTCACAGATGAGTACCTAGAAAATGAGATTGCCAACAAAACCTGCACACACATACGTGGATCACTCATTTTCGCGAATCTAACAGGTAAAAAGGTTGCACATCAAGTACAAAAGTTCGGTCTTCAGATACCCTAGATTGGACAAACCTTCAGACTAATCGCGGTCCCAGTAGCCTTTTGCTCACTCGTTTCGTTGGGTTGGCTGGATAGAATTTTCAGTATTCGGGTTAGACGGGAAGCCGAGTTTGATTCGATATCACGCTGCAACTGCTAAAAATACTGTTCCAGAACCGAGTATTACCTTGTTCCCACTCGAGTTCCAGTCGGAGGCTCCATAGCTAGCAGTAACGCCCGCTCCATCTTCGTGCATCATCACTCAGCGCCGTTCATCACCGCTTTTCTAATGAACTTGAATGGATTCCGTGAAACCCCAATAGATCTCTTAAAGGCACCGTACACCCTAAGATATGAATTTTGAGGTTTTTATGTAATTGTGTAGCAGACCCTTCCCGTATAACACGTGCCAAATGCGAGATCTCAATTCCTCCAAATAGGCGAGATATAAGCGACCACCACAGGCCCGACCCCCTTCGCTCACCACCACAGGCCCGACCCCCTAACAGATTTTCGAACTCGGTAGCAGCTCGATGGATGGATGAATTCCAACAAGTCGTCGTTCTTCAGTCCATTATCGGACTGTCTCCTTATCCTGGCTTTCCTTCACCCAACGATTGCGAATGAAGAGAAATACAGGCCTGAGGCAACTCGTCCACCAAATTTTCACCCTCAAAATCTAGGCATCTTTGAAGAGCCATAACTCTGTTCAAAGGGGGTCTTGGACGATTTCAGAGATACCACTGTGTCAGCGTGTGACTCTCTCCGAAATGAGCATGAAATCTGAAAATTAATTTTTTGGGTGTCCTGTGCCTTTAAAGTCGGCATGGGCAAGACAGCGAATTTGAAGTGTCCGCAAGTTTTCCTGCCCCAAAATGTTCCCACCTTTGGCGCACCAACTCAGTTGTGCCGAGTACTCTTAGCCAGCCCACCCCATTCGGCGCACTCAAATTGGCTCCAAATGTTCAAAAGCACTAGTTGCAAATAACTTTTATGATGATATTGACGGGCCCCCTACATCATGCAATTCGGGTGCAAAATGGTCACCCGTTGTGGCCAGATTGAGCACAAGGAAGTCGCTCCGGTCGATACGCATGTAAAACACTGCTCGCTCAGATCGAAAAGCCCCAACCGCCCCCCCCCCGATAATGCTGTCTTGAGTCCACCTGATCGGGTCTGATACAGTTATGGCCGGCCCTGTGTCCGATTCGGGCACGATAAAGTTTTGAATCGGGCGGGTACCCAGTTGAGTTGAAAGGAACTTTCGCAGCAGGGCGTGCTACTTCGAGTTTTAAACTCCGAATACCGTGCGGTGCCGATTGCCACAAGGGCATGAAATGATGATATCAGTTGCACTGCTATATCAGACCGACCGACTCAAACTCTTAAAGGAAAATTGCAGAGTATTTTAAGGCTCTGTGGCAATCGGTACCGCACGGTATTTTTCGTCTAGTGCTCCGAGGAGCACGTTGCCTGTTCGATAGCACTACGTGGCGCTAGGAGCGGGATCCCATCCCTTCGATAAGAGCGGGTCTCCCCTAACAAGGATACGGTCCGAGCCACGGCCCGCAGCAGGGGGTCACCCCCACAGCAGTCCGCGAGGTGCTATGTAGGGTGGGCGGGGGCACTGATGTATGGCACTTGGTCACGCCTATTCATCCGTGCCGCAATGACTCTCCTGACTAGCCCGAACGCTAACGTCGGACAGTGAACGAAATTCTCATGCCGTAAAATAGCGTGTTTTGGTGTGTCGATTGCGTTCAACACTACTCATTCTACGACATCATAGAAAAATTTGCAACAATTTTCCTTAAATTTGCCTGTGCACGCCAAAACTCAGCCTAAATTAAAAATGCTTGAACATTTTAATCTCTTTATATGTAAATTATAATGTAACTATAGTTTTCTTGTGAAATAAACAAGGAAGTCCAAAAATTGCTTTGATGTGGTAGAATGAGTAGTGTTGGGCGCAATCGACACATCAAAACACTTTCTTTCACGGCATGAGAATCTCATTCCCTGTCCGACGTTAGCGTTTGAGTCAACTTGGCATGGGAGGGAAACCCCTGATAGGTGCTCGAATTTAGTGCGGCACGGTGAAATGGGCGTGGACAAGTGCACCGCGCTACAGTGCCCCCCCCATCCCACCTAGCACGAGTGCGAGTGGGAACGGCTCTGCTCCTAAACAAATCATACGTATCGATCAAACGTGTTCAGACAGGTAATTGCAGGTAAACATGTTCTGTCACCTCGACAGGCATGTTTCAACGTTTAGAGCCGATCGGTTCCCCAAAGCTCTATACCGCTATTCCACATAGCACCGTCTGCGACAGGGACATCACCCTCGCGACGGTCGACAGCGGGGGAGCTCCCCTCGCTGAGGGCCGTGGGGGATACCCCACGGCGGTCAATAATCGTCCAGTAGGTGACTCGTAGTCACAGGCCGTCTGCGCTCTCTATGAGATCAGGCCCCTTATATACGGCCTAGGACGCTAATTTTGAGCCGGTCGAAGCAAGGCTTATCGGTCTTATCACGTTAAAATCCCCTTATCACTGTTATATTTTGCCATCACCGACCGCTCCGCTGCTTACTCCGCCTGGGGTCACATTCGCCATCAACCCGCCGGGGACTCTGAAAGTTTTGTTCGAGAAATAGCCGCGAAATAACTGCGAAATGTCTGCTTGCCGCGTAATAGCCGCTAAATAGCCGCCAAATAATGCTCGCCGCGAAATAGCCGCCAAATAATGCCCGCCGCGTAATAGCCGAGAAATAATGCTCTACCGGCAGATATACGGAGCATTCCAGAGGCATGATTCAGATGTCAGCACCTCCGTCAGTTCAATTATCCAACTTTGAGGTACGTGGACCTCGTTCAGCCTCTGGAGGCTCCGCCCAAGCGCTGGCGGCCCCAGATGGTGGCTCGGCGAACCGGCGACGGATGCGTCTTGGTTAATTTTGTTTACTTCTGAGCATTTCTCGGTTATACCTCGGCTATTTCTCGGCTACTTCTTGTCCGTTCCGTGAAAAGCCGCGAAATAGCCCACCAGGAGCTGCTGCGGAACCTGGTGGGCTATATCCCGGCTATTTCGCGACCAAAACTCTCAGAGGAGTCGAAGGGTAGATGAGGCGAAATTTCAGTACAAAATGCGCGCTCCACGGCCACCTCTCGCCTCCCTTGGCTTCCCTCGCGACTGCCGGAATTTTTCGAATCGCATAGCTGAAGAATGGCCGCTTCGCGATGGAATCTTTATCTTTTCGCAGTTATATCGATACGTAACACAGTTTGCACTTCCATCTTACATGGTGTAAAATGGGTTGATCTGCTCCTCTGCCGCGCGCGTTATCATCCATTCCGCTTCCTTTCGACTTCCCTCGGCGGGTTGTTGGCGAATACGACCCCTGGACGCATCCCAGCAGCCAAAGCTATACGTGTCGTGCAGCTGGTATAGGCCTTATCAATTGTGAAGTGATCGATCAACGTGTTCAATAATGAGCATCGTGGCTCGTTCGTTGTCCAACCGCTTTGCAGTCGCATCGAAAGCCTATCGTGGCCGAATAGAAACCTCGACTCTCTGTATAATTATGCAACGCATACCGGACTGAGGTGGAACATCACCCTGTTGTTGTGGCCGGACTGAGTCGGCCGCAGTGCGCTTGAGTGCACCCGCACAATCGATCGGCATACAGCCGAACACTAGGTACAGCGCAGGATGGCATAGGATTACTAGAGACGGCTCAGGACGGCGTAGGATTACTAGGTACAGCTCAGTCCAACTTTCGACCGACAATTACGAGGCGGAAACGTTCATACATATAGCAGCTTCCACAGGTGGCGGCCCGCAAGATCAATACGTATTGGTTGCACACCCGCTCTCGCCCTAAATCGAAAAACACTGCTGTACTGGTTAGACCTCGTCGCGAGAACGGGTGTGAGCGGCCGTCGCAAAGGCATTTTTCGTACGATCCTTACCCCATCTGCAAACAGCTGACTGGAATATCGTTGATTTTTCGTCTTACATTGCTGCTGATCAACTTACAGACTCGAAAATAATGCTTTCGCGGCTGCCTCTTGGAACGCTCACTCCTCTCGCAGGGGTACACAGTTTGATTCAGACGAACTTTACTTTATTGCCACCTTTGAATAGCAAATAGCGGAGACATCGAATCATAGCATCTTAGGTGTGCTGTTCAACGTTAGTCTACTGAACGATATCGTTGTTATCAGTGGATCTCTTCAAATCGTCAACACATCGCAGCTCGGAATCGTAACATTTCCGAAACTAGTCGTCATAGGTGGCTGGCATCTCAAGGGTGAGTCTTCAAGTCAGGTTCAAAATTTTACGAATTAGAACCAGCCATTTCCACCATGGATAGAA
The DNA here is from genome assembly GCA_029168955.1 of Aplectana chamaeleonis. NCBI lineage: Eukaryota > Metazoa > Nematoda > Chromadorea > Rhabditida > Cosmocercidae > Aplectana > Aplectana chamaeleonis. The sequence goes on along the minus strand of JAPDOI010000033.1, from coordinate 2,257,421 downwards.
ATTTTGTGAACGTAAAATTGATCTCAGAACCGGCCGTGAGGATCGAGGACAACGTCGGCTTGACGTCAATCGAATGCGATCGACTGGAAGCTCTGCGTTCTGTTAACGTCAAAGACGCTGTGCTACGGAATAACAGCGGTCTTAATACTCATTTTTCGAAAACGCTTTTACAACTCGTTCATCCATCCAAACTCGAAATCGAAGGGACCGATCTCGAAATAAGTGAGTACTGCCCCCTCATGACTCCTCACATTGGTCATGAACCATTTCCCCTCCTCGTGGAGAAATCCAATTTCAGCCAACGACACCTTGTTCCACGCTGCAGTACTTACGGCATTAATAGCTGCTTTCGCATTTGCTATTTTTCTTATGCTGGTCATGATAGTGGCGGTTCTGAAAAGGATCTACAACAATCGCGTAGATATGGTCATATCATCACCATTTGTGCTGATCGAAGCTCTCGAACTTGACTGTGAACAAAAAGCTCGTCTTCGGAGCTATGCAGCCGTAAGTTTGGCTTGCTAGGGAAAATTTCTAGCGAACAACCATTCAACTTCTTCTGACAGTTGAACACCAGGAGACAACACTGTCTCACTCTTTTTCAATGCAGGTCAAAATCATAAATTTACAGCACACCGTGTCGCGAATTGATGATTGCTTGCCCCGGGTTCGACATAATGAAGAAGTTAGTCTCGTGGTAAACTGGCCAGTAAAATGACTACAAATATTATACTACCTGGAGTAATTACCCTGATAAACAGCATAGGCCCGTAGTAAGTCCGACGAAAAATTCAGTTGGGGCTGACTGAGTCCAAGTTCTGAAAAGAACTCAGACGAGGTGGCACACATTTCAGACATATGCGTTGAAGGATAGTGACCTAGGCTGAGTGAGAAAAGTCAGCAACAAATAAGATTTCAGTCAGAGCTGACTGAGTGGACGCAGTCAGCTCTGACTGAGTTCTTGATTAGAAAGAGGAGAGAGAGCGTGGTTATTCAGGAGGGCACGCCTGAATTTTTTAAGGAGCGACGGAGCAACTTAAACCGTTCAGAGGAGAGTTAGGTAATATTGCGTCTTATGTAGCGCAATGGGCGCAGACCTCGCAAGTTTTCGACGCCTATTTTCCAATTTTTTTTTCGGCGGCATAGCCATCGGTGTCTAGTAGAGTATATCAAACGAATAAAAATTTTCGGATATTCGAATAAACGAATTATTCGAAAAATTGACTTCTCTGAATATTCGAATAAATGAATTATTCGAAAAATTGACCTCTCCGAATATTCGAATAAACGAATTATTCGAAAAATTGACCTCTCCGAATATTCGAATAAACGAATTATTCGAAAATTTGACTTCTCCGAATATTCCAATAAACGAATTATACAAAAATTTGACTCTTCCGAATAATCGAATTATTCGAATGATTCGAATACGAATAATTCGAATATTCGGCCAAAATCGCGAGTATTCCAATAAGAAGTACGGACCGAGTACGCATAATCGAACCCCCGATCGCAGCACTACCAACTTTCTTGACCTTTTTTTGTATAGTATTATATAGATCAAAGCCATGCCAATGTTCTTCCACCAAAAAAACATTCCACATTATATCGTAAGAGTATTCAAACTAACATTTACCACTGTCTATGAGTAGTCGTTAAACGATACGATAAAAGTTTCTGGATTCTTTGAACATTATCTACCAACAACATCCAAATTTCCTATCAGTTTGGGTGCTATCTGAGCGGGGGGGGCACTGTTGTATCGCACCTGGCCACGCCCATTTTTCCGTGCCGCAATCACTCCTGATTTGTGCAGGGGAGGGACACCCCGGGTAGGTGCTCAAATTTAGTGCGGCACGGTAAAATGGGCGGGGCCAAGGGCATCCAGACATAGTGGCCCCCCACCGCTATGATAGGGCTTCATCCTCGCAGACGCCTCGGTCATCGGACTCACGCGTTAAATAAAACGTAGGTTGCGGTAGGCACTGTCGCGACGGTTGCCGTCCTCCACTCCGAGTCTGCGTTTCCGTCCTTGCAGCATCGGTTGTCACGGAGGGGGTCGGCCGCTAGTCCGACACGAATGAACCAGAGGACTTACGGCGTGCCCCTATGCTTATGCCTGCCACGCGGAAACCGAGTATATGGAATACTACGTGTGTTAGGCCCTACAGCCTCCGGTCGCACACTACGCTGGTACCACGCCCTTACCCACAAACCAGGGCCAACTCCAGGATAGGTCTGACCCAACTACAACCGCCATTGCGCGGTACACACAAAACATAACATATGTCACCGAACCAAGTATACACCGTCTGTACGGTATGATATTGCTACACAACAGGACACAAGTATTAAATATGCGTTTACCCTTTAAAGTACTAAACTACTGACCGCGGCAATAAATATATACATAAGTTAAAATACAATTACTCCTACGTGTCAGGGACGGACCTTGCCCAGCTGAGACGGGAGAGGACAAACTCCTACTACCTGACGAACTCCCAGGCATGGGAGGACCGGACGCACGGGCAGTGAGGGCTGGAAGTCGACCAGGCCCCTGCTCTACCATCAGGCGATGACAGGAGCAGGGGAGGTGCGGGCAGGACGCCACCGCACGGTAGACCCTCCTCCGTACGCGGGATCGGCAGGACGACTCGCAGGACTGACGACGATCGAAGGAAGCAGGACGTCACAGGCATGTGACGCGAACGCACGAAGAGCGGCGCACCCGATGACGGCAATCGATGACACTGACGAGGAGGCGTCGACACTGGCGCTCTGACTTGCCAGGCGACGGGGGTCGCGCGGATTCTGCGTCCCTGCATGATGATGCAATCCTTCTGTAGAGATCGTGGCGGGACCAGTGACGGAAGGCCAGGCGGCGGCCTTTAGATGAATAAGTCGGACGGAAGTCACGACAGGCACCATGCCATTTAAGGGGCGAAACCTGCCTTAGTTTTTCGAAAATCGACAAATGAACGGTGAATTCATATTCACCACCCCGAGTAACCCCCGTATACAAGTTTTGAGTCAAATTCGAGACTTTGACCAACTACCGTAAACCCACCGTAATCTGTCAAAAGTCGATAAACGGACTCCAGATTCGTGCTCAACGCTCCAAATAACCCCCAAAACAATAGATTGAGCCATATCTGTCGTAGCACTGCGGATATCGTCAGAAGTCGCGATTTGTCATCAGACTTTCCAACGATGAGAAGCTTTGAACGAATCAAGTCGAGAACTTCCGGAAAATCGACAAAGAAACCCCAGATTTGTGATAAGTGTCCCAAATAACCCACCTGTGAGGATATTAGGTCAATTCTGGAACATTTCTTCGAAACGCTCTCAGAGCCCTCTAATTGTAGTAAATCAACGCCAAACCGAAAATCCGTACGCTATCAGTCTGCGGACAGTTTGGAAAATGGGTCTTCACCCAAATTTCGCTCAGTGGGGTACTCTCGGGCGCTGAACACCATTACCGACCGGGTTTTCCGAAAATTAGTGCGTGTTTTGGAATGAACAATAGGTATGAAAATCTGACGAAAAACGCCTATAATTTTTTCAGAGTGTTTTTGGGCAGCTGCGAACACCATAGTCGGATTTAACGCCAAAAAAGATTCCAGAAGAGTACATTTCATCCGGATGGCCAGGCTGACTAAAACAGTATCTATTACGTCTGCCCACAAATTTAGTGCTGAGCGAGATAATCCACCTTTAGGTTTCTGACTATCTCATATTGAATATTGGAGTATTTTGATTATATTCGAACTTTCTACCAGTTTGATTGGAGACATTTCCCCTCTGGACCGCAAAATGGACATTTACCGGAGACTTTGCTTCTTATTTTTCTGAAATTATTCGTTTATTCGGCCGAATATTCGAATAGTGGGCCGTTCGTATATTCGAATAAACGAATTATTCGAAAGTTTGACTTTTCCGAATATTCGAATAAACGAATTATTCGAAAAATTGACTCTTCCGAATAATCGAATCATTCGAATATTCGATTATTCGTTTATTCGGCCGAATATTCGTTTTCCGAATATTCGTTGACATACTCTAGTGTCTAGCTGACGGTCGGCCACGGACAACTATTTTTCGTCGTGACTCCTGTCTTTAAGTGTGACGGTCGACCAATGACCTGCCAAATCGCTATAATTTCGAACTCGTCTGGGTCGTGTCTGAAACATTTCGGGCTCGTCTTACCTCTCACTCCGTTGACCTTCACTGAGTGGTGGGTTTACAACGGGCCATACTGTAATCACGATGAATTCACAAAAATACCACAGTCAAGAATTGATATCCGATGTCTTCAACATGGAACTCACTATACTAATCAATACGTATCCCAAATGTATTACGATTGCTTAATGCTGCCCATTTGCTTACGCGACAGGAAACGACTGAATTGGATCATTTTCTACTCTGAGAAAATTACGATAAATTTCAGAAAAGGAGGATTATATGAATACTAACAAATCATAGAAGGGGATCATATGATAACGGTGAACACCAGTGGATTACCAATTGCTGGTAAACAAGAGTCGGCCGTTGAGCTGTTCATCAGTGATGCTCATCGCAAGCAGCTGTGTCATAATACAGAGTTGAATAGCAATGTTCTATCTCAGGCAATCGGCGCATTCAAAGCGTGTCGAATATGCATTCAACTCGAACAAAAGGCGGTTTCGAGCACAGTCAGGGAACGTGCTGCAACCGGAGCACGTGCTCCTATTGTGCTTCGAAATGCAGCACGTGCGCCAACAAATAAAACGTTCAATGCGTGCATGCTACACTTTCAACTCGATGGCGGAACGATTTTCTAAAAAGGAAAGCATACGATGCACTCCTGAGACGGAACTAAGAGGTCGGCAGCTTCGCCGGCTTAATTACCCAAAGTTTGCAGTATTTTACCCGCCCGGCCGCTGGAGGCCTCGTCCAACCGCTGGCGGCCCACTGATGATGCTCAGCGAGCTGGCCGCGTCGCGTGTCGGTGTGCTGGACTGCCTTGCAGCACGTGCTCCCGCAATTAAATTTTGCAGCACGTGCTCCTGCGGTAAAATTTTGCAGCACGTGCTGCAGTTTGGAGCACCTGCTCCTTCGATAGAAACTTTCCATGGGTGTGGTCACTCGAGTTGAATGCATATTCGACACGCATTTAATGCGGCGATTTTCTGAGATACTCCCTGGGACCTCACAAAGAAGCACAATACCAGTAACCGAGGGCGGTGATACTACAAAAGAAAGAGCGACCACACCGGGCCAGGGCAAGAGAGGCGAATGGAGACGAAGACCGAGCTAATTCAGCGGGGGTGTTGCAAGTGAACTGTACGTCCGGCTTTCGTTGTGGGACCGACCGCGCCCGGGTCCTCTTGGGAGCGAAGCATCGCGGTTTAGCGATACACTCTGTGGATGATCAACTTGAAGACGGTCCTACATTGATTCTAATGATATTTCTAGAATTGCACAAAACCTAAAGAGAACGTAGTTATGACCCCCAAAATGTTCCTAAAATTGAGAGGCGAAGGCACGGTGAACGAGTTGTCCTTGGCTTGTAACTTCCTTCTTTTGCAACCTGTGTATAGGAGTGGACCTGATTGAAGAAGGAGGCTGAGAACTAAGGAAATACCGGAGTCATTGATTAAAAACCGTCGCTCTTCCTGCTGCTGTTGAGCTTGAAAGATTGTCTTTGGGTACGTGGCAAAGTGGCTTCTTGCATTCGAGGTGCCAGAGTGGCTTCCTCCCATATCTCCCTTAATCGGAGGAATTGAAAGCTTGCACCTATCAGGTGTTATAGAGAGTGAATCTACGTCATAATTATCTGGAAACTTAGACTTCTTCCCTGAGGTTCGACTGTACCTTTAAAGGCAGTGTTCACGATGAATACCATATTTGAGTTCGACCGAAAAAATGGGGTTCTTCAGTCGTGATTTATCGATTAGTGAAGAAACATTCAAGAAAAGCGCTCACAACAAGAACAGCAGCTTCTAACGTTCAGGGCGTGAACGAGCTTACGGGCCCTGCTAGTTTCCGCAAGTGCGCGCTAAGGAAAAAATGTGCGCGAATCGATCAAGCTGGACGTGGAAGAGTTTCTTAGCCATTTGCCACCGGAAACATCCGCGGCGCTACAAGCTCGTCAGAACGGGGCGTGGAAGGCTAAGGACAGGCGTAGTGGGCCAACGAAATTTTTATTTCCCAATCGCTTTTTATCGATTTCTGGCCTGTTTTAGTAGCTTTTTTGACCCTATCCCCTCCAGCATCTGTCAGCGTAGTGTTTCACAGTGAAACCCTGAGAACGAGATTTATCGTGTACACCGCCTTTAAGACACAAACACTTGAAAGGACTAGGCAAGATAAAGAGCCGCTATTGGACGGCACCAAAGCTGCATGGCAAACAGAGTCAATAAATGTAGAATCTCCTCCGGTGTGAACTGGTGTGTTGTTGGGTCTATATTGCGTGGTATCACGCCGTCAGCACGAGACGCAGGCTAAGACTGTCTTTTTGAAACAGTTTTGGGCCAGCAAGAGATGTTCTGGTAACCTGTGGGTTTTTGCGCAGTTGTTTAGATTGTCTGTCTCGTTTGGGGTTGTCAAGAGAAAGCCACGATTGAGCACTTGTGTCTAGATTATGAGAATCTGCTGTTATTCCCGGATTTGCAAGCGATGAGAGCAGTTTTTGCACCTCGATCTCAACGTGTATGCTGCATCTCACCGTTTGACCCGTTTTTTTGAATTGTTGCTATTGATCAAGGGATCATTTAAACCCCTGTTTTGAATCTCCTCGGTTTTTCCCTAGTTATTGATGCCGCGAAAGCGCTATGCTTTACTCAGACGAGCTGCTGTGCGAGGTCGGTTGCACAGCGAAATCAGGCCGTACAGCACGCTCGGTCGGCGTCATCATTCACCTCTACTGCTACGGCCACTCTTTCTTATGTTCTATCATTGCCTTCCGTTACTAGTACGAACAGTGCTACGTTGTGGGCCCTTAGGGCCCCTAGAACACTACAAGCCAACTCTGTAATACAACTGCTCACGATGAGCAGTATTAATGAACAGTACTTCGGCCGAAACCCTGATTATAAGTTCTTGCTATTCCGGTAATGCTCTCAGGTTACATCTGATCCTCCTCTACCATTCACTAATGCTCATATACTCCTCAATCCCTATTCTTTATCGTAATCTCGTGAAGTGTGAAGTAATCTAAACTAGTCATGTTCTTTCGAGTAAGCAAGGAAGCAAATCATACATTCGTTATACAGTCGGGATACATATTGATTAGTTCAGCGAGTTCCACGTTGAAGACATGGAGAGTCTGTCGTTGCTATAATATACGGTTTGCTATGGTAACGTTCAGTTCGTGCAATCCTAGTTGCTGGTCCACTGGCCTGTTTTCCGCGCAATTTACGTCATCATGACATCGAACCCAGGGTAAACAAACACCGATTCGCAATAGACGGCGTAATGTACACGACGCTCCGGTCTATTGATCGCATAAAATCACGAGAGCCACCAGTATCGATTACGTCCCATTTTAGTGGCCATTCGGCCCTCTGCATTTTCAGCCACCTCCACGCGTTTTGGCAACTGAGAAAGTTCTGAGTGCATCCTAAGGGGTATGGTATACATTGTCGCTGCAATGAGCGACAGGCATGCAATCTAACACCAATCGCGGCGGGACCCGCATCGGAGCAACTGCAACGGCCGTCGTAGGAACAGATGTCACGTGTGGGTCGCAGCGACGTGCCGCGGAGGGCTGACATACTGCAAATGTGCCATAGCCTGTCGCTGCCACTGTCGCTGTCGCTGTGCAGTGCACTGCGACAGCGACAGATTTAAAGGGCGGGAGGCGGTCGCTGTCGCTGTGCAGAGCGACGCGACCGTGTGTCGCAAAAGTATACCATACCCCTAGTACAACTTGAAGAATATTCCAACTTTCACTATTTGTAACACTTTTCATTCCAGGAGGTGCTCAGTGTTCCACTATCAGATTGGAAGAACTACTGCGAAAATGTCATCAATAAGCCTAAACGAGGTTCGTCGCATAAAAGAACAGCACAGCCAAGAACTGACTTGATGTTGTAGCTTACCCTGGACAGGGTAAACCGCTGGTCGCAATGATACCTCTAATCCCACAAAGCCCCCTACTCACACTCGTCTGGCAGTACGTCGCCGCAATAGCGGTTTTATCCCATGGCAGGCATCGGATTCTAACCCTCTTTGTCAGCAGCAGCTGCTACGTTTTCAACGCATGTTAGGACTAGACTGCTCGTCATCGGCAGAAGCTACCGCTGTTAGCAGCGTCCGGCAGAGTGCAGCTGGGGCCTTAGTGGAAAAAGTTTTTGTAATAATATGTGTAATGCAATAAAAATAGTGTGAATGTAGTATAGAGTGAATGTATGATTGTTGTCATCTGAAGGCGCCCTGCAGGTTGAACGCCTGGGTCATGCAATCTCATATCCTCACGGCTTCCAGGTGAAATGAAGGAGACGTCGAGGCCTCTGGCTTCTCAGGCCGGTGTAGTACCAGAAAATTACCAGAAATTTCCCAGTGATCAGTGGTAAATGTGCAATTACCACCCGATTAAGAAAATTTTACCAGAGATTTTACCCTAATCTCTGTTGTTGACAAATTCTGCCAGATTACGAGAAAGTTACTACTAAATTTCTCCTTGATTTTCCGGAATTCTCCCGTATTCTGTCAAAAAAATGGCGATTTCTGACAGAATGCAAAATACGGCTTTAGCATCCGAATTGGCGGTTTCGGGGTCAGTAAGGATGAGTTCTACATCAAGACTCTTTCGGGACTCAGGAAGAATGGTGGGGCGCGGCTTACGCTCGAGGAAAATCCTGAGCGAAACGGTTGGGGACTACGAGTGAACGCGAAAGTATCTCAGTGATCCATATAGCGCGTGGTGTGCCTGACCAAAGTACGCGTACGCAAGTGCGCTCTCCTCCCCTTCACACACGTGCGCACGCAAGCGCGTGCACACCTTTATGTGTGCACACCTTCCCTCACGCGCAAATGCACGCGCTCCCACAGACTGACCATTACGCACGCTCATTTAAACACGCTGTATATGCGTGTATACGTGCTCATACTCTCCAGTTCGAAGTCAATTTTACTGCCAGAATACGCGGCTTTCGCTGCGATCCGTACCGCGTATTCTGGCAGAATTTTCCGTACTGTCCCGACCAGAGTACGGGAAAATTCTGACAGATTTGGGAAAAATTCTGACAGATTTCGGAAAAATTCTGCCAGAAAACGAGAAAAATCTGCCAGAAAACGGTAAAATTACCACCAGAGGAGGGCAAAATCGTTCCGTAATCTGGCAGAATTTTCCCGTAATCTGTCAGAATTTTCCCGTAATACTCCGGCCAGAGTTGTCACCTGGAGATCGAAAGGCTGCGGCGTGGCATAACCCAGGCGCTCGACCTGCATATGACCTCCAGTGCTATTACAATGTCTGAAGCCGCGACACCTGACTCAATGATTCTGCACAATGGATAACCACTTCAACTGACGACGAGGCACCCTACGAATCTTTCAAGAATTTTCAACTAAGTCCCCTGAATCTGTGCAATCGATTTGTCATTGTTAGCCTAGATACTGGTTTGTAGGATCTGACGCAGAGTTCGGCTGCATGTTCCAATACCATCGCAAGGCGTAACTCATTCAGACCCTACATACCGCAAGAAGCCAAAGAAATCAATGGATGAGCGCAAAGCTGAGCAGCAGTTGAGAATTATGAACATTGAAATAAAAAAGAAGCGAGGACGAGCAAAGAAAGCAAAGCTTCCCAATGAACTAGCCGAATTAACGCCTGCGATGGCACAGAAGAAGAAGCTATTGGTCTTGACGAAACGACAGAAGAAGGATTTCGCAACTTTCACTGTAAGTGCAAATAACACTTGAGAATATGTTTACCTAAAAATGACCTGTTCAGAGAACGATCGACAAGGATCATAATCTAGCATGGAGTGGTGACGTTTACGCCGGTTGCAACAAAATTTTTATTGATTCCGAACAAGGGAAAGTTCTGCGCCGCGAGGTTCCCGCGAAACCTGAGGAGTTCCTGGATCTAAAAGGTAAGTACGATAGCTGTAAAAGACGAGTATTACAAGTATTTATAAGACAGGGCTTAGTGAAGCGAATGGGACCAAGTCTAGCGGATCCCAAACTGTAAAGCGTTCTCCTCAGATACCCCCCGTGCTAATTTCAGGCGGAGACGGTGAAGTTGAAATGGACATGAAGTGTAAGGATGTGAGTATGGTAGCCCCATGCGTGATAGAATTCCATCTGCAAATCAAGAGAAGGCGGATGCAATACAATCGTAAAGTTCCACGATCGCACAACTACTTCACTAGCGTCGTCATTTATAACGGATGGTGAGCATGCAATATCAATCTCGCAAGAGATTCAACACACAAGAAAGCTTCTATACTTCACGCACTCATTTAGGGTTGAGGATGGCTTCCCCAAAGACATAAAGGTTCTGATGCGCTTGCTGTCTTCAATCGTTAACGACACAAAAAGATCAACGGTGAGCCTTCCTCCGGGAGATTTGCTCCTCTTAGGTTTCATTGTTATATAGCCGCCCTCGTTCAGTAGTTACCACAAGATGAAACACGATTCAGACCCACAAGATCTCAGAGAACCCGACATATGCAGTTTTCTTTTCGATACTCCCCATATACCTAACTCGGAACTCCGAGTGCTTTTCTAAACCCTTACGCGAAGTAAGGCACCCAGAGTATCACTCTCCTGATCGAGGCAGAGTGTCCCAGGCCGCCGTCAGAGATGGTCGATGAAATGAGTCCTACCCGGTCGATATGCATCGAAATAGTGACAGTCGGGTGCAGGAAAATCAACCCGCTGACTCGGACTGCGACCGACTCATTGCAACCGCAATCCACCCAGTCGATAAGGGTGTTTCACGTTCGCACACGGGCAGATCCATTGCACAGAGGTCGGTTTTTCTGCCCTGGACTCAGTCGGACTCGGTCGATTTTTCGACCAAGTCTGACGGAGGCCTCAGACGACACTTTCACTCCGCTTCCTGTCCATCTAAAATCATGCGTAAACATTCAGCTGCTAATCGGCAAGTCCACAGATGCTGCATGCGAACTGCTTTGGATGATGGTTGTTATTGTCAAAGCTGTTGTTGGCAAGGCAACCGCAGCGAAATTGACGTCGATTCTAGAAGCTTGTATCAGTGAGTATACTAATCAATTCTTGTGATTATCTCTGAACTGTATTTTTTCAGTCATGCTGAGACCGCATTATCTCACACCGCACCATTTCCTCTTCCTTCTCAAATTAATTCTCGCATGGGCTACAACTACAGGAACGCTCTTGGAAACTCAGACGGAGGTGAGCGCTAGAACGCGCAAAGCGGAAACTGATATTAATTGAAAGTTTTCAGGTTGTCAACGAATGGCGCAATGAGTACCACAATGAAGAGGTGAAGGCAGATGCACGACTCTATGGACGACCATATATCAGAGTGATGTACGGCAGCACTTGTCTTTCTCACCTCTGACTTTACCTTCAGTCTCTCCAAACTTCATTTGAGGGCTAGGAACACATTTCGCGAGTGTGAGAATGGTTGTTCCTAGTCTCTCCCTCACTAGGCGAGGCTAGGCTTGACCTCTATGGCTAGGTGCTACGTTGTCGTCTTATTCCTAGAAGCGTTCCGTTCCGACGCAGCAGGTCTGCTAGCGAGCGTCACGACTACACGGAATTCTTAGGGGATTAAATACTACCCCGTCAGTTTTTATGGTTACGTCATTGCAGAGCAACTAGAGCCTCTCGTGAGTTAAACCACTGCTGAGTGCCCAGGACCGTTCTCCTTCGGTTCTTCGTGGAAGAATCATCCATCCCTCGGCCGTGTGTGGTCCTTTCGTCTGAGAAAAGGCAGCTTTTTTTGTGGTCATTTTGCTAACACTACCTCTCAAAAACGCTACCTCTCCGACTTTAGAGAAAAATCAGGTGCGCCTCCTTTTCCCTCTCTCCTGTGCGCCCCCTATCCCCTCTCCCGTGGCTCACCGTCTACTACGGCAATATCGCAGGATCTTCAAACAATAGCTACCTAGATTGATCCGCCTGCGGTTAGTCACTTCTTGCTAGAAGATAGGTAGCCGGCGGTGACGGGTCAGCATTCTGTTACTGCGCCTTTCACCAAGCTGGATTTTAGGCTGGGTTCCGCTTCTCGAGCCATCTATTTGCAGGCAAAACGAGACCTTCTTGCGGAGACCCGTGGAGTGTTTGATGTAATTAGCCAATGCCGGCGTCGAAAAGGGGGAGAAGCAGTTTCTATAGGATGGGATTGCTGTCCCACAGACAACTAGAGTCAAAACAACTGTGGCCGTATTCATGAAACGGCGGGCGCAGGAAGGAGGCGTAACCTCCCCGTAGCCGACGTATGACCATCAGTTTTGTGCCTCTCCTGTCAAGGCTTAAATAGTCGCGGCCACTCTTTGCCACCTGTGAAAGCATAGACAGGCATGGGTAAGAGGCTGCTGTATCTCAGCTCCGCTATCAGTGCATTCCGGCGGGCACAGCATGCCCGGCCTCGATTGTGCGGGTGGACGGACACAGAGCTGGCGCTGCTTACCAGTCACATATTGATCACGTTCTGAAACGCAAGATCGACGCAGCAGCAGCTGCCATTCTCTCCGTCCACCCGCCAGGTGGCTAGAAACCCTCCTGTCTACCCGACAAGTAGCCGGGGACTTTCCTGCCTACCTGCCGGGTACTCAGGAAGGTTCAACATCGGAAACTCGTCCAACAGCGTATGGACTTTGTACCTTCCCGGGAGGCTCCTTGCGTTTCACAGATACGGCTACTGGACACACAAGGCAGAAAAATGGCGGATCTTTCTCAACAAGGCTGACCTCTTCGGTTATCCCTGCTGTCGATAACTGTGATTATCCCAGGTTTTCATCAGAGCAGCTCTAGTTAAATAAACCGTGAGCCTGCACTTAAAGCCATCTTTGATTTGTATCATCTGTGCGGCCCTAATAAAGTTAATAACCAGCATTTCAGTGAGGTTGATCCTGTGGACGTGGTATGTGACGACGTGCTAGCTCAGCTGGATAGTTTCGGGTCGATAGCTAGTAGCTCGAAAGCAGAAAAAGCGGATAAATCTAAAGAGAAAGTGGAAGAAAAGCCGGAGAAAAGCAAAGAAAAAGTGGAACAAAAAGCTGAAAAGACTCGAAGTAGTGGGAAAGGCACGCCCGCGGAGGCGCCACAACCCAAACAGAAGAAAAAAGAAAAAAGCAAAAGCAAAAAGGTAACTCCAGAAAAGACGGCAAAGCCCATAGCAGAATCCAAGTCTCCCCTATGGCATGTGCCGAAAAAGAAGTCGGGGCAGAAAAACGAGAAGAAGAAGAAGGAGAAGAAGAGCGCAAGAGGAGTAGCTCAGCCGCAGAAGGGCTCCAAGAATCTTTTGATGCAGAGCATTCAACAAGAGGAAACACAGCAACCGTCGGCTGCCGCTGTCGAGCCAAGTGAGAAGGAAAAGCAGGAGCCCACTCAGACCGAACAACCCACCGTAGGGAAGGCGCCCACTGTGGAGGAAGGGAAAGGCGAGAGAACAGCAGAGCCGACATCTCCACAAGTATTGTCTCAATCGTTGGAGCAGTGGCCAGTAGGAACCGCAGTGAAAAGCAGTTTTGTTCCAAGACGTGATTCCAAAAAGGGACACAAATGATGGCTCGCAGGTCACGGCGATTTTCATCTTGATATCAAACAAAATACTGTCATTACCTTACCATTGATAGCTAACAATGGTTTTTATTAATATTAGACGACATTATTGATCCATGAATGAAGCATTATAGGAATTAGTTTTGATTGTTCCAACTTCATATCCGAGTTTATATTTCGCTACTTCATGACTTGCTTTTCAGAGGGGTCAAACGTCGCAAGAAAATGTGATATTCACGCGCTCCTCACTTACTATTGGGCCTCTTTCAGGGCACTATCGCCATGCGATGCGATTTCATGACAACCAAGACTATTGATCTAAAACGCGTCGCGCATCGGGAAACGCTCAAAACACTCTCGCTAGTCGCAAAGTGTGAGCAGCCATTAGCTCGGCAGTACACAGAAGTTTTTGAACAAGTTAACTGAGACTTTAGCGCAAGTTGTGTGATGGCTTCACACAACTTACTTTGGATTCGCACATAAGTTGAAACGATGTTGCGTCTTTCGATTGAAGTCACATGTAACTTGCCTCAATATTGCGCGTTACTTACACAATATTGCGTGCGGCTTGCAATGCTGTTGCATGTGACTTGACACTAACAAGCGACGCTAATGGCACACCGATACGCAACGCGACCGCCACATTGACGCTCCGCACGTCCTACTCGCCGAGCGCCATCTGAGGTCGTTAGCGGTTGAGCGGGCCTCCACCGTCTAGGCGTGACCAAGTACTTTAAACTTGAGTAATTGAAGCGACGATGATGCACAGGTCTGAGTCCCCTTCCAGAGTGCGTCGTAAACTCCCCTTGGAAATAAGCTGCCACGTCACAGTCGATTCTAAAAATGTATCTTACGCGCAATACATCATGTAACATACCCGTCAAGAGCCTATCTACATACAACTTTCCAAAGCCTAGATGAGTCGCATATGCGATGAAATAACACATTTAATTCACAAGCGGGCACTTGATGTCACATGTAAGTCAACTTACGCCGCGCAACGTACCTACTATGTTGAAGGCCACATGTAATTTAAAGTTGTAAAGATAAGTCGCAGGTAACGTGTTTATAGTCCTTAATTCGCATGTAACTTGATCAGAAATTCCTCAGTATACGTCAGAGGACCTCGTGTTCAATCCTACAGCGCGGTTTAATGAATGCATAGTATTTTACTATCTCACATGGGATAGGCGTTACAACCTCTGACAGTAATCCCTCAGAATGGCTACACGCTTTAGTCATCTTTGATGGTCCACACCGCAAGCGCGGCACGCGCGGGCGGGGACGCTCGGGAAACAACGATAAAATCTCCGACTGCGTCGTCAGGGCGGAGTGGGTTGGAATCGGGCCTCAACTGTGACCTGCACAGGACTTCCTGGCTTGCATTTGCGTATACGGTAGCGTAGGATAGTCCCAGAATTATTCATGTTGGAGTGATCGTAAACTAAGAGGCGAGTGCTGATTCAAACGGTGAAACTGAAATTGAAGTTTGCGCGTTGCCGAATGGGTGACACGCTCGTGCCGAGCGGTGAGAACTTTCATAGTCTACCGCTCTTCCCGCGTGTCACGCGCGGCGCTTGCTTGCGATGAGGACTGAAAAATGCTTTAACGGCCCACAGAACAACACTCACCATCGTATACTAAACACACTTCGCGCTATCTGCGAGGTTATTATGAAACAACGGCTAAAAATGAGCCATAGGTCCGGGGCAACTTAAAAAAAAATTATGGGGACACTCTCCGCGAGAAGCGCACTATCTCGCGAGCGTCTGGCCGAAAGTTATGGAGATCTCCTTAGACAATTCTAGGGAGAGCACCTGTCTCGAATATTATGTGACCAGAAAACATTGTGTCTGACGACCTTCGCATGTTTTAACATACGATCACCATTTTTTGTCAAGTCACCAGAAAACTTCTCAATTTTACATTCTAACGAGCTCGTCAGACGTGTCGTCGGGTTAACCACAGGCCATAGATAGCCATATATGGCTCTCAAACTTGCTTTCTGCTATGCCCACTCCGTGCACACCCTCCACGTCCAAGAAGGAAGTGGGAGGGTAGGGCATAGCGCATAACTACAAGTATAAGGGCCTTATAGAGTTATCTATGGCTCGTTTCTAGCCGTTTCTTAACCACTATTGTGGCAATGGATTCCGCCGGTACATCCAATTTCCGGCGAATACTCGAAGACCGTTTTTGTCGTGAACACTGCCCTCCAGCGAAAATGTCCGTAAAATTTAGGAAAGGATATCGTTTTTGTGTTCAGCAACACAAATAACCCTCCCTCTGGTCCTTCTGGTGGAGCCTGGACGAGAAACGAACAAAAAAAAATTCAATCTCAGAAATCTCTCAATATCCTTTTCTTGCCTCCCCCCCCCTTCATACGGCTCGACAGGTCTGACGAAAAATTCTACTTCAACTTTGCCTAGAGGGGTTATTTGATGAGCTGAACACAAATATGCTGCTGTTTTCAGTTTTGTAGAAGAATGCGATATACTATGGTAGATGAGCGAAAGAAAAGATGCTGTTATCAGTCACAGTCATCGATAAAACCGTGAACAGCCCCTTTGTGTTCATGTGCAATTCTTCAAATAACAACTCGGAGACGAAGTTTAGGGCTACAAAGATCAGACCTTGAGCGCAAAAAGGATGTTACGGAGCATAAAGTCTTTCCGAATGAAAGTGGCCGCCCATGTGGTCGGCGTGCGTGTCGAGGCGAAGATATTTTCTGGACACGTGAATCGATCAGCAGGAATAATTGTCAAGTAGAGTGTGATATCCCAGTCAGCTATTAGTAGCCGCAAGAGGGCCGGTCCGATGAAAGCCTTCGCAACGGCCGCTCGACACGCGCGCCGACAGCATGGGCTGACACTTTCATTCAGACGGACTTTAACCGTTGACTCAATAGCGTGTCGTCAGCCACTGCAATGTTGATGCCGTCGATGATCCTTGCTGGGGGGATAAAACCTTGATCCTCATGTAGCAGAGTCTACTGCACTAGCGATATGGCTTACTCTGAGAGGTTGAGCCGAGAGATAGCCGCGAAATAACCGCCAAATAATACTTGTCGCCAAACAGCCGAGAAATAGCCGCCGAATAATTCCTAAATAGCCGAGAAATAATGCTCTCCAGGTGGGTATACGGCGCATTCCAGAAGTATGGTTTGGAGGTCAACATCTCCATCGTTTCAATTACCCAAGTTTGAAGTACTTAGACCTCGTTTAGCCTCTGGAGGTCCCGCCCTAGCGTTAGCAGCCCCGGATTGTGGCTCGGCGAGCCGGCGACGGTTGCGTCTTGGTTACTTTTCATCACTTCTTGTTATTTCTCGGTTAAATCTCGTCTATTTCTCGGCTACTACCTGTACATTCCGTGAAAAGCCGAGAAATAGGCCCGAAATACCGGGAGATGGCCCACCAGGAGCCGCTGCGGAGCCAGGTGGGCTGATTCTCGGCTATCTCGCGGGCAAAACTCTCAGAGTAATTACGATGCAAAATGATAGAATGAGATTTTTTTATATAATTCTTTATCAAAATATGAAAGTTTTGTGAACTTGCGAGAAAATCGCCAAGTGCGGATTCGAGCGGTCGTCGCACGCTCAACACTGCCCCCAGCCCTTACTGCCTACGCCATCGACGCCATTGTGGGCGATTCCAGATGGACACCCGTGCAGAAACGTACACAGTAGTAGTGGTGTAGGATATTTTGACGAGTTAGAACCTGTTGATAACAAGTTATGACGGGTTAGAAAGTAGTGTTTATTTTTTCTCATTCTTGTAGTGAATACTGGGAGTTGACGCTTGTACGTTTCTGCAAGGGTGTCCAGATGGCAACAGCCCGCCATTTTTCACCTCGCTTAGCTCTTCGTAGGCCAGCAGATGCAATGGCCGACGAATTTTCCGAGCTTATAGCCCCTTCAGATCAATGACCGGCGGCTGATCACTTATGGTTAGGTCCGTGGCTTGTTTCCTCAAAAAAAAACAGTTAAGTTCAAACCGAGGGTAGCGCGGCGGTTTAAATCTCACCGGCGGCTGGCTGATATTTACAGGGCAGCCGCCGGTGAGGTTTAAACGGCCGCGCCAGCCGCAGTTTGAATTTAAATGTTGTTCCTTGAGGAAACAAGCCACGGACCTAACTATAAACTATTTCTACAGGTCAGGCATGATCAGTCTCGCATGGCATTAGATGTCCACCGTCCTGAGCAACACTTCTTATACTTCCCTCGTAAGGCAATAACGATCTATCTAATTCTGCTGTCTTCTGCCATAGTGTTCAGCGTTATGTGCGCCGATCAAACCGTGTTTCGCATCGCGTGTTGGAACTCTCCCGTTTATTCATGTTATCATATCAGACCATGAATGATAGCCAACCACCGCTAAAAATTTTCACCGATGCGGTGTGCACAATCTACTAACATCTACTGACCATGAGCGGTCGTGGTCATCGACCGAGATGCTGGTCTACAGCCAAATGCTCGTCCGTCACCTCGCGCTCGCCCAACTCTCAGAAGAAAGGTGTGTTACCATTTGAGACATACTTTCAGCCTCAGTCAACGAAGGATATGGAAGACCACCACAACGATTCTTGAGCGGCAGCAGCTTCCCGAGGCAGGGTCCATTCGATACGGGACGTAAACTCGATGCGCAGAAATGGCATATCCAACTGGCTTCCTGTTACGAAGTGATTCCATCCACCAGAAGTGATCAGGTGGAAAAGTCTTGTGAGGAGGAACGCACCAGACAGTGCCCAATATCTGTGGCGGCATGATGGCAGATCTGAGGCGTACGCGAATTTCCGCAAGCTGTGACGCGTGCGCGCGCGCGGAGTCCGGCATGGAGTTCACGCAAAGCAATAGCGACCGGAAGCGAAAATCGGGGCGTTTTTAGGTGATACTACGCTGAAAATTGTCGTCAGATGTACGCAAACGCGCAAACGAACGGTTTGGCTACCGTAATCCTTAGCAAAATTAGTGCACTGATAAGTAAAGCCTATGGTGCAAAGCTAGTTGGGGGGGGGCACTCAGGATTCACCCATACAAATGAGATTTATTCAAGAAAATGAAAAATATTGTGATAATGTTATCATTCACACAGGTTTATAAATTGCCACCGGCACAAAATTCTCACGGAAGTGAGGTAGTTTTTCTTACCAGAGTTTTCCATGAGTAGGCCACAATATCGTGTTATCTTTATCACCGGTGTGACTGTTACCCTAATCCCTAGTGTGTTCAGCTTCAGCCGCTCACCTTCCGAGAAAGATGGTGTATGAATGAAAACACACCGCTCTCAATTTCTTTTATACCCTACCCTTTATCAATTGGGTACCATCAACTTTGTTTGCCGTGAGAATTTTGTCGGCCCGCGCACCACATTCTGAGAGTGCGGGCCAATGGCGAACCACCCTGCACGCGACTCTTAAGCGCTTCGAGTAGCGGAGTCAATTATAAATTGCCAACGGCACAAAATTCTCACGGTCAACAAAATTGGTGATATCCCATTGATAAAGGGTAGGGTATAAAAGAAATGGAGAGCGGTGTGTCACATTCACACACCGTCTGTCACACACTCACTTACTCATCCCATTAGCTGGCGGCTGGCGGAACTGCATGACCTCTCAACCAGTACACTGCTGTAGGTCCCATAGGAACTCCAGTGGCCTGAACGATACGCTTTTTTTTCAGAACGATTAGCGGCAATTATTTTAGCGTTAACGACACTGCACTGTTGGGATTTCAGATCAGCTTCGACTTCCTTCAACCACGTCTCCTTCGGTGCCGTTCTCTCGGCCTTCCACAGTTTCGAGCGCTTTCTTCACAACTAGCTGTGCGGTAGTCGACTGGCTTCCATTCTGCGTACGTGTCCAAACCAGCGCAACCTCCTCGTTCGGATTTGTTCCTCGATTGTCGGTTAATGGTCGTAGCTGTCTCGTATAACGTCGTTGCGTATGCGATCTCTTAACGTTGTTCCGAGAATTCGCCGCAAACACCGCATTTGGAAGACCTCTAGCTTGCTGAGATCCGACTTGAGCAAGGTCCACGACTCTGAGCCGTACAATAGATTCGGCATTATAAGAGATCGGAAGATCCGCATCTTGGTCTTGATTGACACATTGCCCTTTTTCCACAGACACCAGCCTAGTGAAGCAAAAGCAGCACACGCCTGCCCGATCCTGCACTGTATCTCAGTTGTGGCCACTACCTTGCGCTGTTGCACCACCGATCCTAAGTACTTGAACTCCTCAACTTGCTGGAGCTCAGCTCCTTCGAAGAACACAGAAGCACGTGAACCGTCTGACGTCATGACTTTGGTCTTGTCCTTATTTATCCGTACACCTCTGGAGACACCGTCTGTCTCCAGAGGTAAGCGGATGAAGCTCTGAACAGACTAGGGAGTAGAGACTCAGGTACTCAGGACGACGGCCGGCGAACCTCTATGCCGAAAATGACGGCCGGCGCCCCTTATTCTGAGGTTGCCGGCCAGCGGCGACCCATGCTGCATGCGACGCACACGCAGCGCGGATATTGGCTCGCCCGCGAACCACAAAACCCGCCACGCCATCTTCAATTGGGCCGGTTGGAAAGACAATTTTTAATGATTACGACTGATCACGTCGTAACGTGGTTATCATGTGCACAGCCTGTATAAAAGGCGCCTCATCTCACTAGGAGTCCTCAATCGGCATTCTACTGCCGGTCCCTGGAGGGTGACTTCGAGTCACTCTCCGGAGGCCAACAACATATTTTTGACCGCTGAGGGGATAGGGGTATCTCTCCACGGCTGGGAGGCGGCTCTGCCGTGATCCGCGGGAGGGTGGTTCTCTCACCGCAGATTGCGGCGGACCGAGGCGGGCGTTTCTCCGCCGTGGGGTCGAGGGGTGACATGCTTAGAGGTAAACAATAATACAAATAATGATAGCGGGCCGTCTGGTAAAGGTCGGCGGGCCAGTCGACACGATGATGACGGCTGGCCGGGCGGAACTGCAAGCCGGAAGCGGCCGGAGGACGCGGGGACCGCGGGCCAGCTGGGAAAGGTTCGAGGAGGACGGTGCGAGAATGAAGACACACCGGGACCGGAGCTCCTGATGGTGCTATGATAACAGACCATCAACATGTTTGACTGAGGTTTCAACAATGTTATGCTGGGTATAGAAGGCTTTCATCTCACAATGTGCCTCAGTCGGCTTTTTTCGGAGCCGGACCTGAAGGTGGCCTCGAGTCACTTACAAGAAGATCCACCAGATGACGGGGATACTTTGCTGCCAATGGGAGGGATCTCCCATGGCGGGGCTGGAATTCAGGGACTCCGCCGTAGTCACATATCCCCGGCGGCTCGTAACCAAACCAGTGCGCACCCCATCGATCGAAGGGAGTCCAGCCAGGATACTATCTCAGGTGTCCACCGCTTCTCACATTCTGCGCATAAATCGATTAACGACACAATCCAGGGTGATCCCCTTTCTTATGCCCACGGGGGTATCGCTTCCATCGCCGTTCACGGTAAGTGCACCCACTGCTGGACCAATGGGAAAATGGAACTCACAGTTGGGATAGTACCTCCGCCGGCTGATCCATCCCTCTCAATCGACCATCTGCCGGTTTGTTCGAGCTGCCGGGGGTCCATGTGTGCCGGCGGAGTATCCTGTTTCCACCTTCCAGAGTTCCGGCTCAGAAAAGCCGACTGAAGCACACTGTGAGTTGAGAAGCGTTTTATACCAGCAACATTGTTGAAACCGTTGTCCAAACATGTTGATGATCCTGATATCGCCAGCACCCTCGGGAGCTCCGAATCTGCTTCCCCGGTTGTTCCGATGTGAACCCCGCCCCAAAAATCTTGCGGACCACCTCGCGCGCAAGGGATTCCGGACCTCCCTCGTCCAAGAACAGCGGGGAGATCCGAAATTTTAATCTGAGTACCCAGAGGCCTGGCGGGAGACCCCCAACGAGCAGCCGAACGATGGCGTCATTGACTTAACAGGTTATTCATTTTCATATTCACCACAAGCTTGTGGCCCCGGGTTGTCGCGGGCCCACGGCGGAGAAAGTCCCCGCTTGGGACCACGACAAGGGCGTAATCTTCGCCGCCGTTTGCGGTGAGGAACCATTCTCCCCGCGAATCGTGGCGAAAGCTGCCTCCCATCAGTGAGGATATCCCCTATCCCCCCAGCGGTCAAAAATATGCTGGCCTCCGGAGAGCGACTCGAAGTCACCTTCCAAGGCCGGCATCAGAATGCAGAATGAGGACTCGAATGAGATGAGGCGCCTTTTATACCGGCTGTGCACGTGATAAGCACGTCACAACGTGGTCATTCGTGATCACCATCTCCGAGCATCGCTCACTTTTTTCTAGGGACTCTCCCGCTGAGTGTTATGCGGCAGTCCCGCTGCGGAAATTTTCCCTCGATTTGCCTGAGCGCTCGGAGCTGCATGATTGAGGTATAGATAATGGTAATGTGAGTAATCGTAATGGCACTGTGGGAGCCGTAGTCCGTGGGCCAGCTGTCAGAGGTCAGCGGGCATATACCTGGGTGCCTGATAAGCTGGCCGCCGCATCGAATGCGGGCGGTCTGAAGATGGATATTGCGAGCCAGCTGGCAGGCAAAGGTTTATGGGCCATCATTAAGACCCCCGTCATAGTCGGTGGATCTACTGAGTCCCACCCGGTCGATACGCACCGAATTTGTGGGAAACGGGTGCAAAAAAATCAACCCACTGAGGCCGACTGCGACCGTCTGATGCCCACCGCAATCCTCCCGGTCGATACTGATGGTTCTCATGCGTACAAGGGCGGGCCAATGCACCGACTGAGTCCCGCACTGAGTCCCACCGAAATCATCCTCACCCCACCCGATCGATATAGGTGTTTCTCACGTGATCGGATTGCATTTTTCAGGCCGACTGCGACCTGCAGAGTCCCGCCGCATCTCGACTCTCGTCGTCTGCGCTCTGCCCCACGTACTGCTGCCCCTGACTATCGATTGCGTGTTTTGCAGAGGAAGTGGTTGGTGCTGGGGACAACCGGCCTCAGTCGGACTCAGCAGGTTTTTCGACGAAGTCTGACCGGGGCCTAAGAGTAAAGCCTGTCCGAATGGGATTGTCCGCCAACGCGGTCGGCGTGCGCGTGGAGCGGTCGTCACTAAGGCGTTATTTTGGACCAGCCTTCTCTTTGCTGCATGCTGCTGATTAGGATATTACTCACCATTCGTCAACAATTCCAACTAACCGATTTTCAAGAAAATGCCTTCGCGACAGCCGTTCGTGACGCACGCCGACCGCGTGAGTCTTTCTATCAGAAGAAAATTACCTGAGTTGCCTGTGCAACCGAGCAAGCAAGAAAAGCGCTGCACGAACCATCGGTGCTCCGCCAATATTGTGACGCGCGACGCAACCGTTTTCGCAGTCGCTATACTTCCGCCGCCGAGCGGCGCGGCGAAGTGCACTCCTATAGTATCGATCGCGCTGCGCCGCGTGATCAATATTACAGAAATGCACTGTGCCGCGCCGCCCGGCGGCGGGAGTACAAACGACCTCTTACGCTGCCGGACGAGCAATCGAGCCCGCTCGTTGGACGACCATTTCAAACCCGCGCAGTTGACAATACAATTGTGCGTTGAATGGGCCGATAAGTCAAAGCCAGTGTGCAAAAATAGTTACGGGTGCTCTCAGAGAAGGGGCTATTCATACTTCCAACCTTTCGCTCTGTCAGAGCGGCCCACGCGGAAAAAGTTGTGAGTACGAATGAAAACACGACCAGCCGCGCCTCCCGCCTCACCCGCGCCTCCCGCCCTGCCACAGCGGTGTCTCTGGAGCATTCATACTCCCCTCTCGCATCGCCGAGGTACTTGTTGGTAGCATTACTTGTCGCACTAAATTACGTCAAGTGTAGCGGGGCCTCAGTGAAAGCGCGCAATGAGCCACAGAAAGTGCGCCGGACCTCAGGGGGAGTGTGCAAGATACAGTAGAAAGCGTGTGGGATCCAAAAGCACGCCCATGCCGATCACTTTTTCCGCAGGGCTACCGTAACCATTCTTGAACAAAACATGATAACGAATGTAAACAAACGCTCATAACATGCGGGGTATAAAAGAGCGGAGGAGCGGTATGCATTCATTCACACACCCCTCTCCTCGAGAAGCCACTGGGAGGTGGCTGGAGGAGGTCGAAATTGTAGATGAACACATGTTTGTTGGCTATTAAGATGTGCTGACACTTGGAAAAATTTTAAAGGAGGGTTACGGTAGCCCGGCGGAAAAAATGATCGGCATGAGCGTGCTTGTGTGGGATCCATGTGGAAGTGCGACGGACGCCGCGAAAAGTATTTACCCTCGCAGCGGGAGTGCGCAGGACGCCGGTAAAAGTTTGTGGGACTCAAGTGGGGGTGCGGGGGACGCCGCATAAAGTACAGCTAGCAGTCATTGTTTCTATTGAAATTCTGTAGACATTGCATGGACTCTCCACGACAACAATGACTGATATCAGGCATATGATATCGGCCCAAATTTTCTTTTTCATGGGTGAATCATTTCATTTTCTCGAGTGCCCCCCCCCAATAGTTTCAAGCAATAACATTTACTTCGTGTGCGTTCGCCTCTCGGTATGGAACTACTTAGGTGGGGGGCACTCAAGATTCGTATTGAAATCATCTATATCCAACCTTTCCAACACGTTTCTAACAAGTTATACGGCACATTGAACACGTTCAACACGTTTCTAACACGTAGCAGTGGAGAAAATCTCCAATTCTCTGAACGAATCTACGTGTCACCCTCGCAACTAGTTTCGAGCTCGCCTCTCCACGTAGCCAACTCGACAAGAACGATAATTAAGGGTTACAGAACGGGGCTACCGTAATCTCACTCGAACTGGCGCTAAAAATTTTGTCAAGTTTAGACTAGAATTTCGCTAACCCTTGACCACCGCTGGTGCTGCTTTCCTACTTCCTAGTCCAGGCAGATCCTCAACTGCTGACCCCTAGAGAAGGACGGGGTGTGAATGAAGACACACTGCTCTTCACTTCTTTTATATTCTACCCTTCATCATCAATTGGGTATCATCAATTTTGCTTACGACAACCGAATGGGTGGCTGTATAGAATCATTCCGAAGATTACGGTAGCCCCGTTCTGGTGCACTTAACTATCGTTCTTGTGCCAACTCACGTGCCGCTCCACCGAGCGATACTGGCAGGATCAAGGGGCGACTACGCAGGTACAGGGGACGACACACAGAAGAATTTCAATGTTCATGAGCCAACCTTTGGTGCCCCCTTCCCAAAGAGGTTTGCACCCCGGAGTCTACCCAGAAGCGGTCCAACAATCTATCCAAATGTGGTCCGAAACCATACCAAAAAAAAATTATTGAAAAGTGCATAGGGTGCACTTTTGCCGTGGCCCAAAAATGGGGAGCGTCCCGTAACGTGGGACGTAATTGGTACTATCCTAGACGGAGGGGGGGGGAGCGCTCAGCTGTCGTATCTCTTCGGTACTTATCCCTTCGCAGTGATATCGACACGTAATACAGTGTGCATTTCCATCTTACAGATTCTGGTTGAGAACTTACAGATGGTTCGATATGTTACTCTGCCGCATGAGGTATCATCCCTTCCGCTTGCGTTCGACTTACCGCGGCGGGTTGTTGGCGAATACGACCCCTGGGTTCAAGACAAAAATTAAATGAATGCCGGATTGATAATGCAACACAAACCCTGACTGCAGCACCACTCTATGTATGATAGAACCGCGTCATTTTCGCCGCAGCCCTGGGTAGAGGACCTCTTCCAGTGAGAGTACAGCGGGAAGGACCCACCAGATGTTAGAGTTACGCTGGCCTTTGGAAGGCGACTAGAGAAACCTAAGAAAGCCTTTCAGCACTCCTCATTAGTACATTTTCAGTTGCTACCGTCGTGTCTGTCGCTGTCTGCAATGTCGACTTGGAGGATTCTCCTAATGGCAATAATGCAAACAACGTCAACAAGTGCGTATATCCACCTTTGCTTACTCACTTTTCATTGTGGTCAGGGAAGATTGGAAGGCAGCGTTCAAGAAGATTTTCGGTCTCAAGCTTCCCAATAAAAGCAATGCATCAAGTGTCATCAAAATCGCGAATGAGCAGCGGAAAAGGCACTAAAACGCCTCATTTTAGTGAAACAATTATCTGGCCGAGACTAGTTGTCCGGTAACATGAAAGAGTTCTTGGTGGTTTCAAGAACAGAGCAACAGAGAGTAGAGAAATTTAAAGGGGGGGGGTGCCCAAAGATGTTACTGTCACAACAAACACTTCATCGGCTGAAGTTCCAGCAGTTTTTATCCAGATTATACTGTCCATTGATGAACGAACTGTACTATTTCAGGTCAAAAAAGGAGACTACGGAATTGGCCGAAAAGGAGTGTCGGAAAACTGTAGAACATCGAAGTGGAACTTTTAGGCAGGGACTTCGAGGTCATAACAACACTTATACAAAGACAATCGTCAGTTCTATGCCCGCTTCTGCGTCTCAGGGAAGCAAAGAGCTACCGAAAGAATCGCCTGCGACAGCCTGGGAACAACGGAATCGCAATCCAGACAGCAACTCGAGTAGGAGGCAACCTGTATCTAACTCCACCAATTTTCTCACTGCACCACCTGGGCCGCGCAAAAAGGGCACAACGGAAAATAGATCCAATAGATCTGAAGGAGGTCGTGGCCCTTCTACAAAATCCGACAGGTCTGGAGGAGGTCGAGACCGTCCTGCACAACAAAACAAATCCAATCGTGACTCTCATTCAAAATCCGATAGATCTGGAGGAGGTCGGGACCCTCCTGCGCAACCTAAGAAGTCTAATCGGGACCATCATTCGAAATCTGATAGATCTGGAGGTGGTCGAGAGCCTCCGGCGCAGCCTAAGAAGTCACATTCTAGAAGTAAGTCAGGAAGCCGGTCTGGAAGCAAGAAAGTCAAGCGTTCACGTTCGGAAAGTCACAAAAGTCAAAAGTCGACCTCAAGGCGTAAGAAGTCACATTCCTCGCGCAGGAAAGTTTCTATTATTGAGGACGAGCAAGCGAAAGAGCCGAAGCACCATTCGCCGAAGAGGTAACTTTTGCATTCATATAACTGTTTATTTTCTGAAAATTAGAAGTGGTATATCCGTCACATGGGCCGCTGATGCGTAATGGATCAACCGTGTATGACTTGCCTCGCCCTAAAAGCCGTGGACAGACATTGGTATTCTCAGGATCGGCGATGCTTAGACTGTAACGTCGTTCGGTTCGGAGGTGCTGGCAGCCTCTCTGAGCCTATCTCGAATGCCAAGATGGGCGGATGGCGGCCAATGGAGTTTTCTTCCAGATTGATGGAGAGGCAAAGCGAACTCGATGAGTGTGGATCGAGGGCTATGCCTTTCAAAAGTAGAGACGAACCCTCTCACCTCCTGTCTCTATCCCTGAATGAGATCGGATGCAAAAGATATAATTACCATTAGACTCTTCGTGCCCGAAAACGCTACTGTTCAACACTTCAGTGCCACAGGTAAAAAAAAAGGTACTTTTTTCTTTAAACCGCAAAATACTGCGTTTCAAAGGTATAGATGCACTTACCATTCGCAGCAGATTTATTAACAAAATTAACAGGCATTGAAAGTTTAGTGGCATATCGGTCCTCCTCGCTTAGAAATCACTTAAGAAACGCGATTTGGCATCGAACCTATCAGCTTCCGCAAAATCTGAACATCCAAGCGGTCCAAGGAACGGATGATTGCTGCCTTGAGATTTTCAGCGTTTGCGTACGTTCGGGTTTGACCATAAATGTGAAGTACCAGCACACTCCAGACATTTTTCATGAGATTTAGATTTGGAGGACATGCAGGCCAGTCGACTTGCTTCACCTTACTCTCCTTAGACCACGCCTTTGTCGGCCGGCCCACGTTGACTGACGCGTTGTCTTGTTGAAAAACAAGCTCCTCTCTATCCTGCTGGGTGAGGAAAGGCAAGAGGTGGCATCTGAGCATGATCTGGTAGTCAGCGGAGTCCAGATGAGTAGGAATGAAAGCAATATCCAAAACGCTGCCACTGCAGAGTGCTCCCTAAACCATGACAGTACCACCTTCGAAGTTCCGCTTGCTGAAGAACATGGGTTCTTTCCAAAGGTCCCTCCAGTAATAGGCATACCCATCTGGACCTTCTAAATTGAACTTCTTTTCGTCGGAAAATAACATCTAAACACAAATTTTCACAAAAATTGCACCAGTATGACCTGAAAAAAAAAACTTAAACTCACCTTGGACCAGTCTGTCGCCATCTTCCTCTTAGCAAACTGTAGCCGTGCAGCCTTGTGAATGCCAGGGAGGCGTGGGCAGGTCGGTGAACACGATATAAAATGTTTCCGTTTCGTCGAGTGGTCCTCCAGACAGCCGTTCTTGAGACTGAAGTTGACAATTTAGCTCGAACTTCAGGGATCGTTAGAGTCGAGTTGGAAACATGTCGACCAACACGGCGAACACCTTGAGCAGACAGCTTCTTTGGTCTTCCGGTCTTTGCCTTTTTTCCCACAGAAATCAGAATCGCCCAGATACCTGTCGACAACTCAACGCCCGACTATCTCGACGATCTTCCGGTTGCTAACTTCTGCGATATTCAGGGCACGTTTTTGTGCATGCACACTCTCCGAGACACAGGTACCACGTGGCATTTATCATATAAGCTACAAACAGTTACACCTATTAATTGATCCTTTTATAGGCAGTGTCCGCGAGAAATTTTGTCCTCGGTTTTTGACCGGAAATCGAAAGTTCAGGGTGTTATTGCACCCTGGGGTCGAAATAACGAACGAAAACAAGCCCGAAAGAGCTCCACACGACTCCAAAGTCCGCTCGCGCTAGCCCTTCCGCTCGTGGTCGAGTTTTCCGAGGAACAGTTTGGTCCGCTTCTACATTAGCATTGAAGCGCGAGCGCGACTGAATTTCAACATTGGGGCGCATTTGCACGCTGTCTACTTCAGGTCCATGCCCGCGCAACTGATCCACCGTTGAAATGTGGCTTTCAAGAAGGAGGGCTGATTTTGGATGTTTCGCAGCGTTTTTCATGATTCTCTCTTCACTGATTAAACAGTCAGACTCTAAACCTTGGTTTTCTGGTGGAAACTCGAAAACGATTTTTATCGTGGACACTGCCTTTGAGCGGGGAACTTAACAATAAAAATTGGAGTTTTTTTTTGCACTGTCGATAGTGTGTCTATACTTTTGGAACGCGCTATTTTGCGGTTTAAAGAAAAAAGTACTTAAATTTTTCTTACTTATGGCACTAAAATGCTGTACAGTACGGTTTTTGGGCACTACGAGTTTAGTGGTAATAATATCTCTTGCCACCGATCACCTTCAGATCGGATAAAGACGTAATAGAGGGTGCGTCTGTACTTTTGAAACGCCCTGCATTTTAGTCGACGTCCGATCGAGGGCAATGAAACGTGCGGAGCATAGATCGCAGAGACACCATGGGCCAACCAAGGTTAGCGTAGAGCTCACCGGGCCGGTCGCGGAGCAAATTTTATTAAGAATCAATCGCGCATGCCAACAAGAGCAGGAAATGTGCTCGACAAGCTGTTGGCAGACCGGGTAACCATCCGATCACGGGCAGACCCGAATGTGACGGTCCTATTGCACATGCTAGAGTGGGCATATCTTCCCAAGCTGGCTGCTCACCAACGTAATACCATCATCAGAGAGCAAATCCGGCTCGCGGTTACGGATAAGAGCTGCTGCAACACACAGCTAAAAGGTAGTCGTGCCTATACCTCAATGTCCCAGCTCTATATCGCGTGGCGTGTGAGTCACATCGATGGTGGTGCGTAGCTGCGACCTGGAACTTGACTACGTTAAGGCCAGCAAACTGGTCGGTAGGACTGAAGGCAACCACTCAGCTAGGTATGAGTTTTTTGGTAGGATCCAGGAAAAATACTACTGCAGATTACGTCGGATCGCAAGATCAATGAATGTTGTCGATGAAGGGTTTGCAAGGATCGTGGTTTGCTGAACTTAACTCGACGGTCCGGATCGAGGGTAACCTTTGCAGTTACAGTCAACTTGCGGGTAGTGACAAGTGTGAGGAGTTGAGCGCGGATGCATGCCTAGCGATTCGCGATTTACGTTAGGCTTGCGGAGTTGGGTAGTGAGAAACGGTACTGCCGAGCAGAAGCTGTCAAGGGCCGATGTGGATTCCGGGTTAAATCGAGACCCAGCATTGCAACTTCCGTCTGGATTTGGCCTGCAAAATGTGGAGGTCTAGTCACGGGTGAATAACAGGCAGATCGCAGTCAGTTAACGGCTCTCTAGTTGGTCGCATTCTAAAGTGAATGTTCTGATCGAAGCCAGCCAGAGCAGTTGACGTCGAGTCGCGGCACAATGTGGACACATCGGTGGGATCGAGAGCACTTATAGCAGTTTCGGTCTAATCGCGAAGAAAGATTAGGGTGTTGGGGGTTTTACGGCTCGCCATGCGCCCTCGGTCCAACCGTTGTCATTGTCTGTGTGGCGTTACTGTTTGAGTAGCTCCGGAATATCCTATCACCAGCCCGTCACTTTCGCCAAAATATACAGCCTAGCTTGCTCGGATGAGTCCGGGCGGAGTAAGCAGCAGAGCGATCGGTCACGGCAAGATATAGCAGTGATAAGAAGATTTTTACATGATAAATCCGATGAACCTTACTTCGACCGGCTCCAAATAAGGAATCTTGGCTATTTTTAGGCGCTATTACGTAACCTTAGGACAAAAAAAATTCTCTACTCTGTTGCTCATTCAAGCACAACATTTCCATATTTTAGGAAGCCGCGATCACGAAGCAGGCGGAGCAAGCGATCAAAAAGTCGCAGGCGTAACAAGGAAAGCGTTAGATCAAGAAGTCGCAAGTGTAATAAGGAGAGCGTTAGATCAAAGTCAAGACGCAGAAGGTCTCGAAAATCTCGACGATCTCAAAGATCGCGCAAGTCTGAACGGTAATTTACAGACCTTTTTAGGTATATTTGGACAGATACCGTCAGTTTCGGGGTGAATGAATGTTTACAATAGCGACTCCAAAAATTTTTCGAATGAAGGCTTTGTTTGACTTCCTGAAAAAATTGGGTATCGTTGCCTGAATTCCACCGAGCAGCACGAAAATCCACCGCAGACGACGAGCCGCGTTTTCTGGTTCTGTATGCAATACCTCTCGTGGGTTTTGGTTAGTAGCGTTTTCTTGCGTTTTTATTGTCCTTCTTGATAACTCTTCGAAGCCATTTCTTGAAATTTAAAAATAGTTTTATATTTCTGGTGGGGAAAGCTAATCAATAGTTACTGACTGCCAGAGTTCAAGTCTGACCAAAAAAGCTAACGATTTTTTCTCCAGTAAGTATTGGTGAAAAAGTTATTGCGGTTTTTTAACCTTCAACTTTAACTGACCTAAACTTTTTTTGTAACAAACTTTATCAATCTAAGTAAGACCCATTAGAATCACTACATTTTTGCCAACGAGAAGCGAGTTTACTATGCCGGTAGCGTAAAAATAAGGGCTTGTGGAGGCGACAAAGTCGGCAAAAGCGTTTTTTTGCGTCGTCGTGGTTTTTGAAGCATTTCTCCCGAAGAAAGTTGTCCAAATGTTTGAAGAAGTAGTAGTCGGTGGGCGAGAGGTCCGGCGAGTATGATGAATTAGGCAGAGTCTCGTAACCCAATCTGTTCAACTTCTGGGGCGGCATGCACGTACGCGGCTGGTTAGGTTGGGGTTAGGCAGGGTTTGAGGCGTCGGCGCGTTTGATCATTGCTGTGCGAGTGCTGGAGATAATCAATAGTTGGGGTCTCAACGGGGTTTCGGCTGCCCAACTCTCCTACGTAGGGTTTGCGAGAGAACGATTTTTCAGTGCTAGCCTAACCCCCTTTTAGCCCTCGCGCTGCTATCATCAAACGCGCCGACGCTCCAAACCCTGCCTAACCCCAACCTAACCCGCCGCGTACGTGCATGCCGCCCCTGCAGGGTTGTTTGTGCAACGTGGGGCACCATGGGGCACCCGTTGTGCAACGTGGGGCATCATGCGGCACCCATTTATCTAGCTTTTTTGGCTTGCCTAGATGCTTCAAATGGATAACGACTGTCGAATGGTCGACGTCGAGTTCTTCGGCAACTTCTCGTGTAGTTTTGCGAGGATCGGCTTCGATTAGGGCTCCCAATTGATCGTTATCGATCACAGAGGACGGCCGTCACGCTCTTCATCTTCAAGGCTCTCGTTGCCGCTACGGAATTTCTTGAACCACCATTGTGCCGTACGTTCATTAGTGGTTCCCTCGCCAAATGCATCGATGATATCACGACCTGTCTCGGCAGCTTTTCGACCTAGCTTGAGCTGGAACAAGAAAATCGTGCGAATTCGCTTCTTATCCATGTTTTATTTGAAGCCCTAAAAAAACTCAATAATTCCAGAACAAAAACAACACACCGAATAGATAGAGCAAGAAACGAGCTTTAAAATGATATATAACACGACCACATTTAATTCAAATTTTTATTCAGAAATCATTCATAAAAGTAGATGACATAAAAACCGCAGAAACTTTTTCACCGACCTATATATAGTCCAAACTGGCCGGTGCAGCAGCATACCGTATTTGCATACTGTGTAAAAACTTTCCTCGCAAACTTTTTCGTAACAGCTTCAACCCTAGGAATCATTAAAGCTTTGGATAGTCAGCCTCAGCAGAACTATATTTACTTTTCAGATCCGAAAAACATTTGAGTTCAAAAGCAGTCATTAAAATGACGCTAAAAACGCGAGAAAGCGCCGCCGCATTCTGACTGAAACCAAGACGATATTGTGATTCTGAGAAACTATCCTGGGGCTCATTCAAAACCAGGCAGTAGAGTTGTCCTAATAGTGAGTTTACCAGGTCTGGAGGTGGACGAGACCCTGAGAGACGTAAGAAGGCGCGATCTCGAAGCCGGAAAAGCAAACGCTCGCGCTCAAGAAGACACAGGAGTAGACGTTCTCATAAAAGAATGGTTAGATCAAGATCGAGACGACGAAGGTCTCGAAGTCGAAAAAGGACGCACGAAGATGAGGACTCAATGCCGGAAGTCGATGAGCAGCGCCTCAGCAGATCTCAACGGTAAATTATGTATTTTTTGCTCTGTTTTAAGAAGCGCCAAGATTTCAGGGAGATAGAAAATTATTTCGAAAAATACGTTAACGACGAAGAAAGAAAATGATCCCGCTGTCTAGTGGAACAGCACTCATTACTGCTAGATTACCGTCGTCAAGGCGAGAAGTAGCTGAACATGTTGAAGGACGAGTAGTGAACGGAAATTCGATTCAAAGCGCACACCGCTAATATAGTCAGTGGAGTGATCCTTCACAGATCTTTCAACGACAATAGTCATTCAGCCGTCACCTACCGCAGTGAGCCACCGAATGACTTGCGTAACCTAACGGCCCACGAAGTTGCAGGTCGTTTAATACTTCTTCTACTTCTTCGGATGTACGAGTACGAGGAAGTCTACCACAGCATCTGTCATCAGTTTGGCATTCAACATGTCATGTCCATTTGTATTGGGCGCAAATGAGTTGCGAATCCTGGAGTTGTCCTTCAGGTCGGACTTCCACCTCTCCAGCGCTCTGTGTGTACATTGTATGGGTTAAAAAACCCTTCAGTTGTGAGTTCACGCTTCGCTGCAATAGCAAAAAGCCGGGGCTGGTGGGAGTTGGATGCGTCAACCGTTGACTTTGTGACTACTCTGATTGTGCCCACTAGAATCCACGTTGCCCTTCGTCGTTGACCGATTTCACGCATCGTATAGCTGGTCATGTCATGCTGACATCAAATTAAACCAAAAGAAGATTTTCATTTTGAGGACGAATTTCCAAAAAAGAAGCGTTTCTCCATTGTCACCTCATCATCATTTGGGGTTGGTCATCATCCTGGTGTTCCCCATATTCATCTCTAGATCGACATGTCTCCTCACTTCATCCAGCTCGGTAGACAGTACCGCTAAGCTCTACCGCAATACTGCGGTGTTGTCCGCTAAGTAATCAAGAGATCTTCTTGGCATCAGAAGCACCCCTCTGCAATCCCGGTCCAGCTGGCACGTCGTGCGCTTATGATGTCATGGTAACCTCAAATCAAAGCTGGAAGTAGCTATTCACTTTCCAAAAGACTTTCCCAAGGATAAGCATTTGTCCATAGTCACTCCATCATAATCTAGGGTTGGTCATTACCCGATGTTCCTTATATTCTTCTCTAGATCGACATTTTTCCACTTCACCCGTCTCGGTAAACAGCTTCCCTTAGCTCCACCACACTCCTGCAATGTTGCCCGCTAAGTATTCATGAGAACTTCTAGACATCTAAAGCACCCCTCTGCAATCCTACTCAAACTGACACATCACGTGCTAGAGGGCTGAAAGAAACAAAGATTGTAAAATAGAGCCTCTATGTTAGAAACCTTTTCCGCTCAAGACGGAGTGATGGTTTCCACTCTTACTTCTTGAAGATGAGCATCGTCCTAGAGCTTTTTTCCGAGGAGTCCATCGTGACGGTATGGGTTCAAGCTTCGGCAAGCAATATGTATGTGGCACGAGAGAGATACGATAATAATTTGGCTGTATAGGGGGCTTAGCTTGGGATCATGTTTGACGCTACATCTGACCGCGACAACGTGCACATAGTCGGCGCAAATCGCATTGACACTTTGCTCTCCTCATTATGCGTGGGCGCGAACTCGGTGCTCATATCCTTAGATATAATAAGTAGAACATAAGTGATCAGAGTTTGCGCAGAAGCACAATAAGGAACGCAACGTATCACAAGGAGCGCAACGTTTCAAAGCGATCCGTGCCGACAGTCTATCAGAAATATCGATTGCCGTTCGATATGAATGATAACCTTTGTATCGCGTCGCCAGCCGCAAGAATTATAAACCTGACCATGGGTAGGCAAAGAAATGACTATGTGATCGCACTGCCTCTCAGCAACTACCCATACGTGTTTTAGCAGAGCGAAGCAGCTGGGTTCAAAGAGCCGATCGTCAAGAAGGAAGCAGTCTAGAAGTAGATCTAGGAAGGTAAGATCCAGGTCAAGAAGTAGACGATCAGGAAGGAGTAGGCGATCAAGAAGCAGGAGATCGACGAGAAGGCGACCTAGAAGCAAACCAAGGAGCAAGCCAGACAGCAAACCAAAGAGCAAGCCAGAGAGCAAACCGACGAGCGTTTCATGGAGCAAATCAAGAAGCAAGTCAAGAAGCAGGTCTTCGAAACGCGGGAAAATATCTGTGGGTTTTCTTCTATATACGTATATAACAGCCGAAGATGTTAACATGAGCTCTTAAGGGTCAATATGTGCATGTGAAAGCTTACGATAGGAGAACACCCACGAAAACTCCACCGAGAACTCCACTGGTGAGTGTCATTACTTGTTTCAGTTTTTGTTCCCCTGCTTGCGTGAGACAGTTCAAGCAATCACTTCTCTAAACTACCATAAAGAGTATGCCCGGGCTCCATTAGAATTGTTCGCTCCTGCATTTTGTATATGGAGCTTTGTGTTACTGCTCTTGGCGCACCCTAAATTATTATCAACAACTAGCACAAGAGGTCTTGTACGAGCTCACAAGCCATTTGATCCAACTCATTAGCAAGAGAATTAGCCCTGCGCCACCCTGATCACAACATAAAAACTCAAACCACAGCAAGATCGGAAAGTGGTCACTTGAGACTATGAGTTTGCATGATTTTCAGCGCGATTTTTTGGATGAACTTGTGGGAGTGCCGAAGTGTGACAAGCCGAATTGTAAGATCTGTAAGATTCTGGAAGAGCAACGACGTTTACGAGAAAGGAAAAACAGCAGACGCTAAGACGATTCCTTTCAAATCTTCGAATAACAATATCATAAAGTTTCTTAAACTGGCTGTGATCTTGCTTCGGTTTGAGTTTTTCCGTATGAGCTGGGCCCGTCGCAAACTCCCGGTCAGCATTATTAATTCGTGCTGACTGTTGAGATGATAGCCAAGTATCAACGTAGATATGCGCATGGTGAAGCATAGCAGGCAAGAGCACAACCGCAGTACCTGATGAGATTGCTAAACCAGGCTGGAGTCAGATGTACTCCACGAATCATCCCGAAACTAGCGTGCCGCGATATAGCACCGCTATTCGAGCGAAATCACAGCCCTACTTAGCCGTAGGTTACAAATAGCAGCTTACGACTCGAGACAAAGTTTTGAGGCGGAACGCAAAAATTCATTTTCATTTGTGTAGAATCGCGTCAGGCAAATGTACCTAGCTCGAGCGGGATCACGTCCGCTCCGTAATTTTGAAACTGCGGATTCGAACCTTGGTTTAATGCGCTGCAGCGTGCACGCTCCGGGTGGGACATTTTGCGCGTTGGAACCGCTCTCTAGCAATCGATGATGAAGAGGTAGCGTGTTGCGTCCTGTGCGAAAACTACGCTTTGCACGGAATTTGAACCATCGCCGCGTAGCATGGATACTGAACCATTTACCTCTACGCCACAGCGCGCGACAGTGCGACGCGACCCATTTCCTTCAAAATGAACGGTTCGCTCCACCCAACAGCCCTCTGGCCAATGATTGTTCGACGTCTCATCGGCTTCTAAAGCAATCAGCACAATAGCCCACCGAGTGTCATCCTAACTTTTCGCTTCGCTGATGGGGGTTATTGCGGTGCCTGGGCTATCCATGAACACGAAGGCATGATTCACTGAATGGATACACATCAATGGATTCGCTACAATGTTTGCATACCATCTTAGCGGTAAACCCAATTGCAACCCATGATTTGTCATTCACAAATCCCAGACCTGCTCTGTGTGTTTGTCACTATGTGGTGCGGACGGATCGAGCAAGCAGTATTATTCTATGCAGAAGTCCGAGCATAAGTACAACGTCACGACACTTTAATTAGATCCTAGGGAGTTTGGTCTACGGTCAAATACTGCCGTTTGATGGAACTGCTAGTAGAATGATGCAGTGACTATTAGACTGCAGTCAGACCTTTCAAGCGCTGCTATACTCTGTTTATCTTGAATTGCACAAAACTCGGTCCGCCAATAGTCCTCCAATTGGCCCTCTAGTACCGTAAAATACGTCCACGACGCGTTCTCGACAGACCCGGGAGGCAGGGTGGGTGGCCGAGTGACGGCATTGACGAATCGATTGCTCTGCACACCGGGTGCACACCCGGGTGTGCCAAGAAAGCGTCGTGGACGTGCACTATGGTACTAGCGGGCCAATTAGAGGACTATTGGCGGACCGTGTTTTTTGCAATTCAAGATAAACACAGTATATAATAATCACATCACGAAAGTCGAATTCGCTCTACTGAGTCGGTTTGAGCATGCATGAAAGGATGAGGTGCCGAATGATACTGCTTGTGAATATGTTTGAAGCTTGAAGCTCTGGATAGAGGTAAGGATAGCGACTTGAAAAAATGTACTATTTTTGCAGAAGAAAGCCAGCCAGGAAAAGAAATCACCTCGACATCGACGATATGTGAGTTTGCAACAGACAACGTCATTGTGTTTTCAGTGAGCCGCTCTGCCACATGACTGACTTAGACCTAAACTGACCGATCGTCTAGCACTTTGACGCTTTATGACGCAATAATGAGAAATGGGCACGGCCGGCAGCTGTCAACGCAATGCACCCGCCCACCTGCCGAAAGCTGGCACATTTTGACTACCATACGAAAAATTTTAGTCCTCTGGTAAAGACTCGAGCCGAAGCAGTGCTGGTGGTGGGACGCGTGTTGCCAACGTTACAGCTGACGACAGGTCTAAAGTAGGTGATAGTTTGCATTCAAGGTAAATGATTCATCTCAGATGAGAAGGGTGGCAGGAAGCTGTCATAGAGACGAAGAGAGTGTTATGGAAGTGCGGAAACACACGCGTGGACGAAAGGCGACATTATAGTCACAATGAAGTAGCAACCGGCACAGAAGATATGCGAGAAGCGTCCATGGCGCTGACGACCGCTCTATTTCCTAGATTTGTTTTACGTCCACGTTGTCGGAAGGCGCGGCTGAGATAAGCAGAGTGGCTTGACGTGGAGGATCCTCACTTCTATTACGACGACTGCCACCTCATTAAAGCCCTGGACCACGAAGTTGGTAGGCCTTATTCCAGAATAGTGGTCCCATAAACAACGAAGGCCAATGAAGGAACGAATTTGAAGGACAGCAAGACGATTCAGCTTAGAACTACCCTGAATCGGACGAACCGTGAAGGGTGATGAGCATCATTCATTAGGAGTGGAACGCCTACTGGATGGTAGTGGGGGCTTATGTCCTGTGCGCTACAGTGGCTCATATCTGACTTGGCCGTCAATCTACCGCTGATCTCACAATCCGTCTGATCACTTAGTCATCGTTTTGAGGCTTACTGTTGCTAAGCGCTCAATACCGACTGAATCGCAGAACTCGTGAGTGAACAGTTTTAATGTGGACTGTTTGACCTTATTATTGTAGTAGCCAAGTACGGAAGCCAATGAGCAACTCTAACGTAAAAGGAAATGACGCTCCCCACACGAAGATGATAGGAAGTCGACGAAGATCTGTGAATACCACTAACTAAACACATCTTGGGAAGAATCACCGTCAAATTTTTCCATCCTCGCACACACAGCCTTTGATATGTGACTCGACTAATAATAAGGCTTCGAAGCAAGTATAGCGGGTATCCGAGCTCAAGTATAGCAGCACAAATATATAGCACTTCGAGTAAATAGCAGTGCTGCACCGCTATTAACAGCAGGCATTTCACCACATTTGCCCTACAACGCCAACACTTGATTTATTCTTCGACGGAGTTCTACCACCATTAGATGCTCTGGACTGGGAAGTGTGATGGTACGGTAATGCGTACATTGTCGGGAAGTAATAATGGTCTATATTCGACTCGCTGGTCGAAGCGATGTGTGCAGTGGTGATTTTGGATGGGACCAAAGAAGACCAGTCACACCATGAGGTCTGTAATGAGAAATATCAAGCTATACATCCGAAGCAAAGTTGGCCGAGTGGTATAGCCTGCTGGTTGCAACTGCAAGAAAAAAGAGATTGCTTCTTTTTGCGTACAGGGACTACAACTCAATGGTCCCTATTGAACAATACAGGTGCTGATGACTGACGTGTCTCTCTGCAATCGATTGGCAAGACGTCGTGTACAGTCGTCACGGATTGAACTGATACATACTTTGCGCTACGTAGCTAGAATTCAGAGAAATGAGGCTTAGAAGAATGAGAACAGAAAAAGAATTGTGATAATTTGAATGAACCGAAAGAATCATGGATGGATGAAAGAAATTACGAAAGAGTATTACACTCATTACGCTCCGTCTATAGCAGACGACCAGCGTCAAAGCATCAAGGCGTCCGGCTGCAGTGGTCGCTGGGGAGTCAGATCAATAACAAATGCTGAAGATGCAAAACCCCAGCGTCATATTACGGTCACTTGACGCTAGGACGTCTGCTATGGACGGAGCCTTACACAATGATCGTTGGCACAGACTCGGTGCACGTATGTTACAAAACGCAAAGGCACCTTACAGCAGAATAATTGCGGTCCAACGTATCGGGTATCCGCCCTTTGCCGTAGTTTTTCTCTACCCCGTTCGAGATTGGCTACTTCAGCCCGCAAGGCACATCTCTTCAAAGGGATTCACGCCAACTTCCTCAGATTTCACGAGTAAATGTTATACAGAAACGTTTAGTCAGATGGGTATACTTCAAGGGAGTTTGTTTAGAACAAAGAAGAAGCATATGGATGACTAGAACTCTCATAAGTGTCAGAGCGCCAGTGAAAACGCAAAATCGTATTATTGTCTCCTGTATAAAAATAACTAATTCCATATCAATTCAGGTGGGCCAGATCTCGATGGAGACGTTGGGTGTGGTAAGTTATGATGATCGTTATTTCTTAAAGCGCGCAGATACATGCATATATGCATATGTGGGAGGTTTCGTCGGGCAGCCGGCTACAGCACATTTGCTATTACTTCTACCCAGAACAATGCACAAACGAAAATTGTCAGTGAGCGAAACTGAAACTGAAATGACGAAAACGGTACGGACCTAAAGTCCTATCCTGGTGTTGACACCAAGTGAATGAAAAGGAAGGCACAGATAGTGAAACAGTGTCTACATAAGCCACCCCATGAGGCGAGACAGCCTCCCAAAAAGGTTCGATTGAACGAGCCTACTAGACAGATGCATTGAACGACTTTTTTCACAGAAGGCCTGCAATTGTGATGAGTGTTCCCGACACAAGCCAAGGACCGAGATCACCCCGATAAAGGCTGCGACACCTCGACGGCCATGGTCAGCGGCAAAACATAAATGTGAGCTTTGCTTTTAACCTCCTCAAGGGGCACGTACTATTTCACTGCATGTTTTCAGCAACCACGACTGAATCACCGCTACGAGTTTCGCATAGAAAACCGCAAACACCTCGACGACCGTGGGCTAAGAAATCTGAACGTGAGCACTGAACACTATGGTCTGTGGCATTGAACTGATAAGGGAGCCGCGAAGCTACTTTGCGAGAAAAGCGACTGCCGGAGAACTCGGTCACCCCATCCCGCGATGACGCCACAACTCGATGTTTCATTCACACAAAACTGTGCACAGATTCGGGGTCTCATTCTCTCTTCAAAATCGGAAGAATAACCGACTCAGGGGCTTCATATTCCACAAGATATCGGATTCCTGAGTGCGCTTATTTGGCCGATCTCGGCTGAAACCGTAGCGGGTACGAGTTCTCATACTCGAAAACAAGCACGCTGGAAAACGAAGTTATAACGGCTATTCATCGAATTATTTCGCACCCAATCGTTGAGTGTGACTTGATCGACGAATCAACGTAGACAGTGGTGCCTGAAATCATTCTTCTATGCAGCAACGCCGCCACATTAAGCCCTTACCCCGACCACAGCAGTGGGTATGAATGTGTCTTGGATGGGAACTCCTGGGGCCGGATTCATCAATGCGTGCCGTTTGGTAGGGGTAAAGGCGTCGGCGATTTTGATGATTACACCGTGAGGGCCCATGGTATCCTATCGGAGCAGTGTCTCAGCTGCCCCAGCCTATTAGGTGCTCAGAGAGTCGGGGGGTCCTATTCGGCCACGATAGGCTTTCTATTCGGGTACCTAGTCGAGTTGAAAGGAACTTTTGCAGCAGCACGTGCTGCTCCGAGGAGCACGTGGCCTGTTCGATGAGACTACGTGACGCAGAGAGACAAAACCCTTGCTGCACCCCCATTTCCCACGCGGCAGCACGTGGCTTGTTCGATAGCACTACGTGGCGCAGCGAGGCAAAACTTTTGCCGCACCCTATTTCCCACGCTAAAGCACGTGGCCTGTTCAATAGGAGCACGTGGCCCAGACATGCAAAACCTTCTCCAAACCCCGTTTCCTACGCAGCAGCACGTGGCCTGTTCGATATGAGCACGTGGCGCTGGGGGCGGGCTCCCACACCTTCGATGGGGGTGGGTCTCCCCCCAACAAGGATACGGTCCAAGTCTCGAACCGCAGTAGGGGATCACCCCCCAGCAGTCCGCGACAGGGACATCACCTTCGCCACGGTCGACAGCGAGGGAGCTCCCCCCGCTGAGGACCGTGGGAGAGACCCCTTACCGGTTCAAAAATCGTCCAGAAAGTGACTCGTAGTCACCTTCCAGGAGCAGCCCGAAAGGCGCACTGCGCTTTCTTTGGGATCAAGCCCCTTATATACGTGCTGTGCGGCTGACATGCGCCGGGTCAGTTCTGAAGCGATCGATCAACGTGTTCAATCATGGGCATTGTGGCTCGTTCGTCGTCCAAACTCATCGTAGTCGAATCGAAAGCGTATCGTGGCCGAGTGGATCGGCTATGATTGGCGCCACGTGCTTCTCACCTGGACGACGATTAGGCCACGTGGCGCAAGGAAATTACGTGGCCATATCGTCGTCCAACCGCTTTGTGGTCGAGTCGAAAGCCAATCGTGGCCGAATAGAACCCTCCGACTCCCTGAGTGGGTAGGCCAAGGGCGCTGCCGGTTAGCGATCATCCGCTTCTGCAGGGTAACCATCGAACGTGCCGACGCCTTTACCCCTACCCAATACTGACGTATTGATGAATCCGGCCCCTGCAAGTCACGTAGTATCAGCGGTCTTGGGTAGAAAGCTACCTAAACCTAGCTTCTACCTGCTCAGGAGTTGTCCCTTTTCAACGCGAGGTTCGCTATTCTAATGCGCTGCGAAATTTTCTCTGCCATGGGACTGGTCATCTCGCAAGCCGGCAATCTTCGCATCCAGCGTGCTTGATCTCGACCATCCACTGTGCCTTCTACAGGCACTTATAGATTCAGGCCAGCTCTGCAAACGGTATCATGTCCACCGCGAAGAATCGGTCCATACCAGGGCAATCGCGTTTTTTCTGCGATTTTAGCAATACCGACGGTAGAGACGTCTGCGTAACGCCAACTCTACGCTCAGCCCTCTCAGCGGCAGACCAGGAATCTGCAGCCGGCTAGTGCGCGGTTGATCGGACTTTATTTTTAGAGATTTTTAGCTTGAGACCAGGTCGTCTTAGAGTCCAATGATTTACTGCCACCTCTATTAATCTATACTGACACGAGATTCAACGTAGGCCCTGATTCATTTCAGATGAACTTTTGTTTTCGATTATCACAGCGCGGAGCGTTGCCTTTTTCGTCGAGATCTCCTTATCACAAATTAGATACTATTGAGGTTCACCGCTCCGCAGCTGGTGATAATCAAATTCCGCAGACCACTAAGGGTTTGTCCGAGTGTGCCTACCTAGACTGCAGTCAGATGTGAGAGTGAAGCCATGCTATTTACAGGCCATAAAACGGCCAATGTCTCACCGTCGACTGCGTACCACGCGCTGCGC
The DNA here is from genome assembly GCA_029168955.1 of Aplectana chamaeleonis. Taxonomy (NCBI): domain Eukaryota; kingdom Metazoa; phylum Nematoda; class Chromadorea; order Rhabditida; family Cosmocercidae; genus Aplectana; species Aplectana chamaeleonis. Next base: position 2,214,843 of record JAPDOI010000033.1, on the reverse strand, counting down.
GACCGCACGCGCGTCGGAACTAGACGGGTTGTGCCCGCCGCGCGCGGAGTTTGGACCGCCGCGCGACGTTTCGGCCGCCGCGCGGCGGCCGAAACTCGTCGCGCGGCGGCCAAAACTCGTCTGCTTCCGACGCACGTGCGGTCGCGCAGCGCGTGGTACGCAGTCGACGGTGAGACATTGGCCGTTTTATGGCCTGTATAGACGTCAGCGCTGAAGTTCTTACAATAATTTATATCCGTGGTCCGATCCTCTGTTTCCCAAAATCTGAACTGAGCCAGTCGGTCATTTGAGGTTTACAGCTTTCGCTCGAGATCGGATTCCGCCTTGGATGCAGGCATTACAACATAAACATACCTTACGTACCTGAGTTGGTCGTCTGGCTTCCGCCTCCGAGCACACTAACAGAGAACGAGAACTCACTGGCCTTCCAGCATGTAGGGTCCTGGCCCAGCCGATGAACTTTTCTTTTCTGGAGCTGCTGCATGGCGGATCAATCTGCTTCATTTGACATGAAAACAAGTCTCAGAGTCAAGGAAAAAATAAGCTTGTCCTGTTTTTACGCGGTTTTTCGATGATTACTGCGACAGGCATACGCAATGGCGCCCAACTTACGCAGGACAAACATCAGTGTTTTATTCAACTCCTTTTCCTTTTTTCGGCCATTGAGAACCACTTCATCGTGAGTTTTTAGCAGCCGCTGTGCAAGAGCCATCACCAAAGCAAGTGTCCCATGGGAAGCCTCGTACACCACGTCGACCATGGGTAGCGAAACCTGAACGTGAGTCGTAAATAATGGGGCTTAATTTATCAACGAGTCAACACTAGTATCATTGGATTTGATCCATAGGCACTCGACTACCGTGAGTAGAGCTAGATAAATGTATCGACTTGTGAGCCCGATTATGTTATAAACGGCAGCTATAGCTACTCGGTGTAGTTGTGGATGTCTCTCCCTTGGCGTTGGAAACGGTAAGCAAAAAGCAGTGGTCATGAATGCAAACAACTTTTGGTTTCTCACCGGAGGGCGAGAGATTCGAGGCCTATCGCAAAAAAATGTCGAGAAACTGTTAAAAATATAAAAAGGTCCTATACGACGTTAATACACAAAATTAGTTCGCGAACACCACTTGTTTCCTCGACGGCCTACGAATAGGAACAATGGTACAGTGCGGTGCAAAAATATAGAGCCACCCTAATTTTTTTATCCAGGCGATCAGACCATTGACTTGGCAACTTGTGAACACGACCACTGAATTGGGCAGTGTCGAGAACCCTAGCAACCAAGATTTCAGGGAATTCGATTTTCTGCAATAGTAGCAAATATTAGAACCTTTTCGGGAAGCAACCGCTCTCAAGTGGTGCGAAACTTTAGGGCCATTCTTATTAATGTATGAATTGATTCACGTTCCAACTTAGGTATAAAAATGCCACGTGAGGAAGCGAAGACATTTTGGAATGTTTGACAAAACGGCACAAGGTTTTCTGTTGCCGAGCAGGCCCAACTGACGCCCTGCAGAAGGCGGGCCTCTCCAACCGGCAAATTGCTGTTCAATTGGAGAGATCGCACAAGTGCATCGACAATTGCATGAAGAGTCCTGCCGGATGTAGGAAGAAAATTGAAGCTGGTCGACCTAAGAAACTGTCCAGGAGTAAATAAGATGCATATTCCACGTGTGGCATCGAACAGTACGCGATCTCTCAACGACATTCGAGGACGTTTGAACCTCCCGGTTCCTAGATAGACTGTTCTGCGATCTTTCCAGCGCTGTGCTCCCTTTGTCCGTGAAGTAATGAAGTCAGCTTCGCGCCTGACTCCACGTGACAAACTCGCAAGGCTGCGGTTTGTCCGTAGGAAGATGGCTACCAACTGGACAGATGTAAGTCGCTGAAGCTTCTGGCCTGGTGAATCGAGAGTCACTGTTTTTTAAATTTCAGATTGTTTTCCGACGAGAAGAAGTGTAGTCTAGATGGTCCAGATGGTCGTACTCACTACTGGCGGAATTCGCGAAAGGAAAAAAGACTTTTCTCGAGGCGCGATTTCGGAGAATGAAGTCTGATGGTCCGGGCTGCGTTCTGTGGTCACGGACGAGTCGCCCTAGACTTCGTGTCGTGCAGGATGAACAGCACAGACTATCAAAGAGTGCTAAATGACAATCTCCGCCCTATCATACGCTTCATCAGCCGGGAAGCCTCGTGTTCCAACAGGACAACGCTTCGATTCACGTCTCACGGTCAACTTTTGATTTGCTAGAGGCCCATAACGTGCAAGTTTTGAAATGGCTCGCATATTCTCCTAACTTAACTCCAATGGAAAACCTGTGGGGTATTGTTATGCGCAAGGTTTTAGACACGGCGCAACATTTTCGTCAATTTCTGAACTGAAAACTGCCATTGTGGATGCATGGGCTGCTGTAGAGCAAACACCTATCACTAATCTAGTCAGCAGCATGTCAAATAGGATTTTTGATGATTGAGTCAACAAAGAACGTGCGATTGAGTATCAACTTTGTTTTATTTAGTGTAGAAGTTACAATAAATTATTGTTTCCGCCCGTGGCTCTATAGTTTTGCACCACTCGAGAGTGGCTGTTTTCCGAAAAAGACACATTACTTTTTATTGGACGATCCTAATTTTCGGGAATCATGTCTCCCAGGGTTTTCGCCACTTCTGAATTAATTGGTTATGCTCAATTTTCACAAAGTTTGAGATCTGATCTGCTGGATGCAAAAATTATGGTGGCTCAATAGTTTTGCACCGTACTGTATACTTGTGCGATACATAGCCGCGGTCGATAAGCACAGCGGCAAATTTTTACAAGATCGATTCCCGTTGCAGCTGATACGCGTACTGTAGCGTGCACGCCCGAGAATGCAGACCAATTTTCTGTTTTTCATTATCCTGGCAATTATCCGGTGTGATTTCCTTGTCAAATCTCCGAAAAGGGAGCCGCCGAAGGCGGAATTCTCTCATTTGAAGGCTCCTCTTTCAACAAAAATATTCTAACTGGGCACAGTCCGAAAGAATTGGCTTGGGTACTAATGAAACCTCTCACTCAGAACAAAGCAGCCAAGGCACAGAAGATCAACAATTCAGATTTAATTTCGCGAAATTTTTTGAAGAAGATGAAGATGGCGTGCAAACTGATGAAGAAATTTAGAACTACTGAAAAGCAAATAATATTAGTTAACAATCCCATTACGAAATCGGAAAGCAACACAATACGATGAAGTTGAACGTAAAAAACATGCCCCAACCCAACAAAAAGTAAGAAAATCGAAATTGGGAATCCTTTCGCTGTCGCTTGTCGCAGCGACACCCTCACCAGCACACGCGACAAAGTTCGGCACAGTCCGGAGACTCCAGGGCCAGTAGCAATCCCCCAATGTGGTGACTTTGAAGAGGCGGCCGACCTCAGGTCGATGACGCCTGGATGCCTCCTATGGTTGCCACCCTAGAGCGAGAATTATTCTCGAAGAGTAGCGTTCAATGCAAAACTCTCATTAATCGAAGGATTCCAACCAACACAGCTCCAACCTACGCAACGTATGCCCAACACAGCACCTTAGACCACTAGGCCACATGTCCATGTGTGTAGGGCTCTTTCTGTTTTACTACATACAGTTGACCGCAATGTTAAAGGGACATGGTGCGGTTGCGGACTCGCGCTAAAACTACGGTAGAATCTGGCACTTTGCCAGATTTCGTCATCGATCGGCGCCACAGCTGATATTCTCGTGAGCAGAGAGACGACGGTTGGCGCCGATAGATGACGAAATCTGGCAAAGTGCCAGATTCTACCGTAATCTAGTGCGAGTCCGCAACCGCACAATGTCCTTTTAACATTGCGGTCAACCGTACACTCCCTCCACAGTTTTCCGTATTCATTGTGACTTTGATCGAACTAGCAGAAGTAAATATGGGTTAGATGGGATTTCGAAATGTTCTGCGAAAATTATCAAAGCGAGTGCATGTTAGATTTGAAAAACGACTCTGAAAATTTCTTGTTGGATGACCGTTTAACACTAAAACCACGACACACAATACTTTGTAGTATGATTGTCGGGGGAGCCAATCTCGTGTTTTTTTTTCACAAGGTGAACAAAAAAGTTCAAAGAATTTTTTTTAAATTATGGACTATTTTTCCTTAGTATGTTTCACGCTCCCAGTCAACATAGAAAAAAAATGAACATGGACTGAAGGAGGAAAACGATAAAAGCGGGACTTAGATGAAAACTCGTACAGCATTTAGTACCTAGTACACGAGGATCACGTAAGTTTCATGCCCTTTTCTGGAGAACAAAACCGTTTTTCATCCATTTATCTTAGCTGGCTTTGTAAGCAAATCTGATTTTATCTGTACTGAGCGATTATTGGGGAAAAAATCTGAAAATGGTTGAATATGGCCATACCAACTTCTAGGAAATTGAAGTTGCGTTTACAATGGTAGTAAAGTAGTAAAGCACGTGAAATCTATAAAGGAGATATAATCATGGCAGCTACCTACAATTTGACCTTAATCTCCCACTAATCTTCGCCAGGATTCAATCAAACGTCAATAAAAGCTTCGAACGTTTCGCCTGTCATTCCCATCAGCTGGCAACGGAGTTGGATGGCCGCCAGCCGGCGGGTGCAGTTTTTCCTAGCTCACCTAGACAACGAGATAGGACGTCGTGCTGTGCTGGAGTGATAAGTGGACAGCGGACTGGTCGCTTCGCAAGCGCTCCACTGCCCTTTCTTGGAGCGCACTTGCTTCACAAAGTCAGCACCATTGTACGTGCTCGACCCCATGACCGCGGTATCGACCCAGCTCCTCGTCGCTCCGCCCGCTATTTCTCTTTCCTCTACGGCGGTGAGCGAAGTCACCACCCGTTTCTTGCAGTAAGCCACCTCACAAAAGAACGCTCTTTGCTCCCAGGTGGCTGACTGCAATGGTCATTAACTTGAGCGGCGCCTGTGCATTTCTATGCCGTCTCGTTCACATTGATAGCCGATCAGTGATTGACACAGTCACCACGCAGTGACATCCGGTAGCTGCCACCTTAAAGGGAAGATTGCTACTGGCCCAGGTATGACACCCTATGGCCGGGATCATACTTCCCTCGACCATCGGCGACAGCGCATGTCAGGAATATCGATTTCCGGTTTATTTTGATAGTAAGTCTTGTGTCGCGTAGCTCATCGCTGGAAGTATGGTCCTAGCCCGTGGAAACACGGCGCCGCGACGGGTGCTCGCCAACTGTTCGTTCCTGCAATGACCGCCGCTTTGTCCCGATGTTTGTCGAGTCGCCATCGGAGCAACGACATGCCTGTCGCTCACGACAGCGAGGTAATATACCAAAGACCTTACTGCGCTAACGCCCATATCACCTTCAAATTTTGGGCCCCTATTCAGCTCTTCTTTCAACATTGCTACTGGAACGGGGTCCGACGCTGTCGATTTCCGGTGAAAACTTGAAGTCCGTTCTCATCGTAAGCACTGCCTTCCAAGGACACGCTAGCTCCCGCGCACGTATTTACCAGCTCAAGGTCGTACAGGCCATAAAACGGCCAAAGTCTCACCGTCGACTGCGTACCACGCGCTGCGCGACCGCACGCGCGTCGGAAGCAGACGATTTTTGACCGCCGCGCGACGAGTTTCGGCCGCCGCGCGGAGGCCGAAACGTCGCGCGGCGGCCGGAACTCGTCGCGCGGCGGCCGAAACTCGTCTGCTTCCGACGCGCGTGCGGTCGCGCAGCGCGTGGTACGCAGTCGACGGTGAGACTTTGGCCGTTTTATGGCCTGTACCTCAACGGGAAACGCGGCATTCAGCTACAGCACGCTGCCCAGATGTCGTACGTTCGAGCCGTGGCAGTACCACGGCTCGAAGATCGCCTCCGTGCAAACCGACGTCATCCCCTCCACAAAGATGATTTTTGTTATGGGAGAGGTGCTGGCCGGCCGCAGCTCTCCTTCGGATTCTCCTGCGAAGGGCCGGCGTGGAGAGGAATCCTGGACCCGCTCAGAAGTACCAATGCGCCACGTGCGGAGAGGATGTAAACTGGAGACATACCAGCGTCCAGTGCTTCGGATGCCAAAGGTGGGTGCACTTCTCCTGTTCGGGTCTCAGTTCTGTGAGGCATCATAGCTCATCTTTTTGCTGTGTGTTATGCTCCTCACCTTCCATCTCAGATTCCTCTATCTCAAATCGCCCCCTTTCCATTGTGCGTATCAATCTAAACGGCCTTCGTGCCAAGCTTTCTGAGCTCTCTCTCTTCGCACGTACTTACCATCCAGACGTGATCATGGTTCGAGAAACCAAGCTCTCTCCATCCCCCATCTATCCTCATCCCAATATCCCAGGCTATACTTCTTACCATGCTCCAAAGTCATCTCTCGGCGGAGGAGTTTCTACTTTTGTTCTATCTTCACTTCCCTCACACCTCATTTCCAGCACCCCCACAAACGGTACTCTCGAGTACCTCTCAGTCCATCTCCCCTAAAAACACCCCTTTCTATTTTCAACATATACATTCCACCTAAAACTTCATGCCCTTCATCTTACAATCCTATCCCACTTCTCAAGCAGCTGAGCGACTGCTTCCTCTCATCCTCGGTCGTTTTCGCGGGTGATTTCAACGCTCACACCTTTTGCTCGTCTCTCGGTTCTGATGTTAGAGGAAATGACGTCGAAGAATGGACAGATGAGTGCGACCTGGTCATTTTAAACGATGATCAGCCCACTCGTCTCCCTGCCAACGGCCGATATTCTAGCCCAGACATATCTCTTGTCTCGTCCAACTTTTCTAGCTGCTGCACATGGTCTACCTCGACTACTCTGCCAAGTGACCACGATCCTGTCTTTGTCCACATCGATCTATCCAATTCTCTCGCTCCCTTTTCTGGTGTTCGCCAACGTTCTTATCTTAATTTAGGCCGAGCAGACTGGCGCCTGTTCAGTGAAGTTGCGCTTCGCCTAACGGCAGATTACCCGTGGAATGGAAGCGTGCACCAGAAAGAGTGCCATCTATCTGACGCAATCCGCAAGGCCATGAATGCGGCTATTCCTATCGGTCGCGTCAAGACGTTCTATCCAAATGTCAGCAGAGACATCCTCGACAAAATTAGAACGAGAGATGCGAGGAGAGCGGTTAATCATCTGGACCCCGTGGTTGCTGAGCTTGACAGTAAGATCAAAAAGGATTTGGACAGACACAAGAAAGAAGAGTGGGAGAAGTTCACCGGACAGATGGACTTTAAGACGGACAGTGCAGCTACTTGGAAGGTTTCACGGAAGCTTTTGGGTAAAAGCTCACCCGCCACCGTCTCCACAATCGAATTCGACAACGGCGTATTCAAATCAGGAAAGGAAGCCGCTTATGCGCTCGGGAAAAGTTTTTTCATCACCAGTGCTAAACGAGGTCCGCAGAATAGAGTGACTGTAAAAGAGCTGTGCCGCCTCCCGCTTATGAGCACGGCCGAAGCGTTTACTACGACGCAAGTCGAGAAGATTATAAAGGAAATGCGGAACTCTAGAGCTATTGGTCCTGATGGGATATGTCCTGCTGTCTTGAAGAAGATACCGAACGAAATCCTTCCGCTTCTCACTGATTTGATCAATACCTCGTTCAGATCGTGTACTATCCCGCAGAATTGGAAGACGGCAAACGTCGTGCCGCTGCCCAAGCCTGGCAAACCCCAAGCTTCAGTCAAGGGATATCGGCCCATTAGCTTGTTGTCTTCTTTTGCTAAAGTAGCTGAAAAGCTGATCGTCAAAGACCTGGCCGAACACAACGAGAGACAGGTGTTTCAGCATGGATTCAGAAGACTGCATTCCACCACGACAGCTTTGTTAGAAATTACTAGCTATGCAATTGATGGTTTCAACGCCTATAAGCCGCAGAGAACTGTAGCAGTTGCCTTGGATCTCACCAAGGCCTTCGACACAGTGAATCTTGGCATCTTATCAGACAACTTACTGGAGTCATCAATCCCGCCATGGCAATAGCGCTGGATAGCTGCATTCACTAAGGGAAGACGGGCTAGAGTGATGTTCCAGAATCATCTCTCAAACAGCATTCCGATTGCAGCTGGAGTTCCGCAGGGCGGCGTATTGTCGCCTGCTCTCTTCAGTCTGTACCTCGAAGATATGCCCGCCCCTCCCCAAGATATCAAGGTGGTCGCTTACGCTGATGATATGAATGTCTTGTGTCGTGATCGGGACATAAATGTGGCCGCCGCTAAGAATAACGGGAACTTGACCACACTGAAAAGCTTCTTCGACCGAAAAATGCTGAAGATTTCTGCGTCAAAGTCATCGGTATCCGTACTCACAACGGACCCATCTGAACACAGCGCACATCTGTATGCCGTATGGAATGGAGATCGTTTGCCTGCCGCACGCTTCCCAAAACTTCTCGGACTCGTGCTCGATCCATCGCTCAAATTCCATAAGAACACGGAACAGAAGCAGGCTATCGTTAAAGCGAAGCTCAACGTGCTTAGAGCCCTGGGCGGCACAACATGGGGTAGTAGCAAAGAAACCATTATTACAACGTATAAGGCGATCCTCCAGCCTGCACTAGAACCAGTTTGGCAGCATCTAGTTTCGGAATCCTCTTGGACTAAGATGCAACGCATACAGAATGCGGCTCTTCGAATCGCCATCGGGTGTGCAAGAAGTTCCCCGGTCGATCACTTGCATGCTGAGACCCGCTTATTACCAGTAAGGAAACACTGTGAGCTCCAGGCCCAACAATGTTTCATCAACATTGTCAAACAACCAAATCACCCCTCTTGGAGAGTGCTAAACCCCGTCAGAGAAAGAAAGATCAGAAAGCCATACGCCGATGCTCCCAGCAAAGTCAATCTGCAAAGATGGCACGACTCACAGCAAGAACGACTCCGTCTATTGCGCGAGGAGCATACTCAGTTCGTACGGTGCCATCTGGAAAAGGCGGTCATTAATCCCATATTGGGGGTAGTGCCGCCCCAAGTCTGCACATCCGAGGCTCAACTCGGAAGAAGGGCCAGGTGCACCCTGGCATCGCTGCGCTGTGGTCATTCTACCATGCTTATGTCCTACGCCAGCAAAATAGAGAGCAGCAAATCAGATGTCTGCCCGGACTGCGGCTGCCTCGGCCATGACACTGCACACCTCTTCAAATGTCCGGAGAGACCCACCACGCTGACCGTAATTGACTTATGGACGAATCCGTTACTGGTCGCCCAGTTCCTCAACCTATGACAAATCCCTCAATGTGGCTGCAAAGAAGAAGAGCTACAGCACTGAGTGAGCACAGGTCGGAAGCTTTCCTTGGGTGCTCACATTTGTAAATTGCAGAAAACTCGAGTTGTTGAGGGCCATTACTCTTAACCACTTTACCTACAATTGATTGATAGCAATGATGAATCCGCACCAAGTAATAACACTATGAAACGAATTCTCACTTTTGTTTCGTTCCTGGGTCGAAATTGTGTTTTCCTAACTCGTTAGGTCCAGAACAGAAAGGAAATCACTGTTATTCCATGAAAACTTTGCTGCCGTGACCGACACAATGAAATTTGGAGGATCACGTGTTTTCGAAAAAAATTCCCGATTTGCTTTTAATGCCGAGCTTCCTCAACTGCGATCGTTGTCCAGATGTTCCCACTGTTCACCTGAAAAAACTTACAGAACTTGCCTTAAACTCTCACAACATTCCAGAACGTTCTTGAACGTTGCAAAAGTAGCTGTACAAGTATAAAAGCACAGGTGTCCCGAACCGAGAATTCAATTCGTATTACTGTCACCGCTGCACATCAAGTCAGGTCTCATCAAGCGATTCGTCACTGTTCTTGACAAGGAGTCATCAGCACTTCAATACCTCCAAGATCTTTTTTCAAAAATGTCCGAGGTTAAGGGCAGAGCTGGTATATTAGTCGGACCACAGACCAGAAGGATCATAAAACATGAGGATTTTGCAAAGCTGTTGAACAGTACAGAGGGAGCGGCTTGGAACAGTTTCGCTGTAGTTGTTCTGGGCTTCCTATGTAGGTAATCACCAAGCTGAAATCTATGTGGATTTGATGCAAACTCTCATGAAGCATCACGCCAAAATGGAAGGCAGAATGCCTCTGAAAGCAAAGTTGGTGCGTTAGGAAGCTATTTTTTTTTCACACACTTCAGACATAAGCAATTGAAATATAACAGTTAGAAGCCAGGAACAAAAATCGTGTTATAGTGTAAACTAATCTGAAGCAAGGATTACGAATCAAAATAACGCTTTCAGCAGCCATCGTCACACGGTTATCACCAAGACCATCGCAGCGTATTAAGCCTCGGACACCCAGGAGAAGTAAGTATTTTTTGTCTGCTTCCGTAATTTTCTGAGTGAACTGCCACTTTCAAAAACCAAAAAAGCAGTGCTTCAGTTGATACCATCGTGTTACTATCATGGGCTTTCTTACACGGATTTGATCTACACACTCCTAGTCTGTGTCATTGAATAAAAAAGAAGCGGCGTATCTACTCAAGAAACGTGACACGTAATGCAGAATCGATATAAGGCTCATCGATGGAATGATTTCGCGCACAACAACGTGAACAGTGCATGCACTGCTCTACGGGGCATATCAAATGCCCGTACAAGTTATACATAAGTAAGTATAGTGTATAAAAGAGCTGACGAATGGAAGGGGCTGCAAAGGTAGATTGCCGCGCGTGATTGAAACCCCGTTGGCCTGTGATGCCATCAACAGCGCCCGGCCAGCCGCCTGGTCCTTTGCGTCAGACCAAATCGAAAACGGAAACCATATATATGCGGGTTCCCAAACACCTCATACAATGTATTCCTATACGTAAACCTCGCTCTCGAAATGTACAAAGACTCGGAGCGTGAAATCATACCTGAAACGAATGGTGGTCAGATACCTAAGGGCAATGGTATGCTTCTGCGACGCTTCGTCGTGGTCGCTGAACACAGCGGCAATTTTTTAAAGGACCGGTAACTGTCGCAGCTTCTACAGATTTGCGTATTACCCAGGAACTCGTGGTTGTCACCTGAAGGCGACCTGCAGGTCGAGCGCCGTCATGCCACACCACATCCTCACGACCTCCAGGTGACATTCCAGAGACCTCGAGGTAATATACACTTTGTGTTACCCGAAAGCCTCTGGCATGTCACCTAGAAGTCTTCAGGTTGTGGTGGAGCGTGACCACCTGCAGGTCACATCAAGGTGATAACAACCAACTTCCTCTCCTGTGTTTTCCGCGTTCACTCTACATTATATGCAACTTTTGAACAAATCTTAATACGGAAAATCATTACTATAGCATCATAGCAACATGAGAAAGTTAAATTTTCATTTCATTCCAAATAAACATGACAATAAGTACCAGACAACTAGTAAACAATCCCATCATCAAAAATAGAATAATGAAGAAATTTCTAGGCCGTTTCATCTGTTATTTTTTTGAGTCTTCACTCTATTTTGCAGTTGCTTTCTATTCTCATATATTTATATAACCCGGCCAAAGCGCCGCTTCGCGGCGCTTTGTCCGGGAACCGTAAGCCGGAGGGTTCGCGCCACTTCGCGGCGCTCTGCCCAAAAACCAAGTGGATTTTCTGAACAAAATAAATCTCTCACGGTCAGAAAAAACCCGGCCAAAGCGCCGCTTCAACACAACCGTAAGCCGGGGAGTTCGCGCCGCTTCGCGGCGCTCTGCCCAAAAACCAAGTGAATTTTCTGAACGAATTAAATCTCTCACGGTCAGAAAAAAAACCCGGCCAAAGCGCCGCTTCGCGGCGCTTTATCCGGGAACCGTAAGCCGGGGGTTCGCGCCGCTTCGCGGCGCTCTGCCCAAAAACCAATTGGATTTTCTGAACGAATTAAATCTCTCACGGTCAGAAAAAAAAACCGGCCAAAGCGCCGTTTCGCGGCGCTTTGTCCGGGAACCGTAAGCCGGGGGGTTCGCGCCGCTTCGCGGCGCTCTGCCCAAAAACCAATTGGATTTTCTGAACGAATTAAATCTCTCACGGTCAGAAACCCGGCCAAAGTGCCCTTCGCGGCGCTTTGTCCGGGAACTGTAAGTTGGTTCGCGCCGCTTCGCGGCGCTCTGCCCAAACCAATTGGATTTTCTGAACGAATTAAATCTCTCACGGTCAGAAACCGGCCAAAGCGCCGTTTCGCGGCGCTTTGTCCGGGAACCGTGTTGGTTCGCGCCGCTTCGCGGCGCTCTGCCCAAAAACCAAGTGGATTTTCTGAACGAATTAAATCTCTCACGATCAGAAACCCGGCCAAAGCGCCGTTTCGCGGCGCTTTGTACGGGAACCGTAGGGGTTCGCGCCGCTTCGCGGCGCTCTGCCCAAAACCGCGGATTTTCTGAACGAATTAAATCTCACGGTCAGAAACCTGGCCAAAGCGCCGCTTCGCGGCGCTTTGTCCGGGAACCGTAAGTTGGGGGTTCGCGCCGCTTCGCGGCGCTCTGCCCAAAAACCAAGTGGATTTTCTGAACGAATTAAATCTCTCACGGTCAGAAAAAAACCCGGCTGCAAGGCTTCGCGGCGCTTTGTCCGGGAACCGTAAGCCGGGAGTTCGCGCCGCTTCGCGGCGCTCTGCCCAAAACCAAGTGGATTTTCTGAACGAATTAAATCTCTCACGGTCAGAAAAACCCGGCCAAAGTGCCGCTTCGCGGCGCTTTGTCCGGGAACCGTAAGCCGGGGGTTCGCGCCGCTTCGCGGCGCTCTGCCCAAAACCAATTGGATTTTCTGAACGAATTAAATCTCTCACGGTCAGAAACTCGACCAAAGCGCCGCTTCGCGGCGCTTTGTCCGGGAACCGTAAGCCGGGGGGTTTGCGCCGCTTCGCGGCGCTCTGCCCAAAAACCAAGTGGATTTTCTGAACGAATTAAATCTCTCACGGTCAGAAAAAAACCCGGCCAAAGTGCCGCTTCGCGGGGCTTTGTCCGGGAACCGTAAGCCGGGAGTTCGCGCCGCTTCGCGGCGCTCTGCCCAAAAACCAAGTGGATTTTCTGAACGAATTAAATCTCTCACGGTCAGAAAAAAAACCCGACCAAAGCGCCGCTTCGCGGCGCTTTGTCCGGGAACCGTAAGCCGGGGGGTTCTTGCCGCTTCGCGGCGCTCTGCCCAAAAACCAAGTGGAATTTCTGAACGAATTAAAGCTCTCACGGTCAGAAAAAAACCCGGCCAAAGTGCCGCTTCATGGGAGCTTTGTCCGGGAACCGTAAGCCGGGGGGTTCGCGCCGCTTCGCGGCGCTCTGCCCAAAAACCAAGTGGATTTTCTGAACGAATTAAATCTCTCACGGTCAGAAAAAAACCCGGCCAAAGTGCCGCTTCGCGGGGCTTTGTCCGGGAACCGTAAGCCGGGAGTTCGCGCCGCTTCGCGGCGCTCTGCCCAAAAACCAAGTGGATTTTCTGAACGAATTAAATCTCTCACGGTCAGAAAAAAACCCGGCCAAAGTGCCGCTTCGCGGCGCTTTGTCCGGGAACCGTAAGCCGGGGGGTTCGCGCCGCTTCGCGGCGCTCTGCCCAAAAACCAAGTGGATTTTCTGAACGAATTATATCTCTCACGGTCAGAAAAAAAAACCGGCCAAAGCGCCGCTTCGCGGCGCTTTGTCCGGGAACCGTAAGCCGGGGGGTTCGCGCCGCTTCGCGGCGCTCTGCCCTATTAACCAAGTGGATTTTCTGAACGAATTAAATCTCTCACGGTCAGAAAAAAACCCGGCCAAAGCGCCGCTTCGCGGCGCTTTGTCCGGGAACCGTAAGCCGGGGGGTTCGCGCCGCTTCGCGGCGCTCTGCCCAAAAACCAAGTGGATTTTCTGAACGAATTAAATCTCTCACGGTCAGAAAAAAACCCGGCCAAAGCGCCGCTTCGCGGCGCTTTGTCCGGATTCATATAATCGCAAAAACGATTTTCAACCATGAAGTTCTGGAATCGTAGTGATGTTGTCATCTCCAGCTGATTTTCCATTCTTCACTTTCCGAACACATTTCTAAACCTCAGACGTAGCAGTAGGTTTCTCACTGACATCATAGTGTGCTCTCTGAACATGCATGAGCTCAACTGAAGTGTGCCCGAATGGGACTAGCAAACCATGCGGTAGGCGTCGCTGGCGCCGATCTCGGAAGAGCACTCGGAACGACGACGAGCCTTCCACGCAGCTGTTGACTAGGAGCGGGGCAGATAGCGGCTAGCAGCAAGCCAACTTCGTCGTTGTATCAGTTCTGCAGCCGAGGGGGGGGGGCGGGTGACAGCAGTTTGAACACTCGTCAGAGACCGGTGCACGCGACACCCACCTGCCACGCACGCCGGTCGCATGGCTCGCCTGTAGCATTCAGACTCACTTTACTGATAGCGCTGAACGATTCGATAACGAAGTGAAGTGAGACTTCTATAATGGAAGCGTCACACCACCAACTGAACTCCATTGGTCGTGTTCAGGTCAGGAAAACATCTCTCCAGATTTGCGGTGCATTGCACACGGTCCCTTTGAAGTTGCCGTGGCAATACCTTGCACACCTTTTCTTCACCATGTTTCCTGCAATCCGGAGAGCTAAACTACAGTTACCTCTAATTCCTATCAAACTGCTCTACCGGCCGTGCCTCTTCCGAAGCGTTCTGAACGCATTTGACGAAAGAATCGGAGTCGCAAAGTTTTCTCATTGATCGTACTCCTAAGTGAATAGAAACGCATTGTCGGAATTTTCTTGCATTCTTCACTTCTGATCCTAATCGAATCTGACATCTCACTCAGCTTTAGATCTTCGAATGTCCGATACAGGAATACTCCTCGTCAGAACAAAGTCGAGCTGTAGTTTCGAAGTTGTCATCTTCCAGATTCGCTATTCTAATGAAGAGAGCTGGAGTGGTTTATGCCACGTACGTTGATGGCTGCAACGATTCCTCTCGAATGTGGATACGATAATCAGATCACTGCATTCACGCAAATCGACAAGTCGCTAACCATTGTCAGTTGCTTGCTACTCTGGGTAGAACAATTTACCATGGATTTCGGATCACTGATCAAGTCCCATCTTAGCGTTGGCGTTGATTCCTAAGATAGTAACATGCTGACAATTTATCCTGGCTAGCAACTTGTTGAGTTCTACGTAGAACGCATCCATGGCATTTTTTCGGCGGTTCAATTGGGCGCATGAGCCCTCTAAAACCACAGCTTGAACCCGCTATGATCTCGCGAACGTACAAATGCATTCCAACACGGCGCTAAGCCAAATTTCTCGATCATTTTGAAATTGTGGCTTGTGGCAAAAGACTCAATAAACTTTTGGGTACAGGACCTAAGGTGTTACGAACTAAAGGTCTTACAAGGGAAGACCCTCCGAGGTAGAAGACTTCCTAAAAAAAGTTCTTCTGGGAGTTGTGGGCGATGAATATGACCAACCGGTAGAGGAAAAAATTAGAAAAACAACAAAATATAGTGGGCGCAGCAGCCACCATGGCTGTGCTTTTGGTTTTTCGGAAGCGAAAGTCGGCTGACCACTACATCTAAAACGCATCTACCTCCATCTGTTTTTTTTTGGATTAATACTGGGAATTTTTTCGAATTCTTTTCGCCAAAGGCTCACTCATTGACCTTCGAACTGCGTAGAATCGAAGAAAAAATTCTGCGCGATCAAGCCAACCTTAGTAGTTTTTGATGAAAGGTTAGCAGATGTATTAAGCAACCGATCGTCGTCTTCTGAAAATGAAAACTGCCGCCATGATGATAATTTTAAAACAGGGTTAATCGCTTTGCTTCCTACAGTGCTTTCTCTACGATGTTCAGCGAACGACTTTTGTGTGTACAAATAAGGTGATTTCCTGCCCTGCTTGTTGGCAGTGGCAACTTCAATCAAGTAATTAGAGGGATGGAATGCACAGTGAGCTCGGAAACGGCTTATAATTCATAAGTGGTTTAGAATCAAACCGCCAAACCTTGCATAGGGCATTTTTATTGTAATTAAATGTGTTTCGAGCATAAGAATTCACTTCAGCTGCTCCGAAAAGGACGTTGCAGGTAGTTTCAATTGTTTTTTTTCCAATTTTTCGCTCTTCCGGATGGTCCATATGTAAAACCCTACATACATTAATGTTTGTCTATCCATCCCAGTCCTACCCCGGAGGGTCCTCCGTTGTTAGTGTGTCGTACAGCAATGCCTTTCTGCACTAAAGGGGAAACTTTCGCGATCGAACGTCCTCTGTGTACACCCAACGTCTGCAGGGCTCTGTAGCCACAGACACACCGCGAGAAGGTACCAACAGACCTGTATACGGGCCCCAAAAATATGAAGGAATTTATTGAGCCCAACAAAATCATTTAGGTAAGGTCAGGATCATATTAACGCCGTGGCGTTGCGTGAAAAACAGCGGTGTCGATAAAACGCGGCTATATCGCGCACTGTGGAGGGATTCTGTTGTTTTGATGCGCAGAAAGGCGGTATGTGAAGTGAAACGAGATGAGATTTTCATTCAAAAATGGTTGGGCTGTCCGTTTCTTTACATTGCCGAAACCTTCCGCAAGCATGCATACCGCCGCGATTTTATTGCAACCGTTGCCCAATAGAGAGTGGTGACGATGGCATCGCTGCGATATGCACATTACCTCAAAACTACCAGAGTGTGGCAGAAAACGAAAGTTTCAACCAATCTCGAATGAATCTCTCATCCCTTTCCGATCGACGGACCGCCGCTTTGCTCATCGAAACAAACAATTTCCTCAGATGCGCTATATCGCTGCGATTGATCGATTTCGCTTTTTGTCACGCACCGCTGCTACGATATTGTGGTCACAGTCCGATGGTAAATCCATACATTCCGAAAATGTTATGAAGGGATAGAAAATTTTTTGAAATCTCAGAGAATAGCCTTGGGATGCCTAGTATACATATCTTTGTCAACTGGAGGGAGCTCGTTTCGTCAGGCGTTGAACGGCACGCTACCGCTTGTGTCTGTGGAGATTGGCAAGTTTCTTTTCCCCTCATTTTTCGCCCGCCATTTTTCGTAGGTTCTCACAATGTCATGCAAGAAGTTAAACTCCCGATTTGAATTTTCCCTATATATCCCTGATTTTCTTCACTTTCCAAGCCTATACTGTTTCATAAGTGTTCATTCCACAGCTTTTTGCTATCATTCTATCACCGAGTTCAGGTACCCTGACTCCAAAATTTTGGGTAAAGGCAGTGTTCACGATCAGAATCGTTTTTCTGCTTTTCCGCCTATCTTGAAGATGGGCCCATGCTAATTCCAATGATGTTTTTCGAATCGTACAAGACCTTCTAGAAACGGAGTTATGGTGCCTTAAAAATTGAGCTAGGGAAGCATGGTGGACGAGTTGCCCGAGGCTTGCAATTTCCGTCTTTTGCAGCCAATGTATGCGAGCTGACCTGAGTAAAGAGAGAAGTTGAGAGCGAAGGGAAGAACGGGGCTATTGATCGGAAACCATCGCTCATCTCAGAATCTCGAGCATTCATTTGTTCACGTCGGTGGGCGTGGAAAGTGCATCTGGGGTGTGACGAGCTGACGGGTGTGCAACTTTGGGGCCGTAGGGGACCGTTCCAAGCTCATTTTCCTTAGTTTTCTAACGTTAGGAATGCGCTAGGCCCCGCAGCTGCCGATCTCCACCAAAAAATCAGACATGGTTTTGATCGTAGACACTGCCTTTGAAAGATCCTGTATAAAAAGAATCCTATTGCGCTGAATCAAAACGAATCGTTGGTGTCTCACAGGGAGATAGTCGCGCCCAGCACTTGGGCGCGAAATCGTTCCATCAGTAGCCACTCTCCCTTCGTTTTCCCGCGCGCAATTTTTCGCGCCAAGTAGCGTCGCGGCAATCCCTCATCCAGTGATTGACGATCTCAGGATATCCCGGTTCTCACCTGGAGCCCACAACTCCTTCCTGTTGTGACATGGAGAGCAAATTAGCCTCCCGTTGTCACCTCGAAGCCAAATTTCATCACATTTTCTTGTCTCTGTTGTGACTCGGAGGTGGCGGAGCATATTTCGCAATGTTTTGCACTTCATATTGCGGTGTAACGGGACAAGCCAATCGTAGACGTCTTGCTGTATCACAGACGGCGAGAGTGACGCAGACTGCCAGACTCCGGCGCTCGACCTGCAGGTTGCCTCCATGTGACAACCACGATTTCCTGAGATAGGAATGTGTCAATAAGATCTCCAGGCACGACGGGTACGGTAGTGCAGTGCTGGCTGTGTTTCGAAATATGGGCCACCTTCGTTTGTGTGCCAACAACGTATTTTATTCTTCTATTTTCACACACATCATCATCATCATGTTGTTTCAGCGAGCGAAAATCCCTGGCATAATAAGTATCCGAATTCAATTTTAAAATGTGAAATTTTGCTCAGAAACTGTTCAGTTAATTCTGGCTGCCAAATGTGCTTTTCTCAATGAAAAATGTCCGGAGGTTGTCGAAAAATGGGCAGTTTCGGTTGAACAATGCTTATTATGGACTGTGAATCTTCAATTTTGTTCAAAGTTGTGTTTTTCCTGCAAAAAATGTGAAATTTCGAATAGCGATTGTCAAATTTCAATAGACAACGGTCCAATTTTGCTGGGAAATATCCCACGTGGCACCGAAATTTTCGGACTTGAGGCCAGAAATTGTTCAAATCTAGCTGAAAACTGTCTTATTTCGATTGATAAATTTCCCTGTTTGGCTAGGAGATGTCTGATTCCTTTTGTAAATATCTGATCTGAACTGAAAATGCACAGCTTTGATTGCAGATGTCCGATTTTCTTCGAAAAATCTCTAATCAAGTTGGGAAAATGTAAACAGTCTACTTAGAAAAAAATGTCCAGTTCCGTTTGAACATTACTTTTTAATTCACAAAGCTTTGCATGTTAGAAAACTCTGATTTCTTATCCACTACAACGGGAATTGTGAAAATTCCCGGAAAAGTTCTTAAAAGAGGGGGAGGGTCGCAATGGCTCATGGCTGCTTAGAAACAAAAGAATTTCAGGCGATGACGATAGCCTGCAGTATGTGTCACCCGGAACAGGAGAGCGCTCACGAAGGTCCATAAAAGCGAAAACGCCTAAGAGAGGCAGGTATTCCGCTGGCGTAGAGTACTTACAACTATAAATGTTTCTATTTCAGCACAAACGCCAAAACCCATGGATGGTGCCGAATCAGGATCTCTTCACTCGATGTTCCGCATTAGCCTCACTCCAAGGAAGCCCGTAGGAGAGAAGTCTTACTCATACTCGATGCCGCAATTGCCTCCAGATTCCGCTAGGGGACTACATACGGCTGTAAGCAGTCCGGTCAAGTCACCACAACAGGAGCAGCGAAAAGCCGCCGTCAAATACTCGTATTCGATGCCACAACTGCCTCCAGATTCTGCGCGGGGACTACATACAGCTGTAAGCAGCCCAGTGAGAACACCACGGAAGGAATATCAGAAAAAATCTCCCGTCAAGTATAAGTACTCAATGCCGGCGCTGCCACCAGATACTTCAAGAGGAACACCACTGCATACGGCAGTAAGCAGCCCAGCGAGTACGGTGTCAGACAGGGTTGAAGCCAGCAAGAAACCTGTCGCCAAGTACTCGTATTCAATGCCACAATTGCCTCCTGAGTCTTCGCGAGGAACGCCTCTGCATACAGCAGTAAGCAGCCCGGTCGGTTCTCCACCAAAAAGACCAGCTCGAGCTCGCCGAGCACCCGCCAAGCTACCTGGACCGAAGCCAGCTGCTGCAAGGAGAAGAACGCTCTCTTCAGACATGACAAGTCCCACAGCTCATGCTTCAAAACGTGATAGTCCATCAGTGGGTTGGTTGAAGGATGCGAAGGATATAAGGAAGCCTTCTGAAAAGCCAAAAAAGTCCCCTGACGGGTCTGACAAGCATGTCATGCCCGCCCTTTCCTCTGACTATGATCCAAAGCGAGACTATAACCCGGTAAGCTAACCTTTTCATTCATTGGGTAGTCCCTGGAGTCCGTGCCGATTTTTCGCCCAACATGAATCAATGACACTTTCATGAATGAACATAACTAGATATATAGTCAAGGTACACCATAAAAGGGTATGCTCACCGCCTAAATCTCGCAAACCTGCGGAACGGGCACAAACAGATTTGTCTCAATCTCGTACGAATTATTCTGATGAGGGAACCTTCTCAGAACATACTCACGTTCACCGCTCAAAATTTATTAAACGCACGGGTAAGTGACAGGATCTCTAACATGACTCATGCGCTGGGGTGGTCGACATCGGCTGCAATCAGGGCCAACCCAGCCTATGAACAAAGTGAGTTCATTAAGGTGAACCCGTTCACCCGCCTCGGAGCTTTATGACCTTCTCTCGACCCCGCTGAGGTCAATATAGGCCCCTCCCACTTTCGTAGACTTGAATGTTCGTCAAAGTTGCAAATGTCTAAATAGTTAAAAACGGTCTTTCCAGGCTTGCTAGTGGCACTGGAGAGTCAGACAGAATGGTTTTTCGCTATAGAGACATTTGCGATTTTTACGAGCATTCAGGCCACCAACGGTCGACAAGCAAGTCTGCACAGCTCGGGGTCGTGTCGAAAACATTCTGTGGGAACGCTGACTTTGAATCAAGAAGAAACAAGATGGCGAAATCTGGCGATGCAACCCCACCTCTTCTCTGCAGTTAGGTTGCGACCCCCGCTTCGATTTCGATTTCCAACGCTGCTTGACCCTGGTAAGAAGCCTATCAGTTCAACGCGGTACTCGACTTTAAAGCTTATTGTGGCCGACAGGGGCGTGCAGCTCGAATGGTGGCAAAATTGTGAACGTGCTCGGAACACAGTTGTTCCTCTGTAGTGCTTCCATTACCTCGACTCAGAAACGTTCCTCAGGATCAGGTCCCCGGACTACCTGACTTATGTAGTTTTAAAGTACCTATTTTACAGGGCAGGATCGGGCAAGCGTGTTCTGTTTTTGCTTCACTAGGCTGGTGATCACTTACAATGCCGATTTTATTGATTGGCTCGGAGTCGTGAATGTTGCTCAGAACGGATCTCGGCAAGCTGGAGGTCTTTCGAATGCGGTGTTTGCGTCAAATTCTAGGAAATATGCCTACAGATAGAGCCCGGAGCGACGTTATTCTATACAGCTGCGACCATGAACCCACGATCAAAAAACAAATTCAAACGATAAGGTTGCCTTCGGTTTGGACAAGTATACAGACAAAAGAAGCCAGCCGACTACCGCACAGCTTATTATGTACGAAGCGCCAAGCACTGTGGAAGGTCAAGGGAGCAGCCGCGAAGAAGACGTGGTTGAAGCCAGTCGAAGCTAATCAAAAGCTCAGAGGTGCAGTGTCGCTAATGCTAAAATTATCGCGGATCATCGTTCTGGATGTACGAGTATCGCTCCGGCCACTCGAGCTCCTATGACACATACAGCAGTGTACCGGTTGAGAGGTCATCATGCCTCGATGTACTAATAAAGCAGCGCTGGAGAGCGAGGGCAAACGGCAAGCAGAGAAAAATGTAGAACAGCCGCAATGTATTCGTCAGCGGCTGTGTATCATTGCGGCGTGGTAACCAGGTTGGGCCAACCCTTGATCTATCGACGACTTCAAGATCATTTGAGGTCATGATGAGTACCACCAGACGGTAGAATCGGATAGGAACGCTGTTGCTGCCCGCGCGTTTTCGCCGGTCTTGCCGCGGGGCAGATGGCGCTCGTTCTTGACTGCGTACGGAACGACAAAGTCGCACCGGTCCGCAACCAACCCTGTAACCCCTGCTGTGACTTCGGCCCTCTGTGAGCGGCTGTTAGGGTCATCGTCTTGACACAAGGGTTCTTAAAGGCACTGACAGGTAATTGAGTAATGAGAATCGTCCAGTCCTCGCCTGAACAAACTAGCAACTCTCACTGACTAGCTTCTACGATTCCTACGTAGGAGACTGGATTGAAGGAACTTTGGACACCTTAGATGTGTAGAAGAAGGCATTACCACGCCATGGAGACCTGATCGTGACAAAGCGACAGGCTACTGGACGGGTAGGGGTGAAGTCCCTCAAAACATAAACTACGTAGCAATTTGCGCAAGGTACGTTTAGGGCTACGTTTTGGCAGGAAGGTTTTCAAAGTCATGAGAGAAACAGATCTGCAAGTGCTCGCACTACAGGATTGCAAGCATATGGAAATGCCCGCAGCGGTCATAGATGGAATGTTCCAAGTCCGCTGACTTTTCCAGCTATGAGAAACCTTAGCACACCGCTCCGCCTCTCGTCGCAAGTCCAGCGACGAGAGTGTGGACGCTCACTTACTCTGCTTTTAGAGCTGCGATTGCACTAATTGTACCGTTCTAAGGCAATGGCGAAGAGATCAAGTAAGTGTTTCACTATATCATTCTGAAAATAAGGTATTCAGTGAAGTTCTAATGAACAGAGGTAGGTGTTCACAGTAGGCTCTGTCCATCGATACGAATGTCTATAGATACACTATCTACATGTATGTGAGTGTGAGTCATGGTGAACTAAAAAGGAAGGCCGAATAGGGATCAAATGGGGTGTGAGGCCTTTGGCTTTCCACCAGTCCGGGCTAATACTACCTGGTATGGGTTCCCATTTAGCTTCAGTGGGTCACCGGTGTAGGAGTTTCAAAAAGTGAAACTCCCCTGAAACTGTTACTTCGACCACCCTAGTTCCGGATCCTCTTCGCAAACCAACAATCGGAACCCTGTTAGATCTTGGCCAGCACATGCCTTTGTAGCAGTACTACTGCATCAGAACTGTTGCGTTAGCAAAGAAGACTGACCTCTTCGGTGGTCCTCCAAAGAACGAAAGCGCTGGACATTCATGTAGAGCAATAACACGGGGGAATGAGTCTGCAGATCTCAGGTTACTGTTAGAGTAGGGTGGAGTTCTCTATGGATTTCTCTCGAAAGGTCTCACTCCTCCTTACACCAATATACCCTCGCTTAGGTCTAGACGCTGACAAAAACGAACTGATTGGAGAGACGCACTAAATCTATCATTACTAGGCGATATTTTTACCTGTAATGTCGTCTTCTGCTATTCGTCACAGTACAAGGAGCATGAATCCGTAAGACGAGCTACGGAGGCTCTGCTAGAGACCAGCAACTTCAGTGTTGGCCCTACCAAGAAGTTCAGGGCTGTTAATTTATATCGACACTGTGAAGTATCCTCCTTCAGCAGCTTCTCCTATAGAGGAAACAGGCACCTAATAGCGGAGTCGGATTTGACGTATTTGGCTTAGAATCGCACTTCAAGCCTAGCGATCATCGTCTAACGTACCGCGCGGAATGTGCGCTCAGTATCATGCCTGCTGACCAAACGCCATCTCATGGTTCCAAGTATTCTCGGTAAATACCTTCGTGCAGTCAGAAGATAGATCACCCCGGGGCAGCTCTCCTTTCAGAAAAACGATCTGTATCGAAAGTATATTTTTAGTGTATTCACAACGTGAGCAGGTAGCTCTAATTATTGATCAGCGATGTGGGAGACAGGCCTTCACCGCGATCACTGAGTGATCTCTATGTCGAGTCAAGCCATCTTGTCGCAAGGCTTCCTTGTGTCCACTTTACTTCTCGTGAGACGTTGGAACTGAGACTTCATCTATCGTTGTGCTTACGGAGTGATGGTACTCCGGTTACCTAATGCAGGGCGAACTTTCGCTGCTCGTGTAGGTCGCTCGAATTCGCGATGCAGGTCGCGAACGATGACGGATTACGTGGCGGGCAGCATGTACTGAGACTTCAAGAAAGAAATCCACCCAAATGTTCAAAAATCGTCATGCGGGTTCATGTACAGCAGTCGAGGGGTTAGCGGCCTTCCAGAAACGCAACCACGGCCAGATTTACGAGTGTGCGGGTCGCCCGGAATGCCGCTCGTTGCAACGTGCACCGCAGAACGAAGTTCTCAGGTGGCTGTGAAAGTATCCGCAAGACACTCGAGTACAGAGATTCCATGGTGTACTGGAGCACTGACGGCTCCGTGGACCTTGCACCCTCTTGTAGTCTACGAGAATAAGAATTAGAGAAAGATGGTACCGGATAGTGTCTGGACGAAGGAACACGGTGAAGTTTCACTTTTACTCATTAATACATAAGACTGCCAATACGAACAAAAAGATCCTTTGCAACTCATGACAACGTTTGAATTTTCCACGGAAGGCGCAACGATCTATTCCTAGTTCGTTAGTGAATCCGGCTGCGATCCTCCCACATCTGCATAGTCGCATAATGTCGGAGTGCATCAGCTCTCAGACTGCCGTCGAGGTATACATATATGAATACATGGAGTTGTACATGGCTCCTGTTATCTAGGCAGCCGCTATCTGAGTGTTAATGCATGCCGAAGATCTGTTGGCGCAAGAAAATCGCATTGTGGCTGCACTCCTTTTATTCAATGATTTCAGGAGATGTGCGACTGCTTCGACTGCATTCAAGATATGCGCAAGGACCTCTCAACACCAGTATGCCGAGACCGTCGCGAAAAGTTGAAGCAGAAGCCGACTCCACCGCATCCACGACAACAGCAACGTGATCGCGCAAAGAAGGACTACCCATGGGTGAAACGCCTTGTGAAAACGCAGCAACCTGGCAAACCGTACCATCAGCCGAAACCAAAGGATATAAAGGAGTTTAGAGCACCTTCACCACCGAAACCAAAGCATGAAACACCAGCACCACCACCACCACCTCGCGAAGCACCACCACCACTCCGCGAAGAACCACCACCACAGCGCGAAGAACCACTACCACCACCCGCACCGAAGCCAAGAGACGAAGTCGTGCAGACCACGGACACAACATCCGCAAACACTGAGACGGCAGTAGCAACCACACCCCGCAAAATGCATGAAAGAGAAACGACTACCACCACCACGTATTCGAAAACCATTGTCACAGAAGAGGGCTCTTCTTCTCTTACCCCGACGAGCACCGGTACGACAAGCACCGGCTCTACGGTCACTACCGGGACGGCAACAGTTATTATGACCATGACGGGGGACACCACGGCCACTGGTGGCACCAGAGCCTCCACGAGTAGCGATGATCAGGAAAAGAAACCTGCTGGCAGGAATGCTCCCGGAAAGCCACGAGCCGCCAGTAGGAAGTGAGTTGTGAAAGTTTTTATACGAAATACAATAAGCGCCCATAATCCTGGTCACAAATAAATAAACGGCAACGTTATTAAAGGAATCGTCGGCACAGAAAACCGTCCTCGACGCCCGATGTTACTGAAAATGACAAAAATCGTAAAAAAAACGAATTTCAGAGGAAATAAAGTTTGTAAAATCCTACAAATCAGGTTTCAAACTGGCGCCGAAACCAGTTTGGAACATATGCCATAACGTTTTGTGGAGTTTCGTCAAATGTCCACTCTTTACCATCTAGTCTATGATGCATTAGGATCTGGAACCTTTCGCACCCAATACGGTTCGCAATCCGAACAGCTTTGTTTCGCAGTGCTAGTAGCCGGAATGACGGTCCACAGCAGTGTGTTTCGACACAAAAAATGGCATACAATTTCCAGCGCGGAGGATGCCTTGAATGACTGTGACCAATTTTCAGATTGCAGTTGTTAGGAAATAATCACCACAACAAAATTAAGGGTTTAACCCGTTCGAGACAGATCTTCAGTGTTGACACTCCGACACCGCATTTAAAAGCTGTGATCTCTAGTCAAATCTGTCAAAACGTTCGTCCAAGGGCGTAGGGCAGGGTTTGGGGCGTCGGCGCGTTTGATGATAGCAACACGAGGGCTGAAAAGAGGTTGGGATAGCACTGAAAAATCGTTTCCTCGCCAACCCTACCTACTTAGGAGGGTTCGACAGCCGAAACCCCGCTGAGACACCATT
This sequence comes from Aplectana chamaeleonis, assembly GCA_029168955.1. Classification (NCBI taxonomy): domain Eukaryota; kingdom Metazoa; phylum Nematoda; class Chromadorea; order Rhabditida; family Cosmocercidae; genus Aplectana; species Aplectana chamaeleonis. The sequence goes on along the minus strand of JAPDOI010000033.1, from coordinate 2,189,044 downwards.
TATTGATTATCTCCAGCACTCGCACAGCAATCTCCAAACGCGCCGTCGCCACGAACCCTGCCTAAAGGGCTATGCAGAGCTGCGCCGCCGCGAGTCTCGCTGCGGCGGGGCACAATGATGGAGAGTGGGGGGGGGCCGCCACGCAGCGGGTGAGGGCGGCGATGTGCCGTGCGAGAGTGGCGACGCGGGTACCTCGCAGAGTGTTTCCGTCGCCGCGACAGCAGCGGTTCCCGCAGCGAGGCCGCCAGCGGGCGGTGGCGAGAAAAGGTCTGGACCATTTCTACGGCCGGCGAGGAGTGCCGCCATCGATCCGTTCAATGATTTTTTATTGTTCAGTCGTCCATGTGTTTTTTTATCTATTTTCAATCACATTTGAGGTATTGATCGCACCCTTCCGTAAATGCTTGCGCACATTTTTTAATTCATTCGTGGTTTTTATGTGATCTATTCCGATTCACTCTAATTGATTTCATCACAGTTTCTTTTTTTGTAAGGTAGTACCGATTCTCACAAGAACTTCAAGAAGTCGTCATTAACGTAGCCACAAGATTTTATGTTTTCCGTTTCTGAGGGCAGTTCCTTCAATTTTTTTTCTCGAAATGAAATACAACAATGAACACATGAAAGCGAGCGAGGAAAGTGATGACGAAACTTCGAAGTCGAAAAAATCAAACTTTGGCGTGGAATGAATGAGGTTGTACGTAATGTGTGAAAATGAAGAAAGAAGTAGGCAACGCTGCCACTTTGCGAGGCATCGAAGTGCGCCGCCGCGTCATGTTTTCGCCACGCCCCAATCCTCTTTCTCGGCGGCGTGCCGCCGAGCGGCGCAACTCTGTATAGCCCATGAGGGGTCCTTTATACGTCCGCCGCTGAGCGGCGCGGCGAAGTGCATTCCTATAATATTGATTGTGCGGAGCCGCGTGATCAATACCGTATCATAGCATTGCGCCGCGGAGGGAGTATAAACGGCCCCTAACCCCAAACTGTGCCACCGCGTACGTGCATGCTGCCCCAGCTCGTAGAATTCGGTCGGCAGGCGAGGGAACATCAGATTTCGCGTCTTTCGCATCCTAGGGGCGATTCGTGAGCAGGGATGAGCGGAACAAAAATATGAAAATTCGGAAATCGGTTCTCGGGTCTCGGAACAAATTTTTTTCTCATGCTTCGAAAATCGCGCGTGAAATGCCTGAAAATGCGCGGAAATGCGGTTTTTGGAAGGCGAAACGCGGAAAAATTCGGAAAACATTTAATGTTTTCCTACTCGCAGATGACATGATGTTTTTGCACTCCGCAGCATTTTTCGTGGTTTTCGGAACGCGGAATGCCAAGAATGCGCGAAACCGTTAGTTTCGGAACGCGAAACGCGGAACTCCGCTTATCCCTGATTATTTCCCAGGGTCCGACATCACAATGATGACATACCAATCGATACACATCTTATCTGTACTATATGGATATTGCGGAATACATAAAACCTCTCGTACACGACAGAACACCGGTAATTTAGATTATTTTGAACTGCAGAGGAAATGTGGAGAGACATACGAGAGAGAGGGAAAATCAGAGAGGGTAACGAGAATTACACAGGAGGAGACTTCGCTAAAGTACTGTCCTTCTCGGAGACTAAATACGGCGCGCATTTGCGGACAACGGCTGTTGCGTCACCCAATAGGATGAAAATTGTGGTGGGACCACTTGGTGTATTCAACTTTATACCATCAGGATTATCATTGGGTTGAATGATTCTGGAGCCGTACTCTGCAATTGCGGGCCGGAATTTGGCTCGGAGAATGACAGTGTATAACAATTGATCTTACCAGGGGATCCGGTTAGGCGCTATTCACACTACTTAATGCCAGCGCGGCATGCGCGTGCCGCGCTGGCGTGGCGTTTGTGTATGAATACTTTCTACGCGCGAGAAGCGCGTGCCGCGCTTGCGGAGACTATGAATACTCCAGCGCTGACGCTATGGCGGAGCGGTGAAGCTGGAATGATAAATAATATCAGTGGATGAAAACGCCAAGGCGTTCCGGGTGGCAGCATGAATACTGCAGCGGCGCCCCATGGCGGAGCGTGACGCGCGTGCCGCGCTGGTTTTGAGTAGTATCAATAGCGCCTTAGCGAAAGGTGTTCATAGTGACCCAGCTGAACTATGGATTAGGATGGTAAGGTTATGAGAGTTATAAGCATCAAAACGAAGCACAGCACGAAGCGAAAGAAACACACGGAGGAATTCGACGGTCGATCGCCCTCAGCCGGAGCACGACTGATTCCGCTGTTCAAACCAAGCCGACCCGAGCGGGGCGGCTCATGCGCGCGTCAGATTTTCGTTGTGTGACCGACAGCGCGCAGTCTTCCTTGGAGCAGCAATAGCGCCGCGTTTTCGCGACAAAGGTTTATTTCTAACTTCCTTGAACATGAATTTTCTAAGATCCGATAAGTTGAATGATTTAGGCAAAGAAGGCTATCCAAAAATATAATGCTTGCTAGGGTTTAGATTTGAACAGGATTCAACGAAACGTGATTCCCCTAATGTGATACAGTACACAGTCCTGAAAAGTCCACTTTTTTGTTCAAATTCTGATTCTATAAGTTGTTTAACCATTGGATAGCTTTTCCCATCAAGGTCTCGATTAAATTCTCAGATCCAAGAGAATATTTTGAGGAGAGTTATTTAAAAAAAAATGACGCCGATATTGCGGAAACGCGTCCTCGCGCGCTTTCTGACCAAATCTTACGAGGTTTTACGTCTAGACGTCCTATCTCAAAATTATACTCAAGCTTTTGAACATTTTCAGTACTCCAACGTACAACTTTCATGTGTGTCATTTGTGCATGTTTCAGGAAGCTGACGTACGCTAAGCCAAAGGGCAACGCCAGAGGCAAGAAGTGATCGTGGCCAAGGCACCCTCTGTGACTGTGGGAAGCTGATGCTTGAGACAAGAAAAATAACGCACACTCACTCACAACTATATCATTGCGTTTAGACCAACTAAACTACGACTAACAATAAATCGATAACTGTCACATTTTCCCTCACAATTGTATGATCTACGAAACTCCCACTCTTCTGCTCCGCGAAATTCGCGTTGAACACTGTGAGCTGTTGATAACTTGTTTGAATGGGTGTTAGTTTGTGAAAGGGTAGATGTTGTCGTATCGTAGGATATTAACGCTGATCCACGGAACAACTTTGACGTCAAAGCGTTCATCGCATAGACGGCTTGATTCCGCTCGTTCGCGAGACGTGAGCCGTTTCCGAGCTCGATGCTTATCGCATTCTACTATTCACTTGACTAAAGTCGCTTCAAGTAGCAAGCCAGGGTGGCCGGCCGAGAGGATACATTATGGATTACCAAACGACGAAGAAAGGGCGGGACTGCGGGTTCATTCCCACTTCAAAACTTATGCAGAATTTGTAATGAAGCACCTTCAGATACACAGACAAGAGAGCGTATCGACCGCGTGCCACTAGCGTGCGGACCGCGATCGAAAACTGTAATCAGAACCGAACTCGCTCATTTGGGTACTGACCGCACACAAGAACTAAAGCACGTTGATACTCCTGAGCTGCGTAACAATCGCTCGCAAATTTTTTCGTGGATGCGTTCTGACCGCAAACATTTGTCCACGCGTACGCGTTCAGTACAAAATATTACTCTTCTTCGCGTTCAGTACGCAAGTGAAGGTGGTCAGTACGCAAGTGTTCGCATCCTGTAGGCAGTGGCTTCGCATTGAGGACCGACCACGTCGCAGTGCGTATCGACCCGCGGTCGATAATGCGTCTGAAGCCCCTTTCTCACAGTTTTCCGGACGACGCCGTTCGAGACGTTATAAGATTGGGCTGCGTCATCGGTGCGGTCCGCACAGCCCTATCTTATGACATGTCGGACGGTGTCATCCAGCAAACTGTGAAAGAACTTAAAGTAGACGTCTGGCAGATGTACTAGCTAGCTGATCTTCGCTTTTCTAAAACCAAAAATGCTGTCATAGTGCCTTCCCTGCGCTCGTTGTAGGGAGTGCCGGTAGAAGCTGCGTTGTAGTGAGCGCTGGGAAGGCGATGTTTCGTAGTGAGTGCCGGTAAGTTGCTGTGTTGTAGCCAGTGACGGGAAGGTACTGCGCTGTAGTGAGCGCAGAGAAGGCGATGTGCTGTAGTGAGTGCCGGGAAGGTGCTGTGTTGATATGAGCGCAAGGAAGGTGCTGTGTTGTAGTGAGCGCCGGGAAGGTGCTGTGTAGTAATGAGCGCTGGGAAGGCGCTATGCTGTATGGAGTGCCGGGAAGGTGCTGTGTTGTAGCTAGTGCCGGGAAGGTGTTGTGTTGTAGTGAGCGCCGGGAATGTGCTGCGTTGTAGTGAGCGCAGAGAAGGCGTTATGTTTTATGGAGTGCCGGGAAGGCGTTATGTTTTATGGAGTGCCGGTAAGGTGATGTGTTGTTGTGAGGACCGGGAAGTTGCTGTCTTGTACCGAGTGGCGGAAAGGTGTTGTGTTGTAGTGAGTGCCGGGAAGGTGCTGGGTTATAGTGAGCGCAGAGAAGGCGTTATGTTTTATGGAGTGCCATGAAGGCGTTATGTTTTATGGAGTGCCGGTAAGGTGATGTGTTGTTTTGAGGACCGGGAAGTTGCTGTCTTGTACCGAGTGCCGGAAAGGTGTTGTGTTGTAGTGAGCGCCGGGAAGGTGCTGCGTTGTAGTGAGCGCAGAGAAGGCGTTATGTTTTATGGAGTGCCGGTAAGGTGATGTGTAGTTGTGAAGACCGAGAAGTTGCTGTCTTGTACCGAGTGCCGGAAAGGTGTTGTGTTGTAGTGAGCGCCGGGAAGGTGCTGCGTTGTAGTGAGCGCAGAGAAGGCGTTATGTTTTATGGAGTGCCGGGAAGGCGTTATGTTTTATGGAGTGCCGGTAAGGTGATGTGTTGTTGTGAGGACCGGGAAGTTGCTGTCTTGTACCGAGTGCCGGAAAGGTGTTGTGTTGTAGTGAGTGCCGGGAAGGTGCTGGGTTATAGTGAGCGCAGAGAAGGCGTTATGTTTTATGGAGTGCCATGAAGGCGTTATGTTTTATGGAGTGCCGGTAAGGTGATGTGTTGTTTTGAGGACCGGGAAGTTGCTGTCTTGTACCGAGTGCCGGAAAGGTGTTGTGTTGTAGTGAGCGCCGGGAAGGTGCTGCGTTGTAGTGAGCGCAGAGAAGGCGTTATGTTTTATGGAGTGCCGGTAAGGTGATGTGTAGTTGTGAAGACCGAGAAGTTGCTGTCTTGTACCGAGTGCCGGAAAGGTGTTGTGTTGTAGTGAGCGCCGGGAAGGTGCTGCGTTGTAGTGAGCGCAGAGAAGGCGTTATGTTTTATGGAGTGCCGGTAAGGTGATGTGTTGTTGTGAGGACCGGGAAGTTGCTGTCTTGTACCGAGTGCCGGAAAGGTGTTGTGTTGTAGTGAGCGCCGGGAATGTGCTGCGTTGTAGTGAGCGCAGAGAAGGCGTTATGTTTTATGGAGTGCCGGGAAGGCGTTATGTTTTATAGAGTGCCGGTAAGGTGATGTGTTGTTGTGAGGACCGGGAAGTTGCTGTCTTGTACCGAGTGCCGGAAAGGTGTTGTGTTGTAGTGAGCGCCGGGAAGGTGCTGGGTTATAGTGAGCGCAGAGAATGCGGTATGTTTTATGGAGTGCCATGAGGGCGTTATGTTTTATGGAGTGCCGGTAAGGTGATGTGTTGTTTTGAGGACCGGAAGTTGATGTCTTGTACCGAGTGCCGGAAAGGTGTTGTGTTGTAGTGAGCGCCGGGAAGGTGCTGCGTTGTAGTGAGCGCAGAGAAGGCGTTATGTTTTATGGAGTGCCGGGAAGGCGTTATGTTTTATGGAGTGCCGGTAAGGTGATGTGTTGTTGTGAGGACCGGGAAGTTGCTGTCTTGTACCGAGTGCCGGAAAGGTGTTGTGTTGTAGTGAGCGCCGGGAAGGTGCTGGGTTATAGTGAGCGCAGAGAAGGCGTTATGTTTTATGGAGTGATATGAAGGGGTGATGTTTTATGGAGTGCCGGGAAGGTGATGTGTTGTTTTGAGGACCGGGAAGTTGATGTCTTGTACCGAGTGCCGGAAAAGGTGTTGTGTTGTAGTGAGCGCCGGGAAGGTGCTGCGTTGTAGTGAGCGCAGAGAAGGCGTTATGTTTTATGGAGTGCCATGAAGGCGTTATGTTTATGGAGTGCCGGTAAGGTGATGTGTTGTTTTGAGGACCGGGAAGTTGCTGTCTTGTACCGAGTGCCGGAAAGGTGTTGTGTTGTAGTGAGCGCCGGGAAGGTGCTGCGTTGTAGTGAGCGCAGAGAAGGCGTTATGTTTTATGGAGTGCCGGTAAGGTGATGTGTAGTTGTGAAGACCGAGAAGTTGCTGTCTTGTACCGAGTGCCGGAAAGGTGTTGTGTTGTAGTGAGCGCCGGGAAGGTGCTGCGTTGTAGTGAGCGCAGAGAAGGCGTTATGTTTTATGGAGTGCCGGTAAGGTGATGTGTTGTTGTGAGGACCGGGAAGTTGCTGTCTTGTACCGAGTGCCGGAAAGGTGTTGTGTTGTAGTGAGCGCCGGGAATGTGCTGCGTTGTAGTGAGCGCAGAGAAGGCGTTATGTTTTATGGAGTGCCGGGAAGGCGTTATGTTTTATAGAGTGCCGGTAAGGTGATGTGTTGTTGTGAGGACCGGGAAGTTGCTGTCTTGTACCGAGTGCCGGAAAGGTGTTGTGTTGTAGTGAGCGCCGGGAAGGTGCTGGGTTATAGTGAGCGCAGAGAATGCGTTATGTTTTATGGAGTGCCATGAAGGCGTTATGTTTTATGGAGTGCCGGTAAGGTGATGTGTTGTTTTGAGGACCGGGAAGTTGATGTCTTGTACCGAGTGCCGGAAAGGTGTTGTGTTGTAGTGAGCGCCGGGAAGGTGCTGCGTTGTAGTGAGCGCAGAGAAGGCGTTATGTTTTATGGAGTGCCGGGAAGGCGTTATGTTTTATGGAGTGCCGGTAAGGTGATGTGTTGTTGTGAGGACCGGGAAGTTGCTGTCTTGTACCGAGTGCCGGAAAGGTGTTGTGTTGTAGTGAGCGCCGGGAAGGTGCTGGGTTATAGTGAGCGCAGAGAAGGCGTTATGTTTTATGGAGTGCCATGAAGGCGTTATGTTTTATGGAGTGCCGGTAAGGTGATGTGTTGTTTTGAGGACCGGGAAGTTGATGGCTTGTACCGAGTGCCGGAAAGGTGTTGTGTTGTAGTGAGCGCCGGGAAGGTGCTGCGTTGTAGTGAGCGCAGAGAAGGCGTTATGTTTTATGGAGTGCCGGGAAGGCGTTATGTTTTATGGAGTGCCGGTAAGGTGATGTGTTGTTGTGAGGACCGGGAAGTTGCTGTCTTGTACCGAGTGCCGGAAAGGTGTTGTGTTGTAGTGAGCGCCGGGAAGGTGCTGCGTTGTAGTGAGCACAGAGAAGGCGTTATGTTTTATGGAGTGATATGAAGGCGTTATGTTTTATGGAGGGCCGGGAAGGTGCTGTGTTGTAGCCAGTGCGGGGAAGGTGTTGTGTTGTAGTGAGCGCCGGGAAGGTGGTGGGTTATAGTGAGCGCAGAGAAGGCGTTATGTTTTATGGAGTGCCATGAAGGCGTTATGTTTTATGGAGTGCCGGTAAGGTGATGTGTTGTTGTGAGGACCGGGAAGTTGCTGTCTTGTACCGAGTGCCGGAAAGGTGTTGTGTTGTAGTGAGCGCCGGGAAGGTGCTGGGTTATAGTGAGCGCAGAGAAGGCGTTATGTTTTATGGAGTGATATGAAGGCGTTATGTTTTATGGAGTGCCGGTAAGGTGATGTGTTGTTTTGAGGACCGGGAAGTTGCTGTCTTGTACCGAGTGCCGGAAAGGTGTTGTGTTGTAGTGAGCGCCGGGAAGGTGCTGCGTTGTAGTGAGCGCAGAGAAGGCGTTATGTTTTATGGAGTGCCGGGAAGGTGATGTGTTGTTGTGAGGACCGGGAAGTGGCTGTCTTGTACCGAGTGCCGGAAAGGTGTTGTGTTGTAGTGAGCGCCGGGAAGGTGCTGCTTTGTAGTGAGCGCAGAGAAGGCGTTATGTTTTATGGAGTGCCGGGAAGGCGTTATGTTTTATGGAGTGCCGGTAAGGTGATGTGTAGTTGTGAAGACCGGGAAGTTGCTGTCTTGTACCGAGTGCCGGAAAGGTGTTGTGTTGTAGTGAGCGCCGGGAAGGTGCTGCGTTGTAGTGGGCGGAGAGAAGGGGGTATGTTTTATGGAGTGCCGGGAAGGCGTTATGTTTTTATGGAGTGCCGGTAAGGTGATGTGTTGTTGTGAGGACCGGGAAGTTGCTGTCTTGTACCGAGTGCCGGAAAGGTGTTGTGTTGTAGTGAGCGCCGGGAAGGTGCTGCGTTGTAGTGAGCGCAGAGAAGGCGTTATGTTTTATGGAGTGCCGGGAAGGCGTTATGTTTTATGAAGTGCCGGTAAGGTGATGTGTTGTTGTGAGGACCGGGAAGTTGCTGTCTTGTACCGAGTCCCGGAAAGGTGTTGTGTTGTAGTGAGCGCCGGGAAGGTGCTGGGTTATAGTGAGCGCAGAGAAGGCGTCATGTTTTATGGAGTGCCATGAAGGCGTTATGTTTTATGGAGTGCCGGTAAGGTGATGTGTTGTTTTGAGGACCGGGAAGTTGCTGTCTTGTACCGAGTGCCGGAAAGGTGTTGTGTTGTAGTGAGCGCCGGGAAGGTGCTGCGTTGTAGTGAGCGCAGAGAAGGCGTTATGTTTTATGGAGTGCCGGTAAGGTGATGTGTAGTTGTGAAGACCGAGAAGTTGCTGTCTTGTACCGAGTGCCGGAAAGGTGTTGTGTTGTAGTGAGCGCCGGGAAGGTGCTGCGTTGTAGTGAGCGCAGAGAAGGCGTTATGTTTTATGGAGTGCCGGTAAGGTGATGTGTTGTTGTGAGGACCGGGAAGTTGCTGTCTTGTACCGACTGCCGGAAAGGTGTTGTGTTGTAGTGAGCGCCGGGAATGTGCTGCGTTGTAGTGAGCGCAGAGAAGGCGTTATGTTTTATGGAGTGCCGGGAAGGCGTTATGTTTTATGGAGTGCCGGTAAGGTGATGTGTTGTTGTGAGGACCGGGAAGTTGATGTCTTGTACCGAGTGCCGGAAAGGTGTTGTGTTGTAATGAGCGCCGGGAAGGTGCTGCGTTATAGTGAGCGCAGAGAATGCGTTATGTTTTATGGAGTGCCATGAAGGCGTTATGTTTTATGGAGTGCCGGTAAGGTGATGTGTTGTTTTGAGGACCGGGAAGTTGATGTCTTGTACCGAGTGCCGGAAAGGTGTTGTGTTGTAGTGAGCGCCGGGAAGGTGCTGCGTTGTAGTGAGCGCAGAGAAGGCGTTATGTTTTATGGAGTGCCGGGAAGGCGTTATGTTTTATGGAGTGCCGGTAAGGTGATGTGTTGTTGTGAGGACCGGGAAGTTGCTGTCTTGTACCGAGTGCCGGAAAGGTGTTGTGTTGTAGTGAGCGCCGGGAAGGTGCTGGGTTATAGTGAGCGCAGAGAAGGCGTTATGTTTTATGGAGTGATATGAAGGCGTTATGTTTTATGGAGTGCCGGGAAGGTGATGTGTTGTTTTGAGGACCGGGAAGTTGATGTCTTGTACCGAGTGCCGGAAAGGTGTTGTGTTGTAGTGAGCGCCGGGAAGGTGCTGCGTTGTAGTGAGCGCAGAGAAGGCGTTATGTTTTATGGAGTGCCATGAAGGCGTTATGTTTATGGAGTGCCGGTAAGGTGATGTGTTGTTTTGAGGACCGGGAAGTTGCTGTCTTGTACCGAGTGCCGGAAAGGTGTTGTGTTGTAGTGAGCGCCGGGAAGGTGCTGCGTTGTAGTGAGCGCAGAGAAGGCGTTATGTTTTATGGAGTGCCGGTAAGGTGATGTGTAGTTGTGAAGACCGAGAAGTTGCTGTCTTGTACCGAGTGCCGGAAAGGTGTTGTGTTGTAGTGAGCGCCGGGAAGGTGCTGCGTTGTAGTGAGCGCAGAGAAGGCGTTATGTTTTATGGAGTGCCGGTAAGGTGATGTGTTGTTGTGAGGACCGGGAAGTTGCTGTCTTGTACCGAGTGCCGGAAAGGTGTTGTGTTGTAGTGAGCGCCGGGAATGTGCTGCGTTGTAGTGAGCGCAGAGAAGGCGTTATGTTTTATGGAGTGCCGGGAAGGCGTTATGTTTTATAGAGTGCCGGTAAGGTGATGTGTTGTTGTGAGGACCGGGAAGTTGCTGTCTTGTACCGAGTGCCGGAAAGGTGTTGTGTTGTAGTGAGCGCCGGGAAGGTGCTGGGTTATAGTGAGCGCAGAGAATGCGTTATGTTTTATGGAGTGCCATGAAGGCGTTATGTTTTATGGAGTGCCGGTAAGGTGATGTGTTGTTTTGAGGACCGGGAAGTTGATGTCTTGTACCGAGTGCCGGAAAGGTGTTGTGTTGTAGTGAGCGCCGGGAAGGTGCTGCGTTGTAGTGAGCGCAGAGAAGGCGTTATGTTTTATGGAGTGCCGGGAAGGCGTTATGTTTTATGGAGTGCCGGTAAGGTGATGTGTTGTTGTGAGGACCGGGAAGTTGCTGTCTTGTACCGAGTGCCGGAAAGGTGTTGTGTTGTAGTGAGCGCCGGGAAGGTGCTGGGTTATAGTGAGCGCAGAGAAGGCGTTATGTTTTATGGAGTGATATGAAGGCGTTATGTTTTATGGAGTGCCGGGAAGGTGCTGTGTTGTAGCCAGTGCCGGGAAGGTGTTGTGTTGTAGTGAGCGCCGGGAAGGTGCTGGGTTATAGTGAGCGCAGAGAAGGCGTTATGTTTTATGGAGTGCCGGGAAGGCGTTATGTTTTATGGAGTGCCGGTAAGGTGATGTGTTGTTTTGAGGGCGGGGAAGTTGCTGTCTTGTACCGAGTGCCGGAAAGGTGTTGTGTTGTAGTGAGCGCCGGGAAGGTGCTGCGTTGTAGTGAGCGCAGAGAAGGCGTTATGTTTTATGGAGTGCCGGGAAGGCGTTATGTTTTATGGAGTGCCGGTAAGGTGATGTGTTGTTGTGAGGACCGGGAAGTTGCTGTCTTGTACCGAGTGCCGGAAAGGTGTTGTGTTGTAGTGAGCGCCGGGAAGGTGCTGGGTTATAGTGAGCGCAGAGAAGGCGTTATGTTTTATGGAGTGCCATGAAGGCGTTATGTTTTATGGAGTGCCGGTAAGGTGATGTGTTGTTTTGAGGACCGGGAAGTTGATGGCTTGTACCGAGTGCCGGAAAGGTGTTGTGTTGTAGTGAGCGCCGGGAAGGTGCTGCGTTGTAGTGAGCGCAGAGAAGGCGTTATGTTTTATGGAGTGCCGGGAAGGCGTTATGTTTCATGGAGTGCCGGTAAGGTGATGTGTTGTTGTGAGGACCGGGAAGTTGCTGTCTTGTACCGAGTGCCGGAAAGGTGTTGTGTTGTAGTGAGCGCCGGGAAGGTGCTGGGTTATAGTGAGCGCAGAGAAGGCGTTATGTTTTATGGAGTGATATGAAGGCGTTATGTTTTATGGAGTGCCGGGAAGGTGCTGTGTTGTAGCCAGTGCCGGGAAGGTGTTGTGTTGTAGTGAGCGCCGGGAAGGTGCTGGGTTATAGTGAGCGCAGAGAAGGCGTTAGGTTTTATGGAGTGTCATGAAGGCGTTATGTTTTATGGAGTGCCGGTAAGGTGATGTGTTGTTGTGAGGACCGGGAAGTTGCTGTCTTGTACCGAGTGCCGGAAAGGTGTTGTGTTGTAGTGAGCGCCGGGAAGGTGCTGGGTTATAGTGAGCGCAGAGAAGGCGTTATGTTTTATGGAGTGATATGAAGGCGTTATGTTTTATGGAGTGCCGGTAAGGTGATGTGTAGTTGTGAAGACCGAGAAGTTGCTGTCTTGTACCGAGTGCCGGAAAGGTGTTGTGTTGTAGTGAGCGCCGGGAAGGTGCTGCGTTGTAGTGAGCGCAGAGAAGGCGTTATGTTTTATGGAGTGCCGGTAAGGTGATGTGTTGTTGTGAGGACCGGGAAGTTGCTGTCTTGTACCGAGTGCCGGAAAGGTGTTGTGTTGTAGTGAGCGCCGGGAATGTGCTGCGTTGTAGTGAGCGCAGAGAAGGCGTTATGTTTTATGGAGTGCCGGGAAGGCGTTATGTTTTATAGAGTGCCGGTAAGGTGATGTGTTGTTGTGAGGACCGGGAAGTTGCTGTCTTGTACCGAGTGCCGGAAAGGTGTTGTGTTGTAGTGAGCGCCGGGAAGGTGCTGGGTTATAGTGAGCGCAGAGAATGCGTTATGTTTTATGGAGTGCCATGAAGGCGTTATGTTTTATGGAGTGCCGGTAAGGTGATGTGTTGTTTTGAGGACCGGGAAGTTGATGTCTTGTACCGAGTGCCGGAAAGGTGTTGTGTTGTAGTGAGCGCCGGGAAGGTGCTGCGTTGTAGTGAGCGCAGAGAAGGCGTTATGTTTTATGGAGTGCCGGGAAGGCGTTATGTTTTATGGAGTGCCGGTAAGGTGATGTGTTGTTGTGAGGACCGGGAAGTTGCTGTCTTGTACCGAGTGCCGGAAAGGTGTTGTGTTGTAGTGAGCGCCGGGAAGGTGCTGGGTTATAGTGAGCGCAGAGAAGGCGTTATGTTTTATGGAGTGATATGAAGGCGTTATGTTTTATGGAGTGCCGGGAAGGTGCTGTGTTGTAGCCAGTGCCGGGAAGGTGTTGTGTTGTAGTGAGCGCCGGGAAGGTGCTGGGTTATAGTGAGCGCAGAGAAGGCGTTAGGTTTTATGGAGTGTCATGAAGGCGTTATGTTTTATGGAGTGCCGGTAAGGTGATGTGTTGTTGTGAGGACCGGGAAGTTGCTGTCTTGTACCGAGTGCCGGAAAGGTGTTGTGTTGTAGTGAGCGCCGGGAAGGTGCTGCGTTGTAGTGAGCGCAGAGAAGGCGTTATGTTTTATGGAGTGCCGGGAAGGCGTTATGTTTTATGGAGTGCCGGTAAGGTGATGTGTTGTTGTGAGGACCGGGAAGTTGCTGTCTTGTACCGAGTGCCGGAAAGGTGTTGTGTTGTAGTGAGCGCCGGGAAGGTGCTGGGTTATAGTGAGCGCAGAGAAGGCGTTATGTTTTATGGAGTGATATGAAGGCGTTATGTTTTATGGAGTGCCGGGAAGGTGATGTGTTGTTGTGAGGACCGGGAAGTTGCTGTCTTGTACCGAGTGGCGGAAAGGTCTGGTGTTGTAGTGAGCGCCGGGAAGGTGCTGCGTTGTAGTGAGCGCAGAGAAGGCGTTATGTTTTATGGAGTGTCATGAAGGCGTTATGTTTTATGGAGTGCCGGTAAGGTGATGTGTTGTTGTGAGGACCGGGAAGTTGCTGTCTTGTACCGAGTGCCGGAAAGGTGTTGTGTTGTAGTGAGCGCCGGGAAGGTGCTGGGTTATAGTGAGCGCAGAGAAGGCGTTATGTTTTATGGAGTGATATGAAGGCGTTATGTTTTATGGAGTGCCGGTAAGGTGATGTGTAGTTGTGAAGACCGAGAAGTTGCTGTCTTGTACCGAGTGCCGGAAAGGTGTTGTGTTGTAGTGAGCGCCGGGAAGGTGCTGCGTTGTAGTGAGCGCAGAGAAGGCGTTATGTTTTATGGAGTGCCGGTAAGGTGATGTGTTGTTGTGAGGACCGGGAAGTTGCTGTCTTGTACCGAGTGCCGGAAAGGTGTTGTGTTGTAGTGAGCGCCGGGAATGTGCTGCGTTGTAGTGAGCGCAGAGAAGGCGTTATGTTTTATGGAGTGCCGGGAAGGCGTTATGTTTTATAGAGTGCCGGTAAGGTGATGTGTTGTTGTGAGGACCGGGAAGTTGCTGTCTTGTACCGAGTGCCGGAAAGGTGTTGTGTTGTAGTGAGCGCCGGGAAGGTGCTGGGTTATAGTGAGCGCAGAGAATGCGTTATGTTTTATGGAGTGCCATGAAGGCGTTATGTTTTATGGAGTGCCGGTAAGGTGATGTGTTGTTTTGAGGACCGGGAAGTTGATGTCTTGTACCGAGTGCCGGAAAGGTGTTGTGTTGTAGTGAGCGCCGGGAAGGTGCTGCGTTGTAGTGAGCGCAGAGAAGGCGTTATGTTTTATGGAGTGCCGGGAAGGCGTTATGTTTTATGGAGTGCCGGTAAGGTGATGTGTTGTTGTGAGGACCGGGAAGTTGCTGTCTTGTACCGAGTGCCGGAAAGGTGTTGTGTTGTAGTGAGCGCCGGGAAGGTGCTGGGTTATAGTGAGCGCAGAGAAGGCGTTATGTTTTATGGAGTGCCATGAAGGCGTTATGTTTTACGGAGTGCCGGGAAGGTGCTGTGTTGTAGCCAGTGCCGGGAAGGTGTTGTGTTGTAGTGAGCGCCGGGAAGGTGCTGGGTTATAGTGAGCGCAGAGAAGGCGTTATGTTTTATGGAGTGATATGAAGGCGTTATGTTTTATGGAGTGCCGGGAAGGTGCTGTGTTGTTGTGAGGACCGGGAAGTTGCTGTCTTGTACCGAGTGCCGGAAAGGTGTTGTGTTGTAGTGAGCGCCGGGAAGGTGCTGGGTTATAGTGAGCGCAGAGAAGGCGTTAGGTTTTATGGAGTGTCATGAAGGCGTTATGTTTTATGGAGTGCCGGTAAGGTGATGTGTTGTTGTGAGGACCGGGAAGTTGCTGTCTTGTACCGAGTGCCGGAAAGGTGTTGTGTTGTAGTGAGCGCCGGGAAGGTGCTGCGTTGTAGTGAGGGCAGAGAAGGCGTTATGTTTTATGGAGTGCCATGAAGGCGTTATGTTTTATGGAGTGCCGGTAAGGTGATGTGTTGTTTTGAGGACCGGGAAGTTGCTGTCTTGTACCGAGTGCCGGAAAGGTGTTGTGTTGTAGTGAGCGCCGGGAAGGTGCTGCGTTGTAGTGAGCGCAGAGAAGGCGTTATGTTTTATGGAGTGCCGGGAAGGCGTTATGTTTTATGGTGTCTCGGTAAGGTGATGTGGTGTTGTGAGGACCGGGAAGTTGCTGTCTTGTACCGAGTGCCGGAAAGGTGTTGTGTTGTAGTGAGCGCCGGGAAGGTGCTGGGTTATAGTGAGCGCAGAGAATGCGTTATGTTTTATGGAGTGCCATGAAGGCGTTATGTTTTATGGAGTGCCGGTAAGGTGATGTGTTGTTGTGAGGACCGGGAAGTTGCTGTCTTGTACCGAGTGCCGGAAAGGTGTTGTGTTGTAGTGAGCGCCGGGAAGGTGCTGCGTTATAGTGAGCGCAGAGAAGGCGTTATGTTTTATGCAGTGCCGGGAAGGCGTTATGTTTTATGGAGTGCCGGTAAGGTGATGTGTTGTTTTGAGGACCGGGAAGTTGATGTCTTGTACCGAGTGCCGGAAAGGTGTTGTGTTGTAGTGAGCGCCGGGAAGGTGCTGCGTTGTAGTGAGCGCAGAGAAGGCGTTATGTTTTATGGAGTGCCGGGAAGGCGTTATGTTTTATGGAGTGCCGGTAAGGTGATGTGTTGTTGTGAAGACCGAGAAGTTGCTGTCTTGTACCGAGTGCCGGAAAGGTGTTGTGTTGTAGTGAGCGCCGGGAAGGTGCTGCGTTGTAGTGAGCGCAGAGAAGGCGTTATGTTTTATGGAGTGATATGAAGGCGTTATGTTTTATGGAGTGCCGGTAAGGTGATGCGTAGTTGTGAAGACCGAGAAGTTGCTGTCTTGTACCGAGTGCCGGAAAGGTGTTGTGTTGTAGTGAGCGCCGGGAAGGTGCTGCGTTGTAGTGAGCGCAGAGAAGGCGTTATGTTTTATGGAGGGCCGGTAAGGGAATGTGTTGTGGTGAGGACCGGGAAGTTGCTGTCTTGTACCGAGTGCCGGAAAGGTGTTGTGTTGTAGTGAGCGCCGGGAATGTGCTGCGTTGTAGTGAGCGCAGAGAAGGCGTTATGTTTTATGGAGTGCCGGGAAGGCGTTATGTTTTATAGAGTGCCGGTAAGGTGATGTGTTGTTGTGAGGACCGGGGAAGTTGCTGTCTTGTACCGAGTGCCGGAAAGGTGTTGTGTTGTAGTGAGCGCCGGGAAGGTGCTGGGTTATAGTGAGCGCAGAGAATGCGTTATGTTTTATGGAGTGCCATGAAGGCGTTATGTTTTATGGAGTGCCGGTAAGGTGATGTGTTGTTTTGAGGACCGGGAAGTTGATGTCTTGTACCGAGTGCCGGAAAGGTGTTGTGTTGTAGTGAGCGCCGGGAAGGTGCTGCGTTGTAGTGAGCGCAGAGAAGGCGTTATGTTTTATGGAGTGCCGGGAAGGCGTTATGTTTTATGGAGTGCCGGTAAGGTGATGTGTTGTTGTGAGGACCGGGAAGTTGCTGTCTTGTACCGAGTGCCGGAAAGGTGTTGTGTTGTAGTGAGCGCCGGGAAGGTGCTGGGTTATAGTGAGCGCAGAGAAGGCGTTATGTTTTATGGAGTGATATGAAGGCGTTATGTTTTATGGAGTGCCGGGAAGGTGCTGTGTTGTAGCCAGTGCCGGGAAGGTGTTGTGTTGTAGTGAGCGCCGGGAAGGTGCTGGGTTATAGTGAGCGCAGAGAAGGCGTTAGGTTTATGGAGTGTCATGAAGGCGTTATGTTTTATGGAGTGCCGGTAGGGTGATGTGTTGTTGTGAGGACCGGGAAGTTGCTGCCTTGTACCGAGTGCCGGAAAGGTGTTGTGTTGTAGTGAGCGCCGGGAAGGTGCTGCGTTGTAGTGAGCGCAGAGAAGGCGTTATGTTTTATGGAGTGCCGGGAAGGCGTTATGTTTTATGGAGTGCCGGTAAGGTGATGTGTTGTTGTGAGGACCGGGAAGTTGCTGTCTTGTACCGAGTGCCGGAAAGGTGTTGTGTTGTAGTGAGCGCCGGGAAGGTGCTGCGTTGTAGTGAGCGCAGAGAAGGCGTTATGTTTTATGGAGTGCCGGGAAGGCGTTATGTTTTATGGAGTGCCGGTAAGGTGATGTGTTGTTGTGAGGACCGGGAAGTTGCTGTCTTGTACCGAGTGCCGGAAAGGTGTTGTGTTGTAGTGAGCGCCGGGAAGGTGCTGGGTTATAGTGAGCGCAGAGAATGCGTTATGTTTTATGGAGTGCCATGAAGGCGTTATGTTTTATGGAGTGCCGGTAAGGTGATGTGTTGTTTTGAGGACCGGGAAGTTGATGTCTTGTACCGAGTGCCGGAAAGGTGTTGTGTTGTAGTGAGCGCCGGGAAGGTGCTGCGTTGTAGTGAGCGCAGAGAAGGCGTTATGTTTTATGGAGTGCCGGGAAGGCGTTATGTTTTATGGAGTGCCGGTAAGGTGATGTGTTGTTGTGAGGACCGGGAAGTTGCTGTCTTGTACCGAGTGCCGGAAAGGTGTTGTGTTGTAGTGAGCGCCGGGAAGGTGCTGGGTTATAGTGAGCGCAGAGAAGGCGTTATGTTTTATGGAGTGATATGAAGGCGTTATGTTTTATGGAGTGCCGGTAAGGTGATGTGTTGTTTTGAGGACCGGGAAGTTGCTGTCTTGTACCGAGTGCCGGGAAAGGTGTTGTGTTGTAGTGAGCGCCGGGAAGGTGCTGGGTTATAGTGAGCGCAGAGAAGGCGTTAGGTTTTATGGAGTGTCATGAAGGCGTTATGTTTTATGGAGTGCCGGTAAGGTGATGTGTTGTTGTGAGGACCGGGAAGTTGCTGTCTTGTACCGAGTGCCGGAAAGGTGTTGTGTTGTAGTGAGCGCCGGGAAGGTGCTGGGTTATAGTGAGCGCAGAGAAGGCGTTATGTTTTATGGA
The DNA here is from genome assembly GCA_029168955.1 of Aplectana chamaeleonis. Lineage (NCBI taxonomy): Eukaryota > Metazoa > Nematoda > Chromadorea > Rhabditida > Cosmocercidae > Aplectana > Aplectana chamaeleonis. The sequence continues at coordinate 2,171,418 of JAPDOI010000033.1, read as the reverse complement.
GTGCCATGAAGGCGTTATGTTTTATGGAGTGCCGGTAAGGTGATGTGTTGTTTTGAGGACCGGGAAAATGCTGTCTTGTACCGAGTGCCGGAAAGGTGTTGTGTTGTAGTGAGCGCCGGGAAGGTGCTGCGTTGTAGTGAGCGCAGAGAAGGCGTTATGTTTTATGGAGTGCCGGGAAGGCGTTATGTTTTATGGAGTGCCGGTAAGGTGATGTGTTGTTGTGAGGACCGGGAAGTTGCTGTCTTGTACCGAGTGCCGGAAAGGTGTTGTGTTGTAGTGAGCGCCGGGAAGGTGCTGGGTTATAGTGAGCGCAGAGAAGGCGTTATGTTTTATGGAGTGCCATGAAGGCGTTATGTTTTATGGAGTGCCGGTAAGGTGATGTGTTGTTTTGAGGACCGGGAAGTTGATGTCTTGTACCGAGTGCCGGAAAGGTGTTGTGTTGTAGTGAGCGCCGGGAAGGTGCTGCGTTGTAGTGAGCGCAGAGAAGGCGTTATGTTTTATGGAGTGCCGGGAAGGCGTTATGTTTTATGGAGTGCCGGTAAGGTGATGTGTTGTTGTGAGGACCGGGAAGTTGCTGTCTTGTACCGAGTGCCGGAAAGGTGTTGTGTTGTAGTGAGCGCCGGGAAGGTGCTGGGTTATAGTGAGCGCAGAGAAGGCGTTATGTTTTATGGGTGATATGAAGGCGTTATGTTTTATGGAGTGCCGGGAAGGTGCTGTGTTGTAGTGAGCGCCGGGAAGGTGCTGAGTTATAGTGAGCGCAGGGAAGGTGCTGGGTTATAGTGAGCGCAGAGAAGGCGTTATGTTTTATGGAGTGCCATGAAGGCGTTATGTTTTATGGAGTGCCGGTAAGGTGATGTGTTGTTGTGAGGACCGGGAAGTTGCTGTCTTGTACCGAGTGCCGGAAAGGTGTTGTGTTGTAGTGAGCGCCGGGAAGGTGCTGCGTTATAGTGAGCGCAGAGAAGGCGTTATGTTTTATGGAGTGCCATGAAGGCGTTATGTTTTATGGAGTGCCGGTAAGGTGATGTGTTGTTGTGAGGACCGGGAAGTTGCTGTCTTGTACCGAGTGCCGGAAAGGTGTTGTGTTGTAGTGAGCGCCGGGAAGGTGCTGGGTTATAGTGAGCGCAGAGAAGGCGTTATGTTTTATGGAGTGATATGAAGGCGTTATGTTTATGGAGTGCCGGGAAGGTGCTGTGTTGTAGCCAGTGCCGGGAAGGTGTTGTGTTGTAGTGAGCGCCGGGAAGGTGCTGGGTTATAGTGAGCGCAGAGAAGGCGTTGGGTTTATGGAGTGTCATGAAGGCGTTATGTTTTATGGAGTGCCGGTAAGGTGATGTGTTGTTGTGAGGACCGGGAAGTTGCTGTCTTGTACCGAGTGCCGGAAAGGTGTTGTGTTGTAGTGAGCGCCGGGAAGGTGCTGCGTTGTAGTGAGCGCAGAGAAGGCGTTATGTTTTATGGAGTGCCGGGAAGGCGTTATGTTTTATGGAGTGCCGGTAAGGTGATGTGTTGTTGTGAGGACCGGGAAGTTGCTGTATTGTACCGAGTGCCGGAAAGGTGTTGTGTTGTAGTGAGCGCCGGGAAGGTGCTGTGTTATAGTGAGCGCAGAGAAGGCTTTATGTTTTATGGAGTGCCATGAAGGCGGTAGGTTTTATGGAGTGGCGCTAAGGTGATGTGTTGTTTTGAGGACCGGGAAGTTGATGTCTTGTACCGAGTGCCGGAAAGGTGTTGTGTTGTAGTGAGCGCCGGGAAGGTGCTGCGTTGTAGTGAGCGCAGAGAAGGCGTTATGTTTTTATGGAGTGCCGGGAAGGCGTTATGTTTTATGGAGTGCCGGTAAGGTGATGTGTTGTTGTGAGGACCGGGAAGTTGCTGTCTTGTACCGAGTGCCGGAAAGGTGTTGTGTTGTAGTGAGCGCCGGGAAGGTGCTGGGTTATAGTGAGCGCAGAGAAGGCGTTATGTTTTATGGAGTGATATGAAGGCGTTATGTTTTATGGAGTGCCGGGAAGGTGCTGTGTTGTAGCCAGTGCCGGGAAGGTGTTGTGTTGTAGTGAGCGCCGGGAAGGTGCTGGGTTATAGTGAGCGCAGAGAAGGCGTTAGGTTTTATGGAGTGTCATGAAGGCGTTATGTTTTATGGAGTGCCGGTAAGGTGATGTGTTGTTGTGAGGACCGGGAAGTTGCTGCCTTGTACCGAGTGCCGGAAAGGTGTTGTGTTGTAGTGAGCGCCGGGAAGGTGCTGCGTTGTAGTGAGCGCAGAGAAGGCGTTATGTTTTATGGAGTGTCATGAAGGCGTTATGTTTTATGGAGTGCCGGTAAGGTGATGTGTTGTTGTGAGGACCGGGAAGTTGCTGTCTTGTACCGAGTGCCGGAAAGGTGTTGTGTTGTAGTGAGCGCCGGGAAGGTGCTGGGTTATAGTGAGCGCAGAGAAGGCGTTATGTTTTATGGAGTGCCATGAAGGCGTTATGTTTTATGGAGTGCCGGTAAGGTGATGTGTTGTTTTGAGGACCGGGAAGTTGCTGTCTTGTACCGAGTGCCGGAAAGGTGTTGTGTTGTAGTGAGCGCCGGGAAGGTGCTGCGTTGTAGTGAGCGCAGAGAAGGCGTTATGTTTTATGGAGTGCCGGGAAGGCGTTATGTTTTATGGAGTGCCGGTAAGGTGATGTGTTGTTGTGAGGACCGGGAAGTTGCTGTCTTGTACCGAGTGCCGGAAAGGTGTTGTGTTGTAGTGAGCGCCGGGAAGGTGCTGGGTTATAGTGAGCGCAGAGAAGGCGTTATGTTTTATGGAGTGCCATGAAGGCGTTATGTTTTATGGAGTGACGGTAAGGTGATGTGTTGTTTGAGGACCGGGAAGTTGCTGTCTTGTACCGAGTGCCGGAAAGGTGTTGTGTTGTAGTGAGCGCCGGGAAGGTGCTGCGTTGTAGTGAGCGCAGAGAAGGCGTTATGTTTTTATGGAGTGATCATGAAGGCGTTATGTTTTATGGAGTGCCGGTAAGGTGATGTGTTGTTGTGAGGACCGGGAAGTTGCTGTCTTGTACCGAGTGCCGGAAAGGTGTTGTGTTGTAGTGAGCGCCGGGAAGGTGCTTGCGTTGTAGTGAGCGCAGAGAAGGCGTTATGTTTTATGGAGTGCCGGTAAGGTGATGTGTTGTTGTGAGGACCGGGAAGTTGCTGTCTTGTACCGAGTGCCGGAAAGGTGTTGTGTTGTAGTGAGCGCCGGGAAGGTGCTGCGTTATAGTGAGCGCAGAGAAGGCGTTATGTTTTATGGAGTGCCGGGAAGGCGTTATGTTTTATGGAGTGCCGGTAAGGTGATGTGTTGTTGTGAGGACCGGGAAGTTGCTGTCTTGTACCGAGTGCCGGAAAGGTGTTGTGTTGTAGTGAGAGCCGGGAAGGTGCTGGATTATAGTGAACGCAGAGAAGGCGGTAGGTTTTTTGATGTGCCATGAAGGCTTTATGTTTTATGGAGGGCCGGTAAGGTGATGGGTTGGTGTGTGGTGGGGGAAGTGGAGGTCTTGTACCGAGTGCCGGAAAGGTGTTGTGTTGTAGTGAGCGCCGGGAAGGTGCTGCGTTGTAGTGAGCGCAGAGAAGGCGTTATGTTTTATGGAGTGCCGGGAAGGCGTTATGTTTTATGGAGTGCCGGTAAGGTGATGTGTTGTTTTGAGGACCGGGAAGTTGATGTCTTGTACCGAGTGCCGGAAAGGTGTTGTGTTGTAGTGAGCGCCGGGAAGGTGCTGGGTTATAGTGAGCGCAGAGAAGGCGTTATGTTTTATGGAGTGCCGGGAAGGCGTTATGTTTTATGGAGTGCCGGTAAGGTGATGTGTTGTTGTGAGGACCGGGAAGTTGCTGCCTTGTACCGAGTGCCGGAAAGGTGTTGTGTTGTAGTGAGCGCCGGGAAGGTGCTGGGTTATAGTGAGCGCAGAGAAGGCGTTATGTTTTATGGAGTGCCATGAAGGCGTTATGTTTTATGGAGTGCCGGTAAGGTGATGTGTTGTTGTGAGGACCGGGAAGTTGCTGCCTTGTACCGAGTGCCGGAAAGGTGTTGTGTTGTAGTGAGCGCCGGGAAGGTGCTGCGTTGTAGTGAGCGCAGAGAAGGCGTTATGTTTTATGGAGTGCCGGGAAGGCGTTATGTTTTATGAAGTGCCGGTAAGGTGATGTGTTGTTGAGGACCGGGAAGTTGCTGTCTTGTACCGAGTGCCGGAAAGGTGTTGTGTTGTAGTGAGCGCCGGGAAGGTGCTGGGTTATAGTGAGCGCAGAGAAGGCGTTATGTTTTATGGAGTGCCATGAAGGCGTTATGTTTATGGAGTGCCGGTAAGGTGATGTGTTGTTGTGAGGACCGGGAAGTTGCTGTCTTGTACCGAGTGCCGGAAAGGTGTTGTGTTGTAGTGAGCGCCGGGAAGGTGCTGGGTTATAGTGAGCGCAGAGAAGGCGTTATGTTTTATGGAGTGCCATGAAGGCGTTATGTTTTATGGAGTGCCGGTAAGGTGATGTGTTGTTTTGAGGACCGGGAAGTTGATGTCTTGTACCGAGTGCCGGAAAGGTGTTGTGTTGTAGTGAGCGCCGGGAAGGTGCTGCGTTGTAGTGAGCGCAGAGAAGGCGTTATGTTTTATGGAGTGCCATGAAGGCGTTATGTTTTATGGAGTGCCGGTAAGGTGATGTGTTGTTGTGAGGACCGGGAAGTTGCTGTCTTGTACCGAGTGCCGGAAAGGTGTTGTGTTGTAGTGAGCGCCGGGAAGGTGCTGCGTTATAGTGAGCGCAGAGAAGGCGTTATGTTTATGGAGTGCCATGAAGGCGTTATGTTTTATGGAGTGCCGGTAAGGTGATGTGTTGTTTGAGGACCGGGAAGTTGATGTCTTGTACCGAGTGCCGGAAAGGTGTTGTGTTGTAGTGAGCGCCGGGAAGGTGCTGGGTTATAGTGAGCGCAGAGAGAAGGCGTTATGTTTTATGGAGTGCCATGAAGGCGTTATGTTTTATGGAGTGCCGGTAAGGTGATGTGTTGTTGTGAGGACCGGGAAGTTGCTGTCTTGTACCGAGTGCCGGAAAGGTGTTGTGTTGTAGTGAGCGCCGGGAAGGTGCTGGGTTATAGTGAGCGCAGAGAAGGCGTTATGTTTTATGGAGTGATATGAAGGCGTTATGTTTTATGGAGTGCCGGGAAGGTGCTGTGTTGTAGCCAGTGCCGGGAAGGTGTTGTGTTGTAGTGAGCGCCGGGAAGGTGCTGGGTTATAGTGAGCGCAGAGAAGGCGTTATGTTTTATGGAGTGCCATGAAGGCGTTATGTTTTATGGAGTGCCGGGAAGGTGCTGTGTTGTAGCCAGTGCCGGGAAGGCGTTGTGTTGTAGTGAGCGCCGGGAAGGTGCTGCGTTGTAGTGAGCGCAGAGAAGGCGTTATGTTTTATGGAGTGCCGGGAAGGCGTTATGTTTTATGGAGTGCCGGTAAGGTGATGTGTTGTTGTGAGGACCGGGAAGGTGCTGTCTTGTACCGAGTGCCGGAAAGGTGTTGTGTTGTAGTGAGCGCCGGGAAGGTGCTGGGTTATAGTGAGCGCAGAGAAGGCGTTATGTTTTATGGAGTGCCGGGAAGGCGTTATGTTTTATGGAGTGCCGGTAAGGTGATGTGTTGTTGTGAGGACCGGGAAGTTGCTGTCTTGTACCGAGTGCCGGAAAGGTGTTGTGTTGTAGTGAGCGCCGGGAAGGTGCTGGGTTATAGTGAGCGCAGAGAAGGCGTTATGTTTTATGGAGTGCCGGAAAGGCGTTATGTTTTATGGGTGCCGGTAAGGTGATGTGTTGTTGTGAGGACCGGGAAGTTGCTGTCTTGTACCGAGTGCCGGGAAGGTGTTGTGTTGTAGTGAGCGCCGGGAAGGTGCTGGGTTATAGTGAGCGCAGAGAAGGCGTTAGGTTTTATGGAGTGTCATGAAGGCGTTATGTTTTATGGAGTGCCGGGAAGGTGCTGTGTTGTAGCCAGTGCCGGCAAGGTGTTGTGTTGTAGTGAGCGCCGGGAAGGTGCTGCGTTGTAGTGAGCGCAGAGAAGGCGTTATGTTTTATGGAGTGCCGGGAAGGCGTTATGGTTTATGGAGTGCCGGTAAGGTGATGTGTTGTTGTGAGGACCGGGAAGTTGCTGTCTTGTACCGAGTGCCGGAAAGGTGTGTTGTAGTGAGCGCCGGGAAGGTGCTGGGTTATAGTGAGCGCAGAGAAGGCGTTATGTTTTATGGAGTGCCGGGAAGGCGTTATGTTTTATGGAGTGCCGGTAAGGTGATGTGTTGTTGTGAAGACAGGAAGTTGCTGTCTTGTACCGAGTGCCGGAAAGGTGTTGTGTTGTAGTGAGCGCCGGGAAGGTGCTGGGTTATAGTGAGCGCAGAGAAGGCGTTATGTTTTATGGAGTGCCGGGAAGGCGTTATGTTTTATGGAGTGCCGGTAAGGTGATGTGTAGTTGTGAAGACCGGGAAGTTGCTGTCTTGTACCGAGAGTGCCGGAAAGGTGTTGTGTTGTAGTGAGCGCCGGGAAGGTGCTGGGTTATAGTGAGCGCAGAGAAGGCGTTATGTTTTATGGAGTGCCATGAAGGCGTTATGTTTATGGAGTGCCGGGAAGTTGCTGTGTTGTACCGAGTGCCGGGATGGTGATGTGTTGTAGTGAGCGCCGGGAAGGTGCTGGGTTATAGTGAGCGCAGAGAAGGCGTTATGTTTTATGGAGTGCCAGGAAGGCGTTATGTTTTATGGAGTGCCGGTAAGGTGATGTGTAGTTGTGAAGACGGGGAAGTTGCTGTCTTGTACCGAGTGCCGGAAAGGTGTTGTGTTGTAGTGAGCGCCGGGAAGGTGCTGGGTTATAGTGAGCGCAGAGAAGGCGTTATGTTTTATGGAGTGCCATGAAGGCGTTATGTTTTATGGAGTGCCGGTAAGGTGATGTGTTGTTTTGAGGACCGGGAAGTTGATGTCTTGTACCGAGTGCCGGAAAGGTGTTGTGTTGTAGTGAGCGCCGGGAAGGTGCTGCGTTGTAGTGAGCGCAGAGAAGGCGTTATGTTTTATGGAGTGCCGGGAAGGCGTTATGTTTTATGGAGTGCCGGTAAGGTGATGTGTTGTTGTGAGGACCGGGAAGTTGCTGTCTTGTACCGAGTGCCGGAAAGGTGTTGTGTTGTAGTGAGCGCCGGGAAGGTGCTGGATTATAGTGAGCGCAGAGAAGGCGTTATGTTTTATGGAGTGCCATGAAGGCGTTATGTTTTATGGAGTGCCGGTAAGGTGATGTGTTGTTGTGAGGACCGGGAAGTTGATGTCTTGTACCGAGTGCCGGAAAGGTGTTGTGTTGTAGTGAGCGCCGGGAAGGTGCTGCGTTGTAGTGAGCGCAGAGAAGGCGTTATGTTTTATGGAGTGCCGGGAAGGCGTTATGTTTTATGGAGTGCCGGTAAGGTGATGTGTTGTTGTGAGGACCGGGAAGTTGATGTCTTGTACCGAGTGCCGGAAAGGTGTTGTGTTGTAGTGAGCGCCGGGAAGGTGCTGCGTTGTAGTGAGCGCAGAGAAGGGGTTATGTTTTATGGAGTGCGGGGAAGGGGTGATGTTTTTATGGAGTGCCGGTAAGGTGATGTGTTGTTGTGAGGACCGGGAAGTTGATGTCTTGTACCGAGTGCCGGAAAGGTGTTGTGTTGTAGTGAGCGCCGGGAAGGTGCTGCGTTGTAGTGAGCGCAGAGAAGGCGTTATGTTTTATGGAGTGCCATGAAGGCGTTGTTTTATGGAGTGCCGGTAAGGTGATGTGTTGTTTTGAGGACCGGGAAGTTGATGTCTTGTACCGAGTGCCGGAAAGGTGTTGTGTTGTAGTGAGCGCCGGGAAGGTGCTGCGTTGTAGTGAGCGCAGAGAAGGCGTTATGTTTTATGGAGTGCCATGAAGGCGTTATGTTTTACGGAGTGCCGGGAAGGTGCTGTGTTGTTGTGAGGACCGGGGAAGTTGCTGTCTTGTACCGAGTGCCGGGAAGGTGTTGTGTTGTAGTGAGCGCCGGGAAGGTGCTGGGTTATAGTGAGCGCAGAGAAGGCGTTATGTTTTATGGAGTGATATGAAGGCGTTATGTTTTATGGAGTGCCGGGAAGGTGCTGTGTTGTAGCCAGTGCCGGGAAGGTGTTGTGTTGTAGTGAGCGCCGGGAAGGTGCTGGGTTATAGTGAGCGCAGAGAAGGCGTTATGTTTTATGGAGTGCCATGAAGGCGTTATGTTTTATGGAGTGCCGGGAAGGTGCTGCGTTGTAGCCAGTGCCGGGTAGGTGTTGTGTTGTAGTGAGCGCCGGGAAGGTGCTGGGTTATAGTGAGCGCAGAGAAGGCGTTATGTTTTATGGAGTGCCGGGAAGGCGTTATGTTTTATGGAGTGCCGGTAAGGTGATGTGTAGTTGTGAAGACCGGGAAGTTGCTGTCTTGTACCGAGTGCCGGAAAGGTGTTGTGTTGTAGTGAGCGCCGGGAAGGTGCTGGGTTATAGTGAGCGCAGAGAAGGCGTTATGTTTTATGGAGTGATATGAAGGCGTTATGTTTTATGGAGTGCCGGGAAGGTGCTGTGTTGTAGCCAGTGCCGGGAAGGTGTTGTGTTGTAGTGAGCGCCGGGAAGGTGCTGGGTTATAGTGAGCGCAGAGAAGGCGTTAGGTTTTATGGAGTGTCATGAAGGCGTTATGTTTTATGGAGTGCCGGGAAGGTGCTGTGTTGTAGCCAGTACCGGGAAGGCGTTGTGTTGTAGTGAGCGCCGGGAAGGTGCTGCTTTGTAGTGAGCGCAGAGAAGGCGTTATGTTTTATGGAGTGCCGGGAAGGCGTTATGTTTTATGGAGTGCCGGTAAGGTGATGTGTAGTTGTGAAGACCGGGAAGTTGCTGTCTTGTACCGAGTGCCGGAAAGGTGTTGTGTTGTAGTGAGCGCCGGGAAGGTGCTGGGTTATAGTGAGCGCAGAGAAGGCGTTATGTTTTATGGAGTGCCATGAAGGCGTTATGTTTTATGGAGTGCCGGTAAGGTGATGTGTTGTTGTGAGGACCGGGAAGTTGCTGTCTTGTACCGAGTGCCGGAAAGGTGTTGTGTTGTAGTGAGCGCCGGGAAGGTGCTGGGTTATAGTGAGCGCAGAGAAGGCGTTATGTTTTATGGAGTGCCGGGAAGGTGCTGTGTTGTAGCCAGTGCCGGGAAGGTGTTGTGTTGTAGTGAGCGCCGGGAAGGTGCTGGGTTATAGTGAGCGCAGAGAAGGCGTTAGGTTTTATGGAGTGTCATGAAGGCGTTATGTTTTATGGAGTGCCGGGAAGGTGCTGTGTTGTAGCCAGTGCCGGGAAGGTGTTGTGTTGTAGTGAGCGCCGGGAAGGTGCTGCGTTGTAGTGAGCGCAGAGAGGGCGTTATGTTTTATGGAGTGCCGGGAAGGCGTTATGTTTTATGGAGTGCCGGTAAGGTGATGTGTTGTTGTGAGGACCGGGAAGTTGCTGTCTTGTACCGAGTGCCGGAAAGGTGTTGTGTTGTAGTGAGCGCCGGGAAGGTGCTGGGTTATAGTGAGCGCAGAGAAGGCTTAATGTTTTATGGAGTGCCGGAAAGGCGTTATGTTTTATGGAGTGCCGGTAAGGTGATGTGTAGTTGTGAAGACAGGGAAGTTGCTGTCTTGTACCGAGTGCCGGAAAGGTGTTGTGTTGTAGTGAGCGCCGGGAAGGTGCTGGGTTATAGTGAGCGCAGAGAAGGCGTTATGTTTTATGGAGTGCCGGGAAGGCGTTATGTTTTATGGAGTGCCGGTAAGGTGATGTGTAGTTGTGAAGACCGGGAAGTTGCTGTCTTGTACCGAGTGCCGGAAAGGTGTTGTGTTGTAGTGAGCGCCGGGAAGGTGCTGGGTTATAGTGAGCGCAGAGAAGGCTTTATGTTTTATGGAGTGCCATGAAGGCGTTATGTTTTATGGAGTGCCGGGAAGTTGCTGTGTTGTAGCGAGTGCTAGGATGGTGATGTGTTGTAGTGAGCGCCGGGAAGGTGCTGGGTTATAGTGAGCGCAGAGAAGGCGTTATGTTTTATGGAGTGCCAGGAAGGCGTTATGTTTTATGGAGTGCCGGTAAGGTGATGTGTAGTTGTGAAGACGGGGAAGTTGCTGTCTTGTACCGAGTGCCGGAAAGGTGTTGTGTTGTAGTGAGCGCCGGGAAGGTGCTGGGTTATAGTGAGCGCAGAGAAGGCGTTATGTTTTATGGAGTGCCGGGAAGGCGTTATGTTTTATGGAGTGCCGGTAAGGTGATGTGTAGTTGTGAAGACAGGGAAGTTGCTGTCTTGTACCGAGTGCCGGAAAGGTGTTGTGTTGTAGTGAGCGCCGGGAAGGTGCTGGGTTATAGTGAGCGCAGAGAAGGCTTTATGTTTTATGTAGTGCCATGAAGGCGTTATGTTCTATGGAGTGCCGGGAAGTTGCTGTGTTGTAGCGAGTGCTAGGATGGTGATGTGTTGTAGTGAGCGCCGGGAAGGTGCTGGGTTATGGAGAGGGCAGAGAAGGCGTTATGTTTTTTGGAGTGCCGGGAAGGCGTTATGTTTTATGGAGTGCCGGTAAGGTGATGTGTTGTTGTGAGGACGGGGAAGTTGCTGTCTTGTACCGTGTGTCGGAAAGGTGTTGTGTTGTAGTGAGCGCCGGGAAGGTGCTGGGTTATAGTGAGCGCAGAGAAGGGTTTATGTTTTATGGAGTGCCATGAAGGCGGTATGTTTTATGGAGTGCCGGGAAGTTGCTGTGTTGTAGCGAGTGCTAGGATGGTGATGTGTTGTAGTGAGTGCCGGGAAGGTTCTGTGTTGTAGTGAGTGCCGGGAAGGTGCTTTCTTGCAGCGAGCGCCGGGAAGACAGAAAGTTGTAGTGAGCGCCGGGAAGTTGCTGTGTTGTAGCGAGTGCTTGGATGGTGATGTGTTGTAGTGAGCGCCGGGAAGGTGCTGGGTTATAGTGAGCGCAGAGAAGGCGTTATGTTTTATGGAGTGCCGGGAAGGCGTTATGTTTTATGGAGTGCCGGTAAGGTGATGTGTAGTTGTGAAGACGGGGAAGTTGCTGTCTTGTACCGAGTGCCGGAAAGGTGTTGTGTTGTAGTGAGCGCCGGGAAGGTGCTGGGTTATAGTGAGCGCAGAGAAGGCGTTATGTTTTATGGAGTGCCGGGAAGGCGTTATGTTTTATGGAGTGCCGGTAAGGTGATGTGTAGTTGTGAAGACCGGGAAGTTGCTGTCTTGTACCGAGTGCCGGAAAGGTGTTGTGTTGTAGTGAGCGCCGGGAAGGTGCTGGGTTATAGTGAGCGCAGAGAAGGCTTAATGTTTTATGGAGTGCCATGAAGGCGTTATGTTTTATGGAGTGCCGGGAAGTTGCTGTGTTGTAGCGAGTGCTAGGATGGTGATGTGTTGTAGTGAGCGCCGGGAAGGTGCTGGGTTATAGTGAGCGCAGAGAAGGCGTTATGTTTTATGGAGTGCCGGGAAGGCGTTATGTTTTATGGAGTGCCGGGAAGGTGATGGGTTGGTGTGAGGACCGGGAAGTTGCTGTCTTGTACCGAGTGCCGGAAAGGTGTTGTGTTGTAGTGAGCGCCGGGAAGGTGCTGGGTTATAGTGAGCGCAGAGAAGGCTTTATGTTTTATGGAGTGCCATGAAGGCGTTATGTTTTATGGAGTGCCGGGAAGTTGCTGTGTTGTAGCGAGTGCTAGGATGGTGATGTGTTGTAGTGAGTGCCGGGAAGGTTCTGTGTTGTAGTGAGTGCCGGGAAGGTGCTTTCTTGCAGCGAGCGCCGGGAAGACAGAAAGTTGTAGTGAGCGCCGAGAAGTTGCTGTGTTGTAGCGAGTGCTAGGAAGGTGCTGTGTTGTAGTGAGTGCCGGGAAGGTGCTGTGTTGTAGGGAGGGCCGGTATGGTGCTGTGTTGTAGTGAGTGCCGGGAAGGTACTGTGTTGTAGTCAGCGCCGGGAAGACAGAAAGTTGTAGTGAGCGCCGGGAAGGTGCTGGGTTATAGTGAGCGCAGAGAAGGCGTTATGTTTTATGGAGTGTCATGAAGGCGTTATGTTTTATGGAGTGCCGGGAAGGTGCTGTGTTGTAGCCAGTACCGGGAAGGCGTTGTGTTGTAGTGAGCGCCGGGAAGGTGCTGCTTTGTAGTGAGCGCAGAGAAGGCGTTATGTTTTATGGAGTGCCGGGAAGGCGTTATGTTTTATGGAGTGCCGGTAAGGTGATGTGTAGTTGTGAAGACCGGGAAGTTGCTGTCTTGTACCGAGTGCCGGAAAGGTGTTGTGTTGTAGTGAGCGCCGGGAAGGTGCTGGGTTATAGTGAGCGCAGAGACGGCTTTATGTTTTATGGAGTGCCGGGAAGTTGCTGTGTTGTAGCGAGTGCTAGGATGGTGATGTGTTGTAGTGAGCGCCGGGAAGGTGCTGGGTTATAGTGAGCGCAGAGAAGGCGTTATGTTTTATGGAGTGCCGGGAAGGCGTTATGTTTTTATGGAGTGCCGGTAAGGTGATGTGTTGTTGTGAGGACCGGGAAGTTGCTGTCTTGTACCGAGTGCCGGAAAGGTGTTGTGTTGTAGTGAGCGCCGGGAAGGTGCTGGGTTATAGTGAGCGCAGAGAAGGCTTTATGTTTTATGGAGTGCCATGAAGGCGTTATGTTTTATGGAGTGCCGGGAAGGTGCTGTGTTGTAGCCAGTGCCGGGAAGGTGTTGTGTTGTAGTGAGCGCCGGGAAGGTGCTGCGTTGTAGTGAGCGCAGAGAAGGCGTTATGTTTTATGGAGTGCCGGTAAGGTGATGTGTTGTTGTGAGGACCGGGAAGTTGCTGTCTTGTACCGAGTGCCGGAAAGGTGTTGTGTTGTAGTGAGCGCCGGGAAGGTGCTGGGTTATAGTGAGCGCAGAGAAGGCTTTATGTTTTATGGAGTGCCATGAAGGCGTTATGTTTTATGGAGTGCCGGGAAGTTGCTGTGTTGTAGCGAGTGCTAGGATGGTGATGTGTTGTAGTGAGTGCCGGTAAGGTGCTGTGTTGTAGTGAGCGCCGGGAAGATGCTGTTTTGTAGTGAATGCCGTCAAGATGCTGTTTTGTAAGGAGCGCCGGAAAGGTGTTGTGTTGTAGTGAGCGCCGGGAAGGTGCTGGGTTATAGTGAGCGCAGAGAAGGCGTTATGTTTTATGGAGTGCCATGAAGGCGTTATGTTTTATGGAAGACGGGAAGGTGCTGTGTTGTAGCCAGTGCCGGGAAGGTGTTGTGTTGTAGTGAGCGCCGGGAAGGTGCTGGGTTATAGTGAGCGCAGAGAAGGCGTTATGTTTTATGGAGTGCCGGGAAGGCGTTATGTTTTATGGAGTGCCGGTAAGGTGATGTGTAGTTGTGAAGACAGGGAAGTTGCTGTCTTGTACCGAGTGCCGGAAAGGTGTTGTGTTGTAGTGAGCGCCGGGAAGGTGCTGGGTTATAGGCAGAGAAGGCTTTATGTTTTATGGAGTGCCATGAAGGCGTTATGTTTTATGGAGTGCCGGTAAGGTGATGTGTTGTTGTGAGGACCGGGAAGTTGCTGGGTTGTAATGAGTGCCGGTAAGGTGCTGTGTTGTAGTGAGTGCCGGGAAGGTGCTTTCTTGTAGCGAGCGCCGGGAAGACAGAAAGTTGTAGTGAGCGCCGGGAAGGTGCTGTTTTGTAGTGAATGCCGTCAAGATGCTGTGTTGTAGTGAGCGCCGGGAAGGTGCTGAGTTATAGTGAGCGCAGGGAAGGCGTTATGTTTTATGGAGTGCCGGAAAGGCGTTATGTTTTATGGAGTGCCGGGAAGGCGTTTTGTTTCATGGAGTGCCGGTAAGGTGCTGTGTTATTGTGAGGACCGGGAAGTTGCTGTCTTGTACCGAGTGCCGGGTGCCGGGAAGGTGCTGTGTTGTAGTGAAAGCCGGGAAAGTGCTTTCTCTCAGCGAGCGCCGGGAAGACAGAAAGTTGTAGTGAGCGCCGGGAAGTTGCTGTGTTGTAGCGAGTGCTAGGAAGGTGATGTGTTGTAGTGAGTGCCGGGAAGGTTCTGTGTTGTAGTGAGTGCCGGGAAGGTGCTTTCTTGTAGCGAGCGCCGGGAAGACAGAAAGTTGTAGTGAGCGCCGAGAAGTTGCTGTGTTGTAGCGAGTGCTAGGAAGGTGCTGTGTTGTGGTGAGTGCCGGGAAGGTGCTGTGTTGTAGCGAGTGCTAGGAAGGTGCTGTGTTGTAGGGAGTGCCGGGAAGTTGCTTTCTTGTGGCGAGCCCCGGGAAGACAGAAAATTGTAGTGAGTGCCGGGAAGGTGCTGTGTTGTAGGGAGTGCTAGGAAGGTGCTGTGTAGTAGTGAGCGCCGGGAAGATGCTGTTTTGTAGTGAATGCCGTCAAGATGCTGTTTTGTAGGGAGCGCCGGGAAGGTGCTGGGTTGTAGTGAGTGCCGGTAAGGTGCTGTGTTGTAGTGAGTGCCGAGAGGTGCTGTGTTGTAGGGAGGGCCGGGAAGGTGTTGTGTTGTAGCGAGTGCCGGGAAGGTGCGTGTTGTAGTAAGTATCGATAAGGGCTGGGATTCATGAACGCAAACCATGGGCTACAGTTGAACTTGTCTCCAAAAATTGCGTGCTATCTCCGCGGCAAACCCAACTGTAGCCCACGGTTTGCCGTTCATGAATCCCAGCCAAGGTGCTGTGTTGTAGTGAGTGCCGGTAAGGTGCTGTGTTGTAGTGAGCGCCGGGAAAGCCATTTGTTGTGGTAAGTTCCGGGAAGGCGGAAAGTTGTAGTGAGCGCCGGGAAGTTGCTGTGTTGTAGGGAGCGCCGGGAAGGTGCTGTGTTGTAGTGAGTGCCGGGAAAGCCATGTGTTGTGGTAAGTTCAGGGAAGGTGCTGTTTTGTACCGAGCGCCGGGAAGTTGCTGTGTTGTAGTGAGTGCCGGTAAGGTGCTGTGTTGTAGTGAACGCCATCAAGATGCTGTGTTGTACGGAGGGCCGGGAAGGTGCTGTGTTGTAGCGAGTGAAGGGAAGATGCTGTGTTGTACGTAGGGCCGGGAAGGTGCTGTGTTGTAGCGAGTGAAGGGAAGGTGCTGTGTTGTAGTGAGTGCCGGGAAGGTGCTGTGTTGTAGTGAATGTCGTCAAGATGCTGTGTTGAAGGGAGCGCCGGGAAGTTGCTGTGTTGTAGCGAGTGCCGGGAAGGTGCTGAGTTGTAGTGAGTGCCGGGAAAGTGCTGTGTTGTAGCGAGTGAAGGGAAGGTGCTGTGTTGTAGGGAGCGCCGGGAAGTTGCTGTGTTGTAGTGAGTGCCGGGAAGGTGCTGTGTTGTAGTGAATGCCGTCAAGATGCTGTGTTGTACGGAGGGCCGGGAAGGTGCTGTGTTGTAGCGAGTGAAGGGAAGATGCTGTGTTGTACGTAGGGCCGGGAAGGTGCTGTGTTGTAGCGAGTGAAGGGAAGGTGCTGTGTTGTAGTGAGTGCCGGGAAGGTGCTGTGTTGTAGTGAATGTCGTCAAGATGCTGTGTTGAAGGGAGCGCCGGGAAGTTGCTGTGTTGTAGCGAGTGCCGGGAAGGTGCTGTGTTGTAGTGAGTGCCGGGAAGGTGCTGTGTTGTAGTGAATGCCGTCAAGATGCTGTGTTGTACGGAGGGCCGGGAAGGTGCTGTGTTGTAGCGAGTGCCGGGAAGGTGCTGTGTTGTAGTAAGTGTCGATAAGGTGCTGTGTTGTAGTCAGCGCCGGGAAGGTGCTATGTTGAAGTGAGCACCAGGAGGGCGGCAAGTTGCAGCGAGCGCCTGGAAGGTGCTGTGTTGTAGTGAGCGCCGGGAAAGCCATGTGTTGTGGTAAGTTCAGGGAAGGTGCTGTGTTGTAGTGAGTGCCGGGAAGGTGTTGTGTTGTAGTGAGTGCCGAGATGATGCTGTGTTGTAGCGAGTGCCGGGAAGACGATGCGTTTCAGAGAGTGCCGGCAAGGTGCTGTGTTGTAGGGAGGGCCGGAAAGGCGGCAAGTTGCAGTGAGCTCCTGGAAGTTGCTGTTTTGTAGCGAGCGCCGGGAAGTTGCTGTGTTGTAGTGAGTGCCGGTAAGGTGCTGTGTTGTAGTGAGTGCCGGTAAGGTGCTGTGTTGTAGTGAGCGCCGGGAAAGCCATTTGTTGTGGTAAGTTCCGGGAAGGCGGAAAGTTGTAGTGAGCGCCGGGAAGTTGCTGTGTTGTAGGGAGCGCCGGGAAGGTGCTGTGTTGCAGTGAGTGCCGGGAAAGCCATGTGTTGTGGTAAGTTCAGGGAAGGTGCTGTGTTGTAGTGAGCGCCGGAAAAGTTTTGCGAGTGCCGGGAACGTGATGCTGTTGAAGTGAGTGCCGGGAAGGTGCTTTCTTGCAGCGAGCGCCGGAAGACAGAAAGTTGTAGTGAGCGCCGGGAAGTTGCTGTGTTGTAGGAGCGCCGGGAAGGTGCTGTGTTGTAGTGAGTGCCGGGAAAGCCATGTGTTGTGGTAAGTTCAGGGAAGGTGCTGTGTTGCAGTGAGCGCCGGAAAAGTTTTGCGAGTGCCGGGAAGGTGCTGTGTTGTAGTGAGTGCCGGTAAGGTGCTGTGTTGTAGTGAGCGCCGGGAAAGCCATTTGTTGTGGTAAGTTCCGGGAAGGCGGAAAGTTGTAGTGAGCGCCGAAGTTGCTGTGTTGTAGGGGAGCGCCGGGAAGGTGCTGTGTTGTAGTGAGTGCCGGGAAAGCCATGTGTTGTGGTAAGTTCAGGGAAGGTGCTGTGTTGTAGTGAGCGCCGGAAAAAGTTTTGGGAGTGCCGGGAAGGCGCTGTGTTTCAGTGAGTGCCGGCAAGATGCTGTGTTGTAGTGAGTGCCGGGAGGGTGCTGTGTTGTAGTAAATGCCGTCAACATGCTGTGTTGTACGGAGGGCCGGGAAGATGCTGTGTTGTAGTGAAAGCCGGGAAAGTGCTTTCTCTCAGCGAGCGCCGGGAAGACAGAAAGGTGTAGTGAGCGCCGGGGAGGTGCTGGGGTGTAGGGAGTGGTAAGAAGGTGATGTGTTGTAGTGAGTGCCGGGAAGGTTCTGTGTTGTAAGTGAGTGCCGGGAAGGTGATGTGTTGTAGGGAGGGCCGGGAAGGTGCTGTGTTGTAGTGAGTGCCGGGAAGGTGCTTTCTTGCAGCGAGCGCCGGGAAGACAGAAAGTTCTAGTGAGCGCCGGGAAGTTGCTGTGTTGTAGCGAGTGCTAGGAAGGTGCTGTGTTTTAGTGAGAGCTGGGTAGGTGCTGTGTTGTAGTGAGCGCCGGGAAGATGCTGTTTTGTAGTGAATGCCGTCAAGATGCTGTTTTGTAGGGAGCGCCGGGAAGGTGCTGGGTTGTAGTGAGTGCCGGTAAGGTGCTGTGTTGTAGTGAGTGCCGAGAGGTGCTGTGTTGTAGGGAGGGCCGGGAAGGTGTTGTGTTGTAGCGAGTGCCGGGAAGGTGCGTGTTGTAGTAAGTATCGATAAGGGCTGGGATTCATGAACGCAAACCATGGGCTACAGTTGAACTTGTCTCCAAAAATTGCGTGCTATCTCCGCGGCAAACCCAACTGTAGCCCACGGTTTGCCGTTCATGAATCCCAGCCAAGGTGCTGTGTTGTAGTGAGTGCCGGTAAGGTGCTGTGTTGTAGTGAGCGCCGGGAAAGCCATTTGTTGTGGTAAGTTCCGGGAAGGCGGAAAGTTGTAGTGAGCGCCGGAAGTTGCTGTGTTGTAGGGAGCGCCGGGAAGGTGCTGTGTTGTAGTGAGTGCCGGGAAAGCCATGTGTTGTGGTAAGTTCAGGGAAGGTGCTGTTTTTGTACCGAAGCGCCGGGAAGTTGCTGTGTTGTAGTGAGTGCCGGTAAGGTGCTGTGTTGTAGTGAACGCCATCAAGATGCTGTGTTGTACGGAGGGCCGGGAAGGTGCTGTGTTGTAGCGAGTGAAGGGAAGATGCTGTGTTGTACGGAGGGCCGGGAAGGTGCTGTGTTGCAGCGAGTGAAGGGAAGGTGCTGTGTTGCAGTGAGTGCCGGGAAGGGGCTGTGTTGTAGTGAATGTCGTCAAGATGCTGTGTTGAAGGAGCGCCGGGAAGTTGCTGTGTTGTAGGCGAGTGCCGGGAAGGTGCTGAGTTGTAGTGAGTGCCGGGAGTGCTGTGTTGTAGTGAGTGAAGGAAGGTGCTGTGTTGTAGGGAGCGCCGGGGAAGGTGCTGTGTTGTAGTGAGTGCCGGGAAGGTGCTGTGTTGTAGTGAATGCCGTCAAGATGCTGTGTTGTACGGAGGGCCGGGAAGGTGCTGTGTTGTAGCGAGTGAAGGGGAAGATGCTGTGTGTTGTACGTAGGGCCGGGAAGGTGCTGTGTTGTAGCGAGTGAAGGGAAGGTGCTGTGTTGTAGTGAGTGCCGGGAAGGTGCTGTGTTGTAGTGGAATGTCGTCAAGATGCTGTGTTGAAGGGAGCGCCGGGGAAGTTGCTGTGTTGTAGCGAGTGCCGGAAGGTGCTATATTGTAGTGAGTGCCGGGAAGGTACTGTGTTGCAGTGAATGCCGTCAAGATGCTGTGTTGTACGGAGGGCCGGGAAGGTGCTGTGTTGTAGCGAGTGCCGGGAAGGTGCTGTGTTGTAGTAAGTGTCGATAAGGTGCTGTGTTGTAGTCAGCGCCGGGAAGGTGCTATGTTGAAGTGGGCACCAGGAGGGCGGCAAGTTGCAGCGAGCGCCTGGAAGGTGCTGTGTTGTAGTGAGCGCCGGGAAAGCCATGTGTTGTGGTAAGTTCAGGGAAGGCGCTGTGTTGTAATGAGTGCCGGGAAGGTGTTGTGTTGTAGTGAGTGCCGAGATGATGCTTTCTTGTAGCGAGCGCTGGGAAGACGATGCGTTTCAGAGAGTGCCGGCAAGGTGCTGTGTTGTATGGAGGGCCGGAAAGGCGGCAAGTTGCAGTGAGCTCCTGGAAGTTGCTGTTTTGTAGCGAGCGCCAGGAAGTTGCTGTGTTGTAGCGAGTGCCGGTAAGGTGCTGTGTTGTAGTGAGTGCCGGTAAGGTGCTGTGTTGTAGTGAGCGCCGGGAAAGCCATTTGTTGTGGTAAGTTCCGGGAAGGCGGAAAGTTGTAGTGAGCGCCGGGAAGTTGCTGTGTTGTAGGGAGCGCCGGGAAGGTGCTGTGTTGTAGTGAGTGCCGGGAAAGCCATGTGTTGTGGTAAGTTCAGGGAAGGTGCTGTGTTGTAGTGAGCGCCGGAAAAGTTTTGCGAGTGCCGGGAAGGTGATGTGTTGAAGTGAGTGCCGGGAAGGTGCTTTCTTGCAGCGAGCGCCGGGAAGACAGAAAGTTGTAGTGAGCGCCGGGAAGTTGCTGTGTTGTAGGGAGCGCCGGGAAGGTGCTGTGTTGTAGTGAGTGCCGGGAAAGCCATGTGTTGTGGTAAGTTCAGGGAAGGTGCTGTGTTGTAGTGAGCGCCGGAAAAGTTTTGCGAGTGCCGGGAAGGTGCTGTGTTGTAGTGAGTGCCGGTAAGGTGCTGTGTTGTAGTGAGCGCCGGGAAAGCCATTTGTTGTGGTAAGTTCCGGGAAGGCGGAAAGTTGTAGTGAGCGCCGGGAAGTTGCTGTGTTGTAGGGAGCGCCGGGAAGGTGCTGTGTTGTAGTGAGTGCCGGGAAAGCCATGTGTTGTGGTAAGTTCAGGGAAGGTGCTGTGTTGTAGTGAGCGCCGGAAAAGTTTTGCGAGTGCCGGGAAGGCGCTGTGTTTCAGTGAGTGCCGGCAAGATGCTGTGTTGTAGTGAGTGCCGGGAGGGTGCTGTGTTGTAGTAAATGCCGTCAACATGCTGTGTTGTTGTACGGAGGGCCGGGAAGATGCTGTGTTGTAGTGAAAGCCGGGAAAGTGCTTTCTCTCCAGCGAGCGCCGGGAAGACAGAAAGTTGTAGTGAGCGCCGGGAAGTTGCTGTGTTGTAGCGAGTGCTAAGAAGGTGATGTGTTGTAGTGGAGTGCCGGGAAGGTTCTGTGTTGTAGTGAGTGCCGGGAAGGTGATGTGTTGTAGGGAGGGCCGGGAAGGTGCTGTGTTGCCAGTGAGTGCCGGGAAGGTGCTTTCTTGCAGCGAGCGCCGGGAAGACAGAAAGTTGTAGTGAGCGCCGGGAAGTTGCTGTGTTGTAGCGAGTGCTAGGAAGGTGCTGTGTTTTAGTGAGTGCTGGGTAGGTGCTGTGTTGTAGTGAGCGCCGGGAAGATGCTGTTTTGTAGTGAATGCCGTCAAGATGCTGTTTTGTAGGGAGCGCCGGGAAGGTGCTGGGTTGTAGTGAGTGCCGGTAAGGTGCTGTGTTGTAGTGAGTGCCGGGAGGTGCTGTGTTGTAGGGAGGGCCGGGAAGGTGCTGTGTTGTAGCGAGTGCCGGGAAGGTGCTGTGTTGTAGTAAGTATCGATAAGGGCTGGGATTCATGAACGCAAACCATGGGCTACAGTTGAGTTTGTCTCCAAAAATTGCGTGCTATCTCCGCGGCAAATCCAACTGTAGCCCACGGTTTGCCGTTCATGAATCCCAGCCAAGGTGCTGTGTTGTAGTGAGTGCCGGTAAGGTGCTGTGTTGTAGTGAGCGCCGGGAAAGCCATTTGTTGTGGTAAGTTCCGGGAAGGCGGAAAGTTGTAGTGAGCGCCGGGAAGTTGCTGTGTTGTAGGGAGTGTCGGGAAGGTGCTGTGTTGTAGTGAGTGCCGGGAAGGTGCTGTGTTGTAGTCAATGCCGTCAAGATGCTGTGTTGTACGGAGCGCCGGGAAGTTGCTGTGTTGTAGCGAGTGCCGGTAAGGTGCTGTGTTGCAGTGAGTGCCGGTAAGGTGCTGTGTTGTAGTGAGAGCCAGGGAAAGCCATTTGTTGTGGTAAGTTCCGGGAAGGCGGAAAGTTGTAGTGAGCGCCGGAAGTTGCTGTGTTGTAGGGAGTGTCGGGAAGGTGCTGTTTTGTAGTGAATGCCGTCAAGATGCTGTTTTTGTAGGGAGCGCCGGGAAGGTGCTGGGTTGTAGTGAGTGCCGGTAAGGTGCTGTGTTGTAGTGAGTGCCGGGAGGTGCTGCAGCTGTTTGTAGGGAGGGCCGGGAAGGTGCTGTGTTGTAGCGAGTGCCGGGAAGGTGCTGTGTTGTAGTAAGTATCGATAAGGGCTGGGATCTGAACGCAAACCATGGGCTACAGTTGAGTTTGTCTCCAAAAATTGCGTGCTATCTCCGCGGCAAATCCAACTGTAGCCCACGGTTTGCCGTTCATGAATCCCAGCCAAGGTGCTGTGTTGTAGTGAGTGCCGGTAAGGTGCTGTGTTGTAGTGAGCGCCGGGAAAGCCATTTGTTGTGGTAAGTTCCGGGAAGGCGGAAAGTTGTAGTGAGCGCCGGGAAGTTGCTGTGTTGTAGGGAGTGTCGGGAAGGTGCTGTGTTGTAGTGAACGCCATCAAGATGCTGTGTTGTACGGAGGGCCGGGAAGGTGCTGTGTTGTAGCGAGTGAAGGGAAGATGCTGTGTTGTACGTAGGGCCAGGAAGGTGCTGTGTTGTAGCGAGTGAAGGGAAGGTGCTGTGTTGTAGTGAGTGCCGGGAAGGTGCTGTGTTGTAGTGAATGTCGTCAAGATGCTGTGTTGAAGGAGCGCTGGGAAGTTGCTGTGTTGTAGCGAGTGCCGGGAAGGTGCTGAGTTGTAGTGAGTGCCGGGAAAGTGCTGTGTTGTAGCGAGTGAAGGGAAGGTGCCATGTTGTAGGGAGCCGGGAAGTTGCTGTGTTGTAGTGAGTGCCGGGAAGGTGCTGTGTTGTAGTGAATGCCGTCAAGATGCTGTGTTGTACGGAGGGCCAGGGAAGGTGCTGTGTTGTAGCGAGTGAAGGGAAGATGCTGTGTTGTACGTAGGGCCAGGAAGGTGCTGTGTTGTAGCGAGTGAAGGGAAGGTGCTGTGTTGTAGTGAGTGCCGGGAAGGTGCTGTGTTGTAGTGAATGTCGTCAAGATGCTGTGTTGAAGGGAGCGCCGGGAAGTTGCTGTGTTGTAGCGAGTGCCGGGAAGGTGCTGAGTTGTACGGAGGGCCGGGAAGGTGCTGTGTTGTAGCGAGTGCCGGGAAGGTGCTGTGTTGTAGTAAGTGTCGATAAGGTGCTGTGTTGTAGTCAGCGCCGGGAAGGTGCTATGTTGAAGTGGGCACCAGGAGGGCGGCAAGTTGCAGCGAGCGCCTGGAAGGTGCTGTGTTGTAGTGAGCGCCGGGAAAGCCATGTGTTGTGGTAAGTTCAGGGAAGGCGCTGTGTTGTAATGAGTGCCGGGAAGGTTCTTTTGTGTTGTAGTGAGTGCCGAGATGATGCTCTTGTAGCGAGCGCTGGGAAGACGATGCGTTTCAGAGAGTGCCGGCAAGGTGCTGTGTTGTGTATGGAGGGCCGGAAAGGCGGCAGGTTGCAGTGAGCCCTGGAAGTTGCTGCTTTGTAGCGAGCGCCAGGAAGGAAGTTGTGTTGTGTGTTGTAGCGAGTGCCGGTAAGGTGCTGTGTTGTAGTGAGTGCCGGTAAGGTGCTGTGTTGTAGTGAGCGCCGGGAAGCCATTTGTTGTGGTAAGTTCCAGGAAGGCGGAAAAGTTGTAGTGAGCGCCGGAAGTTGCCATGTTGTAGGGAGCGCCGGGAAGGTGCTGTGTTGTAGTGAGTGCCGGGAAAGCCATGTGTTGTGGTAAGTTCAGGGAAGGTGCTGTGTTGTAGTGAGCGCCGGAAAAGTTTTGCGAGTGCCGGGAAGGTGATGTGTTGAAGTGAGTGCCGGAAGGTGCTTTCTTGCAGCGAGCGCCGGGAAGACAGAAAGTTGTAGTGAGCGCCAGGAAGTTGCTGTGTTGTAAGGAGCGCCGGGGAAGGTGCTGTGTTGTAGTGAGTGCCGGGAAAGCCACATGTGTTGTGGTAAAGTTCAGGGAAGGTGCTGTGTTGTAGTGAGCGCCGGAAAAGTTTTGCGAGTGCCGGGAAGGTGCTGTGTTGTAGTGAGTGCCGGTAAGGTGCTGTGTTGTAGTGAGCGCCGGGAAAGCCATTTGTTGTGGTAAGTTCCGGGAAGGCGGAAAGTTGTAGTGAGCGCCGGGAAGTTGCTGTGTTGTAGGGAGCGCCGGGAAGGTGCTGTGTTGTAGTGAGTGCCGGGAAAGCCATGTGTTGTGGTAAGTTCAGGGAAGGTGCTGTGTTGTAGTGAGCGCCGGAAAAGTTTTGCGAGTGCCGGGAAGGCGCTGTGTTTCAGTGAGTGCCGGCAAGATGCTGTGTTGTAGTGAGTGCCGGGAGGGTGCTGTGTTGTAGTAAATGCCGTCAACATGCTGTGTTGTACGGAGGGCCGGGAAGATGCTGTGTTGTAGTGAAAGCCGGGAAAGTGCTTTCTCTCAGCGAGCGCCGGGAAGACAGAAAGTTGTAGTGAGCGCCGGGAAGTTGCTGTGTTGTAGCGAGTGCTAAGAAGGTGATGTGTTGTAGTGAGTGCCGGGAAGGTTCTGTGTTGTAGTGAGTGCCGGGAAGGTGATGTGTTGTAGGGAGGGCCGGGAAGGTGCTGTGTTGTAGTGAGTGCCGGGAAGGTGCTTTCTTGCAGCGAGCGCCGGGAAGACAGAAAGTTCTAGTGAGCGCCGGGAAGTTGCTGTGTTGTAGCGAGTGCTAGGAAGGTGCTGTGTTTTAGTGAGAGCTGGGTAGGTGCTGTGTTGTAGTGAGCGCCGGGAAGATGCTGTTTTGTAGTGAATGCCGTCAAGATGCTGTTTTGTAGGGAGCGCCGGGAAGGTGCTGGGTTGTAGTGAGTGCCGGTAGGTGCTGTGTTGTAGTGAGTGCCGGGAGGTGCTGTGTTGTAGGGAGGGCCGGGAAGGTGCTGTGTTGTAGCGAGTGCCGGGAAGGTGCTGTGTTGTAGTAAGTATCGATAAGGGCTGGGATTCATGAACGCAAACCATGGGCTACAGTTGAGTTTGTCTCCGAAAATTGCGTGCTATCTCCGCATGGCAAAATCCAGCTGTAGCCCACGGTTTGCCGTTCATGAATCCCAGCCAAGGTGCTGTGTTGTAGTGAGTGCCGGTAAGGTGCTGTGTTGTAGTGAGCGCCGGGAAGCCATTTGTTGTGGTAAGTTCCGGGAAGGGGGAAAGTTGTAGTGAGCGCCGGGAAGTTGCTGTGTTGTAGGGAGTGTCGGGAAGGTGCTGTGTTGTAGTGAGTGCCGGGAAGGTGCTGTGTTGTAGTCAATGCCGTCAAGATGCTGTGTTGTACGGAGCGCCGGGAAGTTGCTGTGTTGTAGCGAGTGCCGGTAAGGTGCTGTGTTGTAGTGAGTGCCGGTAAGGTGCTGTGTTGTAGTGAGAGCCGGGAAAGCCATTTGTTGTGGTAAGTTCCGGGAAGGCGGAAAGTTGTAGTGAGCGCCGGGAAGTTGCTGTGTTGTAGGGAGTGTCGGGAAGGTGCTGTTTTGTAGTGAATGCCGTCAAGATGCTGTTTTGTAGGGAGCGCCGGGAAGGTGCTGGGTTGTAGTGAGTGCCGGTAAGGTGCTGTGTTGTAGTGAGTGCCGGGAGGTGCTGTGTTGTAGGGAGGGCCGGGAAGGTGCTGTGTTGTAGCGAGTGCCGGGAAGGTGCTGTGTTGTAGTAAGTATCGATAAGGGCTGGGATTCATGAACGCAAACCATGGGCTACAGTTGAGTTTGTCTCCAAAAATTGCGTGCTATCTCCGCGGCAAATCCAACTGTAGCCCACGGTTTGCCGTTCATGAATCCCAGTAAGGTGCTGTGTTGTAGTGAGTGCCGGTAAGGTGCTGTGTTGTAGTGAGCGCCGGGACAGCCATTTGTTGTGGTAAGTTCCGGAAGGCGGAAAGTTGTAGTGAGCGCCGGGAAGTTGCTGTGTTGTGTAGGGAGTGTCGGGAAGGTGCTGTGTTGTAGTGAGTGCCGGGAAGGTGCTGTGTTGTAGTCAATGCCGTCAAGATGCTGTGTTGTACGGAGCGCTGGGAAGTTGCTGTGTTGTAGCGAGTGCCGGTAAGGTGCTGTGTTGTAGTGAGTGCCGGTAAGGTGCTGTGTTGTAGTGAGAGCCGGGAAAGCCATTTGTTGTGGTAAGTTCCGGGAAGGCGGAAAGTTGTAGTGAGCGCCGGGAAGTTGCTGTGTTGTAGGGAGTGTCGGGAAGGTGCTGTGTTGTAGTGAGTGCCGGGAAGGTGCTGTGTTGTAGTCAATGCCGTCAAGATGCTGTGTTGTACGGAGCGCCGGGAAGTTGCTGTGTTGTAGCGAGTGCCGGGAAGGTGCGTGTTGTAGTAAGTATCGATAAGGGCTGGGATTCATGAACGCAAACCATGGGCTACAGTTGAACTTGTCTCCAAAAATTGCGTGCTATCTCCGCGGCAAACCCAACTGTAGCCCACGGTTTGCCGTTCATGAATCCCAGCCAAGGTGCTGTGTTGTAGTGAGTGCCGGTAAGGTGCTGTGTTGTAGTGAGCGCCGGGAAAGCCATTTGTTGTGGTAAGTTCCGGGAAGGCGGAAAGTTGTAGTGAGCGCCGGGAAGTTGCTGTGTTGTAGGGAGCGCCGGGAAGGTGCTGTGTTGTAGTGAGTGCCGGGAAAGCCATGTGTTGTGGTAAGTTCAGGGAAGGTGCTGTTTTGTAGCGAGCGCCGGGAAGTTGCTGTGTTGTAGTGAGTGCCGGGAAGGTGATGTGTTGTAGGGAGGGCCGGGAAGGTGCTGTGTTGTAGTGAGTGCCGGTAAGGTGCTTTCTTGCAGCGAGCGCCGGGAAGACAGAAAGTTGTAGTGAGCGCCGGGAAGTTGCTGTGTTGTAGCGAGTGCTAGGAAGGTGCTGTGTTTTAGTGAGTGCTGGGTAGGTGCTGTGTTGTAGTGAGCGCCGGGAAGATGCTGTGTTGTAGTGAATGCCGTCAAGATGCTGTGTTTGTAGGGAGGCGCCGGGAAGGTGCTGGGTTGTAGTGAGTGCCGGTAAGGTGCTGTGTTGTAGTGAGTGCCGGGAGGTGCTGTGTGTTGTAGGGAGGAGCCGGGAAGGTGCTGGCTGCAGCGAGTGCCGGGAAGGTGCTGTGTTGTAGTAAGTATCGATAAGGGCTGGGATTCATGAACGCAAACCATGGGCTACAGTTGAGTTGTCTCCAAAATTGCGTGCTATCTCCGCGGCAAATCCAACTGTAGCCCACGGTTTGCCGTTCATGAATCCCAGCCAAGGTGCTGTGTTGCAGTGAGTGCCGGGAAGGTGCTGTGTTGTAGTGAGCGCCGGGAAAGCCATTTGTTGTGGTAAGTTCCGGGAAGGCGGAAAGTTGTAGTGAGCGCCGGGAAGTTGCTGTGTTGTAGGGAGTGTCGGGAAGGTGCTGTGTTGTAGTGAGTGCCGGGAAGGTGCTGTGTTGTAGTCAATGCCGTCAAGATGCTGTGTTGTACGGAGCGCCGGGAAGTTGCTGTGTTGTAGCGAGTGCCGGTAAGGTGCTGTGTTGTAGTGAGTGCCGGTAAGGTGCTGTGTTGTAGTGAGAGCCGGGAAAGCCATTTGTTGTGGTAAGTTCCGGGAAGGCGGAAAGTTGTAGTGAGCGCCGGGAAGTTGCTGTGTTGTAGGGAGTGTCGGGAAGGTGCTGGGTTGTAGTGAGTGCCGAAGGTGCTGTGTTGTAGTGAGAGCCGGGAAAGCCATTTGTTGTGGTAAGTTCCGGGAAGGCGGAAAGTTGTAGTGAGCGCCGGGAAGTTGCTGTGTTGTAGGGAGTGTCGGGAAGGTGCTGTGTTGTAGTGAGTGCCGGGAAGGTGCTGTGTTGTAGTGAGAGCCGGGAAAGCCATTTGTTGTGGTAAGTTCCGGGAAGGCGGAAAGTTGTAGTGAGCGCCGGGAAGTTGCTGTGTTGTAGGGAGTGTCGGGAAGGTGCTGTGTTGTAGTGAGTGCCGGGAAGGTGCTGTGTTGTAGTCAATGCCGTCAAGATGCTGTGTTCTACGGAGCGCCGGGAAGTTGCTGTGTTGTAGTTGAGCCGGTAAGGTGCTGTGTTGTAGTGAGTGCCGGTAAGGTGCTGTGTTGTAGTGAGAGCCGGGAAAGCCATTTGTTGTGGTAAGTTCCGGGAAGGCGGAAGAAGTTGTAGTGAGCGCCGGGAAGTTGCTGTGTTGTAGGGAGTGCCGGGAAGGTGCTGTGTTGTAGTCAATGCCGTCAAGATGCTGTGTTGTACGGAGGCGCCGGGAAGTTGCTGTGTTGTAGCTGAGTGCCGGTAGGTGCTGTGTTGCAGTGAGTGCCGGTAAGGTGCTGTGTTGTAAGTGAGAGCCGGAAAGCCATTTGTTGTGGTAAGTTCCGGGAAGGCGGAAAGTTGTAGTGAGCGCCGGGAAGTTGCTGTGTTGTAGGGAGTGTCGGGAAGGTGCTGTGTTGTAGTGAGTGCCGGGAAGGTGCTGTGTTGTAGTCAATGCCGTCAAGATGCTGTGTTGTAATGGAGCGCCGGGAAGTTGCTGTGTTGTAGCGAGTGCCGGTAAGGTGCTGTGTTGTAGTGAGTGCCGGGAAGGTGCTGTGTTGTAGTCAATGCCGTCAAGATGCTGTGTGTTGTACGGAGCGCCGGGAAGTTGCTGTGTTGTAGCGAGTGCCGGTAAGGTGCTGTGTTGTAGTGAGTGCCGGTAAGGTGCTGTGTTGTAGTGAGAGCCGGGAAAGCCATTTGTTGTGGTAAGTTCCGGGAAGGCGGAAAGTTGTAGTGAGCGCCGGGAAGTTGCTGTGTTGTAGGGAGTGCCGGGAAGGTGCTGTGTTGTAGTCAGCGCCGGGAAGGTGCTATGTTGAAGTGAGCACCAGGAGGGCGGCAAGTTGCAGCGAGCGCCTGGAAGGTGCTGTGTTGTAGTGAGCGCCGGGAAAGCCATGTGTTGTGGTAAGTTTAGGGAAGGTGCTGTGTTGTAGTGAGAGCCGGAAAAGTTTTGCGTTGCAGTGAGTGCCGGGAAGGTGATGTGTTGAAGTGAGTGCCGGTAAGGCGCTGTGTTTCAGTCAGTGCCGGCAAGATGCTGTGTTGTGGTGAGTGCCGGGAGGGTGCTGTGTTCTAGTAAATGCCGTCAACATGCTGTGTTGTACGGAGGGCCGGGAAGGTGCTGTGTTTTAGTGAGTGCAGGGAAGGTGCTTTCTTGCAGCGAGCACCGGGGAGACAGAAAGTTGTAGTGAGCGCCGGGAAGGCGCTGTGTTGCAGTGAGTGCCGGGAAGGCGCTGTGTTGCAGTGAGTGCCGGGAAGGTGCTGTGTTGTAGTGAGTGCCGGTAAGGTGCTGTGTTGTAGTGAGCGCCGGGAAGGTGCTGTGTTGTAGTGAATGTCGTCAAGATGCTGTGTTGTAGGGAGCGCCGGGAAGTTGCCGTGTTGTAGCGAGCGCCGGGAAGGTGCTGTGTTGTAGTGAGTGCCGGGAAAGCCATTTGTTGTGGTAAGTTCCGGGAAGGCGGAAAGTTGTAGTGAGCGCCGGGAAGTTGCTGTGTTGTAGGGAGTGTCGGGAAGGTGCTGTGTTGTAGTGAGTGCCGGGAAGGTGCTGTGTTGTAGTCAATGCCGTCAAGATGCTGTGTTGTACGGAGCGCCGGGAAGTTGCTGTGTTGTAGCGAGTGCCGGTAAGGTGCTGTGTTGTAGTGAGTGCCGGTAAGGTGCTGTGTTGTAGTGAGAGCCGGGAAAGCCATTTGTTGTGGTAAAGTTCAGGGAAGGCGGAAAGAGTTGTAGTGAGCGCCGGGAAGTTGCTGTGTTGTAGGGAGTGTCGGGAAGGTGCTGTGTTGTATAGTGAGTGCCGGGAAGGTGCTGTGTTGTAGTGAGAGCCGGGAAAGCCATTTGTTGTGGTATGTTCCGGGAAGGCGGAAAAGTTGTAGTGAGCGCCGGGAAGTTGCTGTGTTGTAGGAGTGTCGGGAAGGTGCTGTGTTGTAGTGAGTGCCGGGAAGGTGCTGTGTTGTAGTCAATGCCGTCAAAGATGCTGTGTTGTACGGAGCGCCGGGGAAGTTGCTGTGTTGTAGCGAGTGCCGGTAAGGTGCTGTGTTGTAGTGAGTGCCGGTAAGGTGCTGTGTTGTAGTGAGAGCCGGGAAAGCCATTTGTTGTGGTAAGTTCCGGGAAGGCGGAAAGTTGTAGTGAGCGCCGGGAAGTTGCTGTGTTGTAGGGAGTGCCGGGAAGGTGCTGTGTTGTAGTCAATGCCGTCAAGATGCTGTGTTGTACGGAGCGCCGGGAAGTTGCTGTGTTGTAGCGAGTGCCGGTAAGGTGCTGTGTTGTAGTGAGTGCCGGTAAGGTGCTGTGTTGTAGTGAGAGCCGGGAAAGCCATTTGTTGTGGTAAGTTCCGGGAACGCGGAAGAAAGTTGTAGTGAGCGCCAGGGGAAGTTGCTGTGTTGTAGGAGTGTCGGGAAGGTGCTGTGTTGTAGTGAGTGCCGGGAAGGTGCTGTGTTGTAGTCAATGCCGTCAAGATGCTGTGTTGTACGGAGCGCCGGGAAGTTGCTGTGTTGTAGCGAGTGCCGGTAAGGTGCTGTGTTGTAGTGAGTGCCGGGAAGGTGCTGTGTTGTAGTCAATGCCGTCAAGATGCTGTGTTGTACGGAGCGCCGGGAAGTTGCTGTGTTGTAGCGAGTGCCGGTAAGGTGCTGTGTTGTAGTGAGTGCCGGTAAGGTGCTGTGTTGTAGTGAGAGCCGGGAAAGCCATTTGTTGTGGTAAGTTCCGGGAAGGCGGAAAGTTGTAGTGAGCGCCGGGAAGTTGCTGTGTTGTAGGGAGTGCCGGGAAGGTGCTGTGTTGTAGTCAGCGCCGGGAAGGTGCTATGTTGAAGTGAGCACCAGGAGGGCGGCAAGTTGCAGCGAGCGCCTGGAAGGTGCTGTGTTGTAGTGAGCGCCGGGAAAGCCATGTGTTGTGGTAAGTTTAGGGAAGGTGCTGTGTTGTAGTGAGAGCCGGAAAAAGTTTTGCGTTGCAGTGAGTGCCGGGAAGGTGATGTGTTGGAAGTGAGTGCCGGTAAGGCGCTGTGTTTCAGTCAGTGCCGGCAAGATGCTGTGTTGTGGTGAGTGCCGGGAGGGTGCTGTGTTCTAGTAAATGCCGTCAACATGCTGTGTTGTACGGAGGGCCGGGAAGGTGCTGTGTTTTAGTGAGTGCCGGGAAGGTGCTTTCTTGCAGCGAGCACCGGGGAGACAGAAAGTTGTAGTGAGCGCCGGGAAGGCGCTGTGTTGCAGTGAGTGCCGGGAAGGCGCTGTGTTGCAGTGAGTGCCGGGAAGGTGCTGTGTTGTAGTGAGTGCCGGTAAGGTGCTGTGTTGTAGTGAGCGCCGGGAAGGTGCTGTGTTGTAGTGAATGTCGTCAAGATGCTGTGTTGTAGGGAGCGCCGGGAAGTTGCCGTGTTGTAGCGAGCGCCGGGAAGGTGCTGTGTTGTAGTGAGTGCCATGAAGGTACTGTGTAGTAGTGAATGCCGTCAAGACGCTGTGTTGTACGGAGGGCCGGGAAGGTGCTGTGCTGTAGCGAGTGCCGGGAAGGTGCTGTGTTGTAGTGAGTGCCGGGAAGGTGCTGTGTTGTAGCGAATGTCATCAAGATGCTGTGTTGTAGGGAGGGCCGGGAAGGTGCTGTGTTGTAGCGGGTGCCGGGAAGGTGCTGTGTTGTAGTAAGTGTCGATAAGGTGCTGTGTTGTAGTCAGCGCCGGGAAGGTGCTATGTTGAAGTGAGCACCAGGAGGGCGGCAAGTTGCAGCGAGCGCCTGGTAGGTGCTGTGTTGTAGCGAGTGTCGGGAAGGTGCTGTGTTGTAGCGAGTGCCGGGAAGACAATGCGTTTTAGAGAGTGCCGGGAAGGTGCTGTGTTGAAGAAAGCACCGGGAAGGCGATGAGTTGAAGCGAGTGCCGGGAAGGTGATGTGTTGTGGTGAGTGCCGGCAAAGATGCTGTCTTGTAGCGAGTGCCGGGAAGGTGCTGTGTTGTAGGAGTGCCGGAAAGGTGCTGTGTTGTAGTGAGCGCCGGGAAGGTGCTCTGTTGTAGTGAGTGCCATGAAGGTGCTGTGTTGTAGTGAATGCCGTCAAGATTCTGTGTTGTACGGAGGGCCGGGAAGGTGCTGTGCTGTAGTGAGCGCCGGGAAAGCCATTTGTTGTAGTGAATGCCGTCAAGATACTGTGTTGTAGGGAGCGCCGGGAAGTTGCTGTGTTGTAGCGAGTGCCGGAAGGTGCTGTGTTGTAGTGAGTGCCGGGAAGGTGCTGTGTTGTAGTGAATGTCATCAAGATGCTGTGTTGTAGGGAGGGCCGGGAAGGTGCTGTGTTGTAGCGGGTGCCGGGAAGGTGCTGTGTTGTACTAAGTGTCGATAAGGTGCTGTGTTGTAGTCAGCGCCGGGAAGGTGCTATGTTGAAGTGAGCACCAGGAGGGCGGCAAGTTGCAGCGAGCGCCTGGAAGGTGCTGTGTTGTAGCGAGTGTCGGGAAGGTGCTGTGTTGTAGTGAGTGCCAGTAAGGTGCTGTGTTGTAGTGAGCGCCGGGAAGGTGCTCTGTTGTAGTGAGTGCCATGAAGGTGCTGTGTTGTAGTGAATGCCGTCAAGATGCTGTGTTGTACGGAGGGCCGGGAAGGTGCTGTGCTGTAGTGAGCGCCGGGAAAGCCATTTGTTGTAGTGAATGCCGTCAAGATACTGTGTTGTAGGGAGCGCCGGAAGTTGCTGTGTTGTAGCAGAGTGCCGGGAAGGTGCTGTGTTGTAGTGAGTGCCGGGAAGGTGCTGTGTTGTAGTGAATGTCATCAAGATGCTGTGTTGTAGGGAGGGCGGGGAAGGTGCTGTGTTGTAGCGGGTGCCGGGAAGGTGCTGTGTTGTAGTAAGTGTCGATAAGGTGCTGTGTTGTAGTCAGCGCCGGGAAGGTGCTATGTTGAAGTGGAGCACCAGGAGGGCGGCAAGTTGCAGCGAGCGCCTGGTAGGTGCTGTGTTGTAGCGAGTGTCGGGAAGGTGCTGTGTTGTAGCGAGTGCCGGGAAGACAATGCGTTTTAGAGTGCCAGGAAGGTGCTGTGTTGAAGAAAGCACCGGGAAGGCGATGAGTTGAAGCGAGTGCCGGGAAGGTGATGTGTTGTGGTGAGTGCCGGCAAGATGCTGTCTTGTAGCGAGTGCCGGGAAGGTGCTGTGTTGTAGGGAGTGCCGGAAAGGTGCTGTGTTGTAGTGAGCGCCGGGAAGGTGCTCTGTTGTAGTGAGTGCCATGAAGGTGCTGTGTTGTAGTGAATGCCGTCAAGATTCTGTGTTGTACGGAGGGCCGGGAAGGTGCTGTGCTGTAGTGAGCGCCGGGAAAGCCATTTGTTGTAGTGAATGCCGTCAAGATACTGTGTTGTAGGGAGCGCCGGGAAGTTGCTGTGTTGTAGCGAGTGCCGGGAAGGTGCTGTGTTGTAGTGAGTGCCGGGAAGGTGCTGTGTTGTAGTGAATGTCATCAAGATGCTGTGTTGTAGGGAGGGCCGGGAAGGTGCTGTGTTGTAGCGGGTGCCGGGAAGGTGCTGTGTTGTAGTAAGTGTCGATAAGGTGCTGTGTTGTAGTCAGCGCCGGGAAGGTGCTATGTTGAAGTGAGCACCAGGAGGGCGGCAAGTTGCAGCGAGCGCCTGGAATGTGCTGTGTTGTAACGAGTGTCAGGGAAGGTGCTGTGTTGTAGTGAGTGCCAGTAAGGTGCTGGGTTGTAGTGAGCGCCGGGAAGGTGCTCTGTTGTAGTGAGTGCCATGAAGGTGCTGTGTTGTAGTGAATGCCGTCAAGATGCTGTGTTGTACGGAGGGCCGGGAAGGTGCTGTGCTGTAGTGAGCGCCGGGAAAGCCATTTGTTGTAGTGAATGCCGTCAAGATACTGTGTTGTAGGGAGCGCCGGGGAAGTTGCTGTGTTGTAGCGAGTGCCGGGAAGGTGTTGTGTTGTAGTGAGTGCCGGGAAGGTACTGTGTTGTAGTGAATGCCTTCAAGATGCTGTGTTGTAGGGAGGGTCGGGAAGGTGCTGTGCTGTAGCGAGTGCCGGGAAGGTGCTGTGTTGTAGTCAGCGCCGGGAGGGTGCTGTGTTGAAGTGAGCACCAGGAGGGCGGCAAGTTGCAGCGAGCGCCTGGAGGGTGCGTTGTTGTAGCGAGTGTCGGGAAGGTGCTGTGTTGTAGTGAGTGCCAGTAAGGTGCTGTGTTGTAGTGAGCGCTGGGAAGGTGCTCTGTTGTAGTGAGTGCCATGAAGGTGCTGTGTTGTAGTGAATGCCGTCAAGATGCTGTGTTGTACGGAGGGCCGGGAAGGTGCTGTGTTTTAGTGAGTGCCGGGAAGGTGCTTTCTTGCAGCGAGCACCGGGGAGACAGAAAGTTGTAGTGAGCGCCGGGAAGGCGCTGTGTTGCAGTGAGTGCCGGGAAGGCGCTGTGTTGCAGTGAGTGCCGGGAAGGTGCTGTGTTGTAGTGAGTGCCGGTAAGGTGCTGTGTTGTAGTGAGCGCCGGGAAGGTGCTGTGTTGTAGTGAATGTCGTCAAGATGCTGTGTTGTAGGGAGCGCCGGGAAGTTGCCGTGTTGCAGCGAGCGCCGGGGAAGGTGCTGTGTTGTAGTGAGTGCCATGAAGGTACTGTGTAGTAGTGAATGCCGTCAAGACGCTGTGTGTTGTACGGAGGGCCGGGGAGGTGCTGTGCTGTAGCGAGTGGCGGGAAGGTGCTGTGTTGTAGTGAGTGCCGGGAAGGTGCTGTGTTGTAGCGAATGTCATCAAGATGCTGTGTTGTAGGGAGGGCCGGGAAGGTGCTGTGTTGTAGCGGGTGCCGGGAAGGTGCTGTGTTGTAGTAAGTGTCGATAAGGTGCTGTGTTGTAGTCAGCGCCGGGAAGGTGCTATGTTGAAGTGAGCACCAGGAGGGCGGCAAGTTGCAGCGAGCGCCTGGTAGGTGCTGTGTTGTAGCGAGTGTCGGGAAGGTGCTGTGTTGTAGCGAGTGCCGGGAAGACAATGCGTTTTAGAGAGTGCCGGGAAGGTGCTGTGTTGAAGAAAGCACCGGGAAGGCGATGAGTTGAAGCGAGTGCCGGGAAGGTGATGTGTTGTGGTGAGTGCCGGCAAGATGCTGTCTTGTAGCGAGTGCCGGGAAGGTGCTGTGTTGTAGGGAGTGCCGGAAAGGTGCTGTGTTGTAGTGAGCGCCGGGAAGGTGCTCTGTTGTAGTGAGTGCCATGAAGGTGCTGTGTTGTAGTGAATGCCGTCAAGATTCTGTGTTGTACGGAGGGCCGGGAAGGTGCTGTGCTGTAGTGAGCGCCGGGAAAGCCATTTGTTGTAGTGAATGCCGTCAAGATACTGTGTTGTAGGGAGCGCCGGGAAGTTGGTGTGTTGTAGCGAGTGCCGGGGAGGTGCTGGGTTGGAGTGGAGTGCCGGGAAGGTGCTGTGTTGTAGTGAATGTCATCAAGATGCTGTGTTGTAGGGAGGGCCGGGAAGGTGCTGTGTTGTAGCGGAGTGCCGGGAAGGTGCTGTGTTGTAGTAAGTGTCGATAAGGTGCTGTGTTGTAGTCAGCGCCGGGAAGGTGCTATGTTGAAGTGAGCACCAGGAGGGCGGCAAGTTGCAGCGAGCGCCTGGAAGGTGCTGTGTTGTAGCGAGTGTCGGGAAGGTGCTGTGTTGTAGTGAGTGCCAGTAAGGTGCTGTGTTGTAGTGAGCGCCGGGAAGGTGCTCTGTTGTAGTGAGTGCCATGAAGGTGCTGTGTTGTAGTGAATGCCGTCAAGATGCTGTGTTGTACGGAGGGCCGGGAAGGTGCTGTGCTGTAGTGAGCGCCAGGAAAGCCATTTGTTGTAGTGAATGCCGTCAAGATACTGTGTTGTAGGGAGCGCCGAGGAAGTTGCTGTGTTGTAGCGAGTGCCGGGGAAGGTGCTGTGTTGTAGTGAGTGCCGGGAAGGTGCTGTGTTGTAGTGAATGTCATCAAGATGCTGTGTTGTAGGGAGGGCCGGGAAAGGTGCTGTGTTGTAGCGGGTGCCGGGAAGGTGCTGTGTTGTAGTAAGTGTCGATAAGGTGCTGTGTTGTAGTCAGCGCCGGGAAGGTGCTATGTTGAAGTGGAGCACCAGGAGGGCGGCAAGTTGCAGCGAGCGCCTGGTAGGTGCTGTGTTGTAGCGAGTGTCGGGAAGGTGCTGTGTTGTAGCGAGTGCCGGGAAGACAATGCGTTTTAGAGAGTGCCGGGAAGGTGCTGTGTTGAAGAAAGCACCGGGAAGGCGATGAGTTGAAGCGAGTGCCGGGAAGGTGATGTGTTGTGGTGAGTGCCGGCAAGATGCTGTCTTGTAGGGAGTGCCGGGAAGGTGCTGTGTTGTAGGAGTGCCCGGAAAGGTGCTGTGTTGTAGTGAGCGCCGGGAAGGTGCTCTGTTGTAGTGAAGTGCCATGAAGGTGCTGTGTTGTAGTGAATGCCGTCAAGATTCTGTGTTGTACGGAGGGCCGGGAAGGTGCTGTGCTGTAGTGAGCGCCGGGAAAGCCATTTGTTGTAGTGAATGCCGTCAAGATACTGTGTTGTAAAGGGGAGCGCCGGGAAGTTGCTGTGTTGTAGGGAGGGCCGGGAAGGTGTTGTGTTGTAGTGAGTGCCGGGAAGGTACTGTGTTGTAGTGAATGCCGTCAAGATGCTGTGTTGTAGGGAGGGCCGGGAAGGTGCTGTGTTGTAGCGACTGCGGGGAAGGTGCTGTGTTGTAGTAAGTGTCGATAAGGTGCTGTGTTGTAGTCAGCGCCGGGAAGGTGCTGTGTTGAAGTGAGCACCAGGAGGGCGGCAAGCTGCAGCGAGCGCCGGGAAGTTGCTGTGTTGTAGCAAGTGCCGGGAAGGTGCTGTGTTGTAGTGAGTGCCGGGAAGGTGCTGTGTTGTAGTGAGCGCAGGGAAGGTGCTCTGTTGTAGTGAGTGCCATGAAGGTGCTGTGTTGTAGTGAATGCCGTCAAGATGCTGTGTTGTACGGAGGGCCGGGAAGGTGCTGTGCTGTAGTGAGCGCCGGGAAAGCCATTTGTTGTAGTGAATGCCGTCAAGATACTGTGTTGTAGGAGCGCCGGGAAGTTGCTGTGTTGTAGCGAGTGCCGGGAAGGTGCTGTGTTGTAGTGAGTGCCGGGAAGGTGCTGTGTTGTGTGTGAATGTCATCAAGATGCTGTGTTGTAGGGAGGGCCGGGAAGGTGCTGTGTTGTAGCGGGTGCCGGGAAGGTGCTGTGTTGTAGTCAGCGCCGGGAAGGTGCTATGTTGAAGTGAGCACCAGGAGGGCGGCAAGTTGCAGCGAGCGCCTGGAAGGTGCTGTGTTGTAGCGAGTGTCAGGGAAGGTGCTGTGTTGTAGTGAGTGCCAGTAAGGTGCTGTGTTGTAGTGAGCGCTGGGAAGGTGCTCTGTTGTAGTGAGTGCCATGAAGGTGCTGTGTTGTAGTGAATGCCGTCAAGATGCTGTGTTGTACGGAGGGCCGGGAAGGTGCTGTGCTGTAGTGAGCGCCGGGAAAGCCATTTGTTGTAGTGAATGCCGTCAAGATACTGTGTTGTAGGGAGCGCCGGGAAGTTGCTGTGTTGTAGCGAGTGCCGGGAAGGTGCTGTGTTGTAGTGAGTGCCGGGAAGGTGCTGTGTTGTAGTGAATGTCATCAAGATGCTGTGTTGTAGGGAGGGCCGGAAAGGTGCTGTGTTGTAGCGGGTGCCGGGAAGGTGCTGTGTTGTAGTAAGTGTCGATAAGGTGCTGTGTTGTAGTCAGCGCCGGGAAGGTGCTATGTTGAAGTGAGCACCAGGAGGGCGGCAAGTTGCAGCGAGCGCCTGGAAGGTGCTGTGTTGTAGCGAGTGTCGGGAAGGTGCTGTGTTGTAGCGAGTGCCGGGAAGACAATGCGTTTTAGAGAGTGCCGGGAAGGTGCTGTGTTGAAGAAAGCACCGGGAAGGCGATGAGTTGAAGCGAGTGCCGGGAAGGTGATGTGTTGTGGTGAGTGCCGGCAAGATGCTGTCTTGTAGCGAGTGCCGGGAAGGTGCTGTGTTGTAGGGAGTGCCGGAAAGGCGGAAAGTTATAGTGAGCGCAGGGAAGTTGCTGGGTTTTAGCGAGTGCCGGGAAGGTGCTGTGTTGTGGTGAGAGCCGGGAAGGTGCTTTCTCTCAGAGAGCGCCGGGAAGACAGAAAGTTGTAGTGAGCGCCGGTAAGTTGCTGCGTTGTAGCGAGTGCAAGGAAAGCGCTGTCTCTGATTAACTCTTGGGACGATCCCCAACCCAAACTCATTCCATCCCCACCGACAGCTGGGGGGGGGGGTAGGTCCCTCCTAAGTTTGTTATTGGGAGGGACCAAAGCTGAGTTTTGCAGGGACTTAGTTGACTCTGTAAAGCCGTTAATAGGGAGCCGGGTTTCAAAATGCTTACCATACCGCTTACCTTTCCGCTAGCTTCCTCGGTCGCTACGTGTGTACTGTGCTAGAAATGCTCAGTAGACTTACGCATTTCCTCACAGTATCAAAACGTTAATCAACACAAAATCCATCAAAAATTTACTTCCAATGTAATTTCCTTCAGATTTAAAGCAAAATCCAAAATCGAAAACTGAAAAACGCTAACAACTTAGTATGAATCTCATACATGAAGAAAATGAGGTCTTCTCACAAGCTGCAAGCAGCAGTGGTACAGGTTTAACATATACAGGATTGGCGCCATACAGAGTTGATAGTTCATAATTTCACAAGAATACCAGCGGCCATGGAAAGAAAATCTTCAAATGAAAGGCAAACTATCCTGGGCAACCCGAAGGCTGCATTTATCGCAGGTCCCACAAAGTGAATTAGAGAAGGCTAAAAACGTGCCCAAAATGAGAATACACATCGGAATCAACGACAATATAAACCAAATTGTAAAGATTTCGGCCAAGATGAGCTCCGTCTTCGACGTACACTCATCATTACTGCGCAGTGGTAGACGGCTACTCTCCTCTTCTGAAATATTTGTTGTTACACAAGAAACAATTCTGAGAGTTTTGACCGAGAAATAGCCGCGAAATGCCTGCTTGTCGTCAAATAGCCGTCAAATAATGCTTGCCGCAAAATAGCCGCAGAATAACCGCTAAATAACACTGGCCACGAAATGGCCACCAAACATGTGGTCTGCTTGGGTCTGCTGAACCGTGCCCTACTCCGAAAAGGTACGGGTAAAATTGGGTTTCTTGATCACCCACTATTACTGCTTCCCCTTACACGAGCGTATTTTCGCTATGATTGACGGTATTGTTGTCTGTAATTGTGAATGAAGGTAAGACTGGCAATAAAAGTTTGCAGCATCATTTCCAGATTGGTGGCTGTGTTAAAAGCACCAGTTGCCAGGAAATGGCCGAGAAACAGCCCCCTCCAGGATCCGTAGCGGCTCTTGGTGGGCTATTTCTCGGCCATATCTCGGCCGAGCAATGGCCGCGAAATAGTCTGGATATAGCCTACCAGGAGCCGCTGCAGAGCCTGGTGGGCTATTTCGCGGACAATTTGGTCTCGGCCGGGCACTGGCCGTATAATAAACGAGAAATAATCGAGAAATAGCCGGAAAATAACCGAGAATTAGCCCATCGGGAGCCTCTGCGGAGCCTGGGGGGGGGGGCTGTTTCTCGGCCAAATCTTCTAGAGAAATAAGAAAAAAACAAATTAGCTTACCGGCTTAGCAATGAGATGATTTTTTGCGAAGGGTGAAGTGGCGTACCTCAGCTCTAAGAAAATCATATACTCTCAATCTTTGGGTTCTGGTCGCTAAAGTTTCCACCTACTAGATCACAACGCAACGTTATGTAACTAGCTACAGATTGGCATCGCCGCTAGCCCAGCCCCCCCCCCCTTCCTCTACACCAATTCTATCTCCATGGATTCAATCCATCAGTTTCTTACGCAGCTTCTTTTGAGATTTGACAGCTTTCTACGGCTCATCTCCGCTTCTTTTTTAAACCCCTTTACTCTTTGAGACATCCATCGCATTATTTCTACAGCCCATGCTGCCCTGTCAGCTCTCACGACGTTCTGCAAACCCCCTTTAAAGGCATTGGTCGCAATGAGAAAAGTTATCTAGAAAACTTTAAAAATCAGCTTAGATAGAAAACAGCTGAAGAAATATTAAGGTAGCGCGGTGAAAAACGGGCTAGAATTAGAGTTTCTAGGGCCCAAAGATGCTAGTTCGTGCACACGTGTACAGCGCCGTAAAAAAAGATCGCAGTCTCATGCCGAGCAGTCAAAAATCATCGACGTTAAGAGGAAGAAACAGACCCAAATTTACGTAATGAAAAGAGTTGACCAAAGAGTTCTATTACCCATGCAGCACTATTTTCTTCCGCTTCCGAACCCAATAAGTCGGAAACGGAAGTGGAACGGAAAAGCTCAAAAACACCGGAAATACGGAAACGGAATCCAAAACGGAACAGTTCCGCACAGCCCTGATCATAGGTCACTGTGACTCGCGTCAAATTCACCCTGCGCGCGCATAAGCTTCAATGACGGCGCTATTGATTGATTTCCTAGCGATAAAATAGGGCGTATATGGCCGCTTCCCGAAGCACGAAATCTCGAAATGGCCGGGTATGACAAAGACTTCAGGTGTATTGATAATGTGTGGCGGGGTAGGGGACTCAGCGTTCCAGATGCTTTTCTTCAGAATTTAGAGAGAAACTTCAACGTCGATTATGTCTCAGCGTGCAGTATGTTTAGCGCAAATACGCGAACACACAACAGGCTTTTTCCACTGCCATGCACTGTAATCTGACTGCGCCTCCGTACTTCAAAGGCAGTGTTCACAAAAAAAATGTTTCCGTCTCTACTAGGAATGGGTCGTGTAGGGGCGCACTGTAAAGTTGACGTCGAAAGTACGCTTGAAAACGAGCCAGGAAGAGCCCCAAAAAAGTCCGAAGTTGCCACTTTGAGCGCAAAGCAAACCCCGAAAGCGCAACGCCCGCCCTTCGACGTGACCAAATGAAGACTCGAGATCGTGAGATGAGCAATGGTTTCCGAATCAATAGGCCCGTTCATCCCTTTATTCTCATCTTCTCTCTTTACTCGGGTCAGCTTGCATACATCGGCCGCAAAAGACGGAAGTTACAAGTCTCGGACAACTTGTCCAACATGCTTCCTTAAAGACACTGTTCGCGATAAGAAACGCTTTTCCGTTTTTTTGCCTATCTTGAAATCGGTCCCATTCTGATTCCAATGATGCTTCTGGAATCGTACAAGACCATCTGGGAATGGAGTTATGGTCCCTCAAAAATTGAGCTAGGGAAAAGGGTGGACGAGTTGTCCGAGGCTTGTAACTTCCGTCTTTTGCAGCCAATGTATGCGAGCTGACCTGAGTAAAAAAAGAAGTTGAGAATGAAGGGAAGAACGGGGCTTTTGATCGAAAACCATCGCTCAAATCACGATTTCGAGTGTTCCTTTGTTCACGTCGAGGGGCAGAAAGGGGCGGGACTTGCCCACAGCGGAAGGGTTTGCCCACTTTTCTAAGCCGTTTTGCGGCTCCTGGGTAGCCTTTCATCCCGTACTTTATCCCTTGCCCAAGCGTACTTTCGACGTCAACGTTAGAGTGCGCCCATTCCTAGCGGAGACGGAAACATTTTTTTTTCGTGAACACTGCCTTTGAAGTACGGAGGCGCAGTCAGATTACAGTGCATATCAGCGGAGAAAGCCTGTTGTTTTTTTGCGTATTTGCGCTAAACATACTGTACGCTGAGACATAATCGACGGGAAAGTTTTTCTTTTGATTCTGAAGAAAAGCATCTGGAAGGTTGGAAAACGCTGAGTCCCCTACCCCGCCACCCATTATCAATACACCTGAAGTCTTTGTCATACCCGGCCATTTCGAGATTTCGTGCTTCGGGAAGCGGCCTGTTACGCCCTATTTTATCGCTAGGAAATCAATCATTAGCGCCGTCATCGAAGCTTATGCGCGCGCAGGGTGAATTTGACGCGAGTCACAGTGACCTATGATCAGGGCTGTGCGGAACTGTTCCGTTTCGGATTCCGTTTCCGTATTTCCGGTGTTTTTTAGCTTTCCCGTTCCACTTCCGTTTCCGACTCATTGGGCTCGGAAGCGGAAGAAAATAGTGCTGCATGGGTAATAGAAACGTCACGACGTCATAGAAAGTGTGCAGGACCCCAGTGGGAGTGTGCAGGGCGTCAGGGGTAGTGTGCAGGGCGTCATAGAAAGTGGTGCAGAACCCCAGTGGGAGTGTTCAGGGCTTCAAAGAAAGTGCGCAGGACTCCAGT
Organism: Aplectana chamaeleonis; assembly: GCA_029168955.1. Taxonomy (NCBI): domain Eukaryota; kingdom Metazoa; phylum Nematoda; class Chromadorea; order Rhabditida; family Cosmocercidae; genus Aplectana; species Aplectana chamaeleonis. Next base: position 2,130,791 of record JAPDOI010000033.1, on the reverse strand, counting down.
GGGAGTGTGCAGGACGTCATAGAAAGTGTGCAGGACCCCAGTGGGAGTGTGCAGGGCGTCAGGGGTAGTGTGCAGGGCGTCATAGAAAGTGTGCAGGACCCCAGTGGGAGTGATCAAGAATGATAGTGGGTGATCAAGAAACCCAATTTTACCCGTACCTTTCCGGAGTAGGGCACGGTTCAGAAGACCCAAGCAGACCACATGTTTGGTGGCCATTTCGTGGCCAGTGTTATTTAGCGGTTATTCTGCGGCTATTTTGCGGCAAGCATTATTTGACGGCTATTTGACGACAAGCAGGCATTTCGCGGCTATTTCTCGGTCAAAACTCTCAGAATTGTTCCTTGTGTAACAACAAATATTTCAGAAGAGGAGAGTAGCCGTCTACCACTGCGCAGTAATGATGAGTGTACGTCGAAGACGGAGCTCATCTTGGCCGAAATCGTTACAATTTGGCTTATATTGTTGTTGATTCCGATGTATATTCTCATTTTGGGCACGTTTTTAGCCTTCTCTAATTCACTTTGTGGGACCTGCATTAAAGGCAGTGTTCACGATAAAAAATGTGTTTCAGTTTCCACTAGTAATGGGTAGTGGAGGGGCACAATGTATCGCTGACGTCGAAAGAACGCATGAAAACAAGCCAGGAAAAGCTCCAAAAGAGCCCAAAGTTGCCTTTTCGAGAGCAAGGCAAACTTCAAAAGCGCATCACACGCCCACCGACGTGAACAAAGGAACACTCGAAATCGTGAGTTGAGCGATGATTTCCAATCAATAGCCCCGTTCTTCCCTTCATTTTCAGATTCTCTCTTTACTCAGGTCAGCTCGCATACATTGGCTGCAAAAGAAGGAAGTTACAAGCCTCGGACAACTTGTTCACTATTTTCCATAGCTCAATCTTTGAGGTACCATAACTCCGTTCCCAAAAGGTCTTGAACGACTTCAGAGACATGATTAGAATCAGCATGGGGCCCTTTTCAAGATAGGTGGAAAAACAGAAAAACGACTTTCATCGTGAACACTGCCTTTAAATGCAGCCTTCGGGTCGCCCAGGATAGTTTGCCTTTCATTTGAAGATTTTCTTTCCATGGCCGCTGGTATTCTTGTGAAATTATGAAATATCATTTCTGTATGGCGTTCATCCTGTATATGTTAAACCTGTACCACTGCTGCTTGCAGCTTGTGAGAAGACTTCATTTTCTTCATGTATGAGATTCATACTAAGTTGTTAGCGTTTTTCAGTTTTTGATTTTGGATTTTGCTTTGATTCTGAAGGAAATTACATTGGAAGCAAATTTTTGATGGATTTTGTGTTGATTAACGTATTGATACTGTGAGGAAATGCGTAAGTCTACTGAGCTATCTAGCACAGTACATACGTAGCGACCGAGGAGGCCAGCAGAAAGGTAAGCGGTATGGTAAGCATTTTGAAACCCGGATCCCTAAGAACGGCCTCACAGAGCCAACTAAGTCCCTGCAAAACTCAGCTTTGGTCCCTCCAAATAACAAACTTAGGAGGGACCTACCGCAGCCAACCAAGTCCCTGCAAAACTCAACATTTTCCCTCCCAATAGCAAACTTAGGAGGGACCAACTCCGCCAACTTTAGGGGATCGTCCCCAGCTGTCGGTGGAGATGGAATGAGTTCGGGTTGGGGATCGTCCCAAGAGTTCATCAGAGTTCCTAGCACTCGCCACAACACAGCAACCTCCCGGCGCTCACTACAACTTTCTGTCTTCCCGGCGCTCGCTACAAGAAAGCACCTTCCCGGCACTCCCTACAACACAGCACCCTCCCGGCATTCACTACAACACAGTACCTTCCCGGCATTCACTACAACACAGTACCTTCCCGGCAATCACTACAACACAACACCTTCCCGGCGCTCACTACAACTTTCTGTCTTCCCGGCGCTCGCTACAAGAAAGCACCTTCCCGGCACTCACTACAACACAGCACCTTCCCGGCACTTGCTACAACACAGCAACTTCCCGGCGCTCACTACAACTTTCCGTCTTCCCGGAACTTACCACAACACATGGCTTTCACGGCGCTCACTACAACACAGCACCTTACCGGCACTCACTACAACACAGCACCTTCCTAGCACTCGCTACAACACAGCACCTTCCCGGCACTCACCACAACACAGCACCTTCCTAGCACTCGCTACAACACAGCAACTTCTCGGCGCTCACTACAACTTTCTGTCTTCCCGGGGCTCGCCACAAGAAAGCAACTTCCCGGCACTCCCTACAACACAGCACCTTCCCGGCACTCACTACAACGCAGCACCTTCCTAGCACTCGCTACATCACAGCACCTTCCTCGGCTCACTACAACTTCCTTCGGCGCTCACTACAACAACACCCTTACTGGCACACTTCACCTCCACACAGCACCCTTCCAGGCGCTCGCTGCAACTTGCCGCCCTCTGGTGCTCACTTCAACACAGCTGGCACTCGCTACCCTTCTCGGCGCTGACTACAACACAGCACCTTCCCGGCACTCACTACAACGCAGCACCTTCCTAGCACTCGCTACAACACAGCAACTTCTCGGCGCTCACTACAACTTTCTGTCTTCCCGAGGCTCGCCACAAGAAAGCAACTTCCCGGCACTCCCTACAACACAGCACCTTCCCGGCACTCACTACAACACAGCACCTTCGCAGCACTCGCTACAACACAGCACCTTCCCGGCGCTCACTATAACTCTCTGTCTTCCCGGCGCTCGCCACAAGAAAGCAACTTCCCGGCACTCCCTACAACACAGCACCTTCCCGGCACTCACTACAACACAGCACCTTCGCTGCTACAAGCAACTTCCGCACTCGGCCACAACACAACCTTCCGGCCCTCCCTACAACACAGCACCTTCCCGGCACTCACTACAACACAGCACCTTCCTAGCACTCGCTACAACACAGCAACTTCTCGGCGCTCACTACAACTTTCTGTCTTCCCGGGGCTCGCCACAAGAAAGCAACTTCCCGGCACTCCCTACAACACAGCACCTTCCCGGCACTCACTACAACACAGCACCTTCGCAGCACTCGCTACAACACAGCAACTTCTCGACGCTCACTACAACTTTCTGTCTTCCCGGGGCTCGCCACAAGAAAGCAACTTCCCGGCACTCCCTACAACACAGCACCTTCCCGGCACTCACTACAACACAGCACCTTCCTAGCACTAGCTACAACACAGCACCTTCCCGGCGCTCACTATAACTCTCTGTCTTCCCGGCGCTGACTACAACACAGTACCTTCCCGGCACTCACTACAACACAGCACCATACCGGCCCTCCCTACAACACAGCACCTTCCCGGCACTCACTACAAACTTCTGTCTTCCCGGGCTCTGCAAGAAAGCAACTTACCGGCACTCCCTACAACACAGCACCTTCCCGGCACTCACTACAACACAGCACCTTCCCGGCACTCCCTACAACACAGCAACTTCTCGGCGCTCACTACAACTTTCTGTCTTCCCGGGGCTCGCCACAAGAAAGCAACTTCCCGGCACTCCCTACAACACAGCACCTTCCCGGCACTCACTACAACACAGCACCTTCCTAGCACTCGCTACAACACAGCAACTTCTCGGCGCTCACTACAACTTTCTGTCTTCCCGGGGCTCGCCACAAGAAAGCAACTTCCCGGCACTCCCTACAACACAGCACCTTCCCGGCACTCACTACAACACAGCACCTTCCTAGCACTCGCTACAACACAGCAACTTCTCGGCGCTCACTACAACTTTCTGTCTTCCCGGGGCTCGCCACAAGAAAGCAACTTCCCGGCACTCACTACAACACAGCACCTTCGTAGCACTCGCTACAACACAGCAACTTCCCGGCGCTCAATACAACTTTCCGCCTTTCCGGCAATCCCTACAACACAGCACCTTCCCGGCACTCACTACAACACAGCACCTCCCCGCCACTCACTACAACACAGCACCTTCCTAGCACTCGCTACATCACAGCACCTTCCTAGCACTCGCTACAACACAGCACCTTATCGACACTTACTACAACACAGCACCTTCCCGGCACTCGCTACAACACAGCACCTTCCCGGCACTCGCTACAACTTTCTGTCTTCCCGGCGCTCGCTACAAGAAAGTACCTTCCCGGCACTCACTACAACACAGCACCTTCCCGGCGCTGACTACAACACAGCACCTTATCGACACTTACTACAACACAGCACCGTCCCGGCACTCACTACAACACAACACCTTCCCGGCACTCACTACAACACAGCACCTTACCGGCACTCACTACAACACATTGCCGGCACTCTCTGAAACGCATCGTCTTCCCGGCACTCGCTACAACACAGCACCTTCCCGGCGCTCACTACAACTTTCTGTCTTCCCAGCGCTCGCTACAAGAAAGCATCATCTCGGCACTCACTACAACACAACACCTTCCCGGCACTCACTACAACACAGCACCTTACCGGCACTCACTACAACACAAAACATTTCCGGCGCTCACTACAACACAGCACCTTACCGGCACTCACTACAACTTTCTGTCTTCCCAGCGCTCGCCACAAAAAAGCAACTTCCCGGCACTCCCTACAACACAGCACCTTCCCGGCACTCACTACAACACAGCACCTTCCCGGCACTCACTACAGCACAGCATCTTGACGGCACTCACTACAACACAGCACCTTCACGGCATTCACTACAACACAGCAACTTCTCGGCGCTCACTACAACTTTCTGTCTTCCCGGGGCTCGCCACGAGAAAGCAACTTCCCGGCACTCCCTACAACACGGCACCTTCCCGGCACTTGCTACAACACAGCAACTTCCCGGCGCTCACTACAACTTTCCGTCTTCCCGGAACTTACCACAACACATGGCTTTCACGGCGCTCACTACAACACAGCACCTTCCCGGCCCTCACTACAACACAACACCTTACCGGCACTCACTACAACACAGCACCTTCCCGGCACTCGCTACAACACAGCAACATCCCGGCGCTCACTACAACTTTCTGTCTTCCCGGCGCTCGCTACAACAAAGCACCTTCCGGGCACTCACTACAACACAGCACCTTACCGGCACTCACTACAACACAGCACCTTCCCGGCACTCGCTACAACACAGCACCTTCCCGGCACTCACTACAACACAGCACCTTCCTAGCACTCGCTACAACACAGCACCTTCCTAGCACTCGCTACAACACAGCACCTTGCCGGCACTCGCTACAACACAGCACCTTCCCGGCACTCACTACAACACAGCACCTTCCTAGCACTCGCTACAACACAGCACCTTCCTAGCACTCGCTACAACACAGCACCGTCCCGGCACTCGCTACAACACAGCAACTTCCCGGCGCTCACTACAAGTTTCTGTCTTCCCGGCGCTCACTACAACACAGCACCTTATCGACACTTACTACAACACAGCACCTTCCCGGCACTCTCTACAACACAGCACCTTCCCGGCACTCACTACAACACAGCACCCCGGCGCTCGCTACAAGAAAGCACCTTACCGGCAATCACTTCAACACGTCACCTTCCCGGCGCTCACTACAACTTTCTGTCTTCCCGGCGCTCGCTACAAGAAAGCACCTTACCGGCACTCACTACAACACAGCACCTTCCCGGCACTTGCTACAACACAGCAACTTCCCGGCGCTCACTACAACTTTCCGTCTTCCCGGAACTTACCACAACACATGGCTTTCACGGCGCTCACTACAACACAGCACCTTACCGACACTCGCCACAACACAGCACCTTCCAGGCGCTCACTACAAGACAGCACCTTCCTAGCACTCGCTACAACACAGCAACTCCCCGGCGCTCGCTACAAGAAAGCACCTTCCCGGCACTCACTACAACACAGCACCTTCCCGGCGCTCACTACAACTTTCTGTCTTCCCGGCGCTCGCTACAAGAAAGCAACTTCCCGGCACTCCCTACAACACAGTGCCTTCCCGGCACTCACTACAACACAGCACCTTCCCGGCACTCGCTAAAACACAGCACCTTCCCGGCGCTCACTTCAACACAGCACCCTCCCGGCATTCACTACAAGAAAGCACCTTCCCGGCACTCACTACAACACAGCACCTTCCCGGCACTTGCTACAACACAGCATCTTGACGGCATTCACTACAACACAGTACCTTCCCGGCATTCACTACAACACAGTACCTTCCCGGCACTCACTACAACACAACACCTTCCCGGCGCTCACTACAACTTTCTGTCTTCCCGGCGCTCGCTACAAGAAAGCACCTTCCCGGCACTCACTACAACACAGCACCTTCCCGGCACTTGCTACAACACAGCAACTTCCTGGTGCTCACTACAACTTTTCGTCTTCCCGGAACTTACCACAACACATGGCTTTCACGGCGCTCACTACAACACGGCACCTTCCCGGCCCTCCCTACAACACAGCATCTTGACGGCATTCACTACAACACAGTACCTTCCCGGCACTCACTACAACACAACACCTAATCGACACTTACTACAACACAGCACCTTCCCGGCACTCGCTACAACACAGCACCTTCCCGGCACTCGCTACAACACAAAACCTTCCCGGCGCTCACTACAACTTTCTGTCTTCCCGGCGCTCGCTACAAGAAAGCACCTTACCGGCAATCACTTCAACACGTCACCTTCCCGGCACTCACTACAACGCAAAACATTTCCGGCGCTCACTACAACACAGCACCTTCCCGGCACTCACTACAACACAGCACCTTCCCGACACTCGCTACAACACAGCACATTCCAGGCGCTCGCTGCAACTTGCCGCCCTCCTGGTGCTCACTTCAACACAGCACCCTCCCGGCGCTGACTACAACACAGCACCTTATCGACACTTACGACAACACAGCACCTTCCCGACACTCGCTACAACACAGCACCTTCCCGGCCCTCCCTACATCACAGCATCTTGACGGCATTCACTACAACACAGTACCTTCCCGGCATTCACTACAACACAGTACCTTCCCGGCACTCGCTACAACACAACACCTTCCCGGCGCTCACTACAACTTTTTGTCTTCCCGGCGCTCGCTACAAGAAAGCACCTTACCGGCACTCACTACAACACAGCACCTTCCCGGCACTTGCTACAACACAGCAACTTCCCGGCGCTCACTACAACTTTCCGTCTTCCCGGAACTTACCACAACACATGGCTTTCACGGCGCTCACTACAACACAGCACCTTACCGGCACTCACTACAACACAGCACCCTCCCGGCACTCACTACAACACAGCACCTTCCTAGCACTCGCTACAACACAGCAACATCCCGGCGCTCACTACAACTTTCTGTCTTCCCGGCGCTCGCTACAACAAAGCACCTTCCCGGCACTCGCTACAACACAGCACCTTCCCGGCGCTCACTACAACTCTCTGTCTTCCCGGCGCTGACTTCAACACAGCACCCTCCCGGCGCTGACTACAACACAGCACCTTCCCGGCACTCGCTACAACACAGCACCTTCCCGGCACTCCCTACAACACAGCACCTTCCCGGCGCTCACTACAACACAGCACCTTACCGACACTCGCCACAACACAGCACCTTCCCGACACTCGCCACAACACAGCACCTTCCCGGCGCTCACTACAACTCTCCGTCTTCCCGGCACTCGCTACAACACAGCACCTTCCCGGCACTCACTACAACACAGCACCTTCCCGGCACTCACTACAACGCAAAACCTTCCGGCGCTCACTACAACACAGCACCTTCCCGGCACTCCACAACTTCCGGCGCTCACTACAACAGCACCTTCCCGGCACTCGCTACAACACAGCACCTTCCGGCACTCACTACAACACAGCACCTTCCCGGCACTCGCTACAACACAGCACCTTCCCGGCCCTCGCTACAACATCTTCCCGGCACTCACACACAGCACCTTCCGGCATTCACTACAACACAGTACCTTCCCGGCACTCACTACAACACAACACCTTCCCGGCGCTCACTACAACTTTCTGTCTTCCCGGCGCTCGCTACAAGAAAGCACCTTCCGGCACTCACTACAACACAGCACCTTCCCGGCACTTGCCCTTCCCGGCGCTCACTACAACACAGCACCTTCCCGGCGCTCACTACAACACAGCACCTTCCGACACTTACCACAACACAGCACCTTCCCGGCACTCGCTACAGCACAGCACCTTCCCGACCCTCCCTACAACACAGCATCTTGAAGGCATTCACTACAACACAGTACCTTCCCGGCACTCACTACAAGACAACACCTTCCCGGCGCTCACTACAACTTTCTGTCTTCCCGGCGCTCGCTACAAGAAAGCACCTTCCGGGCACTCACTACAACACAGCACCTTACCGGCACTCACTACAACACAGCACCTTCCCGGCACTTGCTACAACACAGCAACTTCCCGGCGCTCACTACAACTTTCCGTCTTCCCGGAACTTACCACAACACATGGCTTTCACGGCGCTCACTACAACACAGCACCTTACCGACACTCGCCACAACACAGCACCTTCCAGGCGCTCGCTGCAACTTGCCGCCCTCCCGGCACTCGCTACAACACAGCACCTTCCCGGCACTCGCTACAACACAGCACCATCCCGGCCCTCCCTACAACACAACACCTTCCCGGCGCTCACTACAACTTTCTGTCTTCCCGGCGCTCGCTACAAGAAAGCACCTTACCGGCAATCACTTCAACACGTCACCTTCCCGGCACTCACTACAACGCAAAACATTTCCGGCGCTCACTACAACACAGCACCTTCCCGGCACTCACTACAACACAGCACCTTCCCGACACTCGCTACAACACAGCACCTTCCAGGCGCTCGCTGCAACTTGCCGCCCTCCTGGTGCTCACTTCAACACAGCACCCTCCCGGCGCTGACTACAACACAGCACCTTATCGACACTTACGACAACACAGCACCTTCCCGACACTCGCTACAACACAGCACCTTCCCGGCCCTCCCTACATCACAGCATCTTGACGGCATTCACTACAACACAGTACCTTCCCGGCATTCACTACAACACAGTACCTTCCCGGCACTCACTACAACACAACACCTTCCCGGCGCTCACTACAACTTTCTGTCTTCCCGGCGCTCGCTACAAGGAAGCACCTTACCGGCACTCACTACAACACAGCACCTTCCCGGCACTTGCTACAACACAGCAACTTCCCGGCGCTCACTACAACTTTCCGTCTTCCCGGAACTTACCACAACACATGGCTTTCACGGCGCTCACTACAACACAGCACCTTACCGGCACTCACTACAACACAGCACCCTCCCGGCACTCACTACAACACAGCACCTTCCTAGCACTCGCTACAACACAGCAACATCCCGGCGCTCACTACAACTTTCTGTCTTCCCGGCGCTCGCTACAACAAAGCACCTTCCCGGCACTCGCTACAACACAGCACCTTCCCGGCGCTCACTACAACACAGCACCTTCCCGGCACTACAACACAGCACCTTCCCGGCACTCACTACAACACAGCACCTTCCGGCACTCACTACAACACAGCACCTTCCCGGCGCTCACTACAACACAGCACCTTACCGACACTCGCCACAACACAGCACCTTCCCGGCACTCGCTACAACACAGCACCTTCCCGGTACTCCCTACAACACAGCACCATCCCGGCCCTCCCTACAACACAGCATCTTGACGGCATTCACTACAACACAGTACCTTCCCGGCACTCACTACAACACAACACCTTTCCGGCGCTCACTACAACTTTCTGTCTTCCCGGCGCTCGCTACAAGAAAGCACCTTACCGGCACTCACTACAACACAGCACCTTCCCGGCACTTGCTACAACACAGCAACTTCCCGGCGCTCACTACAACTTTCCGTCTTCCCGGAACTTACCACAACACATGGCTTTCACGGCGCTCACTACAACACAGCACCTTACCGACACTCGCCACAACACAGCACCTTCCAGGCGCTCGCTGCAACTTGCCGCCCTCCCGGCACTCGCTACAACACAGCACCTTCCCGGCACTCGCTACAACACAGCACCATCCCGGCCCTCCCTACAACACAGCACAACACAGCTTCGCGGCGCTCACTACAACTTTCTGTCTTCCCGGCGCTCGCTACAAGAAAGCACCTTCCAGGCACTCACTACAACACAGCACCTTACCGGCACTCACTACAACACAGCACCTTCCCGGCACTCGCTACAACACAAAACCTTCCCGGCGCTCACTACAACACTGTCTTCCCGGCGCTCGCTACAACAAAGCACCTTCCGGGCACTCACTACAACACAGCACCTTACCGGCACTCACTACAACACAGCACCTTCCCGGCACTCGCTACAACACAAAACCTTCCCGGCGCTCACTACAACTTTCTGTCTTCCCGGCGCTCGCTACAACAAAGCACCTTCCCGGCACTCGCTACAACACAGCACCTTCCCGGCGCTCACTACAACTCTCTGTCTTCCCGGCGCTGACTACAACACAGCACCTAATCGACACTTACTACAACACAGCACCTTCCCGGCACTCGCTACAACACAGCACCTTCCCGGCACTCGCTACAACACAGCACCTTCCCGGCCCTCCCTACAACACAGCATCTTGACGGCATTCACTACAACACAGTACCTTCCCGGCACTCACTACAACACAACACCTTCCCGGCGCTCACTACAACTTTCTGTCTTCCCGGAGCTCACTACAAGAAAGCACCTTCCCGGCACTCACTACAACACAGCACCTTCCCGGCACTTGCTACAACACAGCATCTTGACGGCATTCACTACAACACAGTACCTTCCCGGCATTCACTACAACACAGTACCCTCCCGGCGCTCACTACAACTTTCTGTCTTCCCGGCGCTCGCTGAGAGAAAGCAACTTCCCGGCACTCCCTACAACACAGTGCCTTCCCGGCACTCACTACAACACAGCACCTTCCCGGCACTCGCTAAAACACAGCACCTTCCCGGCGCTCACTACAACTTTCTGTCTTCCCGGCGCTCGCTACAACACAGCACCTTCCCGGCACTCACTACAACACAGCACCTTCCCGGCACTCACTACAACACAGCACCTTCCCGGCACTTGTTACAACACAGCAACTTCCCGGCCCTCCCTACAACACATGGCTTTCCCGGCGCTCACTACAACACATCACCTTCCCGGCACAAACTACAACACAGCACCTTCCCGGCACTCGCTACAACACAGCAACTTCCCGGCGCTCACTACAACTTTCTGTCTTCCCGGCGCTCACTGAGAGAAAGAACCTTCCCGGCTTTCACTACAACACAGCACCTTTCCGGCACTCACTAAAACACAGCAACTTCCCGGCGCTCACTACAACTTTTCGTCTTCCCGGCGCTCACTACAACACAGCACCTTACCGGCACAAACTACAACACAGCACCTTCCCGGCACTCACTACAACACAACACCTTCCCGGCGCTCACTACAACTTTCTGTCTTCCCGGCGCTCGCTACAAGAAAGCACCTTACCGGCAATCACTTCAACACGTCACCTTCCCGGCACTCACTACAACGCAAAACATTTCCGGCGCTCACTACAACACAGCACATTCCAGGCGCTCGCTGCAACTTGCCGCCCTCCTGGTGCTCACTTCAACACAGCACCCTCCCGGCGCTGACTACAACACAGCACCTTATCGACACTTACGACAACACAGCACCTTCCCGACACTCGCTACAACACAGCACCTTCCCGGCCCTCCCTACATCACAGCATCTTGACGGCATTCACTACAACACAGTACCTTCCCGGCATTCACTACAATACAACACAGTACCTTCCCGGCACTCACTACAACACAACACCTTCCCGGCGCTCACTACAACTTTCTGTCTTCCCGGCGCTCGCTACAAGGAAGCACCTTACCGGCACTCACTACAACACAGCACCTTCCCGGCACTTGCTACAACACAGCAACTTCCCGGCGCTCACTACAACTTTCCGTCTTCCCGGAACTTACCACAACACATGGCTTTCACGGCGCTCACTACAACACAGCACCTTACCGGCACTCACTACAACACAGCACCCTCCCGGCACTCACTACAACACAGCACCTTCCTAGCACTCGCTACAACACAGCAACATCCCGGCGCTCACTACAACTTTCTGTCTTCCCGGCGCTCGCTACAACAAAGCACCTTCCGGGCACTCACTACAACACAGCACCTTACCGGCGCTCACTCTTTCTGTCTTCCGGCGCTCACACAGTCTTCCCGGCACTGACTACAACACAGCACCTTATCGGCACTCACTACAACACAGCACCTTCCCGGCACTCCCTACAACACAGCACCTTCCCGGCACTCACTACAATTTTCTGTCTTCCCGGGGCTCGCCACAAGAAAGCAACTTCCCGGCACTCCCTACAACACAGCACCTTCCTAGCACTCGCTACAACACAGCAACATCCCGGCGCTCACTACAACTTTCTGTCTTCCCGGCGCTCGCTACAAGAAAGCACCTTCCCGGCACTCCCTACAACACAGCACCTTCCCGGCACTCACTACAACACAGCACCTTCCCGGCACTCGCTACAACACAGCACCTTCCCGGCGCTCACTACACCACAGCACCTTATCGCCACTCGCTACAACACAGCACCTTCCCGGCACTCACCACAACACAGCACCTTCCCGGCACTCGCTACAGCACAGCACCTTCCCGGCCCTCCCTACAACACAGCATCTTGAAGGCATTCACTACAACACAGTACCTTCCCGGCATTCACTACAACACAGTACCTTCCCGGCACTCACTACAACACAACACCTTCCCGGCGCTCGCCACAAGAAAGCAACTTCCCGGCACTCCCTACAACACAGCACCTTCCCGGCACTCACTACAACGCAGCACCTTCCTAGCACTCGCTACATCACAGCACCTTCCCGGCGCTCACTACAACTCTGTCTTCGGCACCTCCTCCCGGCATTCAACACAGCACCTTCCCGGCGCTCACTACAACACAGCACCTTCCCGGCACTTACTACAACACAGCACCTTCCGGCACTCGCTACAACACAGCACCTTCCCGGCGCTCACTACAACTTTCTGTCTTCCCGGCACTCCCTACAACACAGCACCTTCCCGGCGCTCCCTACAAAACAGCATCTTGACGGCATTCACTACAAAACAGCACCTTCCCGCCGCTGACTACAACACAGCACCTTATCGACACTTCCTACAACTTTCTGTCTTCCCGGCGCTCGCTACAAGAAAGCACCTTCCCGGCACTCACTACAACACAGCACCTTCCCGGCACTCGCTACAACACAGCAACTTCCCGGCGCTCACTACAACTTTCCGTCTTCCCGGAACTTACCACAACACATGGCTTTCCCGGCGCTCACTACAACACAGCACCTTCCCGGCACTTGCTACAACACAGCAACTTCCCGGCGCTGACTACAACACAGCACCTTCCCGGCACTCGCTACAACACAGCACCTTCCCGGCGCTCACTACAACTTTCTGTCTTCCCGGCGCTCGCTACAACAAAGCACCTTCCCGGCACTCACTACAACACAGCACCTTCCCGGCGCTCACTACAACTCTCTGTCTTCCCGGCGCTCACTACAACACAGCACCTTATCGACACTTACTACAACACAGCACCTTCCCGGCACTCGCTACAACACAGCACCTTCCCGGCACTCGCTACAACACAGCACCTTCCCGGCCCTCCCTACAACACAGCATCTTGACGGCATTCACTACAACACAGTACCTTCCCGGCACTCACTACAACACAACACCTTCCCGGCGCTCACTACAACTTTCTGTCTTCCCGGCGCTCGCTACAAGAAAGCACCTTACCGGCAATCACTTCAACACGTCACCTTCCCGGCACTCACTACAACGCAAAACATTTCCGGCGCTCACTACAACACAGCACCTTCCCGGCGCTCACTACAACACAGCACCTTACCGACACTCGCCACAACACAGCACCTTCCAGGCGCTCGCTGCAACTTGCCGCCCTCCCGGCACTCGCTACAACACAGCACCTTCCCGGCGCTGACTACAACACAGCACCTTATCGACACTTACTACAACACAGCACCTTCCGGGCACTCACTACAACACAGCACCTTCCCGGCACTCGCAACAACACAGCAACTTCCGGCGCTCACTACAACTTTCCGTCTTCCCGGCGCTTACTACAACACAGGCTTTCCCGGCACTCACTACAACACAGCACCTTACCGGCACTCACTACAACACAGCACCTTCCCGGCACTCACTACAACACAGCAACTTCCCGCCGCTCGCTACAACACAGCACCTTCCCGGCGCTCACTACAACTTTCTGTCTTCCCAGCGCTCGCTACAAGAAAGCATCATCTCGGCACTCACTACAACACAACACCTTCCCGGCACTCACTACAACACAGCACCTTCCTAGCACTCGCTACAACACAGCACCATCCCAGCACTCGCTACAACACAGCACCTTCCCGGCACTCACTACAACACAGCACCTTCCCGGCTTTCACTACAACACAGCACCTTTCCGGCACTCACTAAAACACAGCAACTTCCCGGCGCTCACTACAACTTTTCGTCTTCCCGGCGCTCACTACAACACAGCACCTTACCGGCACAAACTACAACACAGTACCTTCCCGGCACTCACTACAACACAACACCTTCCCGGCGCTCACTACAACTTTCTGTCTCCCCGGCGCTCACTTCAACACAGCACCCTCCCGGCGCTTACTACAACACAGCACCTTATCGACACTTACTACAACACAGCACCTTCCCGACACTCGCTACAACACAGCACCTTCCCGGTCCTCCCTACAACACAGCATCTTGACGGCGCTCACTACAACACAAGCTCTTCCCGGCATTCACTACAACACAGTACCTTCCCGGCACTCACTACAACACAACACCTTTCCGGCGCTCACTACAACTTTCTGTCTTCCCAGCGCTCGCTACAAGAAAGCACCTTACCGGCAATCACTTCAACACGTCACCTTCCCGGCACTCACTACAACGCAAAACATTTCCGGCGCTCACTACAACACAGCACATTCCAGGCGCTCGCTGCAACTTGCCGCCCTCCTGGTGCTCACTTCAACACAGCACCCTCCCGGCGCTGACTACAACACAGCACCTTCCCGACACTCGCTACAACACAGCACCTTCCCGGCCCTCCCTACATCACAGCATCTTGACGGCATTCACTACAACACAGTACCTTCCCGGCATTCACTACAACACAGTACCTTCCCGGCACTCACTACAACACAACACCTTCCCGGCGCTCACTACAACTTTCTGTCTTCCCGGCGCTCGCTACAAGAAAGCACCTTACCGGCACTCACTACAACACAGCACCTTCCCGGCACTTGCTACAACACAGCAACTTCCCGGCGCTCACTACAACTTTCCGTCTTCCCGGAACTTACCACAACACATGGCTTTCACGGCGCTCACTACAACACAGCACCTTACCGGCACTCACTACAACACAGCACCCTCCCGGCACTCACTACAACACAGCACCTTCCTAGCACTCGCTACAACACAGCAACATCCCGGCGCTCACTACAACTTTCTGTCTTCCCGGCGCTCGCTACAAGAAAGCACCTTCCCGGCACTCACTACAACACAGCACCTTCCCGGCACTCGCTACAACACAGCACCTTCCCGGCGCTCACTACAACTCTCTGTCTTCCCGGCGCTGACTACAACACAGCACCTAATCGACACTTACTACAACACAGCACCTTCCCGGCACTCGCTACAACACAGCACCTTCCCGGCACTCCCTACAACACAGCACCATCCCGGCCCTCCCTACAACACAGCATCTTGACGGCATTCACTACAACACAGTACCTTCCCGGCACTCACTACAACACAAAACCTTCCCGGCGCTCACTACAACTTTCTGTCTTCCCGGCGCTCGCTACAAGAAAGCACCTTACCGGCAATCACTTCAACACGTCACCTTCCCGGCGCTCACTACAACGCAAAACATTTCCGGCGCTCACTACAACACAGCACCTTCCCGGCGCTCACTACAACACAGCACCTTACCGACACTCGCCACAACACAGCACCTTCCCGGCACTCGCTACAACACAGCACCTTCCCGGCGCTCGCTACAAGAAAGCACCTTACCGGCAATCACTTCAACACGTCACCTTCCCGGCGCTCACTACAACTTTCTGTCTTCCCGGCGCTCGCTACAAGAAAGCACCTTACCGGCACTCACTACAACACGGCACCTTCCCGGCACTTGCTACAACACAGCAACTTCCCGGCGCTCACTACAACTTTCCGTCTTCCCGGAACTTACCACAACACATGGCTTTCACGGCGCTCACTACAACACAGCACCTTACCGGCACTCACTACAACACAGCACCCTCCCGGCACTCACTACAACACAGCACCTTCCTAGCACTCGCTACAACACAGCAACATCCCGGCGCTCACTACAACTTTCTGTCTTCCCGGCGCTCGCTACAACAAAGCACCTTCCCGGCACTCGCTACAACACAGCACCTTCCCGGCGCTCACTACAACTCTCTGTCTTCCCGGCGCTGACTACAACACAGCACCTAATCGACACTTACTACAACACAGCACCTTCCCGGCCCTTGCTACAACACAGCCCCTTCCGGCGCTCACTACAACTTTCCGTCTTCCCGGAACTTACCACAACACATGGCTTTCACGGCGCTCACTACAACACAGCAACTTCTCGGCGCTCACTACAAAACAGCACCTTACCGGCATTCACTACAACACAGCACCTTCCAGGCGCTCGCTGCAACTTGCCGCCCTCCTGGTGCTCACTTCAACACAGCACCTTCTCGGCGCTGACTTAAACACAGCACCTTATCGACACTTACTACAACACAGCACCTTCCCGGCACTCTCTACAACACACCACCTTCCCGGCACTCGCTACAACACAGCACCATCCCGGCCTCCCTACAACACAGCATCTTGACGGCATTCACTACAACACAGTACCTTCCCGGCACTCACTACAACACAAAACCTTCCCGGCACTCGCTACAACTTTCTGTCTTCCCGGCCCTCCCTACAACACAGCATCTTGACGGCATTCACTACAACACAGTACCTTCCCGGCACTCACTACAACGCAAAACATTTCCGGCGCTCACTACAACTTAGCACCTTCCCGGAACTTACCACAACACATGGCTTTACCGGCGCTCACAACAACACAGAACCTTATCGACACTCGCCACAACACAGCACCTTCCAGGCGCTCGCTGCAACTTGCCGCCCTCCCGGCACTCGCTACAACACAGCACCTTCCCGGCACTCGCTACAACACAGCACCATCCCGGCCCTCCCTACAACACAGCATCTTGACGGCATTCACTACAACACAGTACCTTCCCGGCACTCACTACAACACAACACCTTCCCGGCGCTCACTACAACTTTCTGTCTTCCCGGCGCTCACTTCAACACAGCACCCTCCCGGCGCTTACTACAACACAGCACCTTATCGACACTTACTACAACACAACACCTTCCCGGCGCTCACTACAACACAGCAACTTCCCGGCGCTCACTACAACTTTCTGTCTTCCCGGCGCTCGCTACAAGAAAGCACCTTCCCGGCACTCCCTACAACACAGCACCCTCCTAGCACTCGCTACAACACAGCAACATCCGGCGCTCACTACAACTTTCTGTCTTCCCGGAACTTACCACAACACATGGCTTTCACGGCGCTCACTGCAACACAGCACCTTCCCGGCACTCCCTACAACACAGCACCTTCCCGGCACTCACTACAACGCAGCACCTTCCTAGCACTCGCTACATCACAGCACCTTCCTAGCACTCGCTACAACACAGCACCTTATCGACACTTACTACAACACAGCACCTTCCCGGCACTCGCTACAACACAGCACCTTCCCGGCACTCGCTACAACTTTCTGTCTTCCCGGCCCTCCCTACAACACAGCATCTTGACGGCATTCACTACAACACAGTACCTTCCCGGCACTCACTACAACGCAAAACATTTCCGGCGCTCACTACAACTTTCTGTCTTCCCGGCGCTCGCTACAACACAGCACCTTCCTAGCACTCGCTACAACACAGCAACTTCCCGGCACTCACTACAACGCAGCACCTTCCTAGCACTCGCTACATCACAGCACCTTCCCGGCACTCACTACAACACAGCATCTTCCTAGCACTCGCTACAACACAGCACCTTCCAGGCGCTCGCTGCAACTTGCCGCCCTCCTGGTGCTCACTTCAACACAGCACCTTCTCGGCGCTGACTTAAACACAGCACCTTATCGACACTTACTACAACACAGCACCTTCCCGGCACTCGCTACAACACAGCACCTTCCCGGCACTCGCTACAACACAGCACCTTCCCGGCGCTCACTACAACATTCTGTCTTCCCGGCGCTCGCTACAAGAAAGCACCTTCCCGGCACTCACTACAACACAGCACCTTCCCGGCACTTGCTACAACACAGCAACTTCCCGGCGCTCGCTACAACACAGCACCTTCCCGGCACTCACTACAACCCAGCACCTTCCCGGCGCTCCCTACAAAACAGCATCTTCCCGGCGCTCACTACAACACAGCACCTTCCCGGCACTCACTACAACACAGCACCTTCCTAGCACTCGCTACAACACAGCAACTTCCCGGCGCTCACTACAACTTTCTGTCTTCCCGGCGCTCGCTACAAGAAAGCACCTTCCCGGCACTCCCTACAACACAGCACCCTCCCGGCATTCACTACAACACATGGCTTTCCCGGCACTCCCTACAACACAGCACCTTCCCGGCACTCACTACAACGCAGCACCTTCCTAGCACTCGCTACATCACAGCACCTTCCTAGCACTCGCTACAACACAGCAACTTCTCGGCGCTCACTACAAAACAGCACCTTACCGGCATTCACTACAACACAGCACCTTCCAGGCACTCACTACAACACAACACCTTCCCGGCGCTCACTACAACTTTCTGTCTTCCCGGCGCTCGCTACAAGAAAGCACCTTCCCGGCACTCACTACAACACAGCACCTTCCCGCCACTTGCTACAACACAGCAACTTCCTGGTGCTCACTACAACTTTTCCTCTTCCCGGAACTCACTACAACACAGCACCTTCCCGGCGCTCACTACAACACAGCACCTTCCCGGCACTCACTACAACACAGCACCTTCCCGGCGCTCACTACAACACAGCACCATTCCGGCGCTCACTACAACACAGCACCTTATCGACACTTACTACAACACAGCACCTTCCCGGCACTCGCTACAACACAGCACCTTCCCGGCACTCGCTACAACTTTCTGTCTTCCCGGCCCTCCGTACAACACAGCATCTTGACGGCATTCACTGCAACACAGTACCTTCCCGGCACTCACTACAATATAACACCTTCCCGGCGCTCACTACAACTTTCTGTCTTCCCGGAACTTACCACAACACATGGCCTTCCCGGCGCTCACTACAACACAGCACCTTACCGGCACTCACTACAACACAGCACCTTCCCGACACTCGCTACAACAACGCACCCTCCAGGCGCTCGCTGCAACTTGCCGCCCTCCTGGTGCTCACTTCAACACAGCACCCTCCCGGCGCTGACTACAACACAGTACCTTCCCGGCATTCACTACAACACAGTACCTTCCCGGCACTCACTACAACACAACACCTTCCCGGCGCTCACTACAACTTTCTGTCTTCCCGGCGCTCGCTACAAGAAAGCACCTTCCCGGCACTCACTACAACACAGCACCTTCCCGGCACTTGCTACAACACAGCAACTTCCCGGTGCTCACTACAACTTTCCGTCTTCCCGGAACTTACCACAACACATGGCTTTCACGGCGCTCACTACAACACAGCACCTTACCGGCACTCACTACAACACAGCACCTTCCCGACACTCGCCACAACACAGCACCTTCCAGGCGCTCGCTGCAACTTGCCGCCCTCCTGATGCTCACTTCAACACAGCACCCTCCCGGCGCTGACTACAACACAGCACCTTATCGACACTTACTACAACACAGCACCTTCCCGGCACTCGCTACAACACAGCACCTTCCCGGCCCTCCCTACAACACAGCATCTTGACGGCATTCACTACAACACAGTACCTTCCCGGCACTCACTACAACACAACACCTTCCCGGCGCTCACTACAACTTTCTGTCTTCCCGGCGCTCGCTACAAGAAAGCACCTTCCCGGCACTCACTACAACACAGCACCTTCCCGGCATTCACTACACCACAGTACCTTCCCGGCACTCACTACAACACAGCACCTTCCCGGCACTCACTACAACACAGCACCTTCCCGGCACTCACTACAACACAGCACCTTCCCGGCGCTCACTACAACACAGCACCTTCCCGGCACTCACTACAACACAGCACCTTCCCGGCGCTCGCTACAACACAGCACCTTCCCGGCACTCACTACAACACAGCACCTTCCGGCACTCACTACAACACAGCACCTTCCCGGCACTCGCTACAACACAACACCTTCCCGGCGCTCACTACAACTTTCTGTCTTCCCGGCGCTCACAACAACACAGAACCTTATCGACACTTACTACAACACAGCACCTTCCCGACACTCGCTACAACACAGCACCTTCCCGGCCCTCCGTACAACACAGCATCTTGACGGCATTCACTGCAACACAGTACCTTCCCGGCACTCACTACAATATAACACCTTCCCGGCGCTCACTACAACACAGCACCTTCCCGGCGCTCGCTACAAGAAAGCACCTTCCCGGCACTCACTACAACACAGCACCTTCCCGGCACTTGCTACAACACAGCAACATCCCGGCGCTCACTACAACTTTCTGTCTTCCCGGCGCTCGCTACAACAAAGCACCTTCCCGGCACTCGCTACAACACAGCACCTTCCCGGCGCTCACTACAACTCTCTGTCTTCCCGGCGCTGACTTCAACACAGCACCCTCCCGGCGCTGACTACAACACAGCACCTTCCCGGCACTCGCTACAACACAGCACCTTCCCGGCACTCCCTACAACACAGCACCATCCCGGCCCTCCCTACAACACAGCATCTTGACGGCATTCACTACAACACAGTACCTTCCCGGCACTCACTACAACACAACACCTTCCCGGCGCTCACTACAACTTTCTGTCTTCCCGGCGCTCGCTACAAGAAAGCACCTTACCGGCAATCACTTCAACACGTCACCTTCCCGGCACTCACTACAACGCAAAACATTTCCGGCGCTCACTACAACACAGCACCTTCCCGGCACTCACTACAACACAGCACCTTCCCGACACTCGCTACAACACAGCAACATCCCGGCGCTCACTACAACTTTCTGTCTTCCCAGCGCTCCCTTCAACACAGCAGCTTGACGACATTCACTACAACACAGCACCTTCCCGGCCCTCCGTACAACACAGCACCTTCCCGGCCCTCCCTACAACACAGCAACTTCCCGGTGCTCACTACAACTTTCCGTCTTCCCGGAACTTACCACATCACATGGCTTTCACGGCGCTCACTACAACACAGCACCTTACCGGCACTCACTACAACACAGCACCTTCCCGACACTCGCCACAACACAGCACCTTATCGACACTTACTACAACACAGCACCTTCCCGGCACTCGCTACAACACAGCACCTTCCCGGCCCTCCCTACAACACAGCACCTTCCCGGCACTCACTACAACACAGCACCTTCCCGGCACTCACTACAACACAGCACCTTCCCGGCACTCGCTACAACACAGCACCTTCCCGGCGCTCACTGCAACTTTCACCTTCCCGGCCCTCCGTACAACACAGCATCTTGACGGCATTCACTACAACACAGCACCTTCCCGGCACTCACTACAACACAGCACCTTACCGGCACTCACTACAACACAGCAACTTCCCGCCGCTCGCTACAACACAGCACCTTCCCGGCGCTCACTACAACGCAGCACCTTCATAGCACTCGCTACATCACAGCACCTTCCCGGCACTCACTACAACACAGCATCTTCCTAGCACTCGCTACAACTTTCTGTCTTCCCGGCGCTCGCTACAAGAAAGCACCTTCCGGGCACTCACTACAACACAGCACCTTACCGGCACTCACTACAACGCAAAACATTTCCGGCGCTCACTACAACACAGCACCTTACCGGCACTCACTACAACACAGCAACTTCCCGCCGCTCGCTACAACACAGCACCTTCCCGGCGCTCACTGCAACTTGCCGCCTTTCTGGCCCTCCCTACAACACAGCACCTTGCCGGCACTCACTACAACACAGCACCTAATCGACACTTACTACAACACAGCACCTTCCCGGCACTCGCTACAACACAGCACCTTCCCGGCACTCGCTACAACACAAAACCTTCCCGGCGCTCACTACAACTTTCTGTCTTCCCGGCGCTCGCTACAAGAAAGCACCTTACCGGCACTCACTACAACACAGCACCTTCCCGGCACTCGCTACAACACAGCACCTTCCCGGCGCTCACTACACAGCACCTTCCCGGTCTTCCCGGCACTCACTACAACACAGCACCTTCCCGGCGCTCACTACAACGCAGCACCTTCCCGGCACTCGCTACAACACAGCACCTTCCGGGCACTCACTACAACACAGCACCTTCCCGGCACTCGCAACAACACAGCAACTTCCGGCGCTCACTACAACTTTCCGTCTTCCCGAAACTTAACACAACACATGGCTTTCCCGGCGCTCACTACAACACAGCACCTTACCGGCACTCACTACAACACAGCACCTTCCTAGCACTCGCTACATCACAGCACCTTCCTAGCACTCGCTACAACACAGCAACTTCTCGGCGCTCACTACAAAACAGCACCTTACCGGCATTCACTACAACACAGCACCTTCCCGGCACTCACTACAACACAGCATCTTCCTAGCACTCGCTACAACACCGCACCTTCCCGGCATTCACTACAACACAGTACCTTCCCGGCATTCACTACAACACAGTACCTTCCCGGCACTCACTACAACACAACACCTTCCCGGCGCTCACTACAACTTTCTGTCTTCCCGGCGATCGCTACAAGAAAGCACCTTCCCGGCACTCACTACAACACAGCACCTTCCCGGCACTCGCTACAACACAGCACCTTCCCGGCACTCGCTACAACACAGCACCTTCCCGGCCCTCCCTACAACACAGCATCTTGACGGCATTCACTACAACACAGTACCTTCCCGGCACTCACTACAACACAACACCTTCCCGGCGCTCACTACAACTTTCTGTCTTCCCGGCGCTCGCTACAAGGAAGCACCTTACCGGCACTCACTACAACACAGCACCCTCCCGGCACTCACTACAACACAGCACCTTCCTAGCACTCGCTACAACACAGCAACATCCCGGCGCTCACTACAACACAGCACCTTCCCGGCACTCGCTACAACACAGCACCTTCCCGGCGCTCGCTGCAACTTGCCGCCCTCCTGGCACTCACTACAACACAGCACCTTCCCGGCACTCGCTACAACACAGCACCTTCCCGGCATTCACTACAACACAGTACCTTCCCGGCATTCACTACAACACAGTACCTTCCCGGCACTCACTACAACACAACACCTTCCCGGCGCTCACTACAACTTTCTGTCTTCCCGGCGCTCGCCACAAGAAAGCAACTTCCCGGCACTCCCTACAACACAGCACCTTCCCGGCACTCACTACAACACAGCACCTTCCTAGCACTCGCTACGACACAGCACCATCCCGGCACTCACTACAACACAGCACCTTCCTAGCACTCGCTACAACACAGCACCTTCCCGGCGCTCACTATAACTCTCTGTCTTCCCGGCGCTGACTACAACACAGTACCTTCCCGGCACTCACTACAACACAGCACCATACCGGCCCTCCCTACAACACAGCACCTTCCTGGCACTCGCTACAACACAGCAACATCCCGGCGCTCACTACAACTTTCTGTCTTCCCGGCGCTCGCTACAACACAGCACCTTCCCGGCACTCACTACAACACAGCACCTTCCCGGCACTCGCTACAACACAGCATCTTCCCGGCACTTACTACAACACAGCACCTTCCCGGCATTCACTACAACACAGTACCTTCCCGGCACTCACTACAACGCAAAACATTTCCGGCGCTCACTACAACTTAGCACCTTCCCGGAACTTACCACAACACATGGCTTTACCGGCGCTCACAACAACACAGAACCTTATCGACACTTACTACAACACAGCACCTTCCCGACACTCGCTACAACACAGCACCTTCCCGGCCCTCCGTACAACAGCACTCACTACAACACAGCCTTCCCGGCGCTCACTACAACACACGTCCATCGTGGTCTCAGAAGTCAAACACGTGTGTCCTGCCCACAACAGTTTTTCTCGCTGCCTCCAGCCGCTCCAACACAGCTGGGGCAGCTCACAGCACCTATGGGGCACGGCATACGTGTCCTGACTACAACCACAGCACCTTCCCGGCACTCGCTACAAGCACAGGCATCCTTCCGGCGCTCACTACACTTCTTGCCCCAACTTCTGCATACGGCCCTCCTGGTGCTCACTTCAACACAGCACCTTCCCGGCGCTGACTACAACACAGCACCTTCCCGGCACTCACTACAACACAGCACCTTCCCGGCACTCGCTACAACACAGCATCTTGACGGCATTCACTACAACACAACACCTTCCCGGCGCTCACTACAACTTTCTGTCTTCCCGGCGCTCGCTACAAGAAAGCACCTTACCGGCACTCACTACAACACGGCACCTTCCCGGCACTCACTACAACACAGCACATTTCCGGCGCTCACTACAACCCAGCACCTTCCCGGCACTCGCTACAACACAGCACCTTCCCGGCACTCACTACAACACAGCACCTTCCTAGCACTCGCTACAACACAGCAACATCCCGGCGCTCACTACAACTTTCTCTCTTCCCGGCGCTCGCTACAACCCAGCACCTTCCCGGCACTCACTACAACACAGCACCTTCCCGGCACTTGCTACAACACAGCAACTTCCCGGCGCTCACAACAACTTTCTGTCTTCCCGGCGCTGGCTACAAGAAAGCACCTTCCCGGCACTCACTACAACACAGCACCTTCCCGGCACTCGCTACAACACAGCAACCTCCCGGCGCTCACTACAACTTTCCGCCTTCCCGGAACTCAACACAACACATGGCTTTCCCGGCGCTCACCACAACACAGCACCTTACCGGCACAAACTACAACACAGCAACTTCCCGGCGCTCCCTACAACACAGCGCCTTATCGACACTTACTACAACACAGCACCTTCCCGGCACTCGCTACAACACAGCACCTTCCCGGTCCTCCCTACAACACAACACCTTCCCGGCGCTCACTACAACTTTCTGTCATCCCGGCGCTGGCTACAAGAAAGCACCTTCCCGGCACTCACTACAACACAGCACCTTCCCGGCACTCGCTACAACACAGCAACTTCCGGCGCTCACTACAACTTTCCGTCTTCCCGAAACTTAACACAACACATGGCTTTCCCGGCGCTCACTACAACACAGCACCTTACCGGCACAAACTACAGCATATCGCCTTCCCGGCACTCACTACAACACAGCACCTTCCTAGCACTCGCTACAACACAGCAACTTCCCGGCGCTCACTACAACTTTCTGTCTTCCCGGCGCTCACTACAACACAGCACCTTCCCGGCACTCATTACAACACAGCACCTTCCTAGCACTCGCTACAAAAAAGCAACTTCCCGGCACTCCCTACAACACAGCACCTTCCCGGCACTCACTACAACACAGCACCTTCCTAACACTCGCTACAACACAGCTACTTCCCGGCGCTCACTACAACTTTCCGTCTTCCCGGAACTCAACGCAACACATGGCTTTCCCGGCGCTCACTACAACACAGCACCTTACCGGCACAAACTACAACACAGCATCTTCCCGGCACTCGCTACAACACAGCACCTTCCCGGCACTCTCTGAAACGCATCGTCTTCCCGGCACTCGCTACTACACAGCACCTTGCCGGCGCTCGCTACAAAAAAGCAACTTCCCGGCACTCCCTACAACACAGCACCTTCCCGGCACTCACTACAACACAGCACCTTCCTAGCACTCGCTACAACACAGCAACATTCCGGCGCTCACTACAACTTTCTCTCTTCCCGGCGCTCGCTACAACACAGCATCTTCCCGGCACTCGCTACAACACAGCACCTTCCCGGCACTCACTACAACACAGCACCTTCCTAGCACTCGCTACAACACAGCAACATCCTGGCGCTCACTACAACTTTCTCTCTTCCCGGCGCTCGCTACAACACAGCACCTTCCCGGCACTCACTACAGCACAGCACTTCCCTGCACTCGCTAAAACATAGCATCTTTACGGCACTTACTAAAACACAGCGCCTTGCCGGCAATCACTTCAACACATCACCTTACCGGCACTCACTACAACACAGCACCTTCCTAGCACTCGCTACAACACAGCACCTTCCTAGCACTCGCTACAACACAGCACCTTCCCGGCACTCTCTGAAACGCATCGTCTTCACGGCACTCGCTACTACACAGCACCTTGCCGGCGCTCGCTACAAAAAAGCAACTTCCCGGCACTCCCTACAACACAGCACCTTCCCGGCACTCACTACAACACAGCACCTTCCTAGCACTCGCTACAACACAGCAACATCCCGGCGCTCACTACAACTTTCTCTCTTCCCGGCGCTCGCTACAACACAGCACCTTCCCGGCAATCGCTACAACACAGCACCTTCCCGGCAATCGCTACAACACAGCACCTTCCCGGCACTCACTACAACACAGCACCTTCCTAGCACTCGCTACAACACAGCAACATCCCGGCGCTCACTACAACTTTCTCTCTTCCCGGCGCTCGCTACAACACAGCAACTTCCCGGCACTCCCTACAACACAGCACCTTCCCGGCACTCACTACAACACAGCACCTTCCTGGCACTCGCTACAACACAGCAACATCCCGGCGCTCACTACAACTTTCTCTCTTCCCGGCGCTCGCTACAACACAGCACCTTCCCGGCACTCACTACAGCACAGCACTTCCCTGCACTCGCTAAAACGTAGCATCTTTACGGCACTTACTAAAACACAGCGCCTTGCCGGCAATCACTTCAACACATCACCTTACCGGCACTCACTACAACGCAAAACATATCCGGCGCTCACTACAACACAGCACCTTCCCGGAACTTACCACAACACATGGCTTTCCCGGCGATCACTACAACACAGCACCTTCCCGACACTCGCTACAATACAGCACCTTCCAGGCGCCCGCTGCAACTTGCCGCCCTCCTGGGGCCGTATGCAATAACGCGCCGAATGGGGCAGGGGCAGTGCAGTCGGCGCCTTTGAAGATCGCCGCTGCTCACAAGACAGGACACGTCCATCGTGGTTGGTCAGAAGTCAAAACACGTGTGTCCTGCCCCAACAGTTTTTCTCGCTGCCTCCAGCCGCTCCAATCTCCTAGCTGGGGCAGCTAGGGCACATGCTATGGGGCACGACATACGTGTCCTGACTTGTGACCAACCACGATAGACGTGTCCTGTCTTGTGAGCAGCGGCGATCTTCAAAGGCGATGACTGCACTGCCCTTGCCCCAACCGGCGCGTTCTTGCATACGGCCCCTGGTGCTCACTTCAACACAGCACCTTCCCGGCGCTGACTACAACACAGCACCTTATCGACACTCACTACAACACAGCACCTTCCCGGCACTCGCTACAACACAGCATCTTGACGGCATTCACTACAACACAACACCTTCCCGGCGCTCACTAGAACTTTCTGTCTTCCCGGCGCTCGCTACAAGAAAGCACCTTACCGGCAATCACTTCAACACATCACCTTCCCGGCACTCACTAAAACACAACACATTTCCGGCGCTCACTACAACACAGCACCTCCCCGGCACTCATTACAACTCATCGCCTTACCGGCGCTCACTACAACAATCGGCTATCTGATACCTGCTATGCATGTCCGAAATTCACGATTTCCGCGTTCACATAGTCAAACAATGATTACAGGGGGGAAGCGCCTATAAAATCCTCGAAGTAAATGTAGACATCCCTATAGGGCGCCCTGATTATTCGTCAGCTTTTCTGGAGCGGAGTTTGACGTATCTCTTCCAAAACGACTGTTTTCCATGCTATCTTTTCTTGTGAGTCCATATGAGTAAACCGCATCCGGATGTTGCAATTGCTGTGCCCTATACGTCAACCGTGATTCCGCCCAGTTCCAAACATTCAGAAAGGTCTCTGCTCAATATATATTCTAGTATATTTCAAAATATATTTCTTAAGAGACCGTGCGTCCACACTGCGCACCCACGCCGTGTACTCTATTTTTCGCCGTTCCTTCGAAGAAACAAGATTCCTTTTAGTTGTTGCTAAAAGACACATATTAAGAGAAATCTTCATTACTGTTGAGTCACTTTGATATTATTTTAATCGGGTTCTTTCATGGAGAAAGTCCCTGTTTCATTACCCGCTTAGCAGATTGGCAGTCCAGCGCGCGATCGGCTACTTATAGTATCTGTGGGTCGCCCGGTCTCCTAAGCGCTAGAAGAAGACAACCCCTTTTCCGGATTTCTCACAAAGCATACAATTCCACGAAAAAAAAAGACTCTTAATCGTAACCCACTGGTCTTTATCGGGGTGAAAGTCCGAAGCGGACCACCAGGTCCCGGTACGACTAACCTCCAGCTTTTTGCTTCAACATCTGCGCGCAGGAATTTCGCTTCAATGAAAACGGTATACACTATTCTGAAAGCTGATATCAAATGCTTTACTGATACAATTATTCACAGTAATTTAGCTTGCTCTAACCTTGATAAATCGAATGTTAAATAATTACATATTTATTCCAAGACAAAAAATACACACATCAATACAAAATCACTTCAAGTTCCGTAGGGCCACAGGATTTCTCGACAAGTTGAAGAAGGCGTGCGCCAAATGCAACTTCAACTGCGTGATCGCTGTATTGTCGGTAGGATCATGCTGCGGCATCGTCATCAAAAGTGTTGACTGAAAAAATGTGAAAATTACCCTGTAAAGGGCCGTAGACGTTTTCTGATGCGAAATACACTTAGGAAACATTGGAAACAATTCTCCATAAAAAGCCATGTTCAGATGTATCATCTACTCTGGAAGAAATCGCCTAGAATCTACCGAGAATCTCTGGTATTTAGTGACGAGTCAATGTCTTAGACCCAGTCCATAGTTGCATGGCTGCGCGACATGGCCAGATTCTATTACTGCGGGTGGACGCGTGCAAAGCGATCTAAATCCATACCCCTCAAGGCCTTTTGCGTACCTATTATAGCGACGCGGCGTGATGATGTGCCTACATTACCAACGTACGCGATTTTGATCAATATTCACTGAGACGGTTCAATAACGTTTATCGCTGCAAGGCGCCAACTGATGTTCTGAAGCGTCATCTATAACTACGTTGCAAAGCAGCGCAGCAGACGCATCCCTGGATCATCGAGCGTAACTATAGACGGCGCTTCGGAGTATCGTGATAAGACAGTTTTAACGACCTTGGCGTGCGCGTCCATTTGTGTTCTCGCATTGCTAATAGTTCGCCAAGCGACGCGGCCAAGTACACGGTATCCTTTTATACTGATCGCGCTGCGCCCCGTGCTCGATATTTGAAAAATGTACAGCGCTCTGCCGCCCTGCGGCGTCACTACAAATGACACTCATCAGCGTCCCGCCGCCCTACAAGTGTGACGCGCTGTCGATCAATACACGCTTGGGCCGTTTGTTTATACTTCTACTACAGCGCGGCCCGAAATACAATAAGACGCGTGCAATGCAATCTCAACCAATACTCAATGATGCCGCTATAGAAGTATGAACCCAGCCTTTCGCGTTATTCAAATGCAGCGCGCACACCTGGTTAAAATTTTTACAGGTATAAGCGACAGGTGGACATTCCAAGTCGGGTGAACAGTCGCGTATCGGCAATCGGACTACCAGTATGCGGAAGAGCGCGCAGTCGACCCATTCTCTAATTCCACACTCTATCCTTCCTCACCCGTTTTTGTTTTTTTTTCTCTTCCAGTCCTTCCTATGATTATTGCACGCTTCCCGCAACGCGACCGCTCGCCCCATGCCCACAAGAAAGTAGAAACAAGACAGCAATGGCAAAAAAGAAATTTCAATAAACAGTCACCTCATCGGACTTCACAATTGGTCGCGCGTCCAGCAAGCCACGAATAGTCGCATTCCTATCGGAAACGTCTGCTTGAGACTTCACTGCCGCATTGCCTGTCGTATTATGGTGAACTCCAACAGAAGGATGTCTAGTCTCACTGGACTTATCGATTCCAACACGAGGTGCAGACAGAAGCTGCTTGAGATTGAAGGGCAGGTCAGAATTTTCTGCACAATCAACTTTTCTGTCTGCCGATGTTGTTGGAACTATCTCCTCCGTCCGACTTCTACACGGTAAAGATGGACAGCCATATGGTTCTGGATCATCACATGGTCGCTTGCGACTACCAGATTGCAGCAACTGCAGTAGTAGTGGTGATTGGTTCTGAAATGGATACTGTTCTATAGTGAAATAGACTCTAAAAAACGCACAGGACGAGGCCTTCATCTGTCTCGCCTTCCTCTTTTATGGTTAGGTCCTTGGCTTGCGTCCTCAACAGAAAAAAAACATTTAAATCTCACCCGCGGCGGTCGCGTGCGCCGGATCGCTAATCGATTCAGGCCGAGAGAAGAGCGCAGCTGATCGGCTTACCATACCGCTAGCCGTCGATGAGATTCAAACCGCGAGCGCCAGCCGAGGAGATATAAATATGTTTTTTTTTTGAGGATGCAAGCCACGGACAGAGCTGTATGCTATTAAAACGGTAAACATGCTCTCGCTACCGCAGGTAGCTGATAGTTACCGTATTACCAAGAAAAGTATAATTGGTGCAGGTATGTACGGTTCAAAGGTAAAACCATGCGCGACTTTAAATGCCGGTTGTGGTAAAACAGTATAAGTGACCAGGCACGAGTCATCGATCTGAAATGATTATACCTTAGAAGAAGTTCCCAGCCATTACTCCTTCTCTTAGTCCGCCCGGATTTAACCCATTCACGACCACGCCTAATTTTGGGTGGCTGCACGTTCGGACCGCGTGCAATATTGCGTCACCGTATACAGTGTCCCACCGGTGGGCCACTTTTGCTCGAATGGCACGCCACCAAAAAATCGATTTTCGTTTTTTTTTGTTTATTGTACGGCTTTCGACGTCAAAAACATGATGCCAAAGTTTCGGCTTCCATAACTCTTTCCTTCCAGAAAAATGGCCTTCTAAATTTTTGACGGTGTAGATAAGACCATCCACAAATAACCTGAGTTCGATGAATTCTAGCGGTTCGAAACATTAATTATCGTAGATTACCATAATAGACTTTCTCCTGTTTTTCAACTGACAGGAAATGCTTAGTGAAATGATATTTTTTTCAGATTTGCACTAATTTTACTTTAGCTACTCCCTCGCTCTTGCGGTCTATCGCATACCGAGGAGTTTTTTTTTGTAGTAAACATTTTTAGCAATCTTCTTGACATTTAGACGTAGAAAATACTCCTCGATTTTCATATTGACTGGTAATGCTGTTGAAAATGACTTTTTTTTTAGATCTTCGCCATTTTTTTCTAGGCCACCCCTTCAACCCTCCGGTTCGGCGCCTTCTACAAAGAGATTTCTTGTGAAAAGCATAATTGTTTTTTACATTCAGACGTAGGAAATAATTTAAATACTACAAATTGACTAGGAATGATTAGTGTAATAACCGTTTTTCAAATTTCCACTCGTTTTCTGCTCTGGCTCGTCCCCATTTTTCTCGTCCGCTTCTCTCCAAGGTAGTTTTCAACGAAGTTGGAGCCCCGGTCTACGATGGTACACCAACAGTTACCGAGCAGGACTTTCAAGAAAGGCCCTAGTGATCTCACTATTGGTGATCTTTGTATAAAATTGTCTGTGAACAACATACGGGCAAAAAAAAGCCGATTCTCTACGCGGGAATGGTGAGAAATATCAGTAATCATATTTCTGTGATTTATTATATAAAGCTTTACGATCTGATTACTCCTATAAGTAGGGATTGTTTCTCGAGTAATGGGAAAAAATCGCCATTAAGTGGTTGTAAAAATGTGATCTGTACTCATAATTGCGGTTTTTGACCTTGCTGCATTCGAAGGGTCAGATATATTGTAGTGGCGAAGCTGCCAGCGGACCACGAAGTTTATAGTCGACTCTAGAATAGGTAAATACATTGACCATAAGGAGGTTTAGAAATTCCTTCTTGCGGTGGAGAAATCGATTTTTGAAAACAGTGTCCCACCGGTGGGACACGCGGTCCGAAATGGTAGTCAACGCGTGTCCCACCGGTGGGACACGCGGTCGTGAATGGGTTAAAGGCATCGTACACGATGAAAACCGTATTTGGGTTTATGCGTTCATTCGGACTAGTGGGCGATGACAATGTCACTCAGAAAGTTTGGAGTTCCGAAACCGTCTCTGAGTGAAGATTCGCTCGCCTCAAAAAGACTTCCTGGGTTTGGGGGGTTGGCCTTGTGGTCGATCCGTTGTTACAAGGGACAAAACTCCTGGGTTGCTGACGGCGGGCGTACCTTGACGTGTCGTAGGGCGCAATGCACACGCCAGTCGATTTCGAATTCGAAATCGATCGAAAGCAGCTGGCAGCACTGGACGCAGCAGGTTGCCGAAAGGCGAGAAAAAAAGGAAAAATCGATCGCTCACCTGAACGGCGTCCCCTTTGAATTGCTTCCGACGCTGCGTCAAGAAACGAATTGTAAAACTGTTCCTTGCGTTTTCCGCGCAACTATCCCAATTTGACGTCGGCGCGAACTTCAAATTTGTTTTGAGGTTTCTTAAATTGGCTTTTTCTGCAAAAGTTGACGTTTTTGAGGGGTCCTTTTGCAACAGTTGGTCACTATAGGGATATAGTAGCACGAAAACACCAAAAACTAAAACATGGTTTTCATCGTGCGCGATGCCTTTAAAGGCACAGTCCAACCTCAGAGGTAATTTTTGATATTTTGGTCCGGTCGCCGCCTATAGCAACCCTGCCAAGCGCGAAATCTCAATTCGCCCAAATAAGCGAGAAAAAGCTAGGAAAAAGTCGGCCACGCCCCCTTGAAAGAAAAAATGGGTAACGCCCACCGCCAGGTTTCCGACCTCAATAGAGAAGAGACGCGCGAATGTTTTTATTCAAAATCTATGTTCTTCCTTTTGTTTTTGGTCTGGTTTTATATTGTGACCTGCTTCAGAAATATTGCTGCGAATAACGAGAAAATACAGGCTCGGGACAACTCGTCCGCGAACTTCTACCAGTCCAAATTCGAAATTTTTGAGGAGCCGTAACTCAGTTCACAGTGAGCTCTGAGCGATTCAGAAGACACCATTGTGATCAGCGTGAAATTTTGTCCAAGATAGGAAGGGAAACGAAAAATCGATTCTGAGCTTGGACTGTGGCTTTAAGCGCTGGTGATAGGAGCATTGGTGGCGCAGTTGGTAGTGATGTCGAATGATGAGCGAGTGGCGAGGGTCCGAGTTTTTCTTTTTCATAATTGCGAAATTTTTATATTACGATCAAGAATCGCATGTACAACATGAAAACCACAGTTATGTCCGTGGCTTGCTTCCTCAATGAAAAAAACATTTAAATCTCACCAGCGGCTGGTGCTGGCGGTTTGAATATCATCGGTGGCTGGCGGTATGGTAAGCTGATCAGCTGCGCTCTTTTGTCGGTCTGAATCGATTAGCGGGCCGACGCACGCGACCGCAGCGCCAGCCACGGGTGAGAATTAAATGCCTTTCCTTGAGGAAGCGAGCCACGGACGTAACTATGCGTACACCAATTCTCGGACTCCTTTGAGATAAAAAACACTTCACCCAACCTCCTTGTACAGAGATTGTTCAGAGTCTGGGGCGGCAAGCATGAACGCTTATGAAGAGGGCAGGGAGCCACCCCGCGCCCAACGCGCGTAGGGTTGGGGGTGGTCTCCACACGCAACCTCACTACGCACGGCTAATTCTCCGCCTAATTGCATTTCTATCGGTTTTATTCATGATTTATTTTTTATCCATTTGAATTTCTCCTAGCTAGTTCATTAAATTTTGAATAAGCACGTCTTTTTGGTGTAGTATTTCACAAAAATGAAGACGTTTCGAGTAAGAATACTTTCTTTATCGGAACTGAATTCCGATCTGCAGTGGTGGGCAACCGCTTCGATAGAAAAATTAGCTCACTCTGAAGAATGGTTCATTTCCATGCACAACTTTCGGATGTGTTCGACTCACTTGATTCGTGAAAAACGTCTTGATTGATCACATGTGACTCGGGAACCCAGTAGTTTGAGAGCAGCACTCACAATAAAACCAACCTACCGACCACTAGGTATCTACTCTACGGAAAATTGTGAACAATCCAGAAAAGTGTACATGAAAAATGTGAAGTACCTCTAGTTTTTTTTTTCTGGTAAAACTCCCTCCATCTCTGTAGGAAAATTCATGAAGGAATCATATAGCATTCACCTTGTGTGCGCTGTTGCTCTCCATCTTCACGTCCTTTATCGCCATTTCAATGCAGTAGTTGTAACTAAAAACATCCTAGGAATAATTTTCATAAACCTCATTTCAAAACATTTGATTCGATACAGAAAATAGCTAAAAAGAAGGACTAATGAAACAAGGAGCACAAAGCAAGAGTTAGAGAAGTGAGAGCTTTAGGCCAGATTGGTCGGGGAATGCTATGATGAAACTGACCCAAAACTTGTACATAGAGGTTTCTTGGGCTGCCTAAAGGCGGTGTTCACGACGGAATAGTTGCCGGTTTTTCGTTAAAAACGTGAGTTTTGGGCACCTCTAAGGGGAATAAGGACAGGAGTGTGACGAAAAACGGCCAGGAAGTGGGTGGAAATCTCGTGAACCGGCCGACCCATTGAATCGCCCCGCCCACGTAAAATAACAGTTGTCCTGCGTCCGTTTCACAAGAGGACCAGTTGCTGCCGAATTTGGTACATTACTTTTGTCAGACGATTCTAACATCCAAGCATGTACAATGAGCCATTTTTTTATAAAGAGTTTTCGGTGCAAGAAACAGAAAACAGAGCCACTCACCTAAAAATTTTGTGGCGCTAAACCATTTCCGACTTTAGGTTTGACCATTCGTCTGCAGTCTCCCGAAGCAAACCAAACAGGCGTAATTAAATATTTTAGAGGTTTCAAACATTTTTTTCAATTCTATTCCAGAGTCTTGTGGGGACTTTCCCTGTTAACCTCTACTTCCAGTGCTTACCTGCTCGAAATCATCGAAAACTGGAATACGGGTTTTTATGGTGAACACTGCCTTTCACACAAATCTTTGATCCGTTTATCGATTTTAGCTGGACTACGGTATGTAATGGTGGGTATACGGTAGTTTGGTGAAAGTCCCAGATTTTACTCAAAACTTGTCTGTGGGTGTTATTTGGGATGCTGAACACGAATTTGAAGTCCGTTTGCCGATTTTTAGGAACTTAAGGTAGTTTACGCCAGTTAGAAGGCATTATGCCAGCAGTAACGCAGTGGAACCCTAAGTCTAGCGACAAACAGGTCCCAGACTCGCGTTCAGTGCCCTAAATAACCCATAGTTGCTAGTTTTGAGCCGAATCAGAGAAAAAATTCTCAACATCCCAAAGTTCCTGATGGGTAACCTTCTTCAACTGGTGCAAAACTAGTTGGGGGAGGCACTCAGAATTCAAGTGAGAAATGAATGATTCTGCTTTCAGAAATCGATCAAATTTCATGGAATTCTTAGGAAATTATGAGTGATAAATAACGTGAACACATATCTGATTTACTCATAGAAATGAAAATATTCATCCATTTTCATGGATGAATATTTTCATTTCTATGAGTAAATCTTGGGTGCCCCCGTCCCACTGTTTTCGCACCCTTTACCTTTTCGTGGAGCAAAAAAACTCTCTTTTTGGAATCCCTGGAGGCATTCAGAAAATTTAGGGCACGGATCTTTGTGCAAAACTAGTTCGGGGGGGGGGCATTCAGAATCCAGGTGAGAAATCGACGATTCCGTTTTCAGGAATCGATCTCATTTCATGAAATTTCTAGGAAATTACGAGTAATAACGTTATCACATAACTGATAACAAAAGAAAATTTGATTTTCGTGGATGAATCTTTTCATTTCTCTGGGTAAATCTTGAGTGGCCCCCCAAACTAGTTTTGCACCCGGATCTTTTATGTTCTGTCACAAACCTACAACAATGAAAACATGGGTCGGTGTGCAAGTAAAACAGTCCCTAGTTAGTACAAAATGATAAGCAGGTAGCATCCAACTGGTGAGAAAGAACAGGTTTTCAGAAATAAATATGTAACCTCTCACGAAATAGAAAATTCATGCAACTCGGAAAAGTGTTTTGCAAAAGAACTGCAATGGAAAGTAGCTAGAACTATGTATTGGGCCGCTTGTGGTGGTTAGAAATAGAAAGTGCAAAGAAATGGGCAGAAAACACAGTGAAGACCACTATGGATCGATGCTCTAGAAAATGAGGCCCTCTGACGTATAACTTGTGCTCTGACCTGCATTCTAGGTAATATTCGGTATAGGCGCATAATGTGAGGTGCGAAATGCGCCTCAGAGAATGTCTAACCGACATTAATTAGATGACATAGACCTGTATGCAGGTCAGACCACGTATTGAACGATTATAGCAGGCGAAAACTTTTTTAGAAAGTCTTGGTTGACTTTTTTTTTGATTTCATGCTCGACTTTCAAATTTTTGTGATAATTTTGTCCAGGGTACTGACAAGGAAGCTCCTCTTCGCCAAAGTGGCTATATCCATTGAAATATACTTCTCTGAAACCATTTTCGAGCGTATAGTGCAAATATTTCCTCCCTACATGCTCAGAATCACTCCAAAACAGTTTCATGCTTCGCGAAAATGTAGGGGTGGGTCATCAGGCCATTCTTACATTTTTTGGGATTTTTTCTCGGATTTCGCTCAAAACTTATATGTTGGGGCCATCCAGGGTGCAGAACAGGAATTAGGAGTCCGCCTATCGAAATTCTGAAGTTTACTGTAGGTTACTGTGGATACCGTGCCATGTAGTGAACAAAGCCTTCCTTAATAATTCGAAAGCTGAGAAAGGGACATTACATTACTATTCGGCACCCCGATCAACCCGTGCATAGAAATTTCCAGTCAACAAAGAGATGGAAAGATAGATGAGGAGGAAACAGAAGTTGATAAAATCCGTTTCGCCTCTACCCGCAGACGAACTTTACCAAACAATTCAAAACCTGAGACTCCGATCAAACTACCGTATACCGACAGTAATCTACCGTAAACTGTCGAAAATCTATAAACGGACATCATATTTGTGATAGATTTCCAAATTGCCCCCAGAGAAACAATTTGAGCCTTATCAACCGTAGCAGTTCGGAAATCGTGAAAACTCGCGTTTTGCCTGGTGGGAAGCTTTGAACGAAATAAGTGGAAAACGTGAGAAAATCAACAAATTAACCTAAGATTCGTGATCAGCGTACCTAATAACCCCCATGGAAAGGCTTCAAATCGAATCTGGAACAGTTTTCCTGCTTCGAAAACCCCCCTCCCACCCCCTTCCCTAATGAATAGGTACGAAAATCAGGGGAAAACGCCTATAGCTTCGTTCAAAGCTATGGTAAGCAGCTCGAATGGGCATGTTTGGTGTCTGAATCTGGAAATGGTTCTAGAAAAATACATTTCATTTGGAATGGCCACTTTGACTAATAGTGGTTTCCTTGTTAGTGAAAATCCAAATTTGACAACTTATTTATTTTTGGGAAAATAATTGGAAGGGCTCATGTTTGCATATTTTCGGAACAATTTCTAAACAAGTTTATCCTATCCTCATGAGAAATATAGAGCTCAAGAATGATTTTAGGTTGGAAATGGAAGTTGAACACTTTAATGAAATTTCAAATTTGGTAAAAAAAAACTTTGTTTCAAATGTTCGTTTTTGAAGCAATTCCATGTGCTGACGGATTCTAAACTTGCCTTCCGTGTGTGAAGAGAAAGAGCAGAGGTTGCAAAACCGAGCTGAGGAGTTTTTTTTTCAAATGAGCTTTTCCAAGTGGCAAACCGCTGACTGGTATATTTTTCACTGTTCGTGAAAAAAAATATTCTTCCGGCTGCCGCACCATGCGCACGCCGACCGCGTGGGCGGACAGTCTCATTCGGACAGACTTTAACTCAGTCTATTTTTGAATTTTTCAATTCTCCTCGAAGTGTTTCTTTTGTCTCAAGATAACTTCGTGATTTTGCCCTTTTCAGATCTATGAAGTGAAAGTGACTTTTATATGAAAAATTCCTGATATATTCGATATCAGATTGCTCAAGGATGAAAAGTACATACTATATATGAATGTGCTAAATAGGCGAAAATGTTGAAAAAAACCATGTATCGCAACACCCATTCGCCAGCCCCATTTGGACACACGAGCCACTGGATTGCTACCGTAACCCAAAATCTTCAAGTGAATTCCACTTCAGGATTTTATACACTCACTAGGTGGCACTTTGATGCTGATTCCGAATCTGGCTTCCATTTTTTAAATGGACCACTTTGAAACGAGTTAGGGGGAGTGAATATTAGGGGGACCGGAAAGTAATGTCGTTTCTGCGAATGTCAATACTTTATTGTCATTCATCAGCTCGTTGTTTAGTTCAGAGGAGCGCCAAAAACATTGTGAGTGTGATGTGACTTTTTTGCTTATGGACATTTGAATCAGATTTTTTTTTTGGAAATTTTGGGTAAACGGCCAGCCAAATACCGCATGAGGTACGCATCGTGCATTGCATGCTTTTCGAGTTTCGCAAATATTTGCGATGTTTATCCGAATGTACAGTCGTAAACGCTAAAGGTGGTTTTCTATGTTCAGATGAGGTAACTTTGCTCTTTCCCATGCGTATCGATCAGGAATATCATCAGCTTCCGACAACTACGTGTTAAGGACAGAAGTTGAAGCAAATTCGTGTAAGACGATCGAGAAATTGCCAAGTAGTCTTCCTTGGTCGACCATCCAAGAACGTTTGAAGCAGACTGGGAGAGTAACTAGAGTTCGTATTAAGCGTGAGGAAACGACATTACTTTTCGGTCCCCCAAGTAATTCGCTTCGATGTTGGTGAATGAAGGCGAAATCTACGGACCAGTTAAACATTGCCTCTGCCCATTTAGTCTATGTCTTGGAAGGGGCGTTTTATTCAAAATACATGAATTTTCAAAAAGTGATCACTTTCTGTCTTGTGTTTCCGTGATTTACCTTATGAAGACAAGCGTCACTCTGCAAGTGACATACAGTGGTTTTTGAGGATCATACGATAGTCAATACCTGTAATAGATTTGGAAATTTTAAGACCATGTTTTGAGAAAATAGGCCAAATTTGTCATAATACTGCGAAATCGTTATAATTTTTCGTATGAAACAAGTTAGAATCCAAGATCCAACTTTCACCATGTGACAGATACAGTTTATGACGTCCTATAACATATCTATGATCCATCAAGTCTTGTTGAACGTCAGCCGAAAACCATCAGGAAACAGTTTCTCTGGAAATAGAGTGGTCACACTCTAATTAACGGCACTGTATGCACATTAGTGTAGAATGTGAGTACGGAGAGTGATCAGGTTTAGCTTATGCAAAATCAGGTGGACAAATCAGTTCTTACTGACAAAACCATTACACACCAAAGAAGTATGGGAAGGAAAAATCTTATAGGACCGTCTAATAAGAGGGGCAGATGGAAGCAATATAGTGAATGGCGGGAGATAGGGGTCACCGACTTGGGTCAGTCATAGAGGACAGGTCAAGCGGAGGTCAGCCGGCAGATGAGCAGTTTTTGTTATTGGAATATTTCTAGGGGTTGATAGGGACGAAACTCATATTGATATTAAAGGAACTGAAACCGAAGGAATCACATCATCACGATTCGGCCGTTTTTCCACCATTTGATTCTCAAAAACAGACGAATTTATAACCATCGTGGAGCAATACCTTCTCATTTAACCCCTACCCTTGTCTATCTTTACGGTTCCTGGAGAAGTGACGATTGACCAAGAAGGTAGGAGTGTTGGTCTAGGGAAACTTGTTTTTCGAATTCGCACGTCCATTTTTTCTCCAAATCAATGTATATCTGATGATAATTCTTTTGTCAATTATCGACAATTATTTTGAACTCCAAGAAAATTGAAATTAGATAATTCACACAATAAATGCCTATGGGATGAGGCTCTCTTTTCAGTGCTTACCTGCGAAACTCTTTAATGCTTCAGAGTATTAATCGTAGAAACCAAGAAGATTTCGACTCTCCCTGTGATAATATTCAGTGCCGGGCATGTTTTTCTGTGGTAGTTAGTGTTCTTGGACCCTTTATCGCACACAAAGTGCGGTTGCGAAATTGTATTTTCTTAAGACTTTTTTTTTCGAAATCCTTTGAATGAGGCCAATACAGTGTGTAGTAGACTTGGGACCGAATCGAATAAATATTCGAATAATATTCGAATAATGCAAATATTCGAGCATTCGAATATTCGATTCATTCGGGGAGTCGAATTTTGGGGTTTATTCGAATATTCGATTTATTCGGAAATTTGAATTTTGGATTTATTCAAATATTCGATTTATTCGGAAATTTGAATTTTGGATTTATTCAAATATTTGATTTATTCGGAAATTTGAATTTTGGATTTATTCAAATATTTGATTCATTCGTGAATTAAAATTTTGGGGTTTATTTGTACCAATTTCGGTGGCCCTCATTCGAATTTGACCGGTAACAGGCGACTCATCCCCACATCCATCTACGATGAAAACTAAAATGCGCCCCAAATTAAGATTTCTGAAAAATTTGAAGGTGTGAAAGCTTCTCTAGTCATTTACACAAAAGTATGAATTTCGCCCACCTAGACAGTCCGATCCCCTGCCTAAAAGTCGGGGAGTACATCGATGAAGACGAGTTGCCCGCAACCGAATTAGACATAGCCTATTTCGTTTACCCTTGAAATAGAAACTTCACATAATGTAATTCTGCAAATGGGGTAATCCTTTTTATGTGTAGGTTTTCAGCAGTTCGTTCTTGTGCGCAAGATTCTCGCTCTCCCAGTGGGGTACCGCACTTTTTCCCAGGCACCGAACGCGCTCCCAGTTGGGTCCCGTACACGCACTCCCAGCTGGGTACCGCACATTTGCGGTCAGGTCAACACTCACCGGTCAACTCTTAGCCGTTTTTTTTAATGTATTAGTTCCACAAATATCATCACCACGATTATCATGATATACATACTTACATACTACCTTACTTACAAGGGAACCACAATAAGTCATAGTGACCATTCCAAATGAAATGTACTTTTCTAGAACCATTTTCGGACGAAAAGTCCGAATATGCCCATCGCAGCTGCCTAGACCCACTCTGAAGAAAGCTATGAGCTTTTTTTAAAGCTTCTCGGCAAGGTAAGGGAAATTGGAAAGCCCCATGGAAATTTAAGGGTGTTTTAAAAATTTTCTCCTGATTTTGCTGAAAACATGTATGTAGGGGGTAATCTGGGGTGTTGAACACGAATCTGGAGCCTGCTTGCCCGAATTTTAGGGTTTACTGTAGGTTACGATTGGCAACATGCCATTTAGGAGGCAAAACCTACCTCAATATTCCGATAATCGACAAATGGACGTCAAATTCGTATTCAGCACCCCAAATAACCCCCACACAGAAACTTTGAGACAAATCTGAGACTTTGACCAAACTACTGTATACCCACCGTAATCTACCGTAAGCTGCCAAAAATCGATAAACCGACATCAGATTCGTGTTCAGCACTCCAAATAACCCCGAGAAAAACGATTTGAGCCACATCTGTCGTCACATTCCGGAAATCATCAAAAGTCGCAATTTGCCATCAAATTCTCCCCCGATGGGAATATGTGAACGAATACAGTCGAAAATTTTGGAAAATCGATAAATGAACCTCAGATTCGTGATCAGCGCCCCAAATAACCCCCCATAGCGATTTTTTAGTCAAATCTGGAATATTTTTCTGAAACGCTTCGAGAGCCCTCTTATTGGTATAAATAAACGCCCAACCGAAAATCCGTACAAGTCCAAAACGCTGTTAGTCTGCGCAAAAATTGGAAAATGTTCCTTCAACCTAATTTTGCTTAGTGGGGTAGTTTTGGACGCTGAACACGATTATGAGGTTAGTTTCCGGATTTTCGTAAAAATAATGCACTTTTTGGAGGGTACAATAAGTACGAAAATCGGAGAAAAAATGCCTATAACTTTTTTCAGAGTGGGTCTAGGCAGCTGCGATGGGCATATTCGGACTTCTCGTCCGAAAATGGTTCTAGAAAAGTACATTTCATTTGGAATGGTCACTATGACTTATTGTGGTTCCCTTGTTAGACTAACAGTATGGCTCACAATATCCCCTCCCCCCTCCTCCATTAGGCCCACGTCATAGTCGGCCAAAGGCCGCGCTGGGGGCCGTCCTTTCCCATCCCTAGTGGCTCGGCGCCATACCTCCCTCCCTAGTGATCCAGTGCCGTCCTACCCCGTCCCTAGTGGTCCGATGTATGTGTATAGATTAGGCTGGCACTCTCGAACGCACGGCCTAGTCCGGCCACAACGGAGGGAGGGGGTTACCTACCTCAGTAAGCAAACGCATCGACCGGGACGGCCACGAGCGGGACAAGTGGTATCAGTCGAGACAAATCGAGGGGAAATTTCGACCTGAGTAAGCAAAGCATTGAATGAGTATCGACCGGGCTGGCTACAGCATGTGAGCCGACTATGGCGGGGCCGTTATGGAAGCCTTTCTAAGAGCTCGGTCTTAGGTCCGATCCCTCCCCCCCCCCGGACGTCGAGGGGTTTATCCCAGGGATGTGCGGAAATTTCAAAAAGTCGAGTTTGTCCGAAGACAGAAATAGAAGGCGCAAGCGGCCAGAAAACAGACATTCACGCACACGGACGGTCCGACCTCTTCCATGTGACACATAACGCCTCGCGCCGTAGCCTGGGGCGGAATTCACGAAGCGCTAACCACGTTTTAACCATGGCTACCATAACCACGGATAAGCACATCGTTTGTGAATCGATTGGCCTCAAACCATGGCTAAACCGTGGTTATCGTTTCGTGAATTCCTGCCCTGGTCAGGAAAG
The DNA here is from genome assembly GCA_029168955.1 of Aplectana chamaeleonis. Classification (NCBI taxonomy): domain Eukaryota; kingdom Metazoa; phylum Nematoda; class Chromadorea; order Rhabditida; family Cosmocercidae; genus Aplectana; species Aplectana chamaeleonis. Next base: position 2,087,364 of record JAPDOI010000033.1, on the reverse strand, counting down.
ATTTACTTGGCAAGGAATGGCGCAGTGATCAAAGTTGTGTGGTCGCTTTTCCCCTCCCCATCTTGAGATCTAGCGCCGCACCGCACACAAACATTTTGCCAAAAAAATCCCTAGCTGCCTTCGATGCATTGATATCCCCTTAAAATCACAAAGTCACATTTACCACTACCACAGTGGCCGTTTTCTGCTTAAACGGGATCATTGAATCTCGAATTGTTCCGGTAATCTCCAAATAGTCCCCGTTTTGAAGGTAGTTCACGAAAAAAGGTCTCCGAGATCCTCAAAAAAGTCGAGAGTTCCGCTGTGGTCCTGAACTCGATTTTGAAATGTCGAATATTATTCGAATATTCGAATAGGGTTCAAATATGTATTCAAATAGTTGGCCGACTTTTCGAATGTATTCATTCATTTGGAAATTTTTTAGAGGCCTTATTCGGATGTATTCATTTATTCGGGATTTCTAAAAGGCCATATTCGAATGTATCCATTAATTCGGGATTTTTAAGACGCCTTATTCGAATGTAATCATTTATTCGGGATTTTTGAAAAGGCCTCATTCGAATGTGTTCATTGATTCGGGATTTTTGAAAGGCCTTATTCGAATTATTCATTCATTTGTAAACTTGGGGCCGAATGCCCATGTATAGTATGTAGCTTGCGTAAATAAAAATTTTACCTTCCGCAGTTAATCGAATTCTGCTTATATCCACCTCAAAGTCCGCAACGCAATCTCCAATGGATCGCGTGGTCACTAGAGTGTTGCCCGAAAAAATGTGCATTTTTCGGGTTAATCGAAAAATCGAATATTTAAAAAAGTTGAAAATTCGTTTTTCGAATAATCGAATAGTCGAAGCAGTGGAATATCAGTCTACTCGAATAATCAAAGAAGTGAAAAATTCGGTTTCTTCGGAAAATCGAATTTTCAGTCTGAATGATTTGAATATTCGACAGATCGCACCCCATTTTGCACTGATTCCCAGCGCGGCAAAGATCGATATTCCGTGTGCTTTCCTGTTCGGCGGAGTTGGGTCCAAAACGGAATCGCCTGACTACAGTTCACCATTGTTATTTCAATTTGGGCTGGTTTGAGGTCACTTATTTTTCTACTCTTGCCTTTATCTCACACCGTTCTTTTTGACTCTTTTTTTTCTGCTTTTGCTTATTTCTGACGACCTTCTTATGTGTGGTACTGGTTGATCGTTCAGCTGCTCATTGTCTTGTTTTGAAATGGTCCAGGTGGCATCGAATATTAAGAGAAGTAGATTATTCGTTTATTCAAATAATCCAATATTCAAAAAAGTGTATAATTCGAATTTTACGTTTATATGAATATTCAATATAAATTTATTCGTCCCAACACTCTAGTGATCACTGTGACAAAAATGCTCAAGTCGTGACTTGTAATCGATGGGATTTATGAAGGGAAATCTAAAATTTCTGACGAAATACTGGATACATACTATTACACTACTCCTTCACACACTATTACACTGGTTCAATTGCGAAGAATCATTAATGACTACTTCACCATGTAAGTTTTGAAGCGAGTGGTGAATACGCACACTTTTGCGCGCAAAAAAACACCCGAAAATGCCTTCAAAGGCACCGTCCGCGCTGAGAAACAAATTCCAGCTTTTGCGTTCAGTCGGACAAGTGGGTCATGACAATGTCACTCAGAAAGTTTGGAGTTTCCTGAATAAAGATTTACTTCCATCAGAACGGTTTCCTTGGTTTGGGGGGACCGGCCTTGGGGTCGATCCGCTGTTACAAGAAGCCAAATTCCGTGGATGCTGCCGGCGGGCGTGCCTTGACGCATCGTAGGGCGGCATCGATCGGAAGCAGCTGACAGCAATGGACGCAGCAGGTTGGTAACCTGTGGAATCAATCAGCAATCGAAAGCACAGAACCGGATGTTATAATTTATAGATGTGTAGATAGAACCAGTACCAGTAAACTGGATTGTGCAGCTGTACAATCGAAACTTCAAGAACATTCACTCGCCTCAAATTTAATAATAACCGTAAGGAGCATGCAAGATGTTAATCTGGGTGAAAAATGAAAACTTAAGCTCTAAGAATTCAAATATATTGTTACATACACTTCAATTCACAAAACAAATATTACCCGTCATAGCGACACGACGTAACCATTATATCAACAAGGCCTGGACGATGAACAACCCCCGGCCGTAAGCACAAGACACATTCAACCAGATGAAATAGGGAAAACAGACGACCTTCCAGAGTTTCATCGCCTCCATTCGCGAGTTCACACACTGAGAGCGCAAAGCGGCCACACAATTTTTCTGAGTCTCTGCTACCGCGCGGCGAGACGCGGGGTGAGCGAGGTTGTTCACCCACCATCGACGGGGTGGACTACGAATAGGAGCGGAATTGTGAGAAAAATCGTTTATTTATTTATTTATTCATATTTTCCCAGACAAGTCTGGTACCAATTTACCGACCCCGGGGGGATAGCAGGCTTGGTTGGCCTTGGGCGAGGAATGGGCGCCCGATCGTGTGCGGCGACAGAGGCGCCTCCTGCTACTACACTACACGCGCCCATCGACTGGCCTTCTCTAAGCCATTGTATAGGACACGTTTATATACCTCAAGATTTTGAGATTTAAAATCGAGGTTGAAAGTGTGGGGCATTCCCAAAGGGATTGGGTGGAACCTACAACCCAGAATTCTTCTGTGCTTTAAAAGCGTGTACTCCAATGAAGGCACATATCGATCGAAATCTCATCGCGCGGCAATGTAACTTTCAAAGGGCTTCACATGAATCCGAATCAATGTCTGAGGTAGATCAAATTTCCAATTCGGAAAACGAGTAATGTGTCTTGTGTTCGTACCCGAACCACAGTATCAAAACAACTAAGCATAATTAGCCGGTATCTGGATCAATAATGATATGCGCAAGAGACAGTCATCATCATCAAGCCGTGGAGGGGCGGTCGATGGCAGACAGCTAGACACCAGATGGGCAGATATTGGAGAATATCTGCGTCTATGACTGTCAGTGACCGTAATGTAACAACAAAAGTGTGACACTTCAGGAAAAAAACAAATCAATCGCAATGTAATCAACATTCAAATGACCAGTGATGTACGAGTGGAACGGTGTCGGTTAGTAGTAAAATGCACATCTGAAAACCCCAGTTTCGAATTATTAAGACGCAAAACACTACAAAAATAAGAACAAGAACTTATGGTGAAATGAGATCATCAGTATTAATCAATCGTGCACAAATAACCTTGCATGGGACATGAGAAAGCACCACAGCAGCTAGAAGGAAGAAGAAACAGGGAAAGAATGAGTCGGAGTTGAACTAGCCGGACGCCACCAATATGAATATGATTAATATTGTACTGCTACTGTCTACGCGGTGTTACATGATGAAACAGATCACCGTCAGGTAAAAGGGTCTATCACAATTTAGGAAGAGATCACCACCGCTGTCCATGTATGGACCCACACCGGGGATAATATACACAACACACACAGCGCCACTATCACAAGATTAGCTATGAATACTAACTAAAAACGAGTTCCCGTCATTCTAAAATGAGCAGAAGTCCGTCCCGCGATGGCGAGACCATAGCCAACAACCTTACACCATCAGTGGTGAATTCAGTGAAATCAGCGGATCCGACTGACCATCCTTGTCCTCCGTCGCTTCCTTCTCACATCTGTCTGGCAGGAGGGGGACTGAAAATGTGTATGAGGTGAAATGGACTTCACAAGGCAATGGTAACCTCTGCTTATACCGTATTTTCTCTTTAAGAAGTATACCTCTAGTAAAAGTACGTCAGAAAGCAAGAGCTCAAAAAGTACAGCTCCCTCCCACGAAAAGCACTCGTCGAGAGAGTATGCTCTGATGACATACTGTCCACAGGGTTGCTTGACCCTACTATGGGCATCAGGCGCACTACAAAACCAACTTAGCTCTAGAACAGACGTGAAATAAGTCTTTTCTTTCACTTATACCTTACAAGGTGAGAACTCGGTACTTTTGTCCTCCCTTTCCTTTTGTGTCATTCTCTACCTTTTTTTCTCATTTTCCTCTACGATTTACAGTGAAGACAGGGTAGTAAGCATGTATGCACCTCCAGCCATATTATTCCCGCAGTGAAATTCGAAACCATCATCAGTCGAGTTGTTCAGATCCATGTACTGAGATCCCATCCCATTCGCCAACCGACGCAGGAAGCGATTCACTGAGGCAGTACGCTCACTAAATAACAAAATTATCAGTAAACGAAAACGGAGCACAAAAGGGAAAAAACACGATATAGAACGGACCCTCCGTTCCACAAATTCCGGCCAAACGGCGATGCATCGCGAAGTCGCTGTAGTGGCGATGGATCACGAAGATGTTGCAAAGAGAGGATCGATTTGCGGTCCTGCAGAGAAAATACTATTCAATAAATGAAATCGGTTGTTCAAAGACTTCTGCCACTGGGACCACAACTACACAACACGAAACTATTCAAGGAGAACGTTCATGGGACGGTGGGGTGCAACTAAAAGATTTTCCTGATTTTTATCATCATGAAACAGATCTAGATTTCTGACAAATACTCCAACATGCTCAGTGTGCGCTATAATTGGTGAAGTTCGAAAAATCAGGAAAAAAAAGTTTTCATTGCTGAAGAACTAATCTACCGTTAAGGCGGGTAGGTATCACGTACTTCGTGTATCATTTTCTGACATCATCCGATCCCACGGGAAGGTTCAGAGCGCATAGGAGCGTTTCAAGTGGACATGGGCTCGTATCCGAACGTGACTCATCATCCTCGTTAATGCAAATACGTCACTGCCATGCTACCGCCGGACCACACCCCCCGATCGAACCAGTCGCTCATCGATCGCCAGTCGTGGGCGGTGGCATCCTGATATTGTTCAAGACTCGTCCACCTCAATAAGTATTAGTGGTATGTTGAAGTCACTCATTTGAAAAATTGTTCCTATTGGTTATTGATTGGATTATTGCTCTATGTCGTGTTCCGTGCATAACTCTATCGTAACTCATATTGATCGTTCTCATCGTATATTCATCATGTTTTACCGTCTTTCGTGCCATTCAATTCAGCCGCCTCAATAGCGTTATTGATTGCGATATCGATCGATCGATAGTAACTATTTCCATTCCTCCACACCACAAGCCACAACTTTCATGCAGCTGCTTCGTTCCCATTTGAAGAACGCGGAACATTATCGTGCTTAAAGTGCTTGGCCTCTAGTGAACCAAAATGTCAAAGGGGCCCATGAAAAACCTTCATTTGTAAAGAAAAGTCAATCGGAACACATTGTAAATACGAATTTGAGTTTCGCGCCAAAATCCTTTTTGAAGTTTTCTGCTTTTGGAGGCCTCGTCACTGTCATTTTCGGAGTTTTTCAGCATGTTGAGTTCGTGCCGTAACTATTTTCATGTTGTCTTACGGTCGCACCTACATTCTAGGAAAAAGTGCTAGATGACTGGTGAGAATTGGTGGCGGATCTTCATCTTTGACGCCTTCCAACCTCATAGCCCAACGTTTTTGACGCGCCAAAGTTTACCAGATCGGTCTACCGGGGTCAATCATGAAATGAAGTCTAAAAAATGAAAATTGATTTCCAGCGCGAACGATGCCTTCCTTTGATCGAGAACCAGTTTCGTTGTTTCTACCTACGACATTATGGTCAGAACCAAGTAAGGCGCTGAGTGTCTTATGGGGCTAGGGAGCCTTCATGTTAGTGTAGGCAGATCAGAGCTAGCCAGGGCGGTACACACAAACGCTAATGAAGAAGCCTAGGAGGGCAGCGACGTGTTCCATGAGCGGAGCAACAGCGAGGAACACTCAATTCGTCCATTGGCGCATCGTCGGATACAAAAAATTCGGCATGAGCGGAATTCAGCTGATCGTTTCGACTATTTTTGCAGATGTTCCCTTTTGAATCACGCTGTTTCCGTTGGTTGTCTATGGCAGTACATTTAATAATTTTGCTTTTGAATGCTTCTCACTTCAGGTATAGCCAAAGAGCTCCCGGAGAAGGGCCGTTTCCTATTTATCCTCTATTTCTTTGAACACTTTTCGTCTTTGATAGGTTTAAACGCTGTGAAACAAGAATTGTGACTGACGTTTTCACTCTTTTTCAGTTCACAAAGTTTTGACTGAGAGGGGTCGCGATTCCTCAACAAATAGGTTGATTTTTCGGTATTCTTTCTCCACTTCAGTTTTCACATTCTTGCCCCCATTCATGCTTCGTTCATGTTTTGTTAGTCTGTCAGTCTATCCAGTTTGCGATTACCGACTGCTACTTAAATTCTACAACGCGCCAGCAGACGCCGAGATGCACTGTGTAGGCGCTGGATAGCAGGGCATTGTTCACAGTGCGAGAAGACTGGTGTGATTTGGTGGAGTTGCTAGCATTGTGCGACTTCATATCTTCCTAGTAGAATGTTTTTGGCACACCAAACATAGCAAATCCTCCCCGGCGGGGCCAACCAAGCAATCGAGAAAGAAAAATGATGGTTTTTCAATAAGGAGTTACGCCCAGTTCATTCGTGACATTGTTCCTTCCTTACTGCCCTACATGGTGCAAGGACTTGAATCACTCCGTAACACCTGCCTGTCCTTCAAGGCCATGCAAAGCTCAGACCACTTCTCCATGGGACCAGAATATTAATCACCCTTCCCTATAAAAAGTTCCTACGCTTTTCCCTAGTTTCTCAACTCATTAAGGGATTTTTTGACGAAACTCATTTGTGAGAGGTTGGAAACTCAAAATCTTGATTACGAAAACCCCGTGTAGGTGAAAGAACACACTTCTCATTCTAAAACATGACGTGCAGGTACAACAAAACAGAAGCTTGAAAAAGATTCGAAATAAAAACAGTTCATCGCCACACGACATCTCCTCGGCACTTACCGACACCGAAGCAACGCCGCCGTCGACTCATGCACAAACTGCACAACATTCATGCGAAATATCGGGATAATAATTCTTGCCTTGCTCTTGAATCGTCGGCGTTGGCGTCGTGGTTTTCGTGGACTAATCAGAGGATCGTCAGGATCTACCTTTGTGGTGGAGCCGTCGTCGTACGTGGTCAGCATCGAAGAGGTGTGTTGCGGCACATTGTCTCCCACCGACAGCGAGCGTTTTCTAGAAGGTCGCACAATAAGTGCCATCCCTTGCTTCCTAAACACATTGTTAGTACCGACACCCACCAACGTTGGACAAAGCTGGAACATCAACAACACATAATATTACAGATTCGTCATTCGCATATTGTGGAGGGCGCTGGTTTAGCGAACCTACGATGCGACACCTTCTCTTAACAGCCCACTCGTTGGTAACCCAAGCGTTAGCAACTTGCAATTATACATCAATGACGAATCTGTGCAATGATCGAAACGGAAAAATCGGCTGCTACAGATCAGCATTTGGCCATAATACCCTGATCAGATCCCTATCAAGGTATCCAACAACTATGAGGGCTACTCCACGTTTTTGAGCAGTGTGTGCTCACCAACTGCGACGAGAGAGAGGAGCTAGCCCGACAGCGCTGTACCATGGCTCACTGTGGCATCTAAGGGCTGGATCGTTGTTGGTGAGGCGCTGGACGCCTAAAAACTGTCTTAACCCCTCGCCATTGCCACTCTATGGCCAGCACGATGAAACCCAGACGCTCACCACCGATACCGACCATTGGTAGCGCTTCGGACCGATCCTGCAGCCACTAGCCGGCAAACACCCTTCTGGGCAGCAGCCTGAAATGATTCAGAAACGGGTCTTTCATATATGGAAGACGAGTCGCGACTATCCTCAGGGCTTTCGAATGAGATACCGGCCACAGCTACCGTAATCACTGCGTCGAAGTCTTTCGAGAGCACCCTTCATACTACCTACCACGCAGACGTGTACGTGACGTAATACTCCGACGAGTGTTGATTGGTGGAACTGTATGTAGCCCAAACAGAGCTGAGGGCTTAAAGGCAGCATACACGCTCGCAGGCGTGATTGAGATAACTACGTAAGTAGAATGATATGGCTCAGAAAGCAACGCCTACTCATTTTGAAGCAACAAGAACGACCCGCATTGACGTTACACGAGTGAGAAGTTGGCCCCGCCCCTGTATCTGCCCGCCCCCTGTATTTGCGTCCTCCTCCGAAACGGGTGCTGCTCCATTCCCACCGTCGTGGATGCATGTGGTTTACCTATTTTACCTATTCTACCACCCACAAACGTCGCCGACGGTGTGCATGGCCCACCACCTGTTTTGGAGGAGAACGCAAATACAGGGGGCGGGCAGATACAGGGGCGGGTCCAACTTCTCACTCGTGTAGCGTCATTGTGGGTTGTTTTTGACGCTTCAAAATGCGTAGGCGTTGTAATCTGAGCCATACCATTTTATTTCCGTAGTTATCTCAATCAAGTTTACGAGCGTATGTTCTGCCTTTAAAGGCAGCATACACGCTCGTAAACGTGGTTGGGATAACAATGTGAATCGAACCGAATGGCTTACAACATAATGCCTACGCATTTTGAAGTGTCAAAAATGACCCACAATGCCGCTACATAAGTTAGAAGTTAGCCCCGCCCTGTATTTTCACGCCCCTTGTATTTGCTCTTTTGCTCCAAAGCAGGGTTGCTGGGTCACCTTCGCCGTCAGTGACGTGTGTGGTTCACTTTTTAGGCAACCTACCAGCACAACCGACGGCGAATATGACCCAGCAACCTTGCGTTGCAGGAAAAGGGTAAATACAGGGGGCGTGAAAATACAAGGCGGGGCCAACTTCTAGCCCATGTAGCGGCATTGTGGGCCGTTTTTGACACTTCAAAATGCGTAGGCGTTGTAATCTGGGCAATTCTATTCTATTTCCGTAGTTATCTCAGTCACGTTTACGAGCGTGTATGCTGCCTTCAAGTGTGCACGCAGTATTACCGCAGAAGCAGTGTCGGTTTCTAGCGAGCATAGCCTGCATAGCCCTGCCCACCAAATGTCCCCAAGAGTCAGAACGGCGGTCACTTCGGTTCTTTCGAACCCCAATTCAAATGGAGGGCTCGTCGTTACGACAGCAGTTGCCCAATTTTCGGGGCTAGCTCTGAAGCTGTTTCAATGGGGATGAGGTGTGACGGTGGAAGGATGCAAGCCTCTTTCAATGATAATGAGATCAGTGTGATCAATCGCAACATTGCTATCGCATGTTATGCATCCCAAGAATACACCTATAGCAGACAGAGCTCTTGTCGCTTTCCCACAGCATGTTATGCATCCCAAGAATACACCTATAGCAGACAGAGCTCTTGTCGCTTTCCCACATAGTCCGTACTGCAATTATCTGGAAGAGATACTTACACGGCAACAATCCTTGAAGAAGGAACCAGCCTTTTCCGTTTCGACCGGGCATACATATAGAGCATAATCTGTGTTTCTCTAGAGAGCGTAGAAGACAAGTGTTATGTTTCTATAGAGCATCAGACCCTACGAAAGCACTTTTCAAGCTCAAGGAACGACATTAGACGCAGTATCGAGTTTAGGTCACCCTCAGGTTGACGAGGTGTGAGCCATGTCAAGACTTGACATACACCTTTCCATAGATACCTGTGTCTGTCCGTGCCTAATGCCATTCACCCCAGTGAAGAAGCGTTACAACAGAAACTGATTCTCAGTATCTAGCAAAATCAAATGAAGCTAAAGCAAAATCGAAAAAAAAGCAAACGATCATGACAGCACCTCGACACAGCAGGTAGATCAGCCAGATCTTTATACGAAGGATATTGACTAGGCGTTGGCGATGCCGATTGCATTGTTCGGGAACTACTGAAACAAAAATACGACTATGAAAACACTAAAGCCAAAACATTCAGTGGTAGTTCAGAAACAAAAGCAACTGGCAAATCTCTAAGCAGACCGTTGCACTACCTGAAGGGTCAGGGTACAACCACAGCGGCACATTAAAGTGCACACGGCGCACAGTCGTGTCCGAAAATGCCCACCTATTCCGTACAGCGTGAACGGTTGCATCGCCTTATTTCCTAGGGGAGAATCAGTGGCGGTATTCATTAAACTATGCGAGCCTCCCGGGAAGGTTTAAAGTCTGCCCGAAGGCTATCGACAACCTCTCTCGTTCGGAGTCCCTTGAATACCCTCACAGGAATGTCAGTTATTATTTCCAGGTAATTCCTCGATGCGAGCCGCGACGCGACCCATCTCGCTGTCCACAGGCGATTACACTCGAGCATGACTGTGTATCCTTCAATGAGACACAGGCTCTTCTTTCAACGCTTGTTTCACCTAAAACTTTTGGAGGAGCCGGCAAAGGTGCGGGTGATCTAGCAGGCTTTGTCATATCCTGAGTATCAGAAAAGCAAAGAGACAAAGGACTACTCGCACAAAATCTCCTACAATCAAGCGCAATCTCTATGCGACTGCTATCGACTTGCAGTGGATTGCGGTTGAGTACACCAGGAGGATAAAAAGCCGTCTACGGAGTCAGTCCCCAGCAAGAACGAATCGAAAGGCAAACAAAGCAGCTACTGCTCAACTAATTCTAAGCAGCAAAACGAAACAGCGCAGGGAAAATAGAATTGACGCTCCAGGAGAGAGTGATGGTCTTATGCATGCCTTCGATCAATCAATAATCGACTGATTGAGCGCCTGCGCATGCGATCACCGCTTCTGAAGAAGTGCCGGACAACTCATACTCGGACTGAGAGGATGCAGTTTAAGGAAGCTGACACCACGACCACAGGTCTTCCTACAATGAAATAATCGATATGTATAACCTCGTATCAGCAGTATTTCTACGCGTGCAGGGTGAACAGTATGACGAGACCGGCGCCGTCGAATTGGCCGCCGTCTGCGGACACAGCATTTCCAGATTCAGGACCTCCCCGTCTGGCAGCGATGTCGACCTGAAAAAAATATTCCGTCATCATTCCATGCCTCTAAGTTGGCCCTAAACGAGAACCAGGGGACCACTCGCTTACCTCTTCCTTAAAGCCACATCGTTTTCCGTGGGGAACGAGGAACGGCTATTAAGTTGGTAGCAATTCCTCGTCGACGAGAACGGCGGCCGCCTCATAGCACGACTGAAAAATAAGAAAAAAAATAGTAGAATATGAAGTGAATCCCGATTTTCCCTATAGAAAGCATACCTCTGATGTCCACATCCAGTCGATTGCCGTGAAATGCTTGGCGAATCCTCCTCATTAACGCTGGGCAGTTCCTTGTATGAGTTCCCCATCGACACCACTCCTCCATTCACTGCCGAGTAAAAGGCGTTCGATTGTGTCTCATTGGTCTAGAATTCAAATTGAACATTCAATAAGACATGATCAAACCGCATGCAGTAAACCGTACCTGGGCGGGTGGTCTTACAGTACCAATAAATCGCTTGAGGAACGATTGGTCCTTCGGCGCGGAAAGGGACATGGCAGACTCGCGATTGAGCGCTGCATAACAAAATTTTTGAGTGTGAAATTTCAAACCCGTCTAAAAGCCAAAAAACCTCTAAGTGACCTAAACCTACCAAATCCGGAGCCACGCATTGTCCTGAAGGTGGAATTTCGCGGGAATATCTCCGGCGCCAGACTTGGCTCCTCTTCCCTTGACTCCTCATCGTCCGAAAACTCATAGCCTTCAGCGTCGATCAGCCAGTAGGTTGTCATCTGACCCTTACCCTGAAACCAGATATTAATTTTCAATCCGTATGTAGACGTACGTACTGCACATGCACTGGAGAGCGCAAGATGTACGGAAACGTCTACTCGGAGTACTTCGATCCTGTCCGTACTGGGTTACAAAACCTACCACGATGCTGATCGCTGCGGCACTAACGAAGGTTCCGAGAGGCCGCAGCGCTGCCTTGACCCACTTCAAGGATCAGACAGAGCGTTGTTATCGATCGGTACGGAGTAGGTCCCCTTCCCCCCAGGTCGGTCATAAGTGTAGTTTCCTTTCTTCATGGTCGACAAAAAATCACTCCCCTACATGTCGACGGTCACTGTGGTGCCCACTCCTCAAAATAAATCCGGAGCCCAGAGCGCTACCCCTATGCCACCAGGTCGCTCGTGATTACTGACCCTTTTCTCCAGGTCGGCCGAAAGCATAACCCTCTCCCTTCCAAATCGGTCGGGAAAGCTGTCCTTCTCTCAAAAGTCGGTCAGGGATAGGACCCTATCTACATGAGGACCATTGCGTGAGCGGCCCTCTCCCTCCAGCACGAGTGAGTGCGGTGACTTTCTGCAGATCTCAGGTCGGTCGTGAGCACAGCCTCTTTCCTTTAGGACATTTGAGAGCGCGGCAGCATCCTATGCCAGGTTGCTTAGTTAGGAGGTCCACGCTTTTCCCAGGTCGGGCAGAAGCAGTTTCCCTTTGCAGTTACACAATGAAACTACTCACAGTACTACGACCACGCTACTGGTTTACGAAACCTTCCACAATGTTAAGCGGTGCGCGATTACCGAAGCTTCCGAAAGGCCTCCGCGCTGTCATGACGCGCAATCAGGATCAGATAGCGTTGCTCTCGATCGGTAGAGAGTGGGTGCCTTCCCTTCAGGTTGGCGAGGGATGCAGGTCGATGATAATCACTTCCCTCCATCACGGTGATCACTGTGATGTCCACCCTCCAAGATCAATCCGGGGCGCGGCCCCTGCACCACCAGGCCGGTCGTAAATATTGTACCTCTTCTTCTGGTCAGTCAAGAGCAGAACCCCTTATCTCGAGGTCTGTCGGGAGTGCGCTTCCCAATAAACTGCCCTCTCCCTTCCAAATCGGTCGTGAATGCTGCACCTCTCACAGATTGGTCGAGAGAAGGGCCCTAGCTCCGGTCATTTGCTGCATATTCCAGGCCATTCGTAAGCACTCCCTCTCTTCTCGAAAACCATTAAGAGCGCGGCACCTTTCCTTCCAAGTTGCTTTGGTAGGCGACCCATACCTTCAGAACATTCGGGAGTGTGGCACTCCTTGCCAGTTCGAATACGATTGTAGCCCCTTCCTCCTCTTCATGTTATGCGGTGAATGGGGATAAGGGATAATCACAGAGATGTGGAGTCAACCCCTATCCACCAGTGTTGCGATGAGACTCGCCTCGCCAGACAATATGGATCGCTGCTGGAGAGGAGTCGCTTATATCGCACGGTAGATTCTCTAAACCAAAGCTTTCTGGCAGCAGCTAGCTCTAGCTGGCTACGTTATGTTATGTTATGTTATGTTATGTCATGTTATACAAGTTCATAGCATAGGCAGACATACCTTGATCGCTAGAATTCCTCGCTCCTCCATAACAAAGCCAGAAATCGCCGCTAAAACGTCATGCGTTGATTGGGAACAGTGAATCTTCAGCGCTGGAAGAAGAAAAACAATCATAAATTTAAATCAGACGGTTGTATCCCTTTTATAAGAACAACAACTGCCAGAAAACGCTCAACACACGAAACAGTGTTTTTTTTTCAAATTTCAGCTCCACGGATTTGGCTTTTCTCTCGGAGCTCCACGGCTCCAAGTGTTTCTCATAACTACTAGAGTATGCCAAGCCTGAATTATTCCAATGAAAAAAAAACTTTTGCTCCAATGAGAAGTGAGGCGTGTGCTACTGCTGACAGTTTCAATCAAGGAGACTACAACTTGATATGATTTCTTACGTTCTCCATTGCTCTCCATGCGACTCGCCGTGTTCACCGTGTCACCAAACAAGCAGTACCTGAACAGAACATATCATTATAACAATGAATAGAGGCGAAGCGGTTGCGTCGCGTTCGGGGACGAAAACCCCTACCTCGGCATCGTTTTTCCGACAACTCCAGCCACACAGCTTCCTGTATGAATGCCGATTCGCAACTTCAACTGCTCGTTGGGCCGATGTGGAATCTTGAAGTTCTGCACCGCTCTGAGCAATCGCAACGCCATCAGCGCTGAAACAAGGAGTAAGAGTATAGACGATCAGCAAGATCGTGTTCGGGACTTTATTGCTTACCGATTTCCTTTGCATGGAATTGCGTTTCCTTGAAATTCGGCACACCAGACACAACCATGTAAGCATCTCCAATTGTTTCCACCTAGAAAAAGTACCTACATTCGCTGAGTGAACTGTGTGTGTGTCGCGATGGCTCCGCAAGCACTTTATGTCTGTCGCGATATCCCCGCAACGGAACCGCGGCGGCTCTTTCATCTTAAGTGTGCCCAAACGTGTTCTTTCTACACGCAAAACACATTCCTTCAAGCCTCACCTTATACACATCGTACTTTTGGATGATCCTATCGAACTTTGTGTACAGTTTGTTCAGGAATGCAACCACCTAGAAAGATTCTGGGATATCTACAATTCTGAGTGAAACAGTAATGAAACTAGCCCAAAACTCACCTGCATAGGAGTCGACTCTCCAGATATTCGCGTGAAGCCAACTATATCAGAAAAGTAGATAGTGACCGATGGGAATGATTCTGGCACCACATCTTGACCGTCTAATAGTTGTTGGGCTACACTCCTGGAAAAGAAACCGTTTTACGGCGTAAAAAGTGGAGTTCACAGATGAACTGAACAGAATGACCGAGCTTCCTTTTCTGTCTACAAGCTCCACCCGAATTCTAAATCAGAAAGACGTATCCTCAATTTCGGAACCAATTTCACTATTTTAATTCGTGTGTGTGTGTGCACGGAACGGGAGTAGAGAGAAAATGTGGGGGACAAGAAGAGGCAGCATACGCTCCCACACGCACGCGATCGGCGAAAACAAATTTCACTCAGAAAAAGAGGGTATGTTATGTCATTTTATGTTACGAAGAGGGGGAGACTGTCGGCCGAGCATCAATATTATGCCTGTCCTCATTCTGCAAAATACCACTACCTAATCCCGCATTCACCTTGGCAACATGCGTTGTAACAGGTGTTGGCTACGTTTCTGCTCTTCACGAAGTTCGGCTGTTCGTTCATCCACCAAATCCTCCAACTGGTTTTGATACTTCTCCATCATTACCATCATATGGTCCTGAATTTTTTTAAAATCCTTTAAAAGCGGAAAAAATCAACATTGGACGGAATAATTGGAAAAAATCAAGACTAACCATGATGTTCCTCTTGTAGATTCCAGCAAACATCGGTTTCAACCGGTGCCGAATGCCACTTTTGAAATCTGGCCGATTTTCTGGATACTCTGACCAACACAGGCGCATTGTTTCCGTCACGTAGTCTTGACCCTCGACACAGGCGAGATTCGGACGACTGCACGTTCCTCCAGCCACTCGAGCGACAATTTCTGTAAGCACACAACATTCAATCAATACTGCACTCATTTATTCCTTGGTTTTGCTAAACCTTTTTGGACCATGTTGTGTACAACAGCCTACTTCAAAAGCCATTATTCTCCTTTAGCGACGATATCGTGACGTACCACCAGTTGTTGGTAGAGTCTACAGGTGCACCGCACCGTAGGTTATCATATACATATACTATAGCTACACCCGCGAGGCGGCTGGAGAGGTTGGGTTTTGCCTAGGCCTTGTGATCACTTACAATTTTATAAAGTAGTTTATAAAACCATTCAAACAAATTTCTTGCAGATTTCCTTCCGGATATACGTGAATGGGGCCAAAGCACACCATCTGTCAAAATTTGGGCCAAATCGGTTCACAAATAACAAAGTTGTGAGCCCTAAAGCTTAAGAAAAATTCATGGTGTGTGCCGTAGGCCGTAGGCCGCGGGACGTAGGCCGTCACGCTTTCCATTCACTAATAATGGAACTCAGGAGTAGCCTGTGCCAATGATAGCAGGCGATCAATTGGACAGGCAGGTAAGTTGGTAGGAGGTACGTAGGCTGGTCAGTAATCGATTTCTAGGTCAGTGGGGATTCAGATGGCTTCTGATGACGTCATCCGAACGTCGTGAAAGGTGCATCGGGCATCAAATGACGCCTCCAAGACGTCGTGGAAAGTGCAGAGCGGTTCATGTAATATGTGCGTATTGCCGCGAAATGTGAGTTGCGCTTCATTTGCTGCGTGCTCTACAAGTTGATTGCACAAGTTTATAATTTGCCATTGGTACAAAATTCTCACGGAGGTGTAGCAGTTTTTCTTGCCAGAGTTTTCCATGTTTAGGCCCAGATATCGTGATATCTTTATAACCGGTGGGGCTGTTTCCCCAATCCCTAGTCTGTTCAGCTTCAGCCGCTCACCTCCAGAGAAAGATGGTGTGAGAATGAAAACTCACCGCTCTCATTTTCTTTTATACCCCGTACTCTTTATCAATTGGTTTTCATGAATTTCGTTTACGGTGAGAATTTTGGGCCGATGGCAACTTATAATCGTCTCTTGATTGTTTACTGATTATCGTATCAGTCCAAAAAGGTTGATAAGTGTTGCATATTTTTTAGGGATATTACTGCGTAATATCAGGAAAAAGTGAACAATTCTATCCAAAAGGGGTCTTCCAAGCGACAGAGGTTTGGTGCGTGCCAGAAACGTTCCAACAAAAAGGGAACAATAGAAAAGTGAAGTGAGGAGAGTGTACAAAAAGTTAACAATATTTTCATCAAGCGATATTCTCGGTCGACTCTTCTACACAGCGAAAACAATCCGTTGTGGTATTTTACGAGGAAGAACATATTGGTTTTTGAAAAAAAGAATTTTTATTCATTTACGAGATTATATGGGAATACTCTTGCTTGATAATGTATTTCAATTGTTTCATTTTTCTCAAGAGCTGGAGCTAACCGTCTGCTCTGGCCAATTTGACATCATCTCTTTCAATGAAGACTATCAGATACAAATACATGTATGTATATTTTAACGGTTCTCGCATAATCGGAGTTATTTTTGAAACTATAAAGTACTTCCAAGTAGAATACCGCTACGGTTTGTTTTAGCTGTGTAGAAGAGTCGACCGAGAATATCGCTTGATGAAAATATTGTTAACTTTTTGTACTCTCTCCTCACTTCACTTTTCTATTGTTCCCTTTTTGTTGGAACGTTTCTGGCACGCACCAAACCTCTTTCGCTTGTAAGACCCCTTTTGGATAGAATACTAGTCTAGGTCAGCTAGATTGTCCCTTGGACGAGGGTCCCCCGTTCCAACTTTTATGCTAGGCTTATGCTTCACTTGTAGAAAGCATTTTCGTATTGTCTTAGTCCGATTGTATTCTTACATTATATATCGTTCATGATACTCAGTAATGAAACTGTTATTTGTCGGCAAAAGCGTATTTGACATCGATTATTTTAATACAACATATAGCGGTAGAAAAATGGTGTTCAACCTGTGCACAGTTATTGATAGAGACTGTCGAGCCTTCCACCGTAATCGACAATATACCTGCCGATGTTGACTACGATATTCCCCACCGCATTAAAGTTCAAAGCGAAAGCGCGATGCTTCGCTTCCACGATGGTTTCAACGCGGTCGGTCCCACAGCGAAAGCCGGACGTACACTACGTTGGCGCCGCCTGCGCCGGATTGATTCGTCGTGCGTCATCATTCGCCTCTCCTGCCTCGGTCCGGTGCGTTCGCTCTTTCTTTCGTTCATTTACCGCCTTCCGTTACTAATATATGTAGTGCTTCTGTGAGGCCTTATTGCCTTTAGAACACTATGGTCCAACTCTGTATTACAGCTGCTCGCGATGAGCGTTACTCATGAATAGCTCATCGGCCGGTACTCTTGCATATCAGTAAATGATTTCACTGGTACTCTTCGGTCAGATCTGATCTTTTCCTATGATTTGCTAATTTCCATCGATTTTCTGTATCATATCCTTCTTCCTCCACTTAATCTCATTAGAAAATAAAATAATCTAACTCAATCGTCTTCTGTCGTGCAAGCAAGAGGGCAGCATTCCGCAATCGTAATACAGTCGGGATACATATTGATTAGTACAGCGAGTTCCAAGTTGGAGACATCGGATGTCAATTATAGAATGTGGTATTGTTAAAGATTCTATCGTTATTACGGTATGCAATTTACTGGATAATTATTTAAGATCGTGTCACTGTCGTTGTTAGTTTATTGGCCAGTTTCTCACTGGACAGACGTCATGATGACGTCGGACTCAGGGCAAATAACCACCGGTTTGCAACAGTTAACGTAGGAACTAGTTACGTGAACCCGTACGTTATAACCCCTCTAATGTAAAATGAAGAGAAAAGAAATTCTCTTGAGAAAACCTACCAGGCACTTGAGTGTCACTCTTCGCGAATATCTGGAACGGCCCTTGTCTCGTCAGAATTTCGTGTAGGATGATCCCGAATGCATACACATCACCTTTTTGCGTGCCTTCAAATACCTTCTATACTTCTCAGCTCTTCTAAAATAACGCTTACAGTACTACTACCGTACCTTTGACAGAGTGTTTCAATTCGCTTTCCCTTAACAACTCCGGAGCACACCACAGATAACTCATCCACTGAAACAACACTTCGATTCTACTTTTTTGACCACTTCACTCTTCAGCTAACTACCAGGTTGTCCAATAATTCTTGTCCGAAAATTTCACCATTTTTAATTTTTTTTCAACTTTATTGAAAAACAAGTCTAATCAACAATATAATCACCCACTGTTATCCACAACAGTGGCCCATCGATTGGGAAGGTCGCCGATGCCCTTCGCCCAGAACTCCGGGGGCTGCGACTCGGAGAAGTCCGCGATGTTGGATTTGAGGTTGTCGTAGTTGGTGAATTTTCTTCCGGCTTAATGATGCTTCAGCGGGCGGAACAAGTGGTAGTCGGAGGGGGCGAGGTCCGGGAAATACGGCGGATGGGCAACCGTCTCCCAGCCGAGCGTCGCCAACTTCTGGTGGGTTTCCTTCGCCACGTGGGGGCGCGCGTTGTCGTGCAGCAGGTGGACCGAGGCCCGTCGAGGACGCTTTTCTCGGATGGCGGCGGCTAGTTTCTCGAGCTGATCGGTGTAGATTGAGGCGGTGACCGTCCTGCCTTGCGGGAGCAGTTCGAAGCCCGGCTTCTTCTTGATACAGCGATGGACTTCGTCATCATCCACCGTAGAAGGCCTCCCGCTGTGCTCCCTGTCCTCGAGGCTCGTGTCGCCGCTCTCGAAACGATTGAACTAGCGTCTGACTGTGCGTTGGGACACTGCATCCTCCTTGCACGCTCTGCAGATGTTGGCGACCGCGGTGCCCGTGTCGTTGCCCAGCAGCCACTCGTAGTACACGAACGTACGAATTCGACCTTGGTCCATTTCAGCTTGTACTGGTAACTAGACGCGGCGACTGCGCCTTATATACCCCTAGCGTAGAACTTTGGAGAACCTTCTAGAAGGTTCTTACACTTGCCTGATATTATAACACTTCTAAGGAAAATTATAGAATTTTGAAAATTTTCGGACAAGAATTATTGGACAACCTGGTACAATTTAGACGCACCCGACTATCCTCACTCTCCCACTGTCGACCTTCGCGAATCTCATGATGACCGAAGTCTGCCACTTGAAGCGCCCAACGAGATGTGATAAGGCAGTTGGTGGACTTCAGATTTCCATGGACCTTCAGTTCCGAGTCGTGCAGATAAACCATGCCCTGAAAATCATGTTGATATACAGGCAGAGGAAAATTCAGGTAACCCACATTAATGAGATCTTCAACGAAAGACGCCACATAGAGATGATCCAATTTGAATTCTCTATTCTGAAGGATGTCCATCAACGAGCCCTTCGCACAGAACTCTCGAACTATGCAGATGGAATACGGACAAATGATGATGCCTTAAAATACTCTTCCATCAGGAAGGGTTCCTCTTCACGCTTTCTCCAAAGCACTAACCCATGAAGCTATTGATGTTCGGATGGGTCAGCTGTCGCATGACCCTCATCTCGATCTTCGACTGCCTGGTCAACTCGCGCGGTTTTCGAGCAAATGTCAGTTCTGAAAGTGATAAATAAGCGTCCTGATACCTTACGAAGATGTTATGCGACAACAATCTCACCCTTCAAAGCAACAAGAGTCCCTTTGTAGTAGGCCACACCTCGAAGACCAGAGCCCTTTTTCTCGTCCAGACCAGTGTACCACGTATGGTCACCCATCTGAAAATAGTCATCAGTGATGAGCATGAAGAATCAAGAAATCTGAGCCTAATTGTAGGACGTACGTAATTCCCATCAGGGAACAGCGACGTGGTGGATGCGTTGCCTTGCATTAGCCTCTGCACCTCGCGCACCTCAATCTTCCAGATCATCGCCAACTCCTTCTCGAACTTGCGGCTCCTAAAGCACACAGCGTAACCTTAGAGGTGGGGATCATACCCAGAAGCTGTGCCGTGGTTATTTTAGATAGAAAAATCAGTTTGATTAATATTTTCTCTTTCCATTTTTTCTATACTTACACGCATATGGCGCATCGTCGCATCGCCATGCCATATTTTTTTTCTAGCCATTACACTCACCTGTAGACAAATCCAGCCGAAATCGCTCCGCCAACCAGGACGATGAAGAACAGAATGAACGATATGAACGAGATGTAGCCTACAAAAGTGAGAACCTCGCAACATCGTTAAAGTTCACTGCTAACAATCTGGTGACTCACCACCATAGTCACGGCACAGCTCCCCATGGAAACCGCAATCTGGCTGATCCTTTGTCGGCTCGTCTATCCACAGGATGGGTTTGTGGAACCTGAAACATTTGGAAATTTTAGCTATTTCTAGCGGAAGGAAAATCGAAACGGATCTCATTCAAAGACTTACACTAGCTTCGGCATGTTATTCTGTCCATCACCTCCGTCCACAAACATCGCTGTGATGTCCAGCGCATGGTCAAGCGGATAGTAGTTTCCATCTCCTTTGGTACGCACTGGCTCCACCTGCGAGAGAAGAATAATCAGATTTAACAAAAAAAAACCTAAAATTTCGGACAAACACATAGAATTTGAGAAAAGGTGATCGCACTCGTTTATAACGAACCTGGCCAGAACTCAAAAGCGAACAACTTGCAGGTACTTACCCACTTAACCTACCACGATATCGCGCGGCCGAGGTTATACCGCGCTCGAAGTTATACCGCACCCGATCAATGTGATAACGCTCATACTACTACAGGCGCTATTCATACTCCACAGCGCCTGCGCATCACGCGCAAGGCTCGTGCTCGGCCGAGTTAAGCCCCACTTTAACTTGCTCCGCCATAGATTAACCGCACGAGTATTCAGTTTCCGCAAGCGCGTGACGCGTGTTAAAAGTGATCATGCTATAACGCAACACCCGCGCGTGACTCGCTAGCGTTAAGTAGTATGAATAGACTTTCTACTGAATCACTATCTTTGACCCGAAGAATGCTACCCCTGCCCACTACCAAATCTGAAACAGCTGAAAATATCTCCACCTACCGCTTGCCATGACAACAGCGTGTAGTTTCCTTTGGCATCACCGTGGTCGTTGATTCGCATGTCGAAGCCTTGTATACCTGAGATACATTTTAATTGATAAAAAATAAAAATGATTTACGTTAACTGCGTCCGAAGCAAATTTTTTTCTTTTTTTTCGGTTTTTTCTTTTTTTTTCTTGAACCCTTTTTCAAGTTTTTTTTTGATTTACCGTGTTTTTTCTCCTAAACCTGTAAATTCGAGCATTTCGATTTTTTTGTATCCTATTTTCAATACTTGACATAAAAATTCGTGTAGAAAAATGAAACCTGATCCCTGAATCCCTATACGTTTTTTCTCCTCACTTCTAGTACGGAGTCCGGGCCAGCAAGCTCTGGGTTGGACATGGGTTTATTGCGGAAACTCCACGCAACCTTCAGAGGCAAACCCAACTGCAGCCAATGGTTTGCGTTGCGTTGACTCTGGGTTTGTGGTATTCGGTTGGATTCAGCGCCCGGATTAGCTCGTTTGTTCACGTGCTATAGCACTCGACCCAACCCAAACA
This sequence comes from Aplectana chamaeleonis, assembly GCA_029168955.1. Classification (NCBI taxonomy): domain Eukaryota; kingdom Metazoa; phylum Nematoda; class Chromadorea; order Rhabditida; family Cosmocercidae; genus Aplectana; species Aplectana chamaeleonis. Next base: position 2,065,513 of record JAPDOI010000033.1, on the reverse strand, counting down.
GACAAACCCTGGGTTAACGCAATGATGAATCCGACCTCCCAACAATCAGAGAGTTTTTCCATACAACTTACTCGAATACTTCCGATTCAAGACCTTCTTGATAATTGCTGCCCCATCCCTCGTCGGATCGTAGCCATGAGCCTGCCTTTCCGTCGTTTCCTCTATCAATTCGTGTAGAGCACGAGCGTATAAGTACACCGCGTCGTACAGATAACATGCAAATCGATTCACCTGTAACTCGAAAAACAGTTGGTTTCGAGAAAACCCGAAAAACCATTTCCGAAAAAAATATACATACCTTGATTGACCACGTGTGTTCATGCTTTGTGATGCCGAAATTCGCTAGATCCTTCACTGCCTGCTCCCAGAACTTCTTGAATCTAGATACCCAAATTTGAAAATTCAAATATAATTTCAGAAGTATTCGGGATTTAAGTTGATTAACCTTTCTGAATTCAGCTCCACTGGAGTAGGTATGATCGCCAGCGCCGCTCTCGAGTATCCAATAATCCGATGATCTGACGAGTTGCTCACATCCCACGACGACTGCAGGTCAATCATAGTATCTTAAATATTGATAAAATTATTTTTTGTGAGAAAAAAATTATAAAAAATGTCCCTTTGACCTTTTGCCACCGATATGTCCTGCACAGCTGACTTTTTTCTGCTCTTCTGGCCCCACGATAATTTTTAACCCCAACTTATGCAACATTTTCGAGAAAGGAGACAGAGAGCATATCGCAAACTATCGTCACATCGCTCTACCGTCGATCCCATACAAGGTCTTTACCAAGATTATACTCAATCGTTTGAGGTCACTATGGATGCATACCAACCAGTAGAACAAACCTGATTTAGAAAAGGTTTCGCTTGTATGGATCACATCCACACCGTATCTCAATTGATCGAGCGATGTCGGGAATACAAAATGCCGTTGTGCCTCACCTTTGTCGATTACAAGAAAGCAAATGATTTGGTGGAGACAAATGCAGTGCTCAACGCTTTGTTACACGCCGGAGTAGAGCCTTCTTACGTAAATATACTGGAGCAGTGTAACTCAGGAACATCCACAACTATTCAGTTTTTCGAACGCAAGCTGCAAATACAAACTGAGAAGGGGGTCCGGCAAGGTGACACAATTTCACCGAAGCTTTTCACGTCTGCCCTCCGATATTTAATGAGTCGACACGACTGGGGCGACAAAGGCTTGAATATCGATGGAAAGAAGCTCTCGAATTTGTGGTTGGCAGACGACATTGTGTTTATCAGCGACAACACGACGGAGATGACTGAGATGCTGAGGGAGTTAGATGGCGTAGGCAAGACGATTGGTCTAGTGATGAACATGAAGAAAACTCAGTCGATGGCGAGCCAGTGGTGTGATGATGGGCTAATTTACCTCGGCGAAAATCAACTGGACAAAGTCGACAGCTACGTGTACCTCGGTCGAGAAGTCAACATGACAAACGACTTGAAGAACAAAATCGGTCGACGAAGAAGAGCAGCCTGTGCAGCAATGGGCACAATTCGAGAGGTGACCAATGAGGTCCAGGATTTTAAGCTGCGGGCTCACCTCTTTGACTCCACTGTGCTGTCAGCTCTGCTATGGTACCGAAACATGGGCTCACAACAAGGCACCTTTGTCGCCATGAGGACCGCACACAGGGCTTTGGAGAGATGCCTTCTGAATACGAATCGACGACGGCAGTGGCAGCAAGGGCAGAGCAGTCAGGAGCTTCGGAAGGAGTCTGGTATCCGAGACGCGTTGCCCCATATCGAGTCCACGAAACACAGATGGACAGGACACGTCGTACACCGAAACGACGATAGATGGAGCCACGACGTTCTGGTACCCACGAGACGTTAAAAAAAGTCTTGGCCGCTCTGCAACGCGTTGGGCTGAGACATTCAACAATTCATTCAAACGAAGAGGCCTACCACATTGGATGACCGTTGCTATTTCCAGGAAATCCTGGAGCGAATGTGGTCCTCATCGAGAAGACCACCATTGAATATGGACCATCAAGGTATCAAGGTTAAGTAACTTATGCAATGTTAAGAGATTTCGAATCCGCCCCTAACCCTGAAGGCAATACTCCAAAAACTTGAATCTTTAAGGAGTCACGATTCAGATACAAAGTAACACGAAAAGCATAACAACTTCTTTCAGCTGTGTTTACCACTGCGAACTCCATTAGCAATATTAACTGATGTTTGACTGTTTGATAGCTGAGTTCCTCAACGATTTATATTATCCACCTACATGCCCACCCGTGCCTCGATATGATATCATTCAATTTCCAGCAAATCATGGCGCACTAATGTTCCCAGAAAACTATTGTAGTTACACGGTAGATCTTCCGTGAGAGAATTGAGCTGATGTGAGCGTAAATTATGAAGTTGACCTCAGTGTTATTTTCGGAATTGAGCTGTCGGTAAATTGCGTTAATAGGCGCAAAACAAATTACTGTGTCCATTAAAGCAAATTATCCATTTATTCATACTCTTTTTTTTGTTGTCGGAAAATTCTTTATCTCTTTGTTGATGTTTTTAAGAATTATTGGGTTTTTGTTTAATTGTATCATTTTTTTCCTATTTTCTTCAGCTAATTTGAGAATACAAAATTCTATTTTCATAAGAACTATTTTTGGCAATTTCATTTCTTCGTTTATTCAATAATTTTTTTTTGAATAGGTTTGCAAAGTATGGAAAGACACCGTATTTCTCCTAAAAATGCCTGGCTGCTGCCGAATCGACAATCAGCACCTCCAATTATTCTTCGGGTGAAATTTAAACCAGATCTGGGACCGAACTCATCAACGACCAAGCTACCCATGGGTTGAGGGTAGGTTTTACCCGGATTCTCCGCACTTCCCTATGCTAAATACCTTCATCTCGCTAAGATGATTACCCTTAACCCACAGGTTTATTGCTGATGGATTCGACCCTCTTAGGCCATGTTTTAGATATATCTAAACATCGGCCTACCACGGTAAGCCTACGGTATACATGTGGTGATTTCTGAAAAACCGTGAATTATGGCGGAGGAGGCTACGTTCATCACCAAGCCATCAGACGTGATGTAAAGCAAAGATCCGCAGGTACGTTCTGCCCAGTTGTCTTTGCTATTCTTCAGTTTCAACTGTCTGAAACATCTCCTTCAAACTGCACGGTTTCAAAGGTGATTACGGTCGGATTACCGTAGGCTTAAATACCGTGTACTCCAGCCCACCATATTCAAATCTTCATATCACACAAGCAAATGTCACTCGGAGAAAGCGGCCATTCCAAACAGAATGCAATTTTTCAGGATCATTTTCAGATGTAACATTTGAATTTTACCCCTATAGCTGCGCTTCGTTTCTTTGAACGGAGTCACGAACGCTTTTTGCTGGGTTACCATGGTTAACTGTCATTATGCCCACTTCAACCAGCAATAATCTTTCTTCAAACCGGCAATGGACCCCATAATCGTTTTCTGTGCCCCAAATGACCCCCTTCGACAAACTTTAGATAAAAAAATGTTCGATTTACGAAATTATTGTTTTTAGTATTCGGGAACATTTCTAGATGAGTGTATCTCAGATTGTCAGCAAACATTTTGGTCTGACCTACATGAAGAATATTATGTCTGAACCAAGTTTTGGCGGGGTTCCTCAGTTGGGCAAAAGGGTAAGGGTCCTTAGGAGACATTCTGAGGTTTACCCCGGTTACGGCCGACATAATGCTATTAAGCTAGTGTAGCCTACCATAGTTAGTTGACATTCGATAAGTGGACATCAAATTCGTGTTCAGCACCCCAGAAAACCTCCCCCACACACACAGAAGTTTAATCTGAGACATTTACCAAACTACCGTATAGCCACCGTATCATACCGTAATCTATCGAAAACCGATAAAAGGACCTAAGATCAGAATTGAAAATTCCAAATAACCTTTATAGGAAAGATTCGAGGCAAATCTATCATTGCGTTTTGGAAATCATCAAAGTCAAATTTTGCCCAGAAAATTTTCCCCGGTGAAAGTCTTTGTTCCGCGCTTGTAGAAATTCCCCGAAAATCGACAGATGGACATAAAATTCGTCTTATAACACCTGATAACAGTCAGAAACAAGATTTGAGCCAACTCCGCCGCGATTTTCTTCAACACCCTGAAAAATGCCAAATGGATATAGCCTCACCTCAGCACCCAAATGAGCAAAACTGTCATAACTCGGTTAATATTCTTCACACAGTGTTTTCTAAGAGTACGAAATGAGGTACACTAAATAAGAAATGTTTCCGAATCCAAAAATCAATAATTCTAATAAAAAACAGAAAAATTGCTACAGTGAGGATCGAACTCCTCGACTACTGGGTGGGAAGTGAGACGCTTGCCTCTGCACCACAATGCCGCGGTGGTTTTTGGTGGTTCGAAGGGGTGATAAAGACGCTGCGCCGGCCTAACTCCGTATCTGAAGGCCTTCAGCAGAAAACAATTATGTTTCTGAAGACTCCTTCACGCGTCAGATGACTGCTATGAGTTTCACTTTGAAGTCAGTTGTTGTGAGTATATTACGTTACTAGTGGTTTCATAGAAGAAGCTTACGTGTATTCCAGGCTGAGACCAACTTCCGACGATATTGTGAGGAAAATGGGGTTACGGTAGCGACGACGGTACGTCTGCACCAAGCACGTTGGAACACGCGCGCAACTTTCATATTCAAAATCTCGCGCACCGCGCGGGAACAAATCAATGAGGTGGTGGTCGGACTGGCATTGATCGTCAGTTCGTCCGTTTTCGTTCGCCGAGGATAGGGGTTAGGCGGCGTTCAGAGTTTTCGCGGCGCGACGCGATGGCACATGTCAGCGCGACGCGAAAATCGCGTCGCGCGGAAATCAAAGTGTGAACGGCGCGCGAACGCTAGGCGGCTACGCGCAATTGCGTAATTTCCGCAATTTTCCATACCCAAGCAAAACTAATCAATATTTGATCTTATTCTGTCTATTTAAAGGCAGTGTTCACGATAATCTTTGATTTTGAGATTAATTGCTAAATCGATTGTTTGGCCCCCGAGTAGAACTGAAATGACCAAGAAACCGAGAAAAACGCACCAGAAGGTCACGAAATCCTTTACTCTCACCCCGCCTCCTTACTCTCACAGGAACTGTTCGTTGTGACAATGAAATCTTTTGTGGGCCCGTCGTTTGCAATTAACTGCTTTGTCTTGCTCTGTTCTTTTCTTTGAAGCCTAACTAATACTGTTTTGCCTAAAATATTCTTCCATTTTTGATTAGCACCATTTTTTACCGATGACAACCATGGTGAACATGTTCATACAACCGGTCAACTAGTCCAGGTCAGAGAATAATATCTCTAAAATATGACGATTTAGTGCGTTTCTCGCCGTTTCTTCGTAATTTTCGTAACACTTGGTAGCCAAGGCATTGTTTTGAGCGGAAAACTCGGGAACGAAAATCATCGTGAACACTGCCTTTAAGTGTAATGTACCTTTTTCAATCTTTTATCTGTATTATTACGGCACATTTTTGTTTTCGTTGCGACAACTTGCGTCTTTAATGACGAAACAATCAAAAAGACATTGGGAGCGAATGATGCTTAGAATTTTTTTGGAGTTGATAGTACAAAATAAATAGGGAGGTTTCGGTGAAATGAGACCGAATTATGCTTGTGTCGTTTGTGAACCGTAAACAAATTTTATAGCTCGTCAACTCTTCAAAACCATCACCCACATCACACTATCCTTAAATATGCAGACAAAATTGTTTGCAGTATCATCTGAGAAAAATACAATAAGCCATAACAATTTCAGTCAACCTAGTATTTTAAAAGACTTGAGAAAATTAAAAACGCTCCTTGAGTCCCCGATGATGAAAGAAAAATGATGACGATCGCTCCGCGACCGTCGCATTGCATTGCAACGCGACGCGATGGTCGCGGAGCGATTATAATTTGCGCGTCAAATTCGATGTATCGCGCCTCTTCACTGTGAACACCTAGCGACGACGCGACGCGACGTCGCTTGATCGATAAGTAGGCTAATCATAACGTCGCGTCGCGCCGCGAATCAACTCTAGACGCCGCCTTAGGGTACTGCCGTACGACCGAGGGTTAGGTTTGGGCCCAGTTACCCCCTCTTGCGTAGTAAAAGTGTCTAGTTGGGTTAGGTCTCAGCTCGATTACGTTTCAGTCTCAAATAATCCTTTGTATTCTCTCTTTTGTTCGTGTCAAACATTTTTGTAAATTGGTGTTGTCCATAAATCGTTATAATTGTCCGGTGTTTACGCTTTCATAATTGGTTTTCACCAGGTCATTTCTCATATAATTTATTCACAACTCAGTTTTCGATCTCTAGTGAGACATTATTGAGCTCTAAAACTTCTCCGACGGCTTTAGCTTGTCCCAGCGACGATTTGAAGCTTGCCCCTCGAGGAAGGTCAATTTCTCAGTTGAAACTTTCCTTGCAGGAACCTGCTCTGAGCTACTCAGTTTGTGTCGCCGGCGACAGTCAAAAAATCGAACTCACTTCGAAAAAAGTGATTGTTCATGGCATGATAGACATTCAGCCAGTTGTAGTCGGCATCTAGGTAGATCAGTAGGTATTGCTGTGAGTCTGTGAGGCCCAGCTTTCCCATCGACATCAGAATCTTTCGAAATAACCGCACATTTCCAAACGTGACATACACTAAATCAAAAAGATTTTGACAACATTCCCTCCCTTCAAGCCACAGTCCAGCCAACACCCACATCTGGTGATATCCTTCGTCTGTTCCACAACACTATCAATGAGCTTCTCCGACTGCACTTCACTGAATCGTATCACTTTCGACACATTCTGAACAGAATATCGGGGCTCATCCAATTCCAATCGCGCATTTTCCACGTCAATTGCTTGCTGAAATTGAAAAGTCAGAGCAGATTCACATGAGTTCTCAGTCTCACACGTCGTCGTTCCGTGGCTGTTGCCTCGAGCGCTGAGGGGACAAACAATAAACAACTTTTCTCGCGAAATCAACAACATTTCGCAGCGTAGCGCCACTCTAAGAAGATAAATTCGCCTCGATGAGTTTGACGCAAAATCAACCCATAAATAAGTCAAAATTGAGTTCGGACGCCTACAAGATGTTTTTCGAGATGGCGAATCCCAGACGGGAGGTAAACATAGAGGGCTTCCTCATTCGTCATTTTGACGAAATAGAGGAGTGGTTTCGGCGCCGCAGATGAGTCAAAGGGATCGTTTACACTCCCTCCGCCGCGCCACGCGGCACGGGGTCTATGACCCCTAACAGCGGGGTCTATGAGAATTGCTGAGGAGTGTTTCAGGGGGACATAGTGTAGACAAGACACCTGAAGAATTCCGGAGACAATCCTTAAGCGACAGAGATCTGTGCTGCGCAACGGATGAAGCTGGTAGAGCCACAGTTGATGAAGGACGACAAAGAGTATGTTGTTCCCCAAGTCTGTGAGACAGCCTAGAAACGCTGTGGCCAGACAGTTCCCCCACATAACCTCATGACAGATAACCAGGTAAAACCAGGAATGAGCGGGATTCCGATTTCCGAATACCGATGGTTTTGGCCTTCCTATTTCCGAAATAAAAAGCCTGGAAATGCAAAAGGAATCTAAAATGTCCATGAAGTTCGACTTTTTAAAACTTCTCCTTACGTAATCCCTAGGGGGTTGTTCCGGACGCTATACTCGAATTCGAGGTCCGCCTTCACTTTCTTCTTTTTTTTGTGAGCTCAGTTACCAAGGGAGGGATTCCGCTTAACGAATTTCCGAATTCCAATATTTTTCGGCGTTCCGATTTCCGAAATTGCGAAGGTCGTACCGATTTCCGAAACTCAGAAAAAAATTTCCGCTCATCTCTGGGTACGACGCTGCCTAATCCTTACTTCCTAAACAAGCACCACAGAATTTCCTCCATTCTTAACCTATACTCTTACCGCTTAATCCGGCTTCGAGCCGAACCCGATTCGCCCGGACCCACCCAAAGCACTAGGACAGCAACTGCTGCTGCTAACAATGGTACCGCCCGTGTTAATTCAAGTTTAGATAGAAAAATTCAGAATGTGTTTCAGATTTGTCCTCGGGCAATTCTCAGCCCTGAGCCGCACCGAACAGGAATCGGAGCCGCCTGAACGTTTGGCTCGTCCTCCCAATCGGCGTGTCGGCTCCTGTTGCTTCCCGGGCTTCACCGCCCGCACAGACAGCAACAACCAGTAGCCCCGAGATTGAAAGAACGAGCAGAACTGTCAGGCGGATCCGATTCCTGTTTGATGCGGCTCGAGGCCGAGAATCGGCTGAGGGACTATACGTCTAATCTATTCGTCCTGCCAAACTATCCTCCTCATCTTCCTAAACGAGTCTGGTATCACGTAATCGACCTTGACGGGCCGGTGAACAATGGATATCTTAGGTGGTGAACTCAACCACATGTACTGTTCCGTAGAGTAACGAGACTAAGGTGGGTACTGCGACAGATGTCAGTCACTAAACATCACAAATTAAAGCTTACTCGCAAAGCCTGATAGAGCTCCTCGTGAGCCGGGTGTTCTTCATAGATGATTGTGAACTTCTTCCAATCGTGCTCACGACAAAGCGCAATGAATGCCTTCACGATATCCGTCTCAGCAGGAACCGTACGCGCAAAAGTGTTGTACCTGAAACGTTCAATTCCTTACTTTCCGTCAGCCCCTCCATTCCTGTACTAGACAATTTTCAGCCCTAAAGACCTTAGTCCGGCAAAAACCAAAATTGCTTGCATAATATAAAACTGAGGGAAAATAAATGCATCCCTTGAGGCTAACAAGTGCCTGTCACGGTTCCGAAGCTAAGGTTCAAACATCGCTAAAATGGGAGAACATCTGTCTTCTGAATTGCAGCGCGCCGCGTTTTCTTATGGTGGCGCGCGCAGCACTCATGTTGCATTTTTAATAGACGAGTGTTCAGCAAAAGTTCACCTAGGATATTCACAATTCTATCACCACAGCTAAAGTATGATCTAAAAGTTCTTGCAATTTCTGATCGGCAGTTTCGAGCGAATTTCGGCCCCGAACAGCACACAACTGGAATCGAAGGCGCCTGACAGTTCGTTTTAATCTCCTATTTTTCGGGCAACTGCTGTTGCTGTCCGGACGAACTGGAGATGCCCGGAGAGCAACAGCAGTGGTCCAGAGAGCAACAGAAGCGGACCCGCAAGTTGGGTAAATGAGCCGAACTGTTAGGCGGCTCGGGGCCGTGTAGGTACCGCCTGAGGTGGCGCTGTGGAGGGAGTAGGCGTCTCTCCAGAGTTGGATGAGTTCCAGCCAGCGCGGGTCATGGCGAGGTGAGGGGCGCACCTGAGATTGTGCTAGTCGTCGAACAACAGAATAGAACATTTTATTGGTCTGCAAGCCTATGTTCTATTGGCTGGTCAGCAAGCATCAGTGCAAACGGATCGTTGAGTTGAACATCAGCTGAATCCCCGTCCCCTCCCCCCGTTGTTGATCTAAATTTTAGGGAGTTTTCAAGACTCCTTACTCAAAAGTTTGGTTTTAGGCCACGATTCTCACTCGGAATTTTCAATTTTCGGCCAAATTTGTTACACCCCCCCCCCCAATATCCACTGAGTAATTACACAGCCGCGCTTGACCCTATAGCACAATGTTCACAGACGTGTCGTAGTTTCCTCATGACTTTGAAAAAAGCGTAAACTGTTCCAACGATGCTTCTTTGGAAACGCTACCCAACTAACGTCGGCATGGATCTTAATGAGACTTTGCGCTCACTATTGAATGTTGGCGCGAACTCGGTGCAATATGCTATAACATAGGTGCACCGAGTTTGCGCCAACCTTCAATGGGGAACGCAAAGTCTCATTAAGATCCATGCCGATGTGATGTATAGGAGGCTCGCGAGTTTCATTGTTCGTTGGTGTGTCGTAGGAAGTAACGAGGGCTCACTAATCTGATTGTCTACTCTTATATTAGGGGAAACCGGAAAGTCATGTCGTTTTCTAATTGGGCGGGGCCCAGACACCTGCTCTACCTACTTTCCCAATCCGCTTCAAATATTATTGGATGGTCGACCAAGGTTGGTTAGGTCTACTTAAATAAACATCGCAAATGTTTTTGGCAGCAACTGTTGCATTACTTCTACTCCGAAACTCAAAAAGCATGGATTGCCGGATGTGTATCCTCCGTTTCGGGTGAAACTTATTTCCGTTCATCGCGTGCTTCTGCGCGCGTTCGCTGCGTCTCCTTCTCCCCACACTTTCTCGCTGTCTCTACCGCGGCTCCAAATAAGCGCGCGAATAAACAGAGTAAATTTGGCTCCGAACCAGAGGATACATATTCTGCTATTTGGCTGGCCATTTTACCCAAAATTACAAAAAAAATCTTAATTCAATTGTATGTAAGTTGAGAATTCCTTATTATCTGAAAATGTCTTTGGCACGCCTCTGAACCAAACCATGAGCTGATAAATGACAATCAAGTATTGATATGTGCAGAAACGACATAACTTTCCGGTCCTCCTAATATAAACTTTTTGACAAATTCAGGAGGGTAACTTGGGGAGCTGAACATGTTTCCTACCATAATCGTTCGAAAATTCAAAACAGACAGACCTCATATTCGCGTTTTTGGGCGAATTTTTTTTTGACTCAGGGAGCCTCAATTCCAATTTTTTAGAAGTCCAGAGATCAAAATGTTCTTTTCCGGTCAAACTTCGCCCAATGAGGCTTTTTTAGGATGCTAAACCCGAAAATGATTTTCGTTTTCAATTTTTGGACTTATATGGTAGGCTATGTACTCTGCTTCTCTGGGCCAACTTTCGGTCCATGATTGCGTCTCGACACGCTTTGCGGCCGCGCGCATTCGAGTCAGAAGAGTTGACAGCGCCGCAGCCGCCGATATGTTGACTCTAGGTGGGTTTTAGAAACTGCAAATTAAACCAAATTGGAGAACACTGTATAAAAAAGCCATGCCTAGTCGGCTTTGGCGCTGAAAACTCGACTATCTCCAGCGCGTGCGGCCGCAAAGCGTGTCCAGACGCAATGGCGGACTGGAATTTGGCCCAGATAAGCACAGTATGGTAGGTAGAGAAATAGTTTACTATTAGGACCTACAGTTTCGAGCTTACAACTTTTTGAGATCTAGGTTCAGCTCAGAAAAATCAAAACAAGTTACTTCTAATATAAATGTAACTTATTTGAATGTCTCAAGTAACTTACATTTATATTACATGTGAGATACATTTATATCACATGTAACTTAAATTTATATTACATGTAAGTTACACTTGTGTTACATGTAACTTACATTGGAATTTTCACTATGGGTGGCCATCTCGTGACGCAGACGACACGCGACGCAGAGGGCGTGCGCAAGACCACACACTACGCAAAAAAATGCTGTGCTAAGCCTTCCCTGCTGGTGTGGCGTCAAGTACCTCGAAGTTGGGTAATTGAACCAACAGCAACGCCAGTCGTAAGCCTGACCCTGCGAGTCATCTTCTTGGCCAATTTAAGTTACTTGCGACTTATATTGTGTCATTCAATGTACATGTAACATATCGGAGGCGCACTGCACGCCAGGATCCTCTAAGAAACCGGAAACAAGTTACTTGTAACATATCTAAGCTGGTGTAAGTTACTTGCGACTCATCTCAAGCCATTCAAGTTACATGTAACATATCGGAGGCGCACCGCACGCAGTATCCCGCCGATATGTTACATGTAACTTAAATGACCTGAGATAAGTCGCAAGTGACTTACATCGGCTCAGATATGTTACAAGTAACTTGTTTTCGACATTTTGTGTTACAAGTAACTTGTTTTCATCTCACCCGCGGCTGGCGCCGGCGACCGACGGTATGGTAAGCGGATCAGCTGCGCACTTCTCTCGGCCCTAATCGATTAGCAGGTCGGCACACGCGACCGCCCTCGCCGGCCTCGGGTGAGATTTAACTGTTTTTTTAAGGAAGCAAGCCACGGACCTAACTATACTCGATTTTGCTCAACACGCACAATGCTAGAATGGCTCCCCTTGTCAGCAGCCCTATCATCGCATGTACAAAGCGCAATTTCCGAAACTTCTGGTTTATGACTATTCACCCTGATTCCTTCGTCTTTGCAGCAATCTAACAGCCCACTAGTCATGCAAAGTCAGCAATTCTGCTGCTCTTGCATGTGATTTCCACTCGGCTGCGCTTTTTTTCTTCCTTTCTCCCCATCACATTGGAATGCCGTGCAGAATCGACAATGACGGCCGGCACATTCCACTTGCAGCGCACATTCTGCATATTCTCTGGACAACACATGAAAACTGCAACCAAGGATGCAAACGACTCCTGGGGAATTCTTGGGCAGAAGGAGAATGTTGCACTTCCAGATGAAAAACTTGGGAGCCACGTCGAAGAAAGCGGCAAAAACCGGCCTGAATTTGAGAAAAACGATCGCGACGTTGCGATTTCGTTAGCCTGTCACGCCTGCTATGCCCGCCACGCCCCCTTACACACTTGAAACCCACTTAATGTAACATCTGTTTTTTCGCGAATCGTTGCTTCTTTCTATCAGTTACTCCCTATCAAAATTTGAGAAGAAAACAAAAAGAATACTAGTGAACTAAATGCGGATTCATGTGCTGCGAAAACTCGCCCAAATCCGACCACCTGTTCCACAACTCCTCCGCCTTTGAGTTCCCCTACAGAAAAATAGACTTCATATCGGCTGTTTTTCGGAGGTTTTTGGTCGTTTTTCCCCTACTAATTTCACGAATATAACCACAACTCTCGATTTTACAAAAAAAACGAAGATGATTTTCATCTTGAAAATTGCCTTCAACGGGATTGTTAATTCTAGCTGTTAGAAAATACCCAAAACAGCAAAATTCAGGACTTTCACCCATGTTCGTGACAGTTTGCATGTGTTGACACTTTGACACCAAATTCCAAACCTGTGGTCACAACTTGTGCTAGGATACCCATACTCAGAGAAATGAGAACAAGTTACTTGTAATATATATGTAAGTTACTTGAATGTCTCAACTAACTTATACAAGTGTTCAAAACAAGGTACTTGTGATATATCTCAACCTACTTAAGTTACTGGCGACTTATCTGAGGCCATGTGAGTTGCATGCAACACATTTAAGGCGCTGTACGCGGCATCCCGTAGCTATGTGACATGTGACCTACATGGTTTCAGAAAAGTCGCAAAAAAATTACATCGACTGAGATAACTTACAAATAACTTGTTTTCGACTTTTTATGTTACGAGTAACTTGTTTTCGTCAAATTTTCGCTGTATTTCGAAGGTGTTTAGTCGTTTTTCACCTACTATTTTCACGAATATAACAAAAACTGTCAATTTTACAATAAAAACGGAGATGGTTTTCATCCTGAGAACTGCCGTTAACATGAATTCTAGTTGTTAGAAAATACCCAAAACAGCAAAATTCAGGACTTTCACCCACGTTCGTGACAGTTTGCATGTGTTGACACGTTGACACCAAATTCCAAACCTGTGGTCAAAAACCTGTGCTAAGTTACTCATAATCAGAAAAATGAGAACAAGTTGCATGTAATATATATGTAAGTTACTTGAATGTCTCAACTAACTTATAAAAGTGTTCAAAACAAGGTACTTGTGACATATGTCAACCCATTCAAGTTACTGGCGACTTATCTTAGGCCATGTGAGTAGCATGTAACACATTGAAGGCGCTGTACGCGGCATCTCGTAGCTATGTGACATGTAACTTACATGGTCCAAGATAGGTCGCGAGTACATTGAATCGGCCGAGATATGTCACAAGTAACTTGCTTTCGGCATTTTGTGTTACAAGTAACTTGTTTTAGTCAATTTTCGACAATTTTCCAAAAGTTTCTGTGTGAAATGGTACCCGAAGAATAACATAGCTGAACGCAGAGCTTGAAAATCTGTCAATTTGAACTATGAAGCCATAGTCTGATAGAACTGTTGCTTGTATTGTCGTTGGAACGAATTCTCCGGGAAGAGTCGTGAGCAGTTCACAACATAACTGCAAAGAAAAACAACTTCATCCCCACAAAAGTCACAAATGCAGTTGCGCGACTTTGCAATAGTTTCAACAACATATGCGAGAAAGAAGTGTATGTTACAAGGAGCAACGTAGTGAGAAATTTTGGAAATCGCGGCGAAATTTCTATGAACACGACACACCAGTGAACAAAACTGTCAACTATCGAATTATTCTCGCAAACTCCACAGGCATTTACACCTTACGACACGCCAATCAACGAAAATTTTCGCGTAGGGCAAGAGCGGAGCCTTTATCTAAATATAACCTACGATCGTTTAAAAGGCGCGTGCGCGTCGCGAGAAGCGTCGTCGGAAAAATTTCGCCTTCACAACTTTTTTATGTTTTCGACTTTCAAATGAAACTGGAACTGTGAAGCAAGTATGGCACGAATCTGCGCTATCTTTGGTTCCTAAGCTTTTATAGACGAATATACAGTAAGCGTTACGTGGAACGTCGTCGGAATAATTTCACCTTTGAAATTTTTATGTACTAAATTAGAACTGGAACCCTTCATGCTAAGCCTCAGGGAGAAACATGTGTACCAAATTCCGATTCAGAAAGCAGGTAAACATCGTCGCGTGGGGCATCGTTGGAAATTTTAATAAACTTCAAATAAAATAGAAGTCATTACAAAACGATTTAAAAAAAACAAATAGAAAAAAACAACAACGAAACGAATAGAAAACAAATGATAAAAACAATTAATATAACAAAAATAAACTAAAATAGTGACATACTTTTTCTTATCAGATACAGTTTGATCCTTGCACTTGTAGCTGATAATCGGCAGATTTTGTGCAGCCGCCATGGTCGCTTCAGTTCGACAGTTCATTTCGGGGCCAATAAACACCCGAGCGCCCATCTTCCAGTGATCCATGAAATACTGCGTGCCTGAATAAAATGGCTTGATGAAAAAAACAGAAAATAAACAAATGGCATATATACCTATTCAAATAGTAAAATTTCCAAGATCACTCTAAAAGCCCAAGACGTAGCAAACTTCTTCATCAGAAAAAAAACAGAATTCGCCGCGAAACTACCGAGAAGTGGCTGCCGCGCATTCACTGCGAAAATACAGGCAAATATGAATGCGGAACATACCAAAAAGAAGTCTGCCGCAATTTGGCCGCGAAAATACCGCGATAACACAGCCACCATTGCAATGAGAGCGCGCTAAAGCAGCAGCTGAGATGGCTCAGTCGAGGGGGTTGATGATTCGAATATTGGTAAGCACGGAAAATCTCGGCGGAATCGCGGTGAAAACCCGGAACTCCCGCATTTTTGTCTGGTCGAGGCAGTCAGATCTCGGCGAAATTCAGGCCATGCCTTGATAAGCGCGAATCTGCTAGAAATCTGTCGCTTCTGCTACGCTTGGGCTCCGCCCCGGCACCAAGACGGCAGGTTCCCGGCAGGTTTTCGATAGGACCTAGGCAATTCCTTTCATAAATAGAATTACGAAGACGGTCTAAAGGTTGTCACCATTAGGTTTAGTCTAGTGAATTTTCACGTAGCCTGCAGTAACCAGAAGCGACAATGAGTGACACTGGGCGACAGAATCGGAGCAAAGTTCTTAGTGGGGGGAAGAGATGGCTCAGTTAGGCCTCTTTCAGAGTTCGATCGCTGTGCGACGCGATCGTGGGCACGGCGACGCGACAGTCGCGTCGCCGTAGAAATTGCAGATTTTGGAAGTGTGAAGGCCTGATCGCGGAAGTTGGCGACCACGCACTTTTACGTACACATTCTAATCGACGCCTATTTCATGTTCGCGCTCCGGCACTGGGAGAGGAGATCTACGGGAGAAATTGACGTTTTGGAGGAACTACAGAAGGTATATTGTACTACAGATGAACGAATGAAGATGATGAGGTGAACTAATGGAGCAATCGCCGCTCTGCAGCCGCGAAGCAAATATTTTTTCGTCATTTCAAATGTACTGAACGCCATAAACACCTGCAAACCTCAAATACGACGCCAGATATTCGTCAGGATCACTAACATGTTTAGACAAAGGTATTGACAATGCTGCTGGTATTAAAGGCTTCTCATCTCACGGTGTGCCTTAGTCGGCTCTTCGGAGCCGAACTAGAGGTGGCCTCGAGTCACTCACCTGAAGATTCACCGAATACCGGAGGATAATTTTTCGCCGAGAGGAGGGGCTCACCACGGCTCGGAGGGAGGGGGTGGTACCCAACTCTGTGGGCCATCTCCCCACGGTCCCTGATGGGGTGCATCTCACTGCGGACCGTGGCGGTGGGGTCACCCCCTGTGGGGACACCAAAGGGGATAACCCCAGCGGCATGTCCCAGGGTCCCCTGTGTGAACCCGGGAACAGTGTATCCCTGTAAAAACACGTTAGGAACACCGGAATTTGAAATTCCCTCCAAAATCGGGTTCTGTTCATCTGCAGTGCTAGCATAACTGTAAAAACATGTTAGGTTTCGGTCATCTACAGCAGAAGATTACGTCGGAACTCGTCCGCGCGGCGCTGTCCGATCTCGTCCGCGGCGAGCCGTCCAAACTCGTCCGCCGGAGTCCTCGATAAAATTGAGGCTACAATCGGTGGCTTCTCCAAGTTACCGACCGTGTTGTGAGGGCTACCGCCGTGAATACTTGAGAAATGATGGAAAAAAGGCTTGTACGACCACGTTCAAATTCAGCAACCCATCTTTCTACTGTTCTAATTGTAGGTGAACAATCATTATACAGTTTTAACATTCGTTCGTGAATTTCTTTTGGCGCTACACCATCCAAAAATAAGAATTTTATCACTGCACGATATTCAATTTTTTCCCTTGTGACACGGCGACACTAAATGGCTTGTAAACAACGAATGAATTGACAGATTGAAATGAAACTTCACCTACGTTCATATGAAGAGTACAACAACAAAACAGAAAAATTTCGGGCTAGCAGCAACCCCCTCTCTCATCGACGACAAAACTTAGTGAACAACCTGGTAATGAAGTGATTGCGCTCCATTTTCTAATATTAGGTACATGGGCTGCTTATACAACGAGTCCGAGGTTTCGTTTTTTATGGTGGTTCATACAGTAGATTCCTACCTTTCGTTTTCTATGTTTTCTGAAGGATCATTACGAGGCAGCTCGCTGGTTCCTGCACTCTTCCTTTTGAAATTATGTGTCATTCGATACTGAATTCAATTCATTTATCAAAACCGATTGTATAGAATATCGAGGGTTGACTGATTTTGAAGCGGTTTTGATTGAGTTGGTATTTTTTCCTTGAGCACAGTCATAAAAACATCGCATATACTATTTAGGTCTGTATGTGTCCAGATAAGATTCCACTAGAAGTCCAGTATTGCAAACAAAAAACATTCTGCCAGTTTCATGCACCGGTGATATTCATTAACTAAACCAGGTGAAATTACGAAAAAAAACGTTCTATTTTGAAGGCCTCTTTAATTACTAATGCCTTCCCCAAAAGCTGGTATTTCCCGGTACATTATCTACCAGTGATAAGTCAGTGTTCATATCCTGTGCTCGAGCCCCTTCCTTTGATGTCAATGTATTTCGGCGATTCGCGTGCCGGACGAGATCGGACGCCAGCCGGACGGGTTCGGACATCGCGCCGCGGACGAGATCGGACGGTGCTGGCCGGACGAGTTCCGACGCAACCACAGCAGAATTCCGTTCATCTACAGCCGATAGCAGTAGATCTCCCGGGTAACTCCAGTAGATGACCTCTCCAGTGTCGGTGCGGTGTCGCACAATTGGTTTGTCATTTATGATAATAATTGTTTTGTATTGATTGTTTGCCCACTTATACTTATTTTCTCTGAACCAACGTGGAAAAAAAGAGGAATTTGAACGAGGACATATGAAGCGATCGCCGCGATCAGTCGCGTCGCCTTGCACTGCGTGGCGACGCGATCTATTGATCTCAGTCGCCCAATCGCGCGATTGGGCGACTTTCCCCGCGATCTTGTCTGAAAGGCCGGCGACCTGATGGCGCGACGCGACCAGATCGATACACAGTGTTTTCATTCGGTCGCGTCGCAGAGCGATCGAACTCTGAAAGAGGCCTTACTAGAGTGCATAGTGACCGATGCTGCCTGACACCAGCGACAGAAAGCGAAACTGTTCGACGCTAGGCGGCAGAGCTCGAGTTTGTTGAATGAAATTCTCAATCAGCATTCCGTGCGAAAATAGGAAGTCAAATTAAGAGTTGCTAACAATAGACGCCTCTGGCGATACAGAGCGAGGACGAGCGACATTGGGCGACATCAAGCGACAGAGCAAGGGTGGAAATTTGAAAACAGACGAAAACAGACTCGTACGGTAATACTCATATTCTTAACCTCACATAAGTTCATCTTATGTAATAATAAATAAATAAATAAATAAAAAACACTGCATTAAAGGAAATCTTGACAGAAAAAAATCCTGCAGATATTTTCTCAAAATAAAGCTTCGAAAGCAAAGGATAACCCTAGCGACACCAGGCGAGAAAGCGCGACACTGAGCGAGACTCAGCGACGACGGCTTGACAAGGAACGAGAATTTCTCTGGAGACTTCCACGAGCTACAATGATCGACAATATTGGCGAAAACCGCAGGTTCAAGTCAAGAAACTTTGTTCGCGCGACATTGTACGACACTAAGCGATATAGGCAAAAAGTCACAAACCTGAGCATGAAGCATATTTTCCCAAAGAGATATGTAAAAAATAGTCACGACATATAAGGCGAGATTAGTGGAAGTGAGGAAAAGTACAGCGGGACAACAAACAATGAGGAGTATGTACTCCATAAGCTCGGCGATACTAGGCGACAAAAACTGAACAGATAGATTGAGAGCCAGGCGAGTAAACTTTGGATACTCCTTAGCGACACTAGGCGACAAATAAGAGAGTGCGTTATCAGCAGCGACAGTAAGTACTTGAAACGTTAGTACATATGACAAAACCTACTATGAGATTATAGTTGGCGACAAGCGATACTAAGCAATAACGAATGATTAGTGTGAAAGCATAGAGAAAAATCAATGGAAAGTGAAAATAATTAAGTGATGAACAGGCAGCTGCATAGCCGAATTCTCGCAGACGGAGTCTAACTAATCGTTGATGACACAGAGCGACAGTAGGCGACACTACGACAGAGAGAAGCTATATTAAGGACACCTGACAGGAGTACCAACTGTGAAAAAACTACTGAATATCTAAAAACAAAAAGGGGACTCAGAAACAGCGAGGATGTCTGAAAATCGATGAATATTCTATCAAAAAGTATAAAATGTCTCCAGGCGACTGTCAGCGATAAAAGACAACAAGAGCGACATTGAGCGACACCTATTGGAAAACAAGGGCACGACATGTATTTCCTAGAGTCATATACGAGAGGAATCTAGAACGCTACAGTTGGCGACACAGGGCGACAGTGCACGGCAGAAAAATCTCTGCGGAGACAAAAATGGAAAGTGAGGAGAAAAAAAAACAGCGATCGCAAACTATGAACAGAGATGAGCGACTATGAGCGATATTAAGCGAAAAGCTTCAACAGCGGTGGGCGACTGCGGAATAAAAATTCTGAGAACGGGAAGCGAGTCAAGAACAATTCACAGAAAAAAACTCTATGAGCAATTGAGAAAATGCGAGAAGATTAATGACGTGCGACACAGGGCGACAATGCGTGACACTATGCGATAGTTGGCCACAGGAGATATTGATGCACAACTTCCAAAGAAAAGTCAATTATCTTCTAAATTTTCAAATGCAACAGCTAGCTACGTAGGACTACATGCGGTGACAGAGAGCGACACTCACAGAGATTAGAGACATTGTATTCCTCCAAGAGTCACAAACAAATGGACCATGGTAGGCGACAATCGGCGATAGCAGGCGACAAAGATGAACAGGAAAAAACGGATAGAGAATGCATACCTACAGATTTGAAATAAAAAAACTAACAAGAGGCAAGCAAAGTTCGTAATCCGCAGACGGCGCTAGGCGACTGTGAGCGACACCAAGCAAGAAGCCTGAACAATGAGGAACAACTGCAGGGTCAAGTTTTTGAATTAGCGTAGAATATGGAACTGACCGCGACACACCTGGCGACATATGGCGACACCAAGTGATATGGTTCTATGAGTAATTGCAAAAGTACAGGGAAACTAAAGGCGAGCGACTCAAGGCGACAGTTGGCGACGCTACGCGACAGTTGACAATATGCGGTATTGAGGCACAAAATCTAGAAAAAAGCCAATTATCCATTAAATTAAAAAAATAAAGAGAGAGATTAAGGATATCAGTAGGCTAGCTACACAGTGCTACAAGAGGCGACACTGGGTGACATTATGAACGAACAATGACATTGTTTTCCCAGACAGCCACAAGCAAAACGACCACGGTTGGCGACAGTTGGCGATACAGGGCGACAGTGAGTCCAGGAAAAAAACAAGTAGAGCACACATACTTGAAGAACCGAAATAAAGAAAAGAAATGAAGAGAAGCCACGTTTGAATTCAAAGAAGACGATGGGCGACTATGAGCGACACCAAGCTAAAAGCCTAAGCAGTGAGGAACAACTGCAAGGTAGAGTATTTGAATTGGAAGCGAGTATAATCTTGCCCGCGACACACCTGGCGATATATAGCGACACCAAACGATATGGTTGTATGTGTACAATACCGGCCATAACTTCTGTCCCAAAGCGCGTCGGCGACGCGAAATCGCGTCGAAAACGCCGTTTTCGTTAGGAGTGGACTTTTTGAGAACATGAAAAAACCGTTCGATTCCTCTCGATGAGGAGATTGCGATTATATGTTCAGATTTGAGAAAAACTCAAGTCTTCACATAGTTATGGCCTATTTTCCCTAAAAAGAGTCAAAATCTTTGTGAGTGGTTACTTTCTGATTCTGAAAATACCAATCGCATCCTCTCGTCGTCCTGATTCCAAAAATCTTTTAAAGTTCAGAAAAATGTTACTTCTTGACATAGTTATGGCATATTTCGCCCACTCAAAGAGTAGGAATGCTCTATCAACGGCGAAACTTGAAAGTGAGCATCACCAGTATATTTGTGTCGTAATTCTGACTTCTAAGCTGTCTCTGTACCTGTAAAAGTGTGAGATTTGACTCTTAGTCTTTCTTTGTTTTATATGAACTCGGTTTTGGCGATGGTCTCCCTTCAATTTCTCGGTTCTCCGCGCTCTCCACGCTATTGCTCTTCTCTCTCTGACGCACTCCTCGCTGCCTGTACTGCCTCGCTCGAAGACAGTCCCCCAAAACCGAATAGAATTCGAGGAACGGAGACGGACTGCAGAGTCAGTGTTATGAAAGCCCGGTATCTGAAAGACC
Source organism: Aplectana chamaeleonis (assembly GCA_029168955.1). Taxonomy (NCBI): domain Eukaryota; kingdom Metazoa; phylum Nematoda; class Chromadorea; order Rhabditida; family Cosmocercidae; genus Aplectana; species Aplectana chamaeleonis. The sequence continues at coordinate 2,044,152 of JAPDOI010000033.1, read as the reverse complement.
AAAGGTCGAAACGGGAGAGGAGTAAACATCATGGGTGTTCTCTGAGATATTGCTATAGCGAGACGGAACGCTGGTCGACTCAGAAAAGAAAGCATCAAGAGAAAATCGGAACAGGAGTTAGCCTTATGGGTGGTTTGTCCCTGGTTTACTAAATCCTATTCTCACACTGCGGTGAGTAATTCAGTGGCTATAGACCACCCAGCCAGCGCGCGCGGTCGCGGCGCGCATAGCATTGATTGAGCATTGATTCGTTTCCCGGGGAAGGGTGTGACTCATCTTTCTGCACTCTTCGGCCATCATTCAGTACCAGTAAAGTATTGAATCCACGTTTTATTAGCAAAAATCACAATTGTACCAAGGTAGAAAAAATACTTCAACAGACATAACAAAATCCGCTTAAGTTTGTGAGAAAAGTAGAAGAAATGATCTACGAAGATGAAACGGACGAGCTGGACAAAGCACTGGATGACCGCGTGAAGTCCGCGGATAAAGTGCAATCCATGCAGAAGGTGAGATTGAAAATTTTATATGGATTTCCTTGTGTGCATTCCAAGAAGATTGGTCAATGATGAGTCACACACTTCGCGTGGGAAACGAATAAATGCTGCGCGCGCCGCAGCCGCGCGCAACTGGCTGGGTGGTCTGTAGCCGCGGAATCACTGACCGACAGCAGAGAATTTTCAGAATGACACTGTTGGATATTTGTTTTTAAATTGAGGTAATACGGAGGATTTTTCTCAACTAGGTGAGAATGCATTTTTATCAACTAGGTGAAAATGCATTTTTCTCATTAAACGATGATGCGATACTTTTCTTTTATGACATGGTTTTACATCCGCATTCCCGGAAGAGTGCTCAATGATGAGTGGGAAACGAATCAATGCTGTGCGCGCCGGAACCGCGCGCGCTGGCTGGGTGGTCTATAGCCACTGAATTACTCACCGTAGTGTGAGAATAGGATTTAGTAAACCAGGGACAAACCACTCATAAGGCTAACTCCTGTTCCGATTTTCTGTTTTTGCTGATTCAATACGGACCACCTGTTCAGACTGCTACTGACTGCTTTCTTTTCTGAGTCGATCAGCGTTCCGTCTCGCTATAGCAATATCTCAGAGAACACCCACGATGTTTACTCCTCTCCCATTTCGACCTTTGGTCTTTCAGATACCGGGCTTTCATAACACTGAATCTCCAGTCCGTCTCCGTTCCTCGAATTCTATTCGGTTTTGGGGGACTGTCTTCGAGCGAGGCAGTACAGGCAGCGAGGAGTGCGTCAGAGAGAGAAGAGCAATAGCGTGGAGAGCGCGGAGAACCGAGAAATTGAAGGGAGACCATCGCCAAAACCGAGTTCATATAAAACTAAGAAAGATTAAGAGTCAAATCTCGCACTTTTACAGGTACAGAGACAGCTTAGAAGTCAGAATTACGACACAAATATACTAGTGATGTTCACGTTCAAGTTTCGCCGTTGATAGAGCATTCCTACTCTTTGGGTGGGCGAAATATGTCATAACTATGTCAAGAAGTAACGTTTTTCTGAACTTCAAAAGATTTTTGGAATCAGGACGACGAGAGGAAGCGATCAGTGTTTTCAGATTCAGAAAACAACCACTCACAAAGATTTTGACTCCTTTCAGGGAAAATAGGCCATAACTATGTGAAGACTTGAGTTTTTCTCAAGCTCGAACATATAATCGGAATCTCCTCATCGAGAGGAATCGAATGGTTTTTTCAGGTTCTCAAGAAGTCCACTCCGAACGAAAACGGCGTTTTCGACGCGATTTCGCGTCGCCGACGCGCTTTGGGACAGAAGTTATGGCCGGTATTGTAATTGAAAAAGTGCAGGAAAATCGAAGGCAAGCGAAATAAGGGGACAGTGGGCGACACTTGACGAGAGGAGATGTTGAGTAAAAAAAGTTAGAAACGGAAGATGCTTGCAGAAGACATAGAGCGGAGTGGAGCGACAACGATTAAACAGCAAAGTCAAGAAGTCCCAAACATAGAAAATTTTAGGTAGGCGACACCAAGCGACAACCAGCCAACTATACTTACAAACGTAAATGCTGGGCGAAAAAAACAGATAAAAACGTTATACTAAATACGAAAGAACAACAAACTCACTTTGCCTCTCCTTCCCACAGGTGTTATCGAAAATATAGTTTAGTCGATGATTGGGTAGTAAATTTGGGTTAGCGTTGATCTCATTCACAGCCACATGCAAAGCTCCAGATATCATCGAACCTGCAAAAAATTCTACACATTTTACAGAGTTAAGGAAGGGAAATCATAAAGGTTGTCGGCAAGGACCAGCGAGGTCGCAATGGACAAGGGTGGGGGTCGTAAAAATTTTGCCCCCCAATCGAGGAAATCCTGTAAACTAGTGGAGGGGATCGTAAGAACTTTAAACAAATTTTTCACCTGGGGGGACGTAAAAATTTTCGGAACTTTTCGAAAATTCTGGTCACTAAAAATAGGGCGGGGCTCGCTGCTGTCAGCGAACGATACCCTTTAGACTTGCGCTCCGAAATTTGGACTCTTTTTTAATTTCAAACCCAGCACTGTTTTATGATATAATTGTAGATTCTTTTTCACATTTGGGAAAAAGTTTTGGCAAGCAGAACTGGAGCTGAAAGTAGTATATGCAAGAACAGGCTATGGCTTGAAGCTGACCTATAGTTTTCTTTGTGGTCGGCTCGGAGCTGGTAATTCTCTAGAGCATATCTTCAAAAATATGAAACAATTACCATCAAAATCCGTGCTAAAACAGTTGAACATCGTGTAGATCTGTTTGAAGCGTTCATCATGATACGGCGACGACGATGACGACGAATCAGAAGCACGCGTCTGAAAGAAAGAACGAATCCGGGTTTTTCACTGAATTTTTTTCTATTTCATTTTTTATCGTATTTTGCATATCCTACATAACTACTCTGGAAGGAAGTCAATGCAATGTATTACCCTCGCTATACTGATGGCCTTCATGAATTCTTCAGGTTGTTCGTCGAGCCGCGAGACGGCTGCCAGATAGCTAATTAGGATCTCGTTGTCATTAGTGGAATTCGCGTCCAGTAGCTGGAATGGGATTGGGATTATGATACTGAGAAATGGGAAAGAGGATGAGTTCTGCCGCAAATATGACCTTTATTTTGACGCTCGTATCATTTTCTATACTGCAAAGTACATATGCTAGCTATGTAGACATGAGGATAATGCACAGTTCCCACTTTCATGGTCGCCAGGCGTTGCGAAGTATAAGAATCAGCGATGACACTATGTTGCTCTACAGTGACCATAGGCTCGACGGCGAATGGTATGAATGCTTTTCATATCCGACTTATAGGCAACACGCGGCGATAAGACTCTAGAAAAGACCCACTGCTAGCTACAGCGACGCGTGTCGCAGCCATACCAGTTACACAGGAAAGACCCGCAGTTCTACCGATAAGGGTCAAGCTCGTCGCGCCGCGGCGAGATTAAGACAAATTCCATTGTTCGAATGATTTTAACTGGAGCACGTTATCGTGCATTGCTCGTTTCATACAATTCCTGACCAGCGATGACCCCTCCGGTCCACTGCTGTTTACTTAATGGTATGCATAGTTATGGTAATCGGCTATTTTTACTTTCGAGTGCGTTCTACTACTTCACGGTTCCGTTGTTCTCCCGAAGGAGAGAAACCAGCAGTTCTCCCGGTAAAGAAGAACGGGAACGCGCTCCAATTTTAACGACTGTCGCGAAAGCGCGATGCTATAGCTCTTTAAAGAAGGCCTGGGCACGGTCGGTCTCACAGCGAAAGCCGGAGACACGGTCTCAGAAAATCGTCGAATTCAATGCGTGTTGAATATGCATTTAACTCGAGTGACCACACCCTTTGAAAGATTCTATCTCAGGGGCACGTGCTGCGAAACTTCTTTGCAGAAGCACGTGCTGCAAAATTTAACCGCAGAAGAATGTGCTGCAAGGTACTCCAGCGCTATCGTAGCAGCACACCGACTAGCGACGCGGGTGGGACACCGACACGCGACCCGGTGAGCGAAGTACCGCAAACTTGAGTAATTGAACCAGCGTCGCTACCGACATCTGAGCCCTGCCTAAAGAGTGTGTCGTATGCTTTCCTTTTTTGGAAAATCGTTTTGCCATCGAGTTGATTGTGTATCATGCACGCATTGAACGCTTTGTTTGTTGGAGCACGTGCTGTAATTTGAAACACAATAGGAGCACGTACTCCCCTAATAGGACGTTCCCTGACAGTGCTCGAAACCGCATTGTCTTCGAGTTGAATGTATATTCGAAACGCATTGAATGCGGCGATTGCCTGAGGTAGAGACGCCGTCGGACTGGTTCGGGCGGAGTGGTCTGAGTCATCAGTCTTTGCCCCTGCCGCGACCAAGCGTGGTCTTCTCTCTTGCGGCTCTGGGCTGTTCTTTTCTCCTCACCGTTGCTGTGCTTCGCTTCGGGGCCTCTGGCCTTTATAGCACTACTATTCCACCTGTAGCACAGTTGGCTCGCGAGAAACATCTTCAATGGACAAGCCACTGTCCATTGCCAATTTATTGATCGTGATGTCTACTTCAGTGGTGCCTTCCTATCTCGCGTTCTGTCATGTATGCAAGAGGGTCGTACATGTTTCGCAATACATATACTACAGTCGGGATATGTGTTGATTGATTAGTCCAGGGAAGTCCAAGTTGGTGGCATCAGGTGTAATCGCTTGCTATTTGGTATAATTGTTGTTATGCCATTATTACAGTATACAGCTTGCTAAAGGTAATTAGTAGAGTCTGTCATGTCATCTGTAGGTAGTCTGTCAGTTGGATCCCTCAGGACTGACATTTCAGTCCCGACTGGTGTCGGACCCACGGGAGAAAACCATCGATTCCGAATAACGACCACGTACCATAAACCATGGTCTCATTTTTACCCTGTTGATGAACACTGTAGCTCGACTGGAAGTTTAATCAAAGCAATCAGTACCAGCCTTTGATCCTCCGAATTATATTCAGCGATGTGTGGAGATTACAGGGCACATGATCAACAAACTGATATCCTTCCGCACGACAATAAGTCTAATCGCTTGAGTCGAGAAGATCCGAGCAAATATTTTCAGAGTGAAAATATGCCGTTCAAAAAACAGTGCCCAAACTCTTCTCTCGTACGACCTGACTCGCACACTTGATCATGCACAAGAGTGCGATTCGTCGCTAATTGTGTTACACTGAAGAGTTACTGTGGAAGATTCTTTAGAACCTATTCCCGAAGACAAATTGAGGACTAAAAAACTAGCGGGTGTACTGACGTCGCCGATCTCATAGAGCCAGTTGGGTTCAAAAATTGGTTCAATATATAGAAGGAAGGAAGAGAGGTCGCTGACGCAGACTTGTACTGTCTTAGCCACGGCTTCTGCCTACGGTGCCGGTCCATTCAGAGCCACGCTTGATTTCACTCTCCGGACGGTGAGGTCGAGTCCGAGCACAAACACAGTTCCGCACGTTTTGGCGATAGGATTTAGAAAGAAGAAACGATTCCTTTTCTGAGCCTGAGAAGAACTACCTAATGCAGAGCTTTCTCAGAGAAGCTATAGAGCGGCTTTGACTGCACTGGAATGGTCCAGCCTCCCCTCTTCACAGTGACGCGACATTCCGTTAGTTCAAGATGTACGGGGCCTCTTACAATCCCAGGAGACGTACTCAACAACGAAGCAGCCGTGGTGATGCTATCTTATAATGGCAATACCCGCAATAGGAAGCAACCTTAAAATTCGACTCGTGAGCGCTCTGCCACCGCATGTAGCGCTGTCGAAGAAGTACGCCTCAACGCTTTGTTTTGTCTTTGGGAAGGCACCGTCCTATTTAAAAACCGCACTACTGCGGCACTAACACCGAATAGTCTATGTTAGCTTTTGGAATGACCCGTCAGCTATTAGCTATTGAGCTGTCGCATTCACCAGGAGCTGAAACGCTGAAATGACTCTGAAATAAAACTGTTGGTTGGTAGCATCCCTTCAGTATTAGCGACTTTAGCCAGGATGCTTCAACTAAACAGCTTACTAGCGACTGAATTCAATGAAGAGCCCTTCCCCTGGTAGGGGTAGTGTCGCGAAAACGCGATGCCTCGCTCCCACTAGGTTTCGGGTGCGGTCGATCCTACAACGAAAGCCGGAAGCACTGTCGAACCGCTCGCGTCGGAGTCGGTGCAATCTGAATCAACAGCCATCGCCGCTGCCACGAACGGGTGGATCGTTCACCCTTCTTCTCCGTGTGAAGCCGCCGTCAGAGTTGGTCGATGAACTGAGTCCCACCCGGTTATACGCACCGACACAGTGACAGTCGGGTGCAAAAAAATCAACCCACTGAGTCCAACTGCGACCGACTGCTGCCGACCGAAATCCACCCAATCGATACGGGTGTTTCACGCACGCACACGGACAGGTCCATTGTACCGATGTCGGTTTTTCTGCCCCGGACTCAGTCGGACTCAACAGGTTTTTCGACCAAGTCTGACGGGGGCCTAACTTTTTTCTCGTGACGTCCCGTGTTTCGTGTTGAGGCCTCGGACGTTTAGAATATTCTTCCATAACCTGCAATACAGATGGCTCGCGCTGAGCGATCTCGATGGACAGGTCTGGCACCATATTGCCTGATTATCGATCGTGATATGTAATTCAGTGGCATTTCCTTCTTGATAATTATTAATCCACTCCTTATTCTCTCCTTTTCCAGATTCTCTCCATATAACATTTGTAGTATAAACTAATCTATATAATCGCTTTCTGTCGTGTATGCGAGAGGTTTCCATTCATTTCGTAGTATCAATAATACAGTCGAGATGCGTATTGATTAGTAGAGGGAAGTCCAAGTTGGTGGCACTGAGGTGTCAATGGCACCTAGGTGGTATTATCGCTATTATATCCTTTTTACAGTATACAGCTTGCTGGGGCAATGATTACACTCCGTCCACGTTATCTGTAAAAAGTCATCAGACAACCTCGGGTCGAACCCCTTTGACTTCAACTCTGGCAGGCAAGCCTTCAGAAATTTAATCAGTTTGGTCGCCTCGTCTCACCTCAAATAAGCTGCGTCAGAGGCTTTGGCGCACGTCACAGAAATCAAACATTACATTATCTGATTTCCACAAGACGACACGTACACATCGGCATATAGATATGTATGAATAAGCGCTTCCCCTCAATATCAGACCTTGTAAATTTAGCCGCTGCTAGCTTATATTCACGTTAACAACTTACCGCTAGAACACTTGGCTGCTGCGGTGGCTGTGTCTGTGCTTCTCTTGAATCCACCACTGTCGAAGAGACCTGCTGCTGACATTGTGTGAATCGAAACCATAACAATATCAATAGCGTTGGGTCAACAAGAAACCCGTGACGCATAGTAGTTTGCTGCTCCAATAATTATTCTGCACACAGCGAAGACGTCACATTAACTTCTGAAAAGGGCAGAAGACACTTCGGAATGAAAAACAATACAATGAAGTCACAGTGACGACGAGGAACGGCAAAATAACTGGATGCTGCTCGCAGCCGCGAATTTTGGGACAAATGTATGAAATCAGCATTATAATGCTCATGAAATACAAAGTCATAACGATGGAAGTCGTGGGAACTGCAACGCCAGGAATCGTTCCAAACTGGTTCAGACCAAGTAAGGGTGACTTTCGAGCAATTTGCGCCATCGAAAAGGGAACGCGTAAGGTGCGGTGAATCAGTGTGCAAAGAATCAATTCCAAATGATTGTCTGTTCTTCGAAGCAAATTTACCTTATTCCTTTGCGCGCGTGGGCGGAGCTAAGGGCGAGACAGCGAGAGAATGGAGAGGAAAAGGAGAGGCAGCATACGCGCGCACGAGCCGCGATGGAATTGAATTAATTGCGCTCCGGAAATAGATGCTACAGCACCATTTTGGTCGACTGAAAGGAACGGTCGCCCCTGTCAAGTGTACTGAATCACTACCTCATCCTCACAACACACAGTAGCTAGGTTGGGCAAGGGTCACCCAGCCGGAAGGAACTTCCTAGTAAATTGCGGAGTATGCCTCAGCCAATAAGGCATTCATGTAGTGGACTTGAATGTACATATTCATGTCAACTACATGAGTCTTTGGACGACGGTACAGCCACGAACTCCTGCGTTGTTCGTGCTCAAGTAATTTATGAGGCGATCCTTCACAGAAGGAGCTCATTTAGTCCTTCAGGACCGATCACGGAAGGTGGTCATAAGTCACTCGCTGAGCCGTTTTGACCGCTGAGCGGTCACAGCGGAGTAAGCTTACTCCTAGCCGACCGTTTCGAGAGGGATGTCCTTTTTGTCGGCACCGGCGAAGCTTACTCGCTGACTAAAGACCGAGATATGGGCCACATCCTTATTGTGGAATTCTCCAACCTCTATAGAAGGGGCAGAGTCCCAAGCGTAGCAGCTGTAACATCAGCGTGCTGCAGAGACGAAGCTTTGCAGGCCATGCTGCCAGTACGTGCACTGTGATGGGCCTCTGAATGCGAGGAGTCGCACGAGTTAGCGCCTATTTATCCAAAAAAAAAAACCGCGACTACCTCTGATGGATACAATATTGAGGAAGTCTATCCGACTTAACATTCGGCAAGTGCGTCATCAATCAACGGCATATCACGAGTTACTGTGACACTGCTATCGTAATGTTTAGCGATTATGGACCGTCGGTCGCGCGATGTTATGAGGACGTGCGTTACGCTGTAGCGGTTCTAAGACTATTTGTCGAGAAGCGTTGTGCACGCAATGTTCTCATGAGCAGTCCAGACATCTGCCTTTATAGGACTAAACTTAGCACCCGAGCGAGACAGGCTACAAACACAGTACCGTACTTAAGCCTAATAGTGTACTCGATCCGTGTTATCGCATGTTTCCTTCATCAAGGACTGACATTGATGGATGTTTTTAGATCTGAAGACGTTCACTTCTGCAAGACAAACACATTGTATCGGCTATGCAACTATTTTTTGCTCACTTTGCACACGCTAATCGTTTACGAGAAGTTTGGACATTCATTTCTTGAAGAATGAGCTCAGTGCCCTTCTAAGAATATTGGTACTCACCGCGCCGTAATTGCTTATTCAAATAAAGATAAAATTACATTGAAATTCTGGTTGCGAATTCAGTCCGTATTATCTCATATCTGCCTAATTCACGTAGTGAGACTAATCCAGCAGCGACTGCTTCTATCACGTGTCAAAGGGTTAATTTCTTCTCCCACTTAGCACCTCATCTATGCACTCATCCGTGAGTGGACGGCAGCACAAAGAAAGAACTTCTATCTTGAGTTGGTCGTCAAGGTGAAACACTCGTTTGTTCCCCCCAACGCTGCACAGGGCGGCATGTTTTGCCCTCAGGCTCCACTCATTGCTCGAAGTGCTGCTCTCTGCACCTGTCGCTCTCGCGCTGGAAGAAAGAGTTTCGGTGGTTTTGTCTAACAAATCAGGGTGGCCCTCCAAACCGTCAGTCTGTTCTATATCCATCCAAGTTTTTCTACAACTATATTTCAAGTACCCCGATATGACCAGGAGGCGTCCGGCCACCCACTCTTACTGGTGCCATAGCTGCGGTTCTTCGTGATCATCACAGCGTGAGCCTAACCATGGTCAAGCCTAAAAGGTGACTCTGAGTCGCTCCCTGGAAGGCCCTTCTGAAGGGCGATTTTCGCCGCGGATAGCATTTCCAGCAAACCCACGGACAATGTTTGAGACTGGACCTTCGCTGTGGTATGCGTACGGGACATCCACAGCAGTGGGCCGCGGCTCTCACAACACCCGATTGCGAACATGCTGGGAACACCGAGAGGATGTCCTTAATGGGTTAATCAAGGCCAGCGAAACGCGTTCATCCATCACGACAGCAACGCTTGCAGAGAGCAACACTCTGATCACTGAGCGGAGCACAAGGGCAAAACGTGTCTCCCTGTGCAACGTTGAAGGAACGAACGAGCACTTCATCTTGACAAGCAACTCGAGATGGAATTTCCTTCTTTGTGCTACCGTCCACCTTAAGGATGAGTGCGTAGATGTAGTGCCTGTAGAAGGAGAAATTAACCCTTCACACGTAATAGAAGCAGTCGCTGCTGAAATAGTCTCACTACGTGGATCAGACCGACATGGGATAATACGGATTGAATACGCTGTCAAGGTTTCAATGTCATTTTATCTTATTATGATTGAGCAATTACGGCCCGGTGTGTACCAATATTCTTAAATGGACACTGAGCTCAGTTCTAAAGAGATGAACGTCCGAACTACTCCTAAGCGATTAACGCGTTCAAAATGAGCAGGGTTCACGTCCTCAGATCTAACACCATTCATCAGTATCAGTCTTAGGATCAAGGAGACATGCGATAACACGGATTGAGTAAGGTGCTATTAGGCTTTAGTTTGTTACTGTGCATTCAAACTGCCTCGTTCAAGTGCTAAGTTTAGTCTTGGAAGGTGCATATCCGGTCTGCTCATAAGAACATTGCGTGCACAATGCTCCACAAATAGTCTCAGAACCGCTACAGTGTAACGCATGTATTCACAACAACGCGTGTCCGACGGTACGTAATCAGATGAGAGCGAGGGTTGAAGATGATAATGCTAACTTAGATTCGCTGACAAGGAGGCCAAACATTACGATAGGAGTGCTACAGTAACTCGTGATATGCCATTGATTGATGACGCACCTGCCAGATGTCAAGTCGGATAGACCTCATTAATACTGTATCCACCAGAGGTAGTCGCAGTTTTCCTTGGATAGATAGGCACTCAACTCGATGATGGCATTTCGAATAGGTGAGTCATAAGGTTACTGATTGGTGATAAGAATCGAATCTCCCAATGCATACGCTATGAGATGTACAGTTTGCTGGTCTTTCCATCATGACCCATTCTTAACTTCACGGAGAACAGCAGGCTTGGGCCACAGTCAGCTACGTCATCGGTGTCGGTTACATAGCATAACGCAATATAGCGTGGGCGACTACGCACCTGGATCAGAAGACTCAACAAGTTCAATAAGGGCGCTGCCCCTAGTTTATCATTTTCCTAATACAACATCGTATTCATTTTTCAAAGACCCAGTTCAACTGGTCCACCCAGAACAGGCCTGGGACGATTTTTAGAGACCTATCTATTAGTGCAAAGGCATCAGAGACACAACGGATTTCCCCTCTTCTGGAACGATCGCAATGGAAGAGCTGATGAGAATGTAATGTGACGACAGGGTTTAAGGTTTTAAAGCCCGAATGATCAACACGATGCCTGGCTACTGAAGAGGCCTCTGCAAATTGGATGAGAACAGAGAACATATTGAAGTGTCCCTTTAGACATAAAAACGGTCCTCTGCACCGACAATGAGAACATCTTCCATCACCTTTCCAGTTACTTCTCTCTGCCCTTTAAGCCTAGTTCGTAGTGAGCAACACAGAAGACCCTTGCAAGGTACAAATTGTGGACGGCGCGTTCCCAGGCCTAGATCTCACAATGTTAAATACTCAAAACGGTAGGTAAAAGTAGTGGAATGACTGTGCATACTTACTATCGCAACAAACACAGACAATAGGGGAGAAGAACCTCAAATTCGTGTTCAACGCCTAAATTTAGCGCCTTGAACGAGGTTCGCGCAGAGGACAAACTTCGTCTTCCGAAGTTTCAAAGATGGGACTGGACTTCAGTTTTGCCTAAACTTGGTCCGGAGGATAATTTGGGGCTAGAAACACGATTACGAGGTTCGTTTTCAGGTTTTTGGGCTGTGCGGTAGGTAGAAATTCAGTTTACGTTTTTCCCAGGACAGGTCTAACAAGGTAACTCCATTTGGTCAAAGTGGCCGCTTAAAATGAAATGTACATAGTCTTCTAGAACCATTTTTTAAACGTAGAGTCTAAATATGCCCTTTGCAGCTGCCTAGATTCATTCTGAAAGAAGTTATGAGCATTTCTAAAGCTTCGCGAAAAGGTTCAGGTAACACCCATCAATCTTTAGGGTGTTTTGAATTATTTTCTCGGATTCTTCTCAAAATGTGTATATAGGGGTAATCTAGGGTTCTAGACACGAATCTGGAGTCTGCTTTATAAAACTCTGAGGTTTACTGTCGGTTGCGGTAAGTAACATGCCATTTAAGGGCAGAAACTACCTTTAAAAATCGAATATCGACAAATGGACATAGAGTTCGTATTCAGCACCCCGATCAACCCCCAATGGAAATTCTGAGTCAAATCTGAGACGCTGACTAAATTATGTATACCCATCGTAATATACCATGAGCTGTCAAAAATCGAAAAACTGACAACAGATTTGTGCTAAAAGCCCTTCAAATAACCCCAAGATGAACGATTTGAGCCACATTTATTGTAGCATTCCGAAAATCGTCAAAAATCGCGTTTTGCGCTCAAATCTTCCACCGATAGGAAGCTTTGAACAAATTTAGTCGAAAACTTCGAAAAGCCGACAAATAAACCTAGAATTCGCAACCAGCACCACCCATTTGAGCCCCATGGAAAATTTAAGCCTAGTTTGGAACTTTTTTTCGTTTTCCGAACCCCCTAATGGATGCAAGTAAACACTCAACCAGCAATCGGTAGAAGAGGAGAACGTCTATTACTGTTTTCAAAGTTCGGAAGATGTGCTTTCACCCAAACTTTGCTCAGAGAGGGGGGGGGGTAATTTGAGCGCTGAACGCGATTATTAGGTACGTTTTCAGATTTTCGAAGGAATACTGTGCGTTTGGGAAGGTACAGTAGGCACGAAAATCAGGGGAAAACGCCTATAACTCTTTACAGAGGCATCACAGGCAACAACTGAGGGCATATTCGGACTCTGAGTCAAAAATGGTTCTAGAAAAGAACATTCCACCTTAAGTGGCCACTTTCTCTAATGGTAAAATTAAATTGGTTCCCCCTTCGGAGGAACGGCCGGAAAGGGACGAGACAGATCAGGGAACAGAATGGCGCCGGAGTTGAATGATTTTTTTGCCAGAATGACAACACTCAACTACGGTGCCTGCCTGCTGAAGAAGCATCTGAAGAACGGATGTGAACAACGAACATACTGTAACATGCTCTCTGTCAAGTAGAACCCGAAAAACGGTTCTCCGCTCTGAGAGAATATCGAGAAGGAACAGTTGCACCGGGAAAAACGCAGGAAAATTTGCAGGAGCGCAAAGTTTTTGAAACATTACAAAGATAGAAAAAGCATGCTGCAGCAACAGAAGGAAGTGAAGGATGGAACAGAAGTAGGCTCTAACCTAAGGAGGGGGGGGGGCATTACAGAAATGGAAAGAATAAACCACAGTCACTCACAATATCATCTCGTATCACTGTGATAGCAAATGTTTTTGTTCTAGATATTTTGTTGGGTCTTAGTTGAGAGTAGTGTTCACTTTCATTTCCTGGTCTCTATCATGTGGTGGTCATGAGCGCCCCCCCCCCTCCTTAGGATAGAGCCCAGAAGTACTGCAGAAAATGTATGAAAGAAGAAGGAAACTTCGGAACAACGTCGTCTCGAATGCGCCGAGATTTCCAAACTGCAGTATGGCAACGTACGCAAAAAAAAACATGCGAAATGCCGTATCCACGCGATACGTATTCTTTTAGTGTGTGGGGTATCTGCTCCATTCCTCTGACTTCACATGTACAAAGTTGGAAATGCGAATAGGTGTATTGAAGAGGACACGTTGAACGGCAATAAACTGAGAGACCTGGTAACAAGTAATAGAATGAGCTTTCGAAGAAGTCATTTGCGAGAAGATGAAGTGAATGCTAAAGAAGTCGAGTCCAGTCCAACTATGACAAGTCGTAACCTCAGATTGGATGCATTTACCGGTCCTAGAAACATAGAGGCAAGATTCCTTTTTTACGAAGTACTGCTCACCCCTCGATATCGTTACTTTTCAAGGAAAAAGATCCATTGGATATTCGCAACTTTCGTCCCATTGCTCTGTTATCCTCCATATACAAGGTTTTCGGCTCCATCATTTTACAACGAATGTCGGCTCAAGTCCAAGAAAACCAACCAGTCGAGCAAGCGGGATTCCGCCAGAGCTTTGCCACTGTCGACCATATCCGCACCATCAATCAACTGTTGGAGAAAAGCCGTGAGTACAATTTTCCACTATATATGATTTTCATTGATTATTTCAGAGCTTTTGATTCCGTGAAGCATGACGCGATTCAGGCGTCGTTACATCGCCAAGGAGTTCACCCCAAGATCATTTGTCTTCTTTCCAAGAATTATGCTAATGCCACAATGACAATCACCGTCTGTGGTCACTCATTTTCTATTCCAGCCAAGCAAGGAGTTCGTCCAGGTGATCCTCTTTTCCCTGCCTTATTCGCAGCAGTCCTCGAAACAGTCTTCCGAAACACTAGCTGGAAAGATGAGGGAATCTGTGTGAACTGTCGCAGCCTTAACCATCTCAGATACGCCGACAACGTTGTCATATTTTCGCACAGCGCCCAGGAGCTCAACGTCATGCCGAGAGATCTGACCAAGAGAAGTCAGGAGCTTGGTCTAGAAATCAACTTTTCGAAAAACGTGGCCATGACCAATTCTCAAGAGATACCCATCCTTATCGACGAAAAAGTGATAAGATACCACAGCAGCTTCGTTAACCTAGAACCACGAATATCTTTTGACAGCAACATGGCAGACGAAATGCTAAGAAGGATTCAATCAGGATGGAACTCGTTCAATCGTCCTCACGCGTTCTGCACTAATAGAAGATCACCAATGAAGTTCAAGCGACGAGCATATCTAACGCGCGCTTAACCAGCTCAGCTGTCCGGCTGCAAAACGTGGATCTTAAGAAAGAAGGATCTAACAATTTCGAAGATCGCTCAAGGAAGAATGATGAGAAAGATGCTTGGATTGACGATTTCCGACCGCCGCACAAACGCATGGTCAGAAGAAACAGCAAAGCTTCCTGACAAGTCAAAAGAGCAACTGAAAGAAAATGGATGTGGGCGAGAAAGGTATGTGTCACAGATGACGACAGATGGACACAAGCAATAACTGAATGGAAACATTGGGATTGGACGCGTTACGCAGGTCGACAGAGAAGAGGATGGCGAGATCTATTTGTGCCAGTTCTCAAAGAAACATGGATGAGAGTTGCTCGCGATGATCGTCCTATTTGGAAAGGAAGCATGCGGCTACACATTGAAATAATGTGATATCGCTTAATAAATAAATTAACTACTCACCCCAAATCTGTTTAATCCCAATATCTCACCTGTGGAACCTGTCTCTGAAGCCACTCTTAGTAACACAACCCTCTCGAAGCATCTCAACCTCATGAAAGAGTTTCACGGAGGGTGACAACTTATGAAAAGAACAATGGCCGGACCAATTATAGACTCTACGAGCCCATTAAAAGTGGGTGATGAGCGGATTCCCATGGATGGAAAGCTTTGCGGACCGATGTGAGCTCGTCGTTCGGATCAACGACATGCACTACAAGCTCTATTGAGTTGTGGGCAGCATCGAGCGTCTCGGGCTGATTGTGAGTAACATTGGTAGAAAAGGATGCGCGAGCTGCTTCCAAACTCATATCTAATGGTGAACACATGTGAAGCCTCTCTGGAACCACTCTTCGTAGCCCAACCGTCTCGGAGCATGACCACCTCATGGACGAGTTCCATGATGAGTGACAGCTCATGACAGAAGCACTCGCCGGACCACGTGAAGACTCTACGCGCCCATTAAAGGTGCATGATAGACAGACTGCCATGGATGGAAGACTTTGCGGTGTGAGTTAGTCAATCGGATCAAGGGCAGACATAGCAAGTTCTATGGATTTGTGAGCAGCATCGCGCGGTGTCGGGCTGATTGCGACTAATTCTGAAAGCGAAGAATGCACGAGCTGCCCCGAAACTCCTATCCAATAAGCTTTCCCTGTACGGCATCTGAGAGACTCCTCAGCGCGACGAGTCGTCAACTCGAGATCAGCCTGGCAATGTCTGCAAGCAGGGCTGATGGCGAATGGAATAGATACGAGATCCGCGATTTTTGACGAGCTTTTGATTCATCCTTAGCAATCTGGAATATATCTGGACGGAAAGCCTCCTTTTCGAAACATCAACGACGCCTGCGACTTCTACAGCAGGACACTTCACGTCGTGGGAGAGCTCCGAGCTTATCACGACCACCTCACTGAGACTGCCAATGCTCCCGATGCGTGCTTCACCCTGGAAACATTATCATCATGACAATCACAGGGAGGACGAGAAGCCCCCCCCCCCACATCAAGAGAATAACTCCATGAAGACCCCTACCGCGATAGCCGAATTACGTGGGTCGTTGAATGGAGCATTTCTCAATGATTAAGATTGCTCGACAGCAGTGCTATTTTGCCCTCCCATACTTACTTTTACTTGCAATTTCCAATTACAATTTACTGTAATGTATTAAGAGCATTAGCGCAGTGGAAAGATGCGCCACTGTCACGCCCACGGTGGAATGAACGGTACTGGCCAAAGGCCCACTAACCAAGAGGTCGGTGAATCTGTGCCAGGCTTGTCTTGGAGGGTATGGACATTGATTTAAACATCGACTGGTCCCCACAAGTCGTTGTACAGGCCCAATACACATTCAAAAGCCTCTACGCTTCTGAATGGCAGTCGCATGCGGGGTGCATCCCCAGAAGGAGTTATACGCACAGAACTTCATTCTTCTTATTCGGTCGTTGGGTAAACGTTATTTTCGTCATATATTATTACAAATTATTCATTTGTATTGTACACTAGAAAGGTGGCTTTCTGTATTCTGTGCACATTTCTTTGTACGTTGGTAAACGGCCATCGAGCTCGGACACACCTGTCCAACTTTTTTCCCGATAGTGAATCTCAAAGCTGGGGGTCTCTCATCACATATTGTCTATGAAACGCCCATAAAAACACTTGAGCGGAAGACCGAGGATGTTAACTGACCGGTTTTGTTGAGCGAACACGATCGCAAAGATATTATGCGAGACCCTTATGGTGCTAAGTTTGTCCAATGTCAAGCATGACACTACGGTAGCTGGCTGCTGCAGAAAACCGAGCCTCTGCAGATTGGGAGCAACGAACCAACTGCAGAATGTTCTCTGAGATAGACGAAAAAATGTTCGCAGATGCTATTCTGGTTTCTTTAGCAGATAGCGCAGCGCCTCGCGAGCAATCATGCGAAATGCGCCTTCGTCTGCAGCAGCTGGGCACGGGAAGCTGCAAGAAAACGGCCGGCAGCGGCGGCAGCAATGGACGGAAGGGCGGACATGAGGCGAGCACAAAGTACACGGCAGCGAGGCGAGAGGCAAATCTGCAGCGGCCATAAAAAACGCAGGCTATCGTTGGGGAAAACATAAATTGCCGATGCATATGCAAGTCGGTGACTGACTGAGGCGGCATTTGCAGCGGAGAAGCCAACGAGGAAGCTGGCTAACATGGTTATAAAAACTGAAAAAGATCGCAAAAAGTGTACAGTAGCCGATTTAGGAAATTCAAAACTCAGAATCAACAGAATCGTCCCTAAGGGTTTGTATGACCCCTAACTGTGTAGAGTGTATCAATGCCAAAGATAAAGATGGCGCAGTGGGTGACGTGATTCGAATGATCACCTGACAGCTGAGCAGCGAAAAAATGGACGGAGAGACGACCGAAATCCTTCGTGTAAGGATAAAGGATCGGAAATCAAGGAAGTGATCGGAAATCAAGTGTGCAGTTTTGCAACTGCGCGGTCTCACAGGCTCAACAATTATGAATACAATCAGTAACCCTGAGCCGACTACAACAGCAGAGACCGAAATCACCGAAGGCAGCATACACGCTCGTAAAAGTAGTTGAGATGACTACGGAATTAGAATGATATGGCTCAGAACAGAACGCTTACGCAATTTGAAGAGTCAAAAACAAGTCACAATGATGCTACACGATCAAGAACTTGGCCCCGCCTCTGTATATCTCCACCTCTGTATTTGCCGTTCTCCTTCAAAACAAAGGTGCTGAACCATCCCCCCCCCCGTCGGCGACGCTTGTGGGTGGTGGAATTGGTACAATAAGTAAACCACATACATCGGCGATGGTAGTAATGGCACAGCTCCACTGTTTTGGAGGAGGACGGCTTGCGGGACCAACTTCTTACTCATGTAGCGTCATAGCGGGTCGTTTTTGACTCTTCAAAATGCGTAGGCGTTGTGTTCTGAGCCATACCATTCTATTTCCGTAGTTATCCCAATCACCTTTACGAGCGTGTATGCTGCCTTTGATGACAGGGTAGGGTAGGAGTGTTCACACCTTCACCTGCTCAGCTCACCACTCGTTAAAAGCAGTTTATCAGGAAGACTGACTCTAACAATCACACAAATACCCGCGAGCGTTCACGGACGGAATCCCCTTGATTCCTGGCAAGAGCCTTTGAGGATTCGAGCACGGGTATATCATGGGACGATCACGATGTTCTTAGTCTCAACTCGAGAGGGTTCGTAAATCGTTCATCGATGCTCCATCGCCTTCTGCGAGAAATCGAGCCCACGGCTAACGCAGAACAATGAAGAGATCCTGCCGAACTCAACCCGAGAGCGTCCTGCGTCCATCCATTGATGTCCCCAGAGTGTTCCATCGCGGAACGGCTAGGATTCTAGCCTAGAACTATCGCGGGATGATAGCAAGTATCTGACAGCCTCCGCCGAGATCGTACCGCGTCCACCGTTCCATGCCCTCGCGGTGCTCCACTCGACCGCGTGTTACCAATCGGATAGACATGAAACCATCATGTATACGCCTTTCAGCGATTCGCGTTGCTTTACACATCTGCACAATATGAGAGTGCGGAACTGTGGGGAAACTATCACAGTACCATGGTGGATCGCGGGTGCACCACGGTACCAGCATGGTAAACTTGATAGCTACCGCGGTAACATCACAGTACGAACATGAGAATAACAACGGATGGGTCGATAGGGTAACCGATTCGGGACGGGCGCGGATTGTGGGACAAGAGGGAGACGACAAATTTGTACCTTTGTGGATCGTGGGAGCATCACGGTACCTCACAGTCAGAGCCAAATCATAGAAAGAATGCGACAATGGTTTCTGCGAGACTTCTTTGAACCAGCATCTCGCGGCGGGACACTATGCAGTTTTACTATTTTTTTCTGACGCGTTCAACGCTCTAAACACTTCTCTCGGGAATGAGCAATGTATTACATGCTTATCGACCAGGAACGCCATGGACGGCACAAGCGTGCTCAGTCTAGCTACGAAGCTGGATTTTACACCGGATTTTGCACTGTGTAGATGCTTATCGACCGGGTGAGCTACCGAAGATTGGATGATAATGAAGGGGCCTACTAGAATAAACGGATAACATGAAGAAAAACCCAGAACGAGATTGAGCGCGCCCAATGATTTCAAAGACTTCTGATGTTGTCAGGCTAGCCAAACGGAGCACACGGTCACCTAACGTACACCATATATAACACCGACGGGGCAGACGTATTCGAAACTGTATAAATCCGAATAGATTTTAGAATTCCCGAATTCGAATAGGTGCTGGGATGGCAATAACTCGAGTAATTCGATTACCAACTATTTGATTGGCACAACTATACTACAGCATTTTAGCAGCCAATAGTAAATGCACCAAGAGACGCCCTATCGAAATTTGTCCGCTTGTTTTGCTATCGGTTCTTCGACTACAATGGTATTCTTGCGATTTTTCCCGACGTGACCCCACTGTTAGGTTGACTATCGGAGACATGTGAAAGAAAATCACCGCCAAGACGGCCTTTGGCCAAGTACACTGAGCATGAACATATTGTTCCGTAACCTTATGCAACACTAAAACATCGGAAATGTTGAACAGACACTGCACACCAAAAAACCTAAACCAGACTACAAAGCAAGTCTGAGGTAGGTGCGAGCTCCTACGTGTAACTTCTAGCTTCTTGCTACTGCCAAGCGCTCTTCACTCGTCCCTTTAGTTGGCGGCTGGCGGAAAAGGATGATCTTTCAACCAGTATGTAGGTGATATAGGAGCTCGTGTGGCCTGAACGATACGCTTCCATTCAGTACGGTCCGCAGCAATACATCTAACATTAAAGACACTGCATCGTTGAGATTTCAGATCCGCCTCAGCTTGCTTCAAGCACGTCTTCTTCGGGGCTGCCCTCTCAACCTTCCACAGTGCCGTGCGTTTTTTCTCCATAACAATCTGTGCGGAACAGGGCTGTGCGTAATTACGAATTACGATTTACGAATTACAGACGTTTTTAGCACTTTTTTTACGATTTACGATTTACGAAATTTCGGCCCGAAATCGTAACGAATCGTAAGAAATCGTAACAAATCTAGAATTTGCGATTGAGAGAAAAATGTAAATTTGCGATCTACAGCATCGGTAACTTTCATTTACCTCATATTCTTGATATTTGATTATTCTTTCCACTTTCAATTTTGGGTGGAAACTTTCCTTGACCTTTCCGGTCGAGCGTAGTGTGCAGCAGAGGGTTTGACCATGGCGAATTATATTTATTGATAGCGAGATATCAGGTACGGTAGACCTTATGACAGACATCTCCGCTCACACTAACCGGCTCGAACTTATTATCGGGTTCCAATCTCTCCCTACTCCAAAGGCGAGTCGGGCCGGTGGAGCCGACCTCCACAGTGATGCATCTACATGGAACGCTCTAGTCCCATGATTAAAACGAGCGACGCAGACATTTGCTGGAGCTACTGTTCATATCGGAGCGAAATTCCGGTCCGCAGTTGCAGACAATCGCTGTTGCAACACGCAGTGCCAACAGAATCATGCTGGGACCACGAGGTCTTGGAACGACTAAGCTTTGTCCGAGCGCGATTATCCTCAAGCTGCGGTGGTCGGCCGCAACTGATGTTGGAAAAATCTGTTTTCTTTTTTTTTTGGTTGATTTTTCGAAATTCTACATATAACGGTATGGGGCTTTCGCAACACAAGCCCTACTTTACAGTAAGTTCCGAAGCGTGTTTGAGAAGGATTTCCAAAATTATACCTGCACGAATCTTGAGAATGCCTCGCCTGCATCTGGTTCATTAAGAGAACGTATCCTTTATTTCCTCGCTACTCGCAGTCGTATTATCACAATCGAATATGCGAAGCGGCTGTTTTTCGAAAACCTCAATAATGAAAATGAGGCAATCATTCTCAAAACCGCGTTGCTTTTATGATAGTGATAAAGAAAAGTGCGAGTAGCTGGGAAATGGAGGCTAGATTGCCCTTCCACCACTTGAACAATTTCTACTCAATGTTTCGCCGCACCTTGCCGCGCGCGACGTTTTTGAGAAACTACAGCAAAAACATTTTCGTTTAAAACAAAGCGATTTTTGGGATACTTTGGTTCAAAAAGTGCATCATTAGGTAGGAATTTAGGTTTGAGGTACAATAGCGTTTTCAGAATCCAAAAAAGATCGTTCAAAAAAGCTGCAAGCGTCGGACTTTTTTTCTATGTTTGGCGAATGCTTCCCGTTTTACAAAACTTAACGGGGGTATCATTTCGTTAAAAATGGATACAATACCCGTGCTGAGTTTTGTAAAAACGAGGAGAATCTGGCAAACTTGGCAAAAAAACGTCCGATGCATGTAACATTTTAGAATGAAGACATTTTTGAATTCCGAAAACGCTATCATATTCACAGATCAATTTGCTACCTGATTATGTGACTTGTGGGCCGGAGATCCCTAAAATCGCTTTGTTTTTCAAAGAAATTGTTTTTGCGATCGCTTATCAAAAACGTCGCGCGCGACGAAGTGCTGCGAAACTTTGAGCAGTATTTATTTAAGTAATGGGAGAGCAATCTGTATGCTTTCTTCATAAATGAGGAGCAGGTGGTGCAGGTGAGAGGCACTCAAGATTTGTGTAGGTTCGATTTTCGAAAACCTTCATTTAAGAGTCCGGGGTTTTCGCAACAATTTTCCGCCTTTTCAGGAGGTTCTCAAGCGTGTTTAATGAAGGATTTCGAAAATTCAACCTACACAAATCTTGAGAGTCTCTCACCTGCTACTCACTTATGAAGAAAGCATACAGATTGCTCTTCCGTTACTTGTTTAAATACTGCTCAAAGTTTCGCCGCACCTCGTCGCGCGCAACGTTTTCGATAAACGATTGCAAAAACTATTTACTTCAAAAACAAAGCGAATTTAGGGAACTTTGGCTTACAGTTCACATAATTAGGTAGCAATTTGATCTGTCAATATAATAGCGTTTTCAGAATACAAAAAAGTCTTTATTCAGAAATGTTAGATGCATCGGACGCTTTT
This sequence comes from Aplectana chamaeleonis, assembly GCA_029168955.1. Classification (NCBI taxonomy): domain Eukaryota; kingdom Metazoa; phylum Nematoda; class Chromadorea; order Rhabditida; family Cosmocercidae; genus Aplectana; species Aplectana chamaeleonis. The sequence continues at coordinate 2,021,875 of JAPDOI010000033.1, read as the reverse complement.
TTGCTAAGTTTGTCAGATGCTCCTCGTTTTTACAAAACTTAGCGCGGGTATTGCACCTTGTCCGAGTATATTTACATTGAAAGATTGAGCCTGAAACAATCAAAGCGCGAATTTTGTTCCAAAGTTTTGCATTCCTTGTGTTCCATTGAACTATATTTGGTAGAGCGATGGTTCTCTATGTTTTCGTATTCAAAAGTTGAGAAAAGCGCGGCCTAAGTTTGGTTCGTTTCTGTCACACGTATAGCCTAGCTCTCTCATTTTGAGCTGGTCGAAGTAAGACTTATCGGGCTTATCATGTAAACGTTTCCTTATCGCTGTTATGTTTTGCCATTACCGACCGCTCCGCTGCTTGCTCTTCCCGGACTCATCCGAGCGAGCCAGGCCTTATGTAGAGATTTTCCTCTTGTTTTGCTGAAAACAGTGTTTTTTTTGCAGCCCAACCTCAAATCTCTCTCATTATAGAAACATCTCATCACTGAGTTGCTCAGGTGTTTCTATGTTCTCTCTGAATAGGACTGTCCGCCCACGAGGTCAGCTTGTGTGTGGAGCGGTCGTTGCAAGGGCTTTATTTCGGATGAGTCTTCGCATGGTTGCCAACAGCTGATTGGGATATTACTCACCATTCGTTAAGTAATACTGCTAATCGAATCCCAAGCTCGAAAAATGCCTTAGCGGCAGCCGTTCGGCGCTTACGCCGATCGCGTGGGCGGACTGGGGCTCGAACGAAGTGGAGTGTACATCGAATGAGGTTAGGGCTATGTATGTGTGGTCTTGTTAATCATTAACAGTTACGAATTACGAATTACGAGGAATTTAAAAAATTACGATTTACGATTTACGAAATTATAAAATTCAGTTACGCACAGCCCTGGTGCCGAAGTCGGCTTGTTTCCATTCTGCACACGTGTCCAGAGCAACCTCTCGCTCATTAAGCTCTTTAGATGAAACGAGCTACTTCGAGGCCATCACGACAACTTCAAGCTAGCTGAGATAGTATCAGAGGATCGGCTGCGGCAAGAATGAATACAACAAAAGGAACAATACTGAAAATCTAAACTAGATTAAGACTTCCCCATAAAGCCGTAATATATTCAAATAACCGACCCATTAATCAAGAAACATTAAAAGGAACACTTAACCCACTACTGCTCAAGCGACAAAATAAATTTGCATTTATATGCGTGAGGCTAGGACAATGATCGCGATAGCCGAAATGACTACGGCCTGAAAGGGGGACAGCACTTAAAGAACGGTTCCATTTCCATGACAATATGTGTCATTAAACGGCATATGGTGGGTTTTCCGTTGAGATACCGGTTATTTGATTTCGCTACAGATTTTTTATTGCACACAAGCCTGCAACCGATGACGACAGATAGGCGACAACACAAAGCGCGGTAAGGTTACTCACTTCCGTAAACAAGTCCTGGTTCCGAACTTTCGATAATTTGAAATTTGTCTCATTCGGTCGTCAATAAACTATGCTATGACAGAAATTCGGTGAAAAGATATGCTTCAGTGGTAGACAACAATGGGTGGGGGTGTTCGGCATGCGGATAGCGTTTCCATCAGAATGAAATATTTGGCATTTGCAAGTACCACCCGGTAATAATCTTGCGTCCCTTTGTCGAGTGGGGAAACCCAGGAGCTTGAGCCTTACGAGGGAACTCTTTTTGATCAGAGTGTCCATTCTGAACGAAATGCACTTTTCTAGAACCACATGTGATCGTAGATTCCGAATATGTCCTTCACAGCAGCTTGAAATCACTCTGAAAGAAGTTGTGTGCGTTTTTCAAGCTCCGCAAAAAAGGTTAGGGGGGCTTTTATGGTAGAATCTACTAAAAATAATTTTTCCCGGATTTTGCTCAAAACTTGTATGCATGTGTCATCAAGTATGCTGAAGACGCACAGCGCAGTCCGGGCACATCGGGGCAATCTTGAGCCACGAATTGCATACGCATCGTTCGGGACGGGCATGGAAGAGACAGGACGGAGCGGGCGGGCGCAGTCCGGACACAATGGAAGGGGAGGGGAATGTCTACATGAGTCATCCATAAACTACATGCGTATCGACCGGATTGACTACAACCGAACGGACGACTATGACGGGGGCAAAACCTACCTTAGTAATTAGATAATTGAAAAAGTGAACATCAAATCCGTATTCAGCACCCCGAACAATCCCCTCTAAAAATTTTAAAGTTAAATCTGAGACTTTGACCAAACTACAGCATACCCACCGCAATCTACCGCAAGCTGTCAAAAACCGATAGACGGCCCTCAAATTCTAGTTTTGCCCTCCCATTTCCCGCAATGGGAAGCATTGAACGAAGTTGGTCGAAAACTTTGGGACATCGACAAATGAACCTCAGATTCGTGACCAGCAACCCAAATAACCCTCTCCCTTGGAGGAATATTGAATCAAATATGAAACACCTTCCTAACCGCTTCCAGAACCCCCTGGTTGATTAAGTGAACGCCCAAGCAAGAATCGATACATTACGCTATCAGTCTGCGCAAAGTTGTTCAGAAAAAGTGCTTTCACTCAACATTTGTCCAGTGGGCGTAACGTCAGCATGGATCGTGAAGAGATTTCGCGTTCACTATTGACGGTTGGCGCGAACTCGGTGCCATATGCTATAGCATACGTGCTCCGAGTTTGCGCTAACCTTCAACAGTGAACGCAAAGTCTCTTCTCGATCCACGCCGATGTTACCTTAATCGTTGAACACGGTATGAAGTCCGTTTAGAGGTTTTCGAAAAACTAGTGCGCGTTTCGGAAGGTACAACAGGTGCACGAGACGACCGTCCTGAGCTTATAACTTAGTTGAACCAGCAGCTCGGCGCGAGATACTGCTCAGTATACATACACAGTGGTGGATATAAATCTATTGACATCACCTTTCTCTTGAATATCTTTGCTCCCCTTGAGACTATCAATTTCATCATTTGATATGATATTTTTGGTCATAATGCCGATATAGCAAAGTATGCTACATGACTATAGCTCAAATATTCATCGATGAGGAAGATAATTGTCAACAATCGCAATTTGCGACTTTTTGTTTCTTCTTCAACTCGTGCGATTTCTTCGTCGTTTTCGATATTCTCGTGGTGAATTTTTAGTCTCGAAGGATTAGTCGCTCAATAAGAAGCGAGACTATGCTACAAAGTGATCGAAGATCTATCATCAGAGGTTCTTGAATGGGTCCATCAGGAGCCGTTCCTTGAAATCTGCTCGGGATCACAATACATGACATTCAAGAGATTCTGAAGGTTGGCGCTAGACATCCATTGAGGCCGGAAGGTCAAGGAAGAGATCTTGGGACAAGAACAATACAGGATGGTATTATAGCACGCATTTTACTCGACATTCTAGAGCTAAATGATAAGCACATTAGAGGCCAGCTTCAGGAATTTCATGAAACGCAGGCGGTCTTCAGGTTTTATTCCTCCGGAGAATCCACTCAGAGGCTTCTCAGGTATCTGTCAATGCTGCGGAACGTAGACGTCGTGGCTGTGGACTTCTCGGACGTCGGCACATCAAATAGTTTTTGATGAGAGTAAATCATCAGAAGACAAGGCCAGCGTGGGCGACGGAGCAGATGCACTAGACTCAACAGCATGGGTTGAAAACAGTTTTCTCAGCTTGATCTAGTGTTCCAAACAAACAAGACGTAGATTCAGCTAAAAAGACGATTTTTTTTTACATTGCTGCCGAGTCTAGTGCATCTGCTTCGTTGCCTACGCCAGTCTTGTCTTCTGATGCCTTACTCTCGTTGGAAACTATTTGGTGGGACGACCTCCGAGAAGTCCAAGGCCACGGTTTCGACGTTCCGCAGCATTGACAGATACCTGAGAAACCTCTGAATGGATGCTCTAGAGAAAGAAAACCTGGAATCGCTTGAGTTTCATGAAATTCCTGAAGTTTCACTCTGATTTCCTCATCATTGAGCCTCGGTATGTCGCGCAGAGTGCGTGTCGTGATACCATCCAGTATTGCTCTTCTCTCCTGATGTCTTCCCACGCCAGTTTCAGAATCTCTTGAATGACTTGTATTGTGATCCCGAGCAGATTTCCAGGAACGGCTCCTGGTGGACCCATTTAAGAACCTCTGATGATAGATCTTCGATCACTATGCAGCATAGTTTCACTTCTAAATACGCGACTAATCCTTCGAGACTAAAAATTCACCACGAGAATATCGAAAGCGACGAAGAAATCGAACGATTTAAAAAAGAGACAAAAAATCGCAATTTGCGAATGTTGAACATTACCTTCCTCATCGATGAATATTTGAGCTATAGTCCTGCAGCATACTTTGCTATATCCATATTATGACCGAAAATATCATATCAAAAGTTGAAATTGATAGCCCCAAGGGGATCAAAGATACTAAAGAAAAAGGCGATGTCAATAGATTTTTGTCCACTACTGTATATCCTCAACTTCAATTTCATTTCCCAACAAAAGAACCTTTTCCAATCAGGAGTCATTGTACCATTCGTATGATATCAATTTTGCGGCCAAATTACTGTTCAGTGTTCGAAGATATTTATTTTTATTAATTTATTCTCCGTTTAACCTCTCCGAAACTTGATTATGTTCCGTAATTTTAATTTGCTCGCAGATAAAAACTTTTATTTGAATTGCGATGAGTGATCTGCTCATATTTCAATTCTGATGCATTGGAGAATGTGCCTCTCGTATCTTAACAAGCCAAATAAATGAGGGTAATTGCGATTTGGATTTAATCCAAAAATTTTCTAATGAAATGCGCAGTTAAACTGTGGATGCCTAAGAGATACTAAAAATGTAAATCGTTGTGGCTGATGCGTCTGACGCTCTAAAACTTGCCTTGCAAGCCGGGTAGGTCTTGATGATACCAACATGAAGGCTGAATGACGAGAAACGCCATAGAAAGCAGAACACTCCAGCCCTCAGGAAGATGAGGAGGAGCATAAACTGTTACAGCCAATGGAGCGCGGGAGCTCCACCCAGAAAGGGCGTTTCCTGTTCATCTGGCGTTCCATGTTCATCTATCTCACTGAATGTTCTGTTTGTGTTCTCCAAGCTCTTCATAACCAACAATGCGGAAAAGTGGGGGTCTCTGCTCTTCTATTTGCAACATCACGTCACTAAGTCACAACTTAGCACAATTAATAACGAACTGCTGCAGAAGTTCGCTTTTTTCACTGCCACACTACAGTACCCTCCTTCATACTGCAACGGAGTCGACGTGCTAATTTCCTATGAGGCCGTCAACATGCTCCCATAGTTCATATTTAGCTGCAGAAATTCTGCAAGGCTGCAAGACAGTGAGAGAGGGAGAGAACATGCCCGCGTTGCAATATCGAATGAAAGAAAAAGAGGTACACCGCATAATCTGGAAGACTGCTTCCTGGCTCGCCGAGTTCCTCCCTTACATACGTGAAAACGGTGTCATGCTAGTGCAGCCACGATCTCGCTTCGACTCTCGGGTAGATACCAACGAAAGTGGAAGCGATTGAAGTGATGAAGCCCTAGCATCTTCGCCCGGAGGACTTCCAGGAGGTAGCCGTCTACGGAATTTGCATCAGAGTGTGGCCGCACAACCTATCCAAGCACGACCAAGAGTTCGGTCAAAGGACCCCTTCATAGCCGGCCAGTCAGTGGTAGCCAGCCCGGTCGATACGCTTGTATTACATTGCTTAGTGAGGTTGATCGATCCCTAAACGAGGCCGGACTGAGCCAGCCTTGTCCGTCCTGATCCTGCTGTGCCCATCCCAGTCGATACGTGAGCAATCCATTGAATACTGAGGTGGAAGATACCCTCCACTGTGACCGATCTGAGCCAGCCGCACTGCGCTCGAGTACGCCAATATAATCGAATGGCATGCGGCCGACAAACTAGGGACAGGTGTAGAACGGCGTAGGATCACTAGGTACAGGATAAAACGGCTCAGTCCGGCTCTAAAACGACCATGACGGGCCAAAAGCGAGTTACCAACCCCCAAGCTCTATCGATGCTTCACATTCGATCGCGGTGATCCACCGTTGATGCCTAAATTGCTTTCGTCCACAAAACACTCACCGGATGGTGTTTTGTTGACAATCACCTCACATGTAGTTAGGCACAAATGATGACCACGGGTGCAGTCTGATTGAACCCATAAACAATCAGTAAATTTTGTCGCTGCGCTGCGGCAGTCACAGAGCGTGTGAAGGTTACTAATCAACACGAATCTCTGCGACACCGAAGGAAGATCAGTCAGGTGTCCTGATGTTCGTACAACTCTAGTACTGCAGGTGTTCCAAAGCCAATGTATCTCTGGTCACGCAGACCAAGCTACAGTAGGCCAAATGTTTCAGATCACCGCGCGCGGCTCCTCTGCGACGTTGCGCCCTTCGATTCAACGTCTCACTCGTCAGTCTCGTCCCTCCTGCCCTCGCGAGTGGTCGTGGATCATTAGTCTCTCGTTAACCGTGGTCCCGCGCGCAGTGGCGTCCTGTTTGCGCCCGACGACTCCACAACAAGCTGCCATCTACAGCTCCTGACTCTACTCAACGCCCGACGTCATCATGGACCGTCTTCTCGGCGCTAGTCATTCAGGTAGCCCTATTCCCTTAAGCTCTGAGAGTTGTTGTTCTGGTTCAAACCCTTTTTAGCTTAGCGCCTGGGTTATTTCTGTCACAAATAGTAGGATGTGTCTATTTATTGTTTGTGTCATCCTACTATATATATTTTGGTAAATTTGTGTGTGCGTGTGTGTGTTTATGTATGTGTGCGTTTCTCTGTGTGTTTGTTTGACCGTTTATTCGGCTTGACTTTCAAGACGGGCAACCTTACGGGTACGGGCTCAAGAGCGCGCAGAACGCCGTAGAAAGTGTGTGGGACCCAAGTGGAAGTGCGTAGGACGCCGTAGAAAGTGTGCGGGACCCAAGGTAGAGTGCGCCGGACGCCGAAAAAGTGTGTGGGACCCAAGTGGAAGTGCGTAGGACGCCGTAGAAATGTGCGGGACCCAAGGTAGAATGCGCCGGACGCCGTAGAAAGTGTGCGGGACCTTAGGTAGAGGGCGCCGGACGACGTAGAAAGTGTGCGGGACCCAAGGTAGAGTGCGCCGGACGCCATAGAAAGTGTGCGGGATCAAAGTGGGAGTGCGCAGGACGCCGAAGAAAGTGTGCGGGACCCAAGTGGAAGTGCGTAGGACGCGGTAGAAAGTGTGCGGGACCCAAGTGGGAGTGCGCAAGACGCCGAAGAATGTGTGCGGGACCCAAGTGGGAGTGCGCAGGACGCCAAAAAAAGTGTGCGGGACCCGAGTGAGAGTTCGCCGGACGCCGTAGAAAGTGTGCGGGACCCGAGTGAGAGTGCGCCGGACGCCGTAGAAAGTGTGCGGGACCCGAGTGAGAGTGCGCCAGACGCCGTAGAAAGTGTGCGGGACCCGAGTGAGAGTGCGCCAGACGCCGTATAATGTGTGCGGGACCCAAGTGGGAATGCGCAGGACGCCGTATAAAGAGTGCGGGACCCGAGTGAGAGTGCGCCGGACGCCGTAGAAAGTGTGCGGGACCCGAGTGAGAGTTCGCCGGACGCCGTAGAAAGTGTGCGGGACACGAGTAAGAGTGCGCTGGACGCCGTGGAAAGTGTGCGGGACCCGAGTGAGAGTGCGCCGGACGCCGTAGAAAGTGTGCGGGTCCCGAGTGGGAGTGCGCCGGACGCCATAGAAAGTGTGTGGGACCCGAGTGAGAAAGCGCCGCACGCCGTAGAAAGTGTGCGGGACCCAAGGTAGAGTGCGCCGGACGCCGTAGAAAGTGTGTGGGACCCAAGGTAGAGTGCGCCGGACGACGTAGAAAGTGTGCGGGACCCAAGTGGGAGTGCGCCGAACGCCGTAGGAAGTGTGCGGGATCTAAGTGGGAGTGCGCAGGACGCCGTAGAAAGTGGGCGGGATCTAAGTGAGAGTGCGCCGGACGCCGTAGAAAGTGTGCGGGACCCGAGTGAGAGTGCGCCGGACGCCGTAGAAAGTGTGCGGGACCCGAGTGAGAGTGCGCCGGACGCCGTGGAAAGTGTGCGGGACCCGAGTGAGAGTGCGCCGGACGCCGTAGAAAGTGTGCGGGACCCGAGTGGGAGTGCGCCGGACGCCATAGAAAGTGTGTGGGACCCGAGTGAGAAAGCGCCGCACGCCGTAGAAAGTGTGCGGGACCCGAGTGAGAGTGTGCCGGGCGCCATAGAAAGTGTGCGGGACCCGAGTGAGAGTGCGCCGGACGCCGTAGAAGGTCTGCGGGACCCAAGTGGGAGTGCGCCGGTCACCGTAGAAAGTGTGCGGAACCCGAGTGAGAGTGCGCCGGACGCCGAAGAAAGTGTGCGGGACCCGAGTGAGAGTGCGCCGGACGCCGTGGAAAGTGTGCGGGACCCGAGTGAGAGTGCGCTGGACGCCGTAGAAAGTGTGCGGGACCCAAGTGGGAGAGCGCCGGACGCCGTAGAAAGTATGTGGGACCCGAGTGAGAAAGCGCCGGACGCCGTAGAAAGTGTGCGGGACCCGAGTGAGAGTGTGCCGGACGCCGTAGAAAGTGTGCGGGACCCAAGTGCGGAGAGCGCCGGTCGCCGTCGAAACTGTGCGGGACCGAAGTGGGAGTGCGCGGGGCGCCGCATAAAATGTGTGAGACCCGAGGGAGATCGCGCCGTAGGAAGTAAGTGAGACCCAAAAGGGAGCGCTGGACGCCGTAGAAAACGTGTGAGACTCAAGAGAGAGAGAGCGCGTTACTACAGAATCACTATGTGCGTCTAAAAGAGAGCGTACACCACTCCTTTCTTCAGGTCTCCTACCCTTCACCACTCAATTCAACTGCTTAGCTGTTTATATGCACTAACTTTTCTAAATCGGGTTTATATACGATGAAAATAAGAGTTAATCAAAATCTGCATCCATGAAACACAAACATCATTCTACTTCATTTGGCAATAAAAGTAGCAGGGGGTCGATTGATCATGAAAACGTTTAGTAAATTCCAAACAGCGGTTGTCCTTATCATGACAAAAATTAAGATAAATCAAAGGCCACTCCAGGATCTTATAAAACGGAAGAACGACCGGTGTGTCACGGTACAGATAAGGAGGTAAACGGGCGTAGCAAGGTTTGGAATGCTTTGTGATTCCCGATGGTTTAAGTGTTGCCGCCCAAACCAGCTTATGGGCCGGCGCAGGAAGAAAGAAAGCACCGAGTTATTTGCCCGATACCCAAGATGAGGGCGAAGCCGGCGAATGGGCCGGCGCAGCCGTGCCCCAGCGGCAGAGGCCGGCGTCAGCCGCCCCACGCCGCTGGTTGTTTTATAGCCAAAGACGGCAGTTATCGAGACATGGTGTACTGTTGTGTATGAAGTATCTTTTTGCGTCAAGCGCATTCAGCGCAGGGTATCGATTGAAGCTGTGGAAGGCGGAATTGCAAGAAGTGTTTGTGAAGTCTTCTGATGATACCCTGAGGGCGGCTTCGGGACGCAGTCCCCTTGCCCACCGATGTTACTAGGCAAACGCCTTGAGAGAGGGTTCCGCGTCGCGACGCCTAGCGTCGATGCAGGAGAACAGGAGAGTCTGCACGTAACTTTTGAGCATGACCAACTTCATAGTAAAACAACTAGGTGGCGTTGACTATGCTTCTTACGTATCATGCCTCTTGGTAACATAGTAGAATAGAGCCTTCAGGTGGATTCCGAGCGCATCATCCGTTACCCGACGGATCTAGCATATCCGTTTTACTATTCGTCATTCAAATATTTTAGGATCAGATTACGGATAAAACGGATAACACACGGAGGCGCTCTCGGTCAGCGCTTAGCCAACTAGCCGACCTGCTGTCGGTTAATCGTTATCCACCTTTTAAGATAGACCCAAATAGCTTCCCTGACACGACGCTCACGCCTCTTATGTCAGACTTTCACTAACAAGTTACGTGCGGAGTCACATATGTGACAATAACACTAGACACTTTGACAACAGCTCATTATGATTGAGGAGAAGACTAACTCAGAAAAGCGACTGTACAAAAAAACAAAAAAAAGGTAAAAATGAAAAAGGCTCAGACCAGATGTGTTTTGTTTACAAAAACATACTGTGGCTAATGCTAGAGACTTCTGAAGAGTATCAATTTACTCGACTCGACGAAAAACATCCGTCGCGCCACCGCAGGATAAATCGAATTGCTCAGGAGGTGGGGAAGGGTTGGGGTGAGGCGAAACCGCATAAACAACAATATGACGTCCAGAAACCATCACAAATCCGCCTGCTGCTGGATCCGTCTAGATGACAAGTCTAGGAACATGCATGCTAGCGGTAAGAGCAAGAGGAGGGGGCTGCAAAACAATCGTCTATCGCCCATTAAATTGGCCCTATTGCTGGCTACACGATGTCTGGGAGCAACATCAATCAAATGTGAAACACGATAAACATCAGCGAGACACCAAAATGCACGAAAAGGCATAGTCTGCTCCTATGGAAGAGACAGCCGCACGCAGCTGAGGGGCGCGCGTGTGGAATGGCCTCCATCGTTTAATCGATAATAATCATCTTTACCAGTGATCCCACTGTTTGCGTGGCTGGCTCTTCCGCAGAAAGCTCAGGCGGTACATGTATTGTTTCCGAAAAATGAAGATATCGAAAGAAGTCCGTTAAATCAATAAAAAAAGATTTTAAAACAAGAAAAAAAAAACAAAAAACGGCGGAAAAAACTTGCAGCGGTAGTACATATTCACAGAAAGCGGCTGAAGAGCGAACAGAGTAGGCGCCTGCAACAGACCGGGATTACTATAAATAGGATTCCATAAAGACATATTCGACCGAGACATTGCAAGCAGAAGAGGATCTAATGGCAGCTGACGTTATTCATCAAAAGAAAATGGTATTATTTACACAAAAAGCTAACTACATTTCTCGATTTGATTTACCCCGGAATCATACTTTTCGCGGCGAGCGGCAGCGACAGTGCACACCAGGAATATCGATTTTGGGTCGATATGCATAACAAACATTGCGCCGCGTCGCCAGTCGCGGAAAGTATGATCCTTACGTGGGGAAGACGCGCTTATGCCTAATGCATACTTCCCGCGGCGAGCGACGCGACATAATGTTTGTCATCTATATCGACCTAAAATCGATATTGCTGATACGCACTGTCGCGGTCGCACGTCGCGGGAAGTATGCACTAGACCTTACCCCCTCCCGGCAGTCTCATTGTCAGAGGCAAGGCGACCGCTCGTGCCGGCTGCAGGGTCCCTGCAGAAATGCCATCCCCCCACGCAGTGAACTGCATCAATAATTTTTTTTTCCGAAGAAACTAGAACAGAAAGTAAAATGATAACATGAACTATTGAGACAGTCATGTTCGGGAGAGAATAGTCACGAAATCAGAAAAAAATATGATCAAACAAAAATATTTTCCATTCAGCAAACATCGAGCATACGTCGACCACTGACGTCGACAAAGTACGAGGAAGCAGAGATAACATGGGAACTATGCATGCGGAACGGGGATGTGCGTGATAGAAATTGAGTAAATTGCTAGTAGTTGGTGATTCAATGAGCTCCGTCCCTCGTTTGTGGGTAGTTGAAAGCCTAGAATTTGACGGCGAGCACTGTTTGAGAGAGTGTTGCCCGAATATTCGTTTACTCGAATAATATTCGAATATTTAAAGAAGTGCATTATTTGTATATTCAGCAAGATAGCATCCCATTTTGTACTGATTTCCAGCGCGGCAAAGATCGATATTCCGTGTGCCCAGTTGAGTTGGGCTGGATAAAATCGAGCAAGGCCTAACAAAAATTATCGAATGACTAAATAGAATCGAAAGCATTTCTTTCATCGATTCGAATAAATATTCGCAAAATTAATCAGAATATTCGAACATATAAAATTGACTTTTTAATTTTTTCCCAAATAATGCATCAATAACTCAGATAATTTTTTCAGTGACTGAATATTCAAGAATCGATATCCGAAAATCGAGTAATTTAAATCGACGAAAAAATTGAATAACCATAGAACCAAATTTCCAATAACGCGTTTCAAAGAATTTCCAATGGTTCGATAAATTTAAATGAGGCTCCTCAAAATGCAAATTCCCTAATGAATCTATGATTCGAAAAAGCTAATAATTTTGAATTTCCGAATAGATTGAATCTCCAAAAGAAAACAATGATTTAATTTCCTGGAACAATCGAATATTCGAAAAAAAAACAAAAATCGAAAGTCAGAAATAAATCGAATATTTGAAGATTGGGACATTATTCACCAGCAATTATCCGATCCAAACCCAATTGTGGTGGGCAGCGATTGAATATAGTTTCAGTATGCACAAACTAGAAATTCAAAGTACTATCCATATCAAAAAGAAATTCCCGTCCACAGTTGAGGATACTCTGAGAGTTTTGAACAGAAACCAGCCGCGAAATGCCTGCTTGCCGCGTAATACCCGCCAAATAATTCCCGCCGCAGAATAGCCGCGATATAGCCGAGAAATAGCCGCTAAATAACGCTCGCCGCAGAATAGCCGAGAAATCATTGTCTCCGGGTAGGTATACGGCGCATTCCAGAGGCATGATTCAGATGTCAACACCTCCGTCGCTTCAACTACCTAATTTTGAGGTGCTTGGACCTCGCTCTGCCTCTAGAGGCCCGTCCCCAACCGCAGGTGGCCTCGGATGGCAGCTCGGCGAGCCGGCGGAGGTTGCGTCTTTGCAACTTTTGATTACTTCTCGTTATTTTTTGGTTCTATCTCGGCTGTTTCTCAGATTCTTCTTGTGTGTTTCGCGAAAAGCCGAGAAATAGCCGCGACATATCCGGGAAACGGCCCACACGGAGCTGCTGCGGAGCCTGGTGGGCTATTTCTCGGCTATTACTCGATCGAAACGGTCAGGGTAACCGGGAAGTTGCCCACCAGGCTCCGCAGCGGCTCCTGCTGGGCTATTTCCCGGCTATTTCGCGGCTATTTCTCGGCTTTTCACGGAAAGGGCAAGAAGTAGCCGAGAAATATTCAGAAGTAACGCAGGGTCACAAATCGCGGGGCCCCGGCACGATCATCCCTGAGCTCTGTGCTACAAAAGTGGTTGTCTGCAACTGCGGACATAAATTTCACTTTGATATCGACAGCGAAGCAAACCAATTCGAGCGACCAAAATTATTTGGCAATGATAGGGTTCGTTCAAGAGAATATTTTGAACAAAACTAGAGATAAACATGCAGTTTTTGCGCATTGGAAGAGAGATAGAAAAGAAAACTGACCAAGGTTTAAGCAAAAACAGATTCCACATTTACTGTGAATTAGGGGCCTTGAAACCAATATTCAGAATAAAATCAAACAGTCTTCAAGTTTTAATTGAAAATCAAAAGGTTCGAGAACTATTCCAACATTTGTGGCGAGAGAACGGCAAAAAACGAGCCAGAAATAGCCATGTATGGCCGCAAAGCTTCAACGTGCCATGCCCGGCCCGCCCACTTACTCAACGGCCATCGAGGAAGCGGGCGTGGCGAGCATGCCGATTTCAAGTTTCGCGAGCGTATAAGACCACTCTTTGATAGTTTTTAGCAGTTTTTTTGCATTTTTTCTGCAAAGAATCTCGAAACGTTCGATTTCAAAGCTCGTCCAGGATCTGTTCCAGAAATCGCGGAATTTCTGGTCCCATTCAAAAAGGATTTCAGAAGCAAGAAGCAAAGAGATCCGTAAGGGATGAATCGGAATATAACCCAAGATTCGGTAATCAATAGTGCAGGGAAATGAATTCGAACACGGCAAACAATTTCGAAACACACAAAAAAGCCTTCGCCTGCTTTTTGCAACATTAGAACAGGAACGAAAAGCGGTTTCGCCACGAAGTCAGAGACGACCATCGCCTTGTGCAGGCGTCCGTTGCTGATCATGTGATAGGCCACCGCCAGGAGGGTGTAAATTCGGTCGATAGCCGGCCGGCGTGGGCAAAGTATCAGTAAACACTGGACTTGCAATAGACTGACTGCCCACTTGCTGATGGCAAAAACATTCATGAAACTGCGGTAAACACAGGAATTCTTCCAGTACTTTCCAACTGTGACGTAATACATTATAGAAGCTTAACTGATATGCCACCACATGGTTCCAGTATGTAAAAAATGTAATCCCCAACATTGATAACAATCCACTTTTGCAGCTGGTGTGTCGTGATCGTGCAGGTGTCTAAGACGATTTACAGTCGACACGGATCGCACTGGCCGGTTTCTGAGAAAAATTAAAACAATTCACTCGCAACATAAATGTAAGTTACTTGAATGTCTCAAGTAACTTACATTTATATTTAATGTACCATACATTTATATAACATGTAACTTAAATTTGTATTACATAGAAGTTACATTTATGTTGCATGCTACTTACGCGTATAGATTCATCGTGGGTGGCCATTTCGCAACGCATACGACACGCGACGCAGACAACGCGTCCACGCAAAGCGAATCGTTTTGAAATTGATGAAATTGGAAATTTTTAAATGTGATCTACAAATTGAAGTTTTCAAATTCCCGTACAATGCACTTTAAATGCACAGATTTTTACAACATTGCTTATCGGATGGTACTGGGAAGCCGCTGTGCTCCAATTCGGGATTCCTCCAATTAGAAAAACTCAAATAAGATCTATAGGTTGAAATTTTCAAACTTCCAAAAAATGCAATCAAAATTCCCAGATTTTTACAACAGTGAGGTTCGGATGCAACTGGGAAACTGCTATGATTCGATTCGGGATCGCTCAATTTAAAAATTTTAAAGTGTGATCTACGAATTGAATTTTTCCAATTTCGTAAAGTGCACTTTAAATTCCCAGATTTTTACATCACTGAGGTTCGGATACGAATGGAAAGCTGCTGTTCTTTGATTCGAGATTGCTCAATTTGAAAAAAATTAATGTGATCTACACGCTGAAATTTTCTAACTCTCAAAATTTCAACCTGTAGATCACATTTGAGTTTTTCTAGATTGAGGAATCCCGAATTGGAGTCCATGGGCTTCCCAGTACTATCCGATAAGCAATGTTTCAAAAATCTGGGCATTTAAAGTGCATTGTACGGAAATTTGAAAACTTCAATTTGTAGATCACATTTAAAAATTTCCAATTTCATCAATTTCAAAACGATTTGTCATTCCAGGTGCCTTTGGCGAATCTTGAAATTTTTCAAATCTGAATGTAACATTTCGAAAATTTGATGTTCATTGAAGCTTCCAAGATCAGAGGCCTGAGGCCAATGAAGCTCCACGCACAAATTCAGCTTCTTTGATATCAAGGGAGCTCCATAACGGAGGCTCATGGCGTTCGGTCGCGGCTCTCACCGCGGGCGCGGCGAGGCGATCTGCAGGCGCGGCCGCAGTCAGCGGAGGGCGGGGCTGAGATACTGTAGTGACAGCTGGCAGCCTGTCCGCGGATAACGGCGGCGAGCCCTTTTGGGCGCACTAAGTCCGTACCCCACCATCGATTTGTTGCATGTAACTTGAATAACCTGAGATAGGTTGCAAGTAAGTTAAATCTGCTCAGATATGTTACAAGTAACTTGTTTTCATTTTTCTGAGGTTGGTCCCTCTTCACGGTGCACTCAGAAAAATGAAAACAGGTTTTTACTATAAATTTTTATCACATGTAAGTTTAACTTATAAATGTTATATGTAACCTACACTTATATACTCGCCATGGGTGGCCATTACGCGACGCATACAACGCATCCGCACGCGGTCCAGCCGACACGCGACAAGGAAAACGCTCTGCGAGGCTTTTTATAGGGTAATTACTCTCAGATTTCGTTAAATATTACCATGTACTAGGAATATCGGAAAGTAATGTCGTTTCTGAGCATGACAATACTTGATTGTCATTTATCGGCTCATTGTTTAATATGTATTTAAAGACTTCTCTACTTATAGAGAATTGAGTTACTTTTTTCTGCTAATTTTGGGTAAAATAGCCAGTCAAATACCAGAAGAGATACACATCCGGCATCGCATGCTTTTTGAGTTTCGCAAGGAAGGTGAAGCTACGGTTGCTAAGAAAAACATTTGCGCAGTTTATCCGAATGCATTAGATATTCGTAAATGCCAAATCTGGTCATCCAAGTTCAAATCTGGCAGTTTTGATCTTTCCGACTCGTCTGGATCAGGGGCGGCATGCATAAGGCCCCTTTCAGAGTTTGATCGCTGTGCGACGCGATGGGGATTATAACCATGAGCATCGATCGAGATCGCGTAGCACGTCGATCTGCATTCAAAACTTGCCTTCGCGTCGCACAGCGATCGAACTTGAAAGATGCCTAAACGCTGCGAAGAAGGTCATGGAGCCGCTTCGCGTCCTATGAGCGCAGCGTCGAGCCACGGGACGGAAATGACGAAAAAAGTGCCCGAAAGCGACTGGGATTAGAAAAAATGCAGCTTGGCGTAGAGTTTGCTGTAGTAGGTGCATTTACGTCCGCGACACACCAATATACGCCAAGCACTTCAGGGCCGTCACGTGGCTTGACGCTGCGCACACAGGAAGTGGAGCGGCTCCCTCTGGCCTTCTTCGCAGCGTACATGCACGCCGCTTCAGGAAGACCATCAAGGTTAGACAACGGCGCTTTAAAGGTGGAAGTGAAAGCCAATTCGTGTCAGATGATCAAGGAATTGTCAAATAGTTTTAACCTATCTTAATAATGATGGGGAATACATCAGTGCTTAGAAAGAAAGACTCGTTGAAAATATGTGTTTGTAGTTAGCGTAAGAAAACGGCATCACTTTCCCGTCACCCTATCACTCAGAAAACCGCCGCATCCAATGCGTGCCGAATATGCATTCAGCTCGAGTGATCACATCCATCGAAAGGCTTTTTCGCAGGCGCATGTGCTCCAGACAGCAGCACGTGCTGCAAAATTTTAGCGCAGGAGCACGTGCTGCGAAAGTTTATAGCAGGGGCACGCGGTGCACGATAGCATAGCGCTATCGTAGCAGCACACCGTCACGCGACGCGGCCGCAACACCCACATGCGACGCGGCCAACTCGCTGAGCACAATCTGGGGCTGCCAGCGGTTGGACAAGGTCTCCAGCGGCGGGGTGTGCCAAGTACCCCAAACTTGGGTAATTAAACCGACGACACTATCGGCATCTCAGTCCCTCCTCAAGAGTGCGTCGTATACTTCCATTTTTTGGAAAATCATTTTGTCATCGAGTTGAATGTGTACTTTTTGATGGGGCACATGCTGTAATTTGAAACACAATAGGAGAACGTGCTCTCCTAGCAGCACGTCCCCTTACTGTGCTTGAAACCGCTTTGTCTTCGAGTTGGATGCATATTTGACACGCATTGAATGCGGCGATTGTGTGAGTAGGTCCCTTATTCCATAACGAGCAAAAAGTAAGTCTGAGTCTTATGTAAGTCCTGTGTGCTCGCTACTCTCTTTATGTAGCCATACACCTATCACCTAGGCCAGTTTCATGCAATAAACAATGCAACACAATAACTCAGGCAACCGCCGCATTCAATGCGTGTCGAAAATGCATTAAACTCGGAGACAAGGTGGTTTCGAGCACAGTCAGGGAACGTGCTGCTTGGGGAGCACGTGCTCCTATTGTGTTTCAAATTACAGCACGTGCCACAACAAATAAGCCGTCCAATGAGCGAATGATGCACATTCAACTCGATGACAAAACGATTGTCCAAAAAAGGAAACTATACGATGCACTCCTGAGACGGAACTGGGAGATCGGCAGCTTCGCCGGTTCAATTATCCAAGTTTGAGGTACTTTACCCGCCCGGCCGCTGGAAGCCTCTTGCCATCGCTGACGGCCCCAGATGGTGCTCGGCGGCGTGCCAGCCCCGTCGCGTCTGTGTGCTGCTACGATGGCGCGTTACTACCTTGCAGCACGTACTCCTGCGATTGGATTTTACGGCATATGCTCCTTCTATATAATTTTGTAGCACGTGCTGCTGTTTGGAGCACGTGCCCCTGTGATGAGCCCTTTCGGTGGGTGTGGTCACTCGAGTTAAATGCATATTCGACACGCATTGAATGCGGCGGTTTTCTGAGAATATATGTAGCCTACATTTCACGGAACTCGTGGCTGTTTATACGTAAGACTAATTCTTTTAGTTCACGTCGGAAGTTCCCCGCTCACTAACCGGTGAGAACGACCTACGACCTACGGAGGACAAAGGACACTCCAACCGGGAAGTTGTCAAACAATAGCGCAAATAAAAAGTGAGAAAGGGTAGAGGCAATTGGAACATATTGAAGAATGATCGCCCAAATCGGAATTGAAGGGAGCACATGCTACCGTAGTTCGTCTCCGAGGAAATTCCATTCCGAATGAACCTAAAGAGAAGAAACGCGTTACCCATTTTGAACGAAGAGGATCAGCATCAGACCATTTCTTTCCTGAAGGTTTGGGAATACTGCTTCGAAGGGAAATTAATGACTCTCTTCCTTGCCAGTCACAGAGTAAAGGGCTCTGCAGAGTCGCGCCGCCCAGCGGCATGCCGCCGAGCGAGAGGATTGGGGCGTGGCCAAAACCTGACGCGGCGGCGCGCTTCGATGCCTCGCAGAGTGGCGGCGTTGCCTCCGTCGTTCTTCATTTTCATCCGTTACGTACAACCTCATTCGTTCCACGCCAAAGTTCGAATTTTTTGGATTTCGATTTCATCATTTCAAAAAAAAATTGAAGGATACGCTCTCAGAAACCGGAAACATAAAATCTTGTGGCTTTGTTAATAAGGAAATTTTCGTGAGAACCTATATTATCACAAAAAATATAACTAATGAAATCAATTACATTGGGGTGTGAATTGGAATAGATCACATAAATACCCACGAACGAATGAAAAAGTGTTCAAGGGTTTATGGAAAGGTGCTATTTAATACCTTAAATGAGAACAAAAAAAATCGCATGGATGACTAAACAATGAAAAAAAACATTGAAACGTTCGATAGCGGCACTCCTCCAGACCATTCCTCGCCGCCGCCCGCTGGCGGCGTCGCTGCGGGAGCCGCTGCTGTCGCGGCGACGAAAACACTCTGCGAGGTACCCGCGTCGCTGCCCTCGCCCGTTGCGTGGCGCCCCCCCCCACTCTCCATCATTGCCCCGCCGCAGCGAGACTGGCCGCGGCGCAACTCTGCAGACCCCTTAAAGGCAGTGTTCACGATGAAAATCGTTTCTCTGTTTTTCTGCCTATCTTGAAAACGGTCCCATGCTGATTCCAATGATGTCTCTGGAAGCGCACAAGACCCCCTAGAAACGGAGTTATGGTCCCTCAAAGATTAAGCCAAGGAAACATGGTGGACGAGTTGTCCGAGGCTTGTAACTTCCGTCTTTTGCAGCCGATCTATGCGAGCTGACCTGAGTAAAGAGAGAAGCTGAGAATGAAGGGAAGAACGGGGCTAATGATTGAAAATCATCGCTCATCTCACGATCTCGAGCATTCATTTGTTCACGTCAGTGGGCGTGTGATGCGCTTTTGGGGTTTTCAATGCGCTCGAAGTTGCAACTTCGGGCTCTTTTGGAGCTCTTCCTGGCTCGTTTTCATGCGTTCTTTCGACGTTAACGTTACAGAGTGTCCCTCCACTACCCAATCCTAGTGGAATTTCGAAAACTTTTTTCATCGTGAACACTGCCTTTAAAGGCAAGGTCCGGTCAGGTTTTGACACCACCGAAATTCGGATTAGATAGATTGTGCTGGTCTAGCTAAACACTGTCCTAAATTTTCACAAACTCTAAGCCCGTATTTCTGGAGAAAACAGCCTGAAAGTCTGGGATTACGGTATTTACAGCATGATAATCATGGCTGGAATGACCGATAATTACACAGCACTTTTGAAGAATGCGTGGACAACCGCTAAAATATGGACGATGGCCACACTTTTCTGACTTTTCTGGATCATCGGCTCACGGATCACGGAAGTGGCTGGAATAACTTGGAGAAGACCGGTTTTAACGCAGTTTTCGCATGTTCCTTAGGACTACCTGTACCATGAGCACAAATTCAGCGGAAAATCTCAGAATCGAAATTCTGCCCGAACCCTGCCTTTAAGGCCGGGATCATAAAGTGTGCCCGAATGAGAATGGCGGCCCACGCAACCGGCGTGCTTGGCAGGCGGCCGTCGCATGTGCCGCCCTCGGACGAGTGTTGGATTTCAACAACGGCCGTCCCCTCTCCCCCATCTACAGAGCTGATTGATCGGCGCAGTGCTTGCTGCCAGCCGGTGCCGGCCCCGTTCGTAGTCGATGTCGGTGGGGACTTTTCGCATGCTCGTCCGCGAGCGGCGAACGCGACGGCCGCATGCCAAGCACGCCGGCCGCGTGGGCAGCCATTCCCATTCGGACGCACCTTACTTCCAGCGATGAGCAACGCGACGCAATATTCACCATCAATACCGACCAGAAATTGATTTCTCTGCTATGCGTTGTCGTTGTCGCTGGTGGAGAAAAGTATGATCCCTTCCTAACAGCATACATATCTAATTTCCGACCAGACTGACCTAGTCGGATATGCAAATTTGATTTATTTTATCTTAAGTCGCAAGGGTTGAGGCCATTTGATACAGGAAAAAAAGCTATCAACTCAGAATAGGTCATTGCTTAAACTAGAAAGTCCAGATGTGAAAAGCTTGAAAGAAAAATCGCACTGTTTTAGTCGGGGCTATGGGAGGGGGAAGGGTTAGGCAGGGAAAAGAAACTGAACTGGCGACTATGTCTGGCATCGTGTATTTCAAGATGACGGTTAAAGAAGCAATCGGATAGACAGTGACAGCTACAATCTCAGACAATCAGGCGGAACGACCGCGGGAGAGAAATACCGTTTCGTACCGACCGCAAGCCACTATCGTACTGACCGCCGGCGAAAAATGCATTTCGTACCGAGCGCGCGCATTTGCGTACTCACCGCGCACGAGAAATAGTTCTCGCGGTCGATACGCCTAGGCTCCCCACCAACTGCTCGCAAACTTTAATAACTGCGCGCATTCATCCATGCACGCGGTCAGTACAAAATATGCCTTTTTCACCGCGGTCGGTACGCAAGTGCGCGCGTTCAGAACGCAAGAAAACTGGCATATGAGGCTGGTTTCTGGATCCACGCGGTCGGTATTCAACTTGCCCGCGGTCGGTCCACCCCATTGTCTGAGATAGTGAGGTTATCAAAGGGTGTGACGGTGACGTGAGATTAAACTGCGAGTTCGAAGGATAGCATACAATACAGAAGTTGGTGAAATACCGTACAACGCAGGTTCCGCGGTAGTTCTCAATGAACTAAAGATATCTAGGCTAGCTCATAAACAGCATAAACCTGACTAACAAGGGAACCACAATAAGTCATAGTGACCATTCCAAATGAAATGTACTTTTCTAGAACCATTTTCGGTCGAAAAGTCCGAATATGCCCATCGCAGCTGCCTAGACCCACTCTGAAAAAAGTTATAAGCATTTTTTCTCTGATTTTCGTACTTGCTGTACCCCCCAAAAAGCGCATTATTTTTACGAAAATCCGGAAACGGACCTCATAATCGTGTTCAGCGCCAAAACTACCCCACTAAGCAAAGTTAGGTTGAAGGAACATTTTCCAAACTTTGCGCAGACTAACAGCTCAGACAGTAGTTGCGGGCGGATGGCTGGCTTTTGGCGGGCGGATCGACATCTCCCCTCTCTATCCGCCCGGCAGTAGCCAGCGACCCGCCCGGCAGTAGCAAGCCATGCGCCCGGCAGTAGCCAGCGATCCGCCCGCCAGTAGCCAGCGATCTGCCCGCCAGTAGCCAGCGATCCGCCCGGCAGTAGCCAGCGATCCGCCCGGCAGTAGCCAGCGAGCCGCCCGCCATTAGCCAGCGATCCTCCCTCGGTGCCACATGTTGGTTTCCGGTGGTTCCCATCACGGTCTCCGCGTGCGGGGCCACCCCCCCCTCCCTAGCCGTGGGGACCATCCCCTCAGCTGACAAAAATTATCCTTCAGCCTCTGAGTGATCCTTCAGAGATGACTTTAGGCCACCATTCAGGATCGGCCTCGAAATGCCGAGTGAGCAGTCAGTGCGATGGAGCGCCTTTTATACCCTTCGGTTTGTTTACTCTCAGCGTGATACTGATAACAGAGGAGAACTTGTCAATGATTGACAAGTTTCACCGTGTAAAACTTGAGCGGGCGGATCGCTGGCTATCAAAACCCTTGCGGGCGGATCGCTGACAAGTTGCGGGCGGATCGCTGCATCTCATAGCTGAGCGGGCGGATCGCTGGCAGGTTGCGGGCGGATCGCCGCTCCAGAGCTTGCCGGCGATCCGCCCGCTAGCGTGATCAACTTTCCCAGGTGCCGCTATCCGCCCGCCAAAACGCAGCGATCCGCCCGCTGAGACGACGAGAGGCAGCGATCCGCCCGCCGAGGCCACGATGAGCAGCGATCCGCCCGCAACTTGCCGGCGTACCGCCCGGAGAGGCCTTGATTGCCAGCGGTCAGTCCGCACCTACTGTCTGAGATCGTTTTCGACTTGTACGGATTTTCGGTTGGGCGTTTATTTATAATACCAATTACAGGGCTCTCGAAGCGTTTTAGAAAAACATTCCAGATTTGACTAAAAATTTGCTCTGGAGAGTTATTTGGGGTGCTGATCACGAATCTGAAATTCAATTATCGATTTTCCGAAGTTTTCGACTGTATTCGTTCACAGATTCCCATCGGGGGAGAATTTGATGGTAAATCGCGACTTTTGGCGATTTGCGGAGTTCTTCAATAGAATATGCTCAACTTATTTCTCTGGGGGTCACTTGGAGTGCTGAACACGAATCTGATGTCGGTTTATCGATTTTTGGCAGCTTACGGTAGATTACGGTGGGTATACGGTGGTTTGGTCAAAGTCTCAGATTTGTCTAAAAGTTCCTATGTGGGGGTTATTTGGGGTGCTGAATACGAATTTGATGTTCATTTGTCGATTATCGTAATATTGAGGTAGGTTTTGCCTCCTAAATGGCGTGTTACCTACCGTAACCTACAGTAAACCTTAAAATTTGGGCAAGCAAACCCCAAATTCGTGTTCAGCACCCCATATTACCCCTACACACATGTTTTTAGCAAAATCAGGAGAAAAATTTAGAAACACCCTAAACATTCCATGGGAGGTACCCTTACCTTGCCGCGAAGCTTTAAAAAACGCTCATAACTTTTTTCAGAGAGGGTCTAGGCAGCTGCGATGGGCATATTCGGACTTTTCGTCGGAAAATGGTTCTAGAAAAGTGCATTTCATTTGGAATGGTCACTATGACTTATTGTGGTTCCCTTGTAAGCTGCTGTATAACATTGATAGTCAGAGTTCACTGTAGTGCCTTTCACTGCAATTTACTTCCATAATAATCACCAATGGAAAATACGTGAATAGGAGATGCTGAGCCTAAAGGATAAAACGAAAGCATTAAAGCATCTCAAAACTCAATCACAAAAAAGATGGTCAGAACTGAGCATAATTCCGTGGCAGGATTCAGCGCGGGGTGCAGAGCTCCACAGTAGGAATCAGAACTGTTGAGGGGTGTGAGCTTGGTTGAACACATTTTCGGCGGAGCTGCGACCCCCCCCCGCTGGCCTAAATTCTTAAGGAAGTTCCAAATTTTTTACGTCCTCCGCAGATACAGCTGTTCTCGCGGATCAATCTTACTACCAGAAAGCGACCTTTACTGCCCTATTTCAGCTTACCGACTGATAGTTTAAAGAAAATCTACTTTGGCTCCAAAATTTTTACAACCAACCCCCCCCCCGTTGCCCGAGCCGTAACTCTGCTTGACCCTGGGTGCAGGCGAATGTGAGCTCCATCGGGAGACCAACTGGGCCATTCCGGATGGGGTACACTCTGTTTAGAACCAGTTCTCTTTTCACCAATTATACCTTCCGAGTTACATGACATTTTCCTATTCTTGAAAACGTATAAAAAACAGGCCAAGCCATGCTCCTGATGGTCTGCGAGAATCGCAGAAAGTTTGACCAAACCACGTCTTTGGGGATAGGGTATGGGGTATGAGTAAAACTGGCCTTCTCCACACCTCGCGCAGTACATTTCAACTCCGCACTGCCGTTCAGTCCGCAAAGTGCGCGCTGATTGCGAAAGAGTGCTGCGGCGCGGTCGCGTGTATCCTCAGACACGGATGTGGGATGACCCGGTCGGTGAGATCACCCGGACACCAAAGGCGAAAAACGCCCGGGTGATCCCACATCCATGTCTGAGGATACTCGCAACCGCGCCGCAGCACGCTTTCGCTATCAGCGCGCACTTTGCGGACTGAACGGCAATGCGGAGTTGAACTGTACACTGTTCCGTGAATTTGTAACAACCTTATAATCGCTAAACCAAATACGTGATGCACTTGGCAGAAGCAGAAGCAAATCAAATCAAAACATCACAAAAAAGTGTAAAAAGAAAAGAAATCGCAGGGTGAAAATATAGTAGGTGTACACAGTAGCACATAAGAATAGTCCACCTTGAACAAATACTCTGCAGACTTGGTCCAGCGGTGAGAATAGGCGTTTTTCGTACCTGCAATAAGACATATATGATTTTAGATGTTCGCTTTACAGCACTGCAACCTGTTCTACATCTGGCGAGCAATAAAAACGACGGACGACATCAAATTAACATGCAAAAAAAACGGGGCAATGACAGAATACACGACGAAGGACGCGAAACAGATAGACCACAAACCAATTCTGCAAGTTGGCGACATAAGTTCTCAATTCTGCAGACAGCGAAGATTCAGTTAGAATAAGCTGCTGTGTGACAGGGAGACGATGGAAGAATTTCATGGACAAGAACCGAAGCGAAACTATCCAATGTGCTAGTAACGTCGAGGCCGTTCCTCCAAAAGGAAGGCGTCGATATCCCACCTATCAGAAACTGGAGGTGATAATGAAATCGATAGGATGTCTGCTGATATCATCAATTACGTGGGATGCTTGCCGTGCATGACTAGTGACATATAAGAATAAGGGCATTGAAGTTCAGAACTACAAAGGGCGATCAGAGGCAGACAAAGGAGTCCAGTCACCCCTCCCTCTAATGACCACGTAAAAGCATCACTGTCATCTGTTCCACTGAACATCTTCTAGCGTCAATGCTTTTTAGACAGATACGCATGCTGGACGATCTGCGTCTGCACGTAGACTGTCTTTGGCCATTCATGGTAAAAAGTTGATTGATTGTTACACCACTTGCAGAGAGTCGTTATCAGACGAGGGTGAAAACCCCTGCGCACGACCTGTAGTAACCTTGACAGCCTTCTCTCTCGTGCAATCCACCACCAGGAAATAAACACTTCTGCAAACTGAAATCATGCATATGCAGTAGTATCACCTTGCGGTGGACAGCGCAGTTATCAAGGCTGAGCTACAGCCACCATCACATAGGGGTTAACTACCTTAAAGGCAGTGGTCGCGATCAAATATGCTTGTCATCTTTTTCTCTCCAAATCCTTTCCTGGGTCTCGAGTAGTAGGACCTATAAGAAAGAATCGCGAAAAAACCACTGTTTTGGGCCGAATTTGAAACCTGAACTTTCTTGTCTTTTGATGGTGGACGAGCCCTCTCCACATCCTCGGCATCGATGACCTCTTATATCAAGAACATCAGCTAGCTTGAAATTGAATGTCAATCAATGAACCTTCGAATTTATG
Source organism: Aplectana chamaeleonis (assembly GCA_029168955.1). Lineage (NCBI taxonomy): Eukaryota > Metazoa > Nematoda > Chromadorea > Rhabditida > Cosmocercidae > Aplectana > Aplectana chamaeleonis. The sequence continues at coordinate 1,996,242 of JAPDOI010000033.1, read as the reverse complement.
TACACATCTAGTCAAAAACATTAACTGAAGTGATGCTTTCATTATTCAACTGTTTTTATTCGTTAAATTTGCATTTATTTCGTCCTCTGAATGTCGATGATTTTTGACTGCTCGGCATGAGACTGCGATCTGTTTCGTCATCGCTGTGCACGTGCACGAACTAGCTTCTTTGGGCCCTAGAAACTCTAATTGTAGACCGTTTTTCACCGCGCTACCTTCATAGTTTTTCAGCTGTTTTTGATCTAAGTTAATTTTTGTAGTTTTTTCGATAACGTTTTTCATCGTGACCACTGCCTTTAAGGGAGCGCCATGCTTTCGACTCCAATTCTGAGTTCAGTTTAAGCCTTCCATTATACAATGACTAAGCCTTCAAGATGATCCTTGTGGGTTTAAATTTATCTCTCACAAGGGAACTACTATAAGTCATACTAACCATTCCAAATAACATGTACTTTTCTAAAACCATTTCTGGACGTAAGGTCCGAATATGCACATCGCAGCTGCCTAGACTCACTCGGAAAGAAGGTAGGAGCGTTTCGAAAGCTTCGCGGCAAGGTAAGGGTACCCCCCATGGAATTTTCGGGGTGTTTTGAGAAAACTCCAGATTTTGCTAAAAACATGTATACAGGGGTAATCTGAGGTGTTGAACACGAATCTGGGATTCGCTTGTCAAAATCTCAAGGTTTACTGTAGGTTACGGTAAGTGACATGTCATTTAGTATGCAAAACCTACATTAATAATTCGAAAATCGACAGATGGACATCGAATTCGTATTCAGCACCCCAAATAGCCTCCACATAGAAACTTTGAGACAAATACATACGAGACTTTGACCAAACTACCCAACACAAATCGACGAACCCAGGGTGTGACGAATACGGCGGCTGGGCTCGAAAATCGAGCTTGGGTAAGATAACCCACCACTGTTGAATCACGTACCACATTTTGGGTTGGTTGAGATAACCCGTACTTTGTGTGCAAGGAAGGTGTCCGCAAATGCACACATAATTTGGTGACGTCTATTTGTAACTTCTCGTCTAACATATACAGTTCATCTCCACAATGCCGCGAAATGTAAGCTGACTGCAAAAGGGTGCGGCGGCGCGGTTGCGAGTATCCTCAGACAGGGATGTGGGATCACCTGAGCGGTTTTCGCCTTCAGTGCCCGGATGATCCCAAACCTCTGTCCGAGGTTACTCGCAATCGCGCCGCAGCACGCCTTCGCAGTCAGCATGCACTTTGCGGACTGAACGGCATCGCGGAGATGAAATGTAATTTTCGAAGGCCAACCTCTCGTATCTCTTTCATTCTGAGTTTACTACTGAGATAGGATTCTATTAGTAATTATTTTTTGATGCTTCCCTCATATTTTCTTGTGGCTTCAATTTTTACGTTCTTCTGTATATTTATATTATTTTCAGTTTTTTTTAAATGTTCCGAGAAGAACCACGCAAGAGGACTCCATTGTGGAAGAACTGCACTTTCTGAAGCTATTAGGAGGCGTTCGTAGAGTATGACGAAAGAGAATTCCGATGTGATCTTTTGCGTTCTAAATTTGAACGGCGACCGAAAAATAACACACTGTCGTTACACGTCTTTAGCTTCACATGGTTCTTTTGGCGCACCAAAAGCAGTTTCTGTATTTCTTAAACGAACTTTCTGAAGATGTTTTCGGAAATCCATTGTAACTGAGCTTTGCTTCAAGAAATCTGGCAGTGCTGCGATTTTTTCCTGTCTGAATTTTTTCGGGAACCGTACGGGGAGTTCAGCGCGAATTCTAGAGTCAGTTTTTTTTTCAATTTCAAAAGTATCAGCGTTTCAAAGAAGGTTTACGTACGTAGAACAAAACAAAGCACACGTTGACGTACCACAAATTTTCTCACAATCGAGATCAGAAACAACTAGGTATTTTAGTCGAAACGAGGAGAAAAATTCGAACGAAACGAATAGAGACAAAACTGAACGGTTCAGTCTCAAGAATAACTTCTTCCGAATGATGCTGCTGGGATTTTAGACAAGAGGGTTTTCACAACGAAACTTTTATTTACATTGGACACGATTCGTTCGCAGCGGCGAAAAAAAGCAAAAACCGCCCGGGTGATCTGACATCCCTGTCTGAGTGTCCTGGAAACCGCGTCGCAACACGCTTTCGCAATCAGCGTGCGCTTTGCGGACTGAACGCGATCGCTTAGATGAACTGTACTTAAAGGCAGTGTCCACGATAAAAATCATGCCTGATATTTTGGTGGATATCGGCAGCTGCGGAGCCTAGCGCAACCCTAACGCTGAAAAACTAAGAAAAATGAGCTCGGAACGGTCACCTACGGCCCCAAATTTGGACACCCGTCAGCTCGTCACACCCCAGATGCACTTTCCACGCCCACCGATGTGAACAAATGAATGCTCGAAATTGTGAGATGAGCGATGTTTTCCGATCAATAGCCCCGTTCTTCCCTTCATTCTCAACTTCTCTCTTTACTCAGGTCAGCTCGCATAAATCGACTGCAAAAGACGGAAGTCAAAAGCCTCGGAGAACTCGTCCACCATGTTTCCTTAGCTCAGTTTTTGAGGAACCATAACCCCGCTCCTAGAAGGTCTTGTACGATTCCAAAAACATCATTGGAATCAGCATGGGACCGTCTTCAAAAAAGGCGAATAAGCAGAACAACGATTCTTGTCGTGAACACTGCCTTTAAGCAGGAAGCCTCCGTGTGTACAAGTATTTTGATCAGTCAGTTCTCGCGGCAAGAGGCGCCGCTGCCTTGCAAGCACCCAGAGAACAGCTCACACACACACACATCTGGTCCAGTGATCGATCCTCGCCCTAAGCCAATCAGTTCTTCTAGCCCTCAGGGGTCGGTATGTTGATACCAGACCTACCTGGGAGGATAAGAACACTGACTACAACATTGGATAGCCCCAGCAAGTCGGGACGGGGAATCTCTACACACGGAGGGAGGAGTTCTCTCGCGTTCTGCGGCTCTAATTCCACTTGGGACCGCTTAACTTGAATTGAGTAGCGTCACTTGTCAAACTAGAAAGAACTGGAAAACTCCTTCCTCTGTGTATGTGGAGAGCCCCCACCCCCCCCCAAGTCATTGTATATGCCCAATAAACATACAAGAGCCTCTACTATTCTGAACGGAAGTTGCATGTGTGGCGCATTCCAAGAGGGATTGATATACACCAGGAACTTTATCCTTTTGTCCTTTGAGCTGCTCCACCTATTCAATAAGTTGAGCCCCTGTAGAGAAGTCCTCAAACCCAGACAACTCTAACGATCTACCGCATGGGAAAAGACAAGCCGTTCCGCATTGCTATTTGCCGAGTGGATTGATAGTGCGTGCATCTGCACAGCTCACGTCCATGAATGGATAGTTCACAAGCACTATTTCAAATTTATTGCGCCCATAGAAGCGCACCACATCCGGAGCAAACAGCGTGAATGGGACACTAGTCTTCTGCGGACGGCTAACCGAACATGGTAGACAGGGGCAATTAAGCCAACAGCAATGATAAAACATTGCCTTCCCCGTAATTTCACGACAGCGATATGCAGTCGTCAGGGTGTAGCCTCAGAATAATGTAGTTCACCGACAAGTGTCCGCAGTGGAGAAGAAAATCGTTGGGCATGCAGGCCCTTATAGCAGCCAGACAAAAACACTAGAACGCATAGAATTATTTCTATGCGCATAGTTGTTTACCACACAATAGTAAACAACGCTCTACATGCAGCTCTCAGCAAAGAAGGAGTACTGGGGAGAAAAAACTGACTAACACAGATATTTGCCGACACTCATTCTCTTCTCCGTATCAATCATTAAACGCTAAGAAGTGTGAACACGCCTTATCAGCGCCTCGATCAGACCGGCTGTCACCGAATAACTGCGGGACACCGGGATAGGAGATAAGGCCAGTGTTTTTCTCATGAATAAGTACAGGCACTTCAGCAAATGCAAGGAGTACACAGTATAGTTGTTGTTCGAGAACACTTTCCCGGAAAAAGGATTATCGACTGATGCGATTTTCATATAACCTTATATTCTTATTTTATTTTTTATTTTTATGCATCATTGAAGCGAAGAAAAGCAATGAGTTCAAAATAGTAATTTTGATAATGGTGAGAAATCAACTGGGCAGCCACCAAGAGCATTCTGAAACAACAAGCATAACCAACGTCGCCTCTCCCCATTTCCTGTGCTCTCTCCATACACTTCTACAGAGGCCAGCCAACCTTATTTTCCTGAACCGTGTTGGTTCTCACTCTTCATACTGTGCTTCTCTGGCCCAAATTCCGGTCCGCAATTACGTGTCGACACGCTTTGCGGCCGTGCGCTTTCGAGTCGGAAGAGTTTCCAACGCCGCAGCCGCCGATTTTTTGACTCTAGGTGGGTTTTGGAAACTGGAAACTAGACAAAATTGGAGAAAACTGTATAAAAAAGCCACATCGAGTCGGCTTTGGCGCTGGAAACTCTTCCGACTTGAAAGCGCGCGGTCGCAAAGCGTGTCGAGACGCATTTGCGGACCGGAATTTGGCCCAGATAAGCACAGTATATAGGATGTATTTTCATTTTTACTCTTATTTTGATACTTCTTATTATATGTCCTCATATGTTTATATGTTTTGGGGTAAATGGGGCATGCAATTCTCTGTGATCCGTTTAGTGGTTCGGTTCGAATAAATTCATTTTCGTAAGACCATGTAACGCATATCCGAATCAAATAAATCCGAATAATTTTCGTGAAGCAGGTGTAGAATCAACAAAGCACTAAGGTGAATTCATATTTTATATGTACGTATACAAGATTACAAATTCAAGTTGTTAAAAAGTAGAAAAAACAAAATGGCGGAAAAGTGTAGTCTAAACCTGTCCAGGCATTGGATCTGTAGTAAACTTGTAGAATCAACTCAATTCTACTACGGTAGCTTCGTTCTAACGACCACACTTTATAATACTGTTATATGTATATGCGGTAAAAATGTAGAACAACGGAGGAAAAGGCTAAACACGGTCGACAATCGGCCATGATGTGTTTATATATTAGGTTCTTGCAAAAGATTCCAGACCTTTGACAACTTTGAATAAAAAACATTTATTTCAAAAACAAACAAGGCTCACCCAACAAAAACACTTCCATCGCATTCCAGGATCCTTCGCCTCCGATTGGGCAGATCATGTATTCCCGACGCGTAGAACTCTGGCTGTTTCGAGTCGAAGTATTCTTCTAATTGTAAGGCCATTTTGACTTCGTCATCATTAGTAAACTGTTTTCCATCCAGGAAGTGCTGCATCGAGCAGAACAGATGGTAGTCGGATAGGGGAAGATCTGGGCTATATGGAGGGTGAGGAAGAACTTCCCAGCCCAGGTCCAGCACTTTCTCTTCGCCGTCTTCACGACAATTCTCGCCCACACGTCTCTTGGATAACCCGACAGAAACTACTGGACCTGGTCTGCGAAGTTCTTCCTCACCCTCCATAAGCCCAGATCTTGCTCGTTCCGACTGTTCTGCTACCATCTGTTCCGCTCCATTCAGCACCTCCTAGATGGAAAACACTTCACTAACGATGATGAAGTCAAAATGGCCTTAGAAGAAAACTTCAACTTGAAACAGCCAGAGGTCTACCCATCGGGAATTCATGATCTGCACAATCGGTGGCGAAGGATCCTGGAATGTGATGTAAATTATGTTGTTGGGTGAGCTTTGTTTGTTTTTGGAATAAATATTTTTTATTCAAAGTAGTGAAAAGTCCGGAAACTTTTGCATCAACCTAATATAATATTGGTCCACATGTGTTTGAATAATTTTATATTTTTATAGGATGGAATCACATTCAAATTTAATCTAATCACAATAGTTTTTCGAATCACAATATCTTTGTCTTTTTTTGCATTCTATTGCATCATTATCTTGTAAACACCTTTGAAAAATCGATACTCGGTCAGTCATTCAGCCTTGTGACCTAACCAGGTGAACATCTTGCGCATGGGAATGGGGCGTGTCTAGCCAATAACCGCCGCGGTAGAGACGCTCCGATCGCAGTCACAGGCCGGCATCATCTTTCAAGCGACTAGCGACGCGACGCAATGTTTACCGTCAATACCGATCGAGAGTCGATATGCCTGATATGCATTGTCGCTGTTTTCGCAGGATTTATCCCGGCCACAGACACTCAGCTGGACCTGCTAACTCTTCTCCGCAAACTCATCAATTTCTGAGAGCGGTGGAAATTTCAAAAGGTGATGTGCTCACATGCATACACATATGTGCATCGGTTCCAAGCTTCTAGCGCTACTTCGGTTTTTTTTCCTTACTGCCCCTTCAACTTTTAATAGCTCCTAGCTTTAGCTAGTGTCGCTTTTTCGAATATTCTTTAATTGGAACAATGGTCTTGTGGAATCCTTTCGCTAGGCTTGATTTGTTCTTGTATTCTTTTCCATGTTTCGAACTCACTACTTTGTGATTTTTGAGCACGTCGGCAACGGCGTGCAATAAATTAATAAATATATCTCACTTGCGCGTACTTTCACCTACAAAAACACATCAGGATGGCATGCTGCATGTCATGCAACGAAAGTTTAGAGGACTCAAAAGAAAATTGTTACATTGGTCCCCGACCACGAATTCTTATCATAAAATCCCACTTGTCTCACGTGTCCTCTTGAGTGTTGACGTTGTACAGATATGCGTACAGCCGGCACGGATCGCCTTGATACTTTGCGTTCCTAATATGAAAGCTAGCGCAAACATGGTGCATCTCTGTTATGGCATATGTGCGCCAACGCACAATAAGGAACCCAAAGTATCAAAGCGATGTGTACTGACTGTACCAGCGGACACACGACGTCGACCATTCTACTATGAATATGGTCTGTGTAATTCAAACAGGAAGGCGCGACGCTGCTTGGCGGGAACATTTGCACGCGGGAAAGCGAAGAGAAGATGGTTATCAATCGGACGATTTCGCACACATTTGCTCGCCGCGGCTATCTTATTAAAAGACACGGATGATAAATGATTCAATTTCGCCGTTAGCGTAAAATTGTATTCTAGTTCTGAAAGTGTAAATATCGATCAAGCGTTGTATATTTTGTAAACTTCGACTGTGCACATTTTCCTTGGAAATTCAGGAGAGGATCGCGGGCTTTGAAACGACATAAATATTTGCGAATAAACTCTTTCCGCTAAATAAATAGGGAAGGGGTGGGATACTATTCTCTGCTGAAGACGAACTTGTGGTCACTGTGTGGTTCCATGGATTAGGGAACCGGTAAAATCAGCCTGCAGTCCCGCGTTCATTAATGTTTGCAGGGCGATCATTAAAGTGCAACAAAAAAACTCAGCGGAATAGAAAACGATCCCTCATCAGGTCACTTGCATGACGCTATCTACTGATTAATATCTGCCCTAAGAAGTGGAGCGAAACCACTCGAGAAAGCAAATGGTTGCATATACGGATGTCTCGGACAGATGTGCCATGAACGCCCCAAACATTTCTATCTGCAGTAGATAGTGTTTGTATAAGCCGAGTTGAGGAACGGACTATCGAATAGAAAAAAATGATTTCAAGGTGCAGTGATATAGCTGTTGGGAACACTTTTTGTACTAATGGGCGCAGCAGTGGAAGACAGGCTAGTAAGAAGTGTGAGAGTGGTACAAGTTTCTGATTCTCAGCAACTGAGTTAATTTTCTAAATTTTTATTCCAGTTTTCTTTTTCCTTCCTCAAGTGTTTCATGTTTGTAAGTCAGGCTTTGCTCATGTCTTCTGAGTCAGTCAGTCAGTCAAGGTGATTCGCCATTACAGACTACCGTTTCTATCCCACGACGCGCCACCAAACAGTGGGATGATGTGTTCAGGGCGCGATAGCAGGGCTTCCTGTCCATAGTGGGAAATGACTGGTGAAATTTGGCGATACTGCTTACATTAGTATGCTTTACATCTTCAGGCTAAGGCGCCCTCCAAACGTTGTTAGTCCTCTCAGGTGGGTCCGATTGAGCCATTGAACAGAGAAAGAGGAGGTGGCTCTCACCGCGTACGATGCCTTTAAAGGCAGTGTTCACGATGATTTTCGCTCCCGAGTTTTTCACATAAAATAATGCGTTAGCCTTCAAGTGTAACCAAAATTAGGAAGAAACGGCGAGAAACACATTAAAACAGCGTATTTCAATGACATGTTTTATCTGGCCTGGACTAGTTGTCCGGTTGGATAAACATGTTCATGGTGTTTCTCACCGCTGCAAAATTGGGTCAATCGAAAATATAAGAATATTTTATGCAAAGCAGGATCAGTTAGGGCCCCAAGGTAAGTAGGGAGCACTATATAGTAGAGAACTGCAAAGGACGGGCCCACATAAGATTTCGTTGTCACAACAAACACTTCCTGTGATACTTAACAAGCGGGGTGATACTTAAGGATTTCGTGTGCTTCTGGTGCGTTTTTCTCAATTTCTACGTCATTTTAGTTCTACCCGGGGGGCACGTAATCAATATAGCGAATAATCTCTAAATTGAAGATTATCGTGAACACTGCCTTTAACACTTGTAGACAATCATGATAACTGCTCACTCAACAGCAGTCATGCTCCCTGTAGGGATGAGCTGTTAACAGGTAAGAAGCATAAGAATCGAAGACCTAAGCTGTAAAGGGCTCAGTCGATGAAGAACCGAGGTGCAAAATCCGGGAACCGAGCTCAGGACGAATTGATCAACGAGATCCACTAGCTTAAGGGAAGCTTATACCAGATTTCCTGAAGTTTTTTCCATAAATTGAACGCTGACAGCCGCTTCATGTTAGAGTGAAGGAGCATCTGGACGGTAAAGATAAGCTGCGGGCGTCAACAGTTCTGGGGTGTCACCGCGTTAACGCCCACCACGGCGACGACTATCCAATCAAGGTTGAGATTATAGGACGAGAGACTGACACACCCGCGAGAAAGACCCTGGAGGCATTTCGGATCCAGGCGAACAATCCAAAAGTTAATCGGAAGGGGGAATGCCTATATATAGCCGGAGAACTCGAGCCCTACCTCAGACTCGCATTCTAACGTCGAGAAGTAGCGGCACCATCACCGTTCCGCTTCGACAATTCGTTCTGTATGTGATTCTCCTAGCGTGCTACCTGACAAGGTACGGTTATCCGTCCAGATGCTCCTTCACTCTAACATGGAGCGTTCAGATGCTCCTTCACTCTAACATGGAGCGGCCGCGATGTCTCTCCTGATTTCTTCATTTTTGACGACGTTTGGGAAATAGAGTTGTCTGAATTAGGTAGAGTTTAGTCGACATTTGACCGGATAAGCGCATTTCTGATTCGCTTCTTTCAGGCTCTGAAGACGGCGATTCCGCCAAAACGTACGTAAGCCAGTAAATCCATCTGCCAACCTCGTGCCCGAGTTCAAACAGAAAAATCACCACTGTTTCATCATGCCGAGGTTAATAGAGAGTCGAGCAAGGAGACTGAACGCTGACAAATCTGCTCCCCTCCTGGTGATCCTACCTTAAGGTTACCTTAACTCAATGGTTGGGAGGGATTGAGAACCTCAGGAAAGCACGAGCTGGATGGTATCTGACCGAATTTGGTAATAACCACACCTCATATACTCTGTATCCGTATAATACAACCCCGAAGGCGCTTAAGGAGAGCACCGCTTTGGGGAGCGAGCTGAAATTATCATCAGCGCAGTTACTTCCATTCCGAGAAAGACAGCTCAGTAACCTATCCTTATGTGTCCCCTGTTCCGCAGTGCATGATCCTTTACATTATGTATGCAGGCAGGCTTGTGGTATGACAAAAAGTATGAGAGTAGACGAAAATTTCCGAAAATAAGACAAATCCTCAAGTGAAAAGAATCACTTGAAACACAAAAAGGATAACATATGTAAGACTGAGCGTTATGAACTTGAAGTTTCCACAAAAAACACTTCGAGACTGTATTGTGCTCGGAAGAAATTTCAAAGCGATTCTCTGCAAATGCGAATGAAGGCGGCTGTTAAGCAGTCATCGCCCACTTGATAACAAACACGTCGTGCAAAACTGCACTTGAAGGTCAGAAAAGATGCGATGCGTAGATTACACCACGAAAGCACCCGAAAGGGTACGGAGTCAATCACATGCTGTCTGTGGGAACTACACGCTTCGCCTCTGGTCTTGCATCAGAAAATAGCAAAGCATGCATGCAGCCCTCCATACAAAAAAAACTGAGTGGTGAAAAAGGACACTTGGGAGCTGGCGAGGCACAGTATGCGTTTGACAGATGTGAGTGCAGCTCATCCTCTACCAACTAAGCATCAAACATTATGAAGTTGGTTGCAGTCCGTTCCGTTGGTGTGATGAACACAGGGTGTGATGATGGTTAACTAGGTGACCAACTCGGGTCTTCGAAACTGGGAACTTCCCTCTGTCTGTCATGGAATTGAGGAGCAGCACAAAGGGCTTCCACCTCGAGGTAATGGTGAGGATGAAAACTTCGTTTGTCCCCCCTCCTCGGGAAGCTGCACAGGGAAGCAGGCTTTGCCTCCTCTAACTGCTGATCTCTACGCAACCTCGCTGGCTCTAATTGATGCTCCAGCTACTGCTCTTTGCTATTTCAAATTTTGACTGTCCAGCCAAAAAAAGTTGCGCTGCCTTCTTCACCGCAGAAAAGAGGAGCCATTCCAGCCGCGACCTGCAAAGTGTAGCAATAAAGATTTTTCTGCGAAAGAGAATATCCTTCAAAATAATATTCCAGAGAGAAACTCAGGGTCACCTGCCACTGGATTTTTCACTAGAAAATTCCATGGTGCCGCTTAGAGTCACAGTTTAGGCCTGACCACGGAGGGTCGATATAAAGTGGTAAAGCAGCAGTTGAGGCAACGTCTAGGGGGACGAGGGCAGCACAAATGGACAAGGCGCTTCTCTAGGGACACGTCGCTCTCTGCGCTGCAATCGTTACCTCGTCGAGGTTCAAGCCACTCGTGCACTTTTTCAGCATCACGGTTGATTCAGATTGATGAATGCTTCGAACCCCATGCTTGCTGGTGCTAACTCAGCCAAGGACAATCGCTCAGAGAGCAACATAAATCCTGTATCGCTCACATGAGTCCAGGTGGAGGAAGCAGCGAAGCGGTCGATCATAGTGGAATAGCGATGAGGAGATTTTGACATAAGCCCGATAAGCCTTATTACGGCGAGCTCAAATGGGCGAAAAAAGGCCATACTCTAAAAAATGACAGAGCATGAGTCTGCGGAAGGACAGTTCCCGCAGGGAGACGACCTGAATTCGGCCGTTAGGATACGAACACCGGCCGCCCTCCTGTGACGAATGGGCAGACATAACGATAGTGGTACACTGGTGTAGGGTGACAAAAGATCTGCAAAGTTGCAGCCCCCGACGGAATGACACAGTGAATCAGTCTTGACGCAACGTCGAACGCTCTGTGATCCTCCTTTGTTACGAATGACGCCACGTTAATCGACAGAACAAGCAACCATGATATCTCAATTCTGAGACCTTCTATAAGCCTCGGAAAAAAGTCGTCGAGTAGTCGAGTAAGAGGATCGCTGGACCGTTTCTGATTGAATATGGTTAGGCATTTTTTGGAAAAGAGCAACGTTTGTTCCACCGCGGCCGGAACCAATCGCTATACGTCAACCTAGGGGTAACATCACCTGGCTCTATGAAACATCACTTATGGTCTCTGAGCAAGTTCATACATCGAAGAACATGCGCATTAGTTCTGTAGTTTCGCGATGATTAACGTTCGCATGATGGCTGCAAAAGCGAAACAAAAAACTCTGCAAAACAGAAACGATCGCTGATCACTCATTGCCTGTTGGTGTCCACCGACCTCTGCAGGAAATGTCGAGCGAAACCGTTTGCAATCGGTTTAAACGTAAACGTCACAAAAAAAAGTGGTTGGGCGCTCTGAGCCATTTATTAATCTGCAGCAAAGACTGTTTCTGCAGAATTCAGCCGCAGAATGAGAACAAGAGCAGGGCAAACGACTAATGGCTTTCCCGTGACATGGCTGATAAAGGCACTTGTCATCGCTAATATTTCGAGAGGGGTGTGCCCGTAGAACAACTTCGGAATTTCCCTCCTTCCTGAAGAAGGGGAAATTACGGGACAAAACGCTACGCAACCGGTAAATGAGTGAATCCTATCACTGCTATGCCAGTAAGGAGTGACTACTCGGTCAAAACACGAAACTTTTCAACTATAGTAGCTCCATTTGGTTGACGTAGGGTGCTCAATGCTACTCTGGCTCGGCGCAGATGAGGTGAGCATTGCGTGATCGTTTATTGCTTTGCTTGGTAGATATCTCGTGGCGGACCGCCCTTTTTCTCTGTAATTCGAAAGCGTGTTTGGGAGGATAAATCACCTTATGTTCTGACTTTCCAGGTTCCTACGAAGGCGATTGGCCGAAACATCAACCAAATAAAGTGATTAACATTATGGTCTTGGCTCTATTAACAACTAACACTACTAACATTCAACTATGCCAAGATTCAGTGACAGTCGTACTTGGGCTATAGTAGCTTCAACGTTGAAATTTATACTGGCATTCACGAACGGCAAACCGTGCGCAACAGTTGGGTTTGCGGTGGAGACAGCAGGCAATCTTTGGAGGCCAACCCAACTGTAGTCCATGGTTGGCGTTCATTAATCCAAGCCCTGGTTTGGCACTGCGAGGGTACTCATACAGCGATGTTTCGCACGCTATTCTCAAGTGCGCATAGATAGCGAACGTTCCTTAGGCTGGGATCACACTTCCAGCAACGAGCGAAGCGACGCAATATTTACCATCAATGTGAACCGAAAATCGATATGCTTGTTATGCGCTGGCCTTAGAGCTCGACCACGGCACCGGCGCGCCGTCACGTTGCAAATGTGAATCGATGAGCAACGCGTTATCGATCGATGCGCATTGATAAATTTATTTGTGCCGAGCTGCAGTGGAACCCTAAAATAGGTCTGAAACAGTGTCTTCCAATCAAAACAGAAAACAATTTCATGGTTTTCAACTCTAGTGTATTCATGTGTGAGGTCTTACGGCTTGAATGCATGCATAGTTGGCGTTTTATTTGTTACTCTCTTTCAGTTACTTCGCTGAGGATTGAGTAGCTCGCCTCAAAATGGTTTCGAAGGTTGGTCTTCCGGAGCATAGACAGTTTATCTCTCCGCATGAACGATATAGGCTGCCGACCGAGGGTAGACGTGGCTTGTAAACGCGACGGTGCTACTACACACAAAACGTATTCCACTTTAATTTCCTCTCCAAGCATTCAGGGCAATCCGCGTTCATGGCACCAGGAATTCCATGGATCAAAAATGTACAGGTTAAGCAGCGTTCTTCGGTGGGTATTGATATGTACCACCTATGTTTCGTTGGCTAACACTGTCTCTGCAAATCACTCATCTGTTGACCCCACAATTAACCTCTCAAAGTTTACTTTATAGATGGGCATGACGCATTCACCGCTGCGAAACCGTTCAAACTACACATTTCTCATTGTTCGTCGAATAAGTATTTGGCTCAATAGCTGAGGCTCTTAGCATTTAATATAGCGCGATGATAGGGTATTAACGGAGGTGATTATCTCAACACGGCATCAGTCTACGACGATGATATCCTTCTGAGCAGAGTTCATAATCGTCTCCCTGTGGGTGCAAAGTCATGCTGAGCAAGGATGGAAATCTAAAGTTTGTAAGCTCCTCGGCGTCCCAGCTAGGCAGTTTACAGAAGACCAACCAACCTTGTAAGGCAGCTGATCTTCTGTAAGCAGCGCATCATGTGATGTAGGACGGATTTAATACAGCACCTAATCCACCACGTGAGCTGAGTAAGAGATTGGTGCCTAGCAATATCACTCTAATCATCTTAGGTGAGATTTCAAATAGTTAAGTTTTCAAAAAAAGTAGAACGGTAAGCAATTGCATAAATTCCTATGTCGGCTCATCAAATCAGCAAGCCAGCGATATTCACGACCGCCTATGATTAATAGATGCGCAGAAAAAAAAAACTCTGCAAAGCGAATCTCTGCAAACGCGGACGATAAACACGGCTGTCAAGAACTTTTCGCTCATTCGATTACATAGTGCGCGAGTTTGCACTTTAGGGTCAGCGAAGATGGGATGCATTGATTACAGAAGGAAGGCATGCGGAAGAATATCAGACAGAATCAATCACTTTGGAGAAGGGGCACAAACACGGTGGGTATAGATTTTTCATATCCAACACTTCCTTGAAATGGACATTGGGAGATGCGGCTAGGTGTAGCAAATCTCAGCAAGTCGTGACAACATGACAGCATACCTCACAGATTTCACGATCCCAAACCGACCGAGCAAGGACGGGTTTCAGACAGGAGTTCGGGGCTGACCACCACATCCAAAACTCTTCGATACATGGCTGGTGGTGACATGTCGGCCCGCATTCATATCCGGTTGCTATGGCTTTCTTAGGAAATCGCAGAAGCTTCTCTCGATCAGCCACCGCTAGCTACCCAATGACTCGCGACCATGTCGCCATCCTCGAAGTCATTCCACAGCAGGTATTTTGGCCACGGAATTTGGTTCACATTGACTACAAATGAGAAGGACATTCCAGGCTTTCAATGCGATTCAGCTTGCAGAACATTATGAGAGGAGCTTATTTGAGATACTCCAGAGAGTCACCCACCATCACAACGACTCTATCTTAAAGGGAACCATCGACGCGTAGAAGACTGTGACTACTGCAAATAAAATCGGTGAACGAAATTCGGCAATGCAGACGATGTCAAGGACATGATTCTAATCTTATCCACCGTCTAACTACTCTAATAACTGCACTTTAACCACGTCTGCTGCAGTGCGAATTATGTTCTTATGTTGGACAAGGGTGGAACGAACCCGTCCTCAGTGCACTGAATTGACAGCATGATGAACGATAACGGAGAACGGCAGAACACAGTGCAGGAAAACATCTTCCATTCTTTGAATTTCAGCACCACGGGGTTAGCTTTCCTGCCAATACACCGTGTAATCCATTTCATAAGATTCAAAATAGTGTGAAACTTTCGGACCCACTTGGCCCTGTTTAGTAAAGCGCGACAGTAGTTGATGGTGTCAGTCACACCTTTCACACCCTGCTATATTCAGGGTATCAGCGAAAAGTACAAAATCACCTCCGCACCTATGATCTTTATCTCGTTCCAAGTTCTCTGCGTATACAAGTACGCCCAGGGTAACCTACGTATGTAGAACAAAAGAACAGTCTCCAGTCCTCTCCAGCAGAATCGAAAATGGCCGGTTCAGAGAACTTCTCAGGGTCTGTACGGCTTCCTGACCCAGCGGATACAGCATCTTCGAAAGAAGTGCTCTAGAGGTATGCTCATTTCGACATTGCGATACAGGCATGTCTCACATGTTCTGAGCTCAATCTCCGCGAGATTTTTTGAACTACTGCTGCTGGACACAATATTGTGATGTGGTGGGGAACATCGAAGCAAGAGCAAGGTGGTTTCTAGGTTTTCATCAGCAGTCCTCTCGATGTGGATCACATTCGCTTCAGGATTTTCTGGAAAGAGCAACAGCTATCTAGTGTGGTACACCTCTTCATTTGATACACTCACTGAATGTGTCAGCCAAATCCGATGCATTGCTCCCATGAGTTCTTTTAGCGTCTCGCCTGGGTCAGTATATGATCTGGTGCTCCATTTCCCGCGAATTCGGCGAACAACGCATCCTGCCCATCCGTGTTCCGCGGACTCGATATGGAACGCGTTTCGAATGCCAAACTCCCTCAAAAGCTCGCAACTGCTCAGGCCTTCTTGCCAATACCTCCGTCGATTTGTACCCCCGAAGACATCTCTCCAATGTTCTAAGCGTGGTTCCCATGGCAAGAAAGGCCCCCTCGCTAAGGGCCCATGTTTCGGTACCATAGAAAAGAGTTGACAGCACAGTGGGGTCAGTGAGGTGAACTCGCAGCCTAACATCCTGAATTTGGTATTGGTCACCTCTCAAATTGTGTCCATTGCTGCACGGACACAATACCATCATATGGTGAACTGGAATCAAAAGCAAGGAGATATCTGGGCGTTTGGGAAGAGCATTTGCACTCGTGCTGCATAACCAAGCACGTTTTTGCCACTGTTTATCGAATGTTGCCCTTTTTTATTCGCAATCTCATTGCGATTCTGCCCCTCGTGTTGACTGCATATTCATGACTGCAGATCGAAGTTATTTTTAAAAGAGGTTTATTGACTGACGCAGCCGCATATTTCACTTCGACGGCAAATTTATGTCCAAAATAACATATAGCCGGGGTTGTCACGCTCAGGAAAACCACTCAATCGTCAAGCCTTCATGTACTTACAACAGTTCGGAGGATTTTCGAAGATGTCAGTAACTGGCAGTGTAGCATTTACTGCACACACCGCGCTAAATCTGACGTCTACTCTATTTTTCCTCGTTTATTTGGTTGTCGGCGCCATGTGTGCACCGTTATTTCCCTATCTAAAACTGATGAGTCGTGCACTTCCGCCTTCGACACGAGGGAAGGGCACAAAATAAGTACGTCATTATCGGCTTTTCCTCGGCTATATTCACTAGAAAGGAAGAAAGGCAGACTAATGTAGTCGTTCTCTGCTTTGCTGTGTAAGCACACCCACGTTGTGACGACCACACCAGAGTCACTGAGCCTGATGCCCGAAACAGAATGATTCTTAACGAGGCTGAAGAAGGAGATAAATGATTCGGGATGGGATTAAGTGGATTTATGCTCAGAAGAATATATGAAAACTCTTGAATCTGTAGACAGCATTGCGGCAAAGAATTCCCGCTGCTTTTTAGGGGTTACTTGTTTCTGTCGTGTTGCGATCATCCGACCATACTGGTAATACTCAGGTATCGCTCGCGAACTTCATGAGCGTCAGTTCAGGTAGCTGCTAAGTAGGAACATCCCAAAGCTGCTAAGCAGGAACACTCGAGAGTGTTTTGCAGCTGCGACATTCGCAAACCAACAGGGAATAGGGGAATAATCAGAATCATTCAATATATGACTTCCGAGAATAGCTGGAATAACTTCCTGGAGATGCGGTCACGTTCCAGGAGCCTTCCCACTGAGCATCGAATCGGCAGGAAGGCCAGTGCAACACAGCAGATGCCTATACTCCGCTAGTTTCAGGACAAAGCAAAACAGCACTGAGGAAACAACAAGATCGCCTTTGATACCAAGACACACAGGCGGGACCTCACCTGGCGCCATTAGCGAGGATCAGACTACAAAAACAAAGAACACAACACAGAACAATCGAAAAAAGAGGAAATCAGAGCAGAATCCTAAAATCATGACCGCAACGGCCTAAATGGCTCGCTCCCGTGGTCTATGACGTATCTAATATTGAACACCGTCGTCGCCGGGGAGGTTGGCAAGTGTGGCCGCGGCGGCGGCGAGCGCTCCCAGAGTGGAAAACAAGAGTGCAGATGAAAAAGCTGCTATTGCTGCTGCTAGCTGCTAGACGACCTTAGCACGGGAAAAAAAGCAACAACGTCAGATTGCAGTGACATGAATCAATGTTAAACTAACACTGGCCGAACCAGCCGAGTATTTAACACCTTGACCAGACAGCCCACATGAAATTCAGAAAAGGTATTGATTGCAAAGGGACGACAACTCAAGTTTCGTGAGCACGAATCACAGAATGTGACGACAGCATGCTCTATTCGGTGAACATAGACGGGTACTGGAAATTAGTAAGAAATGACAACTGCAACCTAATAAATCTAACTTTGAGACTGGAAAAGGCAAGGAATATTAGAATGTCGGTGAAAATGTATGTTGGAGACTACTACGTAGTGAATGTCCTACGAAGCACAAAAAAAAGCAAACAGCGAATGCATCTACCTTACGTGCTAATACTAAATGCACAGCATGCTACCACTGTGTCATACATAGTTCGCACTCAACGTTATACAAATTCGAAAAAGATTACATTACCAGGCAAAAACAACCCAATTGTACTCGACACACAGGAACAGATAGACACAGATAGACATGAAAGTGAGCGAGAGGCAGATAGATATGAAAGTGAGCGAGCGGTTGCAGAAAACCAGTTCCGTCGTGTGAGTCTTCATAAAGAAACATTCATATACCGAAACTCACCGAAACAACGTTTTGTCACCTTGGGGATTTCCGATTGGAAATAACTGCGGTTCTGAAACGAGCATTTCGTCGCTGCAGTGTCCGAAAAACATCTACAATTATTCAGTTGTTTCAACGTAAGCTCCAAATTCCAATCGAAAATGGTGTTCGGCACAGTGACACAATATCACCAAAACTCCACACTTCTGCACTCCAGTATGCGATGAGCCAGCTTGACTGGGACAACAAAGGCTCAAGTATCGATGGAAGGAAGCTCTCTAACCTGCGGTTAGCGGACGACATTGTTCTGATCAGCGACAAAACGCAAGAGGTGAACGAGATGCTGAATGAGGTAGATGGAGTGGGTAAAGTGATTGGTTTGTCGATGAACATGAGTAAAACTCAAACGATGAAGAGTCACTGGTGAGATGGTGGGCTCGTTATCCTCGACGGAGCTGTACTGGATGAAGTGAATAGTTACATCTATCTCGGGCGAGGAGTCAACATGGCAAGGGATCTGACGAATGAGATGTGCCGGCGACGGAGAGCAGCCCTGGCAGCTATGGGCACTATACAAGAAGTGAATAACGAGATTTATGACGATAAACTGAGAGCTCACCTCTTTGAGTCCACTGTGTTTTCAGCGTTATGCTACGGTACCGATACGTGGGCTTACAACAAGGGGATCTCCGTCGCAGTGAGCACTACGCAAAGAGCTTTGGAAAGGTGTCTTCTGAAGAGAAATCGTCGAAAGCAATATCAAGAAGGACTCAGCAAGCAGCACATCCGAAAGAAATCTGGCATCCGTGATGTGCTGTTTCATATCGAATCAACAAAGCACATCTGGGCAGGTCACGTAATACGCCGCTCCGACGACACATTGAGTACCAGAATATCGTACTGGTATCCTCGAGGCATCAAGAGGAACCTCGAACGACCCGCGACAGGATGGGCTGACACGTTCACTAGATCGTTCAAGCAGAAGGGTTTACCGTACTGGATGACTGTTGCTCTTTCCAGAGAATCTTGGACAGAATAAAGTTTACATCGAGAATACCGCCGATTAAGAAGGATAATCAAGGTATCAAGGTAGTGTGCGAGTTCCCTATACGCGGCTCTATATCCGGAAGTTTTCACGAGAAAACACCTGCAAAGCACGTGCATGGCAGACTGATCAATGAGTGAGATGATTACCCGACACATTCCATCAGGCTTACTGTGATACAAAGTGAAAACCATGAAAAGTGAGAAACCCTTCAATGTGTAAAACGAGTAATTGGACACGGCGTTGGCGTCTGAGCGATGTGCCCAATGTTGCGGTGTGACTTGCCCTCCAACACTGCGGAAGTCTTCGAGCGTCAAACATGCAACAAATTGTGTGTTATGGTGAACCAATACGACTTGTGGAGGAACGAGACGGTGTGTGCAAAGTGCTCCTGTCGAAGAGGTTGATCATTGGGCATCTGTCGCTTCCTCTGACATCTGCGAGAAGTGACTTTTCGCAAATGGTGAGGTCATAGTTAACGGTCTACGTAAGAAGCTAGCTGCTGAGAGCCCAGTAGAACTCTTATGTCTGCGCCATAACGTCACACTATTAGATAACCAGTACACAAAGCAACATCAGAATATGTAGTAGTCTTGTTGTTACATTGTCTATGTGTCGCTTTTCTGAAGCACTGTCCTTCAGGCATCGAAAATTGAAGCACTGATGTGTTCATTCATTGTCACATGGTCCTCAAGTTCTGCTAAGATTGAATGGATAACTGTAGCTAGTATCAAAAAGTAGTGATTATTTTGCCGTTATCTCCTATGCCTTCAATCGTTCCAAGGCATTTTTTTTAGAAATCAACAGCTATTCATAATCCGGGATTTTGAGAATAATCATCCGCACATCCTTGACGCATATGATGCGATGCCCTTTAATGAGGCATAGGTACGTCAAAAAAGCTCTGCCTATTAAGGGCAAGGCATGACTGAGAGAAATTCACAGAAATAAGTGGCTGAACGTCTTTAGGGCAATACGAAGAATCAGCATCATGTGCTTCAGCCTGATAAAAACAAGCCGTTTCTAGTGCACCCGCTGAAGACACTATACGGTTTATCTCTGTGAAAAATAATTCACCCGAAGGATGTCGGATTCAAAATAGCACGTCATTATTCTGTCATCGCAACAATGCGAGATGCCGCAAAGGGATATACAAACCCATGACAGTTAAGACGAGTAGGGTTCAGGGTCTGCTAGCTTTATATAGTAAGTGCCTGTGGAAGGGCTAAACTATAGCATCCCGCATGAATGGAGGACTTTCGTTTCTGAGAAGCTCATAGACAGAAAAATGTTCAAGTCAAGGAAACAGAGCTGCTACGCAACACTGACATCTTGGCACGGTAGCGAATGGCATCTTACTAGTAAGCAAAACCCTAATTACTCCGCACGCCAATGAAGTAGAATATGAGTACAGTTCTCAAAGTTGCAAAAGTGCGAGAAGTGGACGAACTGTAGAAGTACATCTACAGGCATGAAGTTCGAAGTATCCAGTGATGCACACAATAGCACAACCGTTTATGAACGAGCTATTACTCTGACAGAAGTACTAATTGAACAGCACGTCAAAATAGGAGCTGTATCAGGGGTGTGTGTATGAGCGTTAGCAACCTGAATGCCTGCCAGTCAGCACAGCTCTCTCAATGTAATCGATATGAGAGGGGCAGGACTGTCCAACTGCATGTGCGTTGTAGACGAACGCACACGGCAGCAGCTCGTCCTCCTCGATACGCTCCCAGTGAAGCAGCAGCAACCGTAGATCCACGCTGACACATTTGGCTCTCCTTATAGCATTCCTATAGTTATGAAGGTGATCTGCAGAGACCGAGGGAGCAAAGGCCATAAACGGAAAACCCATCATGACGTCCTGTGCGGGAGTCATACTGCGAGAGAGAGCTCCGTTGCTGACCACCAGCGTTAGTGCCGTCATGAATTGGATGATGCCCTGCAAAATGTCAGTAGCAAGGAAAGGACCACGAGCTTGATCATGCGGATCTTGAGGTAATCTTATCTAAGGGGGTCTATTGACGCGAGGTAGGTGTAAGCATCGTCAAACGCCTGCCCAAGCGGCGAATAAAGATGGGTTTCTCTTTTTTTGGGGACACATACTAAAAAAACGCCACACTGTCTTGCCAACACCTCTAAGATTGCTTCCAAATCCTGCCTCAAAACGGCAACCTGGGCGTAGGCGAAAGCTCTGGACGGATGTGGTAAAAGAGAATTTGAAGACACTCGGCATCGAAATACGATTCAGGAGCAAACTGTTTAACGTCACAGAAAATGGTATAAGGGCCGATGGATGGATTGTGTTCAAATTTTGGCTGAAAACCGCAACCAATGGGCACGGCCGACTACTAGGAGGGCACACTTCGGCGAAGATGTGGAATGACCGGGTCAGGCGGAAGCAAACCGATCATGTGATGTGAATGAGTCATGTGGCATCTATACCTATGAGTGATTCGTTTTGCAGGATGCCAATCAACTTTCAAAGATTAGATAAGTGACCTTAAAGTTGGTTCGACATGGTGCACGCTGACAAGAGGACGGCTGAGATATACCATACGACCCAATCAGGCGCAAAATAAAGCGAATTGGCATCACAGAACCAGGATAGCAGGTTCTGTGATGGAGCGAGAGAAAAGCTGGACAAGAACAGATTAAGGAAGAAGACCTTCTACCATACGACTACAGGTTTTTATGATGCTCAAAGGAAGTAGCGGACAGCTACAGAGTCTATGATCCTTCTTTAAGCAAGTGCTTGCCAGAACAGGTGTCATGTCAGCCCATGTTGTTCAACGCAGAACTTGAGCCTGTCACGGAACCGACGCACCAGCACGTAATAAGCAGATTGAAGAAATGCACGCAAACGCGGATCGTTCTTGTAGAGCACTTTCAACCTCGCAGCACCTGTTGCAAACGACGAGGGTTTGAAATCGATGTCGGCTCTGGAGAGCAACCGCACATTATCAGCATCATGTATTGCTAGCAGAGCAGCAACACGTTACGCCAGTGAATAGAGAATTCTCCAGCAGGGTTAGGTATGATACCTGTCACAGATCCCAGCAAGGAGGGCAACCTCGCAAAGTTCCGCAACAAAAACATTATCCTCGCCACAGTCCACAAGAAAAAAGCTTTCTTCGCATGGGGCTAGGGGCACAATCCTCTCAGTGCCCAGAACCAAAGCCACCCCTGGGCCCCAAATGGCCAGCTTCCCTTTCAACGAGAGTGGGCGCCTTACATACCCGCACCCGCAACCGTCATAGAATGAGGTCCTGCAGGTTTCATTCGTACTCAGGCAATCAGCGGAGGGGAGCACTGCTAGCCCAAACCTATCTGCAGCACAGCGGGTGCCGCAACAGCACGTCCTATTATGCTGCGAATCTCTTTGTCTACGGGTTCGCTTGCTGTTTCAGAACATAACCCCATGAGTGCGTGAGCGAGTATATTGAGCTCACAGGTTACCCAAGGACGCCTGCTGGTCATGAGAAACTGATTATTGAAGCGTACCACGATTTTTAGTTCTCTTCCGTTTCTGGCGTTTTTAGCCATTTTTCTTCCAAAAAAATCTTGAAAAAATTGCCGCACAGCCCAGCTGCAGTTGGAGCATCAATTCTTTGCAGCAGGCGACCGATTGAACTATCTCTGTAGTGTGGAACACGACATCGATGCATTCTTGTGGTAGATTGTGTTAGGGTACCCTTGCTGCACAGTTCGTAAAAGGGTACTACTGGATGAGCTGAATCTGATGAAAGCTTGTATTAGCATTTTGTATTCATCTGGCAAGTATACCTGCTACAGTACATGTTCCTGCGGAAGAGGCATTCAACGCAGGAAATAACAGAGCGTGACGAGCTCAGATTATAACTCGCGACTGCATGAAAATGTCTACTGCACTTGCTCCTGCACTCGTCCGAAATAGATCCTTCTTTGACAAAGATCATTCCGTGCTTGGCATAAGCAGTAATTTGAAGTGCTGAACTCCATCATTTTGCATTACGAATTCCGTAGCGAAGCAATGCGGGGTACAATAAGGCTACATGCAGACAGAACAGTACTTGATTCTGTCCTTCCATAGACAGCATTGTGCTCCTGGTCAGGATATCAGACGTCCTATCCCAAATAGGGCTCCTCTGTCTGCCTCCCTATGCGCAGAAACGAGTTCACATCTTAAGGAACTTCCTCATGCCACGCAATGTGGGTGATTCCGCCAACAAGGGCTGCTAGTAAATTGATGTTTTAGCCACGAAAAGTAAATTACGTGACCTGCCGGATACGGACAACTCTAAGGATGTATACCGGGTGTACGACGCGTCACGAGTACCTCCCCACCCTTGCTACGTTAGCAGGAAGTAACACCAGACAGACGAGACTGTGATGGACTTACATGGTACGTATCAGTAGTAAGTGCTGCTGTGGCAGAAGTACGTGCCATACTGTGACAGCTGGTGCTCATGCGGAAAATACACACACAGCAGGAAATAACTCGAGCACATTGCACTCGAATTCATTGCACGGAAATATTATTAAGTCCGTACTTTTGTTATAGTTCCCGTACTTGTCAGCTATACATCGACCGCGCGCAAAAATCGAATTGAGTCCGGTAGATTGTTCGCAACAATGAATACGAGCAAAATTCACTTTCAACTCGACGAGAAGGCAGTACTATTCTCATGTAGGGGAGGGATGATTCTGACATGCTACATGACGGCCACGCCTTTCCGTCCTGCTTCGAGCGACTGCATTGTGTTACTGATTACTATACATATGGGATCCCTTATCTAATTGCTGATCCAGCCCTCTGGAACCGGTCCTGGAAAACCAACTTAAATCAAGGATCCTCCAGTTAGGAACGGCAGATGGTGTTCTGACGTGCTGCATTGTGAGCATAAAATTCCGCCCTGCTCCGAACGGCAACAGAGTGTTGCTCACTGACATGCATATAATTTTCCTCGCGACCGAAACGTTCAGACTGGGTTTTCCAGATGTGGATGCGCTGCACACCCTGCTGGAAGTACTTCGGTCACATAAACTATTGCTTTGTTTTAATGTATGTGCACCGTTCCTAGTTGTGCTCAACAACTACAGAAGGTTCAGAAGGTTCATATTGGGGCCACACCTCCATTATGCTTTCAGGGGTACAAGTGTATCATCAAAGATCAACGGATTACTCGTTATCGAGTTTACGCTTATCCGCTATATTGAGGTTTACCGTGGAGAGTCAGAGTCAGCAATATGACAGCGCCCTGGACGAATTTCGAGAGCTCGTGGTACACCTTCTCAAAGCGCAAAGGAGGTCGAGTTGCGCATCAGCCTGTAAGCTATGCAACCCTATAACGAAGCAAGGATCGTAGACGTAGGCAGCACCAAAGACGCAGATGGAAAGGTCGGATTTTCCGGATAGAAAGCTGTCAAGACGTTTGCTTGAATATTTCCGGCCGCGAGCATGCCATGACCGAAATTTCACAATGAAATCGGGGCAGAGAATCAATCCTTGACTCGGGGAAGTGCCAGAATCTCTCTGCACCTTCTCCAGCGGCAATTGAAAGTCAACTTCGACTGTTCGGGCATATATTGAGAAGACCACCAAACTGTCACGTCCAACAAGCTCCAGAAATGTTTCCGAGTTCTGTCTCGAAACGGCCATCAGGACGTAGGCGAAAGTTCTGAACAAATGTGGTGGAGGAGAATTGGAAGGCCCTCGGCACCAAAATACAGTTAGGCACGAATGGAATAATTGTGCCATTGGATGGACTGTGTAGAGTTCCCGTGTTGAATTTAGTCTAGTGAATGAACAAGCCTGCGAAGGCAGTTCGTTGCGCGCGATCAAAACCCCGTTTGTCGGTGGTGCCGCCAACGATGCAAGACCACCCGCACTTATCGCG
Source organism: Aplectana chamaeleonis (assembly GCA_029168955.1). Lineage (NCBI taxonomy): Eukaryota > Metazoa > Nematoda > Chromadorea > Rhabditida > Cosmocercidae > Aplectana > Aplectana chamaeleonis. Next base: position 1,971,210 of record JAPDOI010000033.1, on the reverse strand, counting down.
CCTGATCCATTCACTTGACTAAACCTGATAAAGAGACTATACGAACGGTGGATGAAGACCGTAACAAATCGGTTTGACCCAAATATTAATCTTTTGACGCCTATGACCACCAAAACAAAAGAGGCAGTTATCTGCTCGAGCTCTTCATGCAGACAACGGTTGAACAGCTTGAGCGATCAAATTGATCCCTCGAAAGACATGCGCTTATCTGGTAGCAGAGGGCGACGACAAATCGGACGATGAGGACAAGTACAAACACAAGTACAAGTTCAAACCTTATCATTGTGTTTGTCACTAGTAAACCTTGAGCACATACAACTTGACCAACAAGATGGTGGAGCAAGCATTCAGGACGAAAAATATACACTAGTAATAGTCGTATTTTCCTACAAGTAGATACTGGAGCTACGTGCATTTCTATGTATTGCAAACGAGGAAAATGGCGTGCAAAACATATTGCAGTTCATTATTTTGATTCGAGCGAGTGCTTCATGATTGTAACAGTTTTCACGTGACTGAGTCGAGTATGGACAGATATAGCGGTTCAAACTTGAGCTGCAGACGGCATTTACCATTAATAGGCAAATATGACGGATTATAAATTAACGAAGTATCTGGTCTCGAAGATGAACCGTTTAGAACAGGAATAATGACAATAAAATCGATTCCATTATGGTATCAATAAGGCAACCAGAAGCATAATTAGGCCAGACTCCGTCCCAGTTGGCGTTTACTCAAAGCAGTCATGGAAGCCAGACAGACAAAAAATAACAGGCGATGACCGATGTTTGGTCGACAACAGAAAAGCTCCCATTCATTAGGAGCCAACCAAAGCTTGTTGAGCCAACTCCGCCAATGCGAAGGAGGACTAGACGTGAACGAATAGTTACGACGCGAAAACAGGAAAATATATTAGATGTGCAGCGCAGAGGCCTGCACTTGCATTGAGGACAATACACTTGTCCGCCTCGGCCACACCGTGCGAAAAGACACGTACACGGCCGATCAGCAAGGAAGAAAACATACCATTTGCCTCAAGAGTGTGTTCTCTGATATTCGAAGAGGCAATGTGTTTGGAGAGGGAAACTAGCGACTCCCACGCCAGTTTTTTTTACAGTGGCGTTGCCATAACGAGCCAACGACAATCCACGCCTTATCGATGCGGCATGAAAGTAAGAATCTGCATATGAAGGGTAAAACGCATTGCCGTGGCATTGGTTTGTTGCTCCTGCCTCCAAAAGCGACAAACGTCTGGAAGGCACGACACGGAGAACACACCTCCCCTGTAAAGGCTTCGCCTGACCTAGGCGACACAAGGTAGTGGGTCGGCAGCTGAATCATCTTCGTTTTGCTGATCCCACCGCCCCTCATGAAGCGATCCATCAGTCAAGGCGAACTAAAGTCGAGCGGCTTCGACAATGCGTATAGAAGAGTCAGTCTCCAGCTGAACCTAACGAAGACAATGTTTGGTAAAAACGGATACGTTTTTGATTTCCGGTGTGCTCGAGGAGCTGACCACCTATGAGTGTTAAAACTCTGTGTGTCCAGTTCGAGATGGCAGCATGAGGAAACATATCTACTTCGAAACTTGAGCAGGATGAAAAGAGTAGCTTCAAGAGCCCTCAAAGCCGTCGAATATGTTGTGATGAAGATCAATTACCCTGGCCACCGTCCCTACGTTTCGAATTCCACGATTATTCCAGCTCTAATGTATGCTTCGAACACCTGTAAACTACGCGAGCAAATTCGAAGTGTCGTCCACATCACTCAACGCACAAACAAAAGGTCGACGTTCAGAGTTTAACGCTTCAGGTAGGTGAGGGAAGACGATCATAGCTCAGAACTACACTGACGGCCGAATATCAGGGATGCGGTAGCAGGTGCTATTTCATGGTCCGTTCGATGGGCGGACACGTGTGAGTTTTCCTAGGATAAACGCAGGACAAGAGCTGTAATCAACTGGGGGGGGGGTCAGAGTCATACACACAGTCACACTACAAGATTATCAAACTCTTTCACTAACACCCTCTGTCATGAGCTACGTTCATGATACCTCCGCACCGTTCAAGGGTGTAACAGCGCCCAAACCCCTAAAAGGTATAAAAGCAGACTGTTAGCATCACCAGGAGTGCCTGGGCAGCGATACCCGTAGCGAGCAACCAGGGTGAGACGATTCGCGGCCAACGGTCGGACCGGACCCATCGAGTATTCATATAAGATATGTAAAAGTTTACGAAAGTATACATGATGATCACAAGACAGAGTCTATTCATATTCGGTTACACAAATAAATATGTTTGATAAAGGTCAAGTCTAGAATAAGTGTACCTAGGTAGGTGAACCACCAAAATAGCAACTGCTTTACCCTCAAAGAAAGGTATGAAGGTCTTTGTACCCTAGGTACAAACTAGATTTCCTGGGGCGGAATGCATGAACACTCTAAGACGTGATTTGCAAACTCTGTGTGTGACACTCCGCGATAGACACTCCCTCTCGCTCTTAGCTCCGCGCGTGGGTCTCCGCGCTCGACGTTCGTTTTCACACGGGTGCGACGCGACGCCACTCCCCTCACCGACGGCATTCACGTACGCGGCGGGTTAGGAAGGGGTTAGGGCAGGGTTTGAGGCGTCGGCGCGTTTGATAATAGCAGTGCGAGAGCTAGACGCCACTGAAAAATCGTTCTCTCGCCGACCTCACCTGGGAGGGTGGGGCAGCCGACACCCCACTGAAACAACAATTATTGATTATCTCCAGCACTCGCAGGACAATTATGATAGGCGCCGATGCTCTGCTCTAACCCCTGCCCCAACCCCTTCGTAACACTCCCGCGGCCGGATGCATCAACGCGCCGGGTTGGGACAGGGGCAGGGCAGTCGACATCTTTGACGATCGATGCGCGAGGGCAGTAGATCATCTAATCAATCGTGCCCCAGCAGTGTTTTTCGCTGCTCTCGCTGCCCCAGCCTCCTAGATGGGGCAGCAGGGGCACTGATGATTTTGTGATTTACGGACACCCTCAAAGGCGCAGACTGCCCTGTCCCTGCCCCAACCCGACCTGTTGATGCATCCGGCCCCCGTTCGTGCATGCGGCCCTAATCGCGTTTATCCCGTAGCTAGCTAACGCACGCGATAGGAGCTAATAGACTGACTACTCTTTAATCTCAGAAGGCACATGTACCGAAAGAGAATAGAAACGAATTTCGTGACCGAGTCAAGGCTCTTGATTGGTAATCGCGAAGTTCCTGACTACGAGGCAGTAGACCTTATATGAGCAGAAATATATGTCAGAATTGAAACAGAAAAATCCCCACGTTCGGATATAGCACGTTGGGCGCAAGGCTCAATGCAGGCAGAGCTCAAAGCATGCATTATGGTGTGAACTATTCTGGCTACCAATAAAAACTGACTGCGAACAATTGGATCGTACATAATATACCGAATGGTGTAACTGTGCTAACGCGGCTTAGGAACAGGATACCGCCAGGGAGCTCAAGCGCTTAACAGCGTCATGCTTCGGCGAAGAGAAGTGCACTGACATTCAACTGAAAAAACAATTACGAGGCTGAAACGGAGCACGGCGGACTCTGTCCTCGACGAGCACGTCCTGTTCTCATCCTGTACTCATCCCACCTCAACTGCTGCCTACTCAACATGTAGAGCGCCTCAAAACACAAAAAGTTGCCACGACCCTCCATTCCCGGGTACTGATGGTGACCTCTACTCCCCCTACCCAAGTCAACTGCTGTACGGAGCAGCTTGATGCGCCTTTGTTCTTCAAAGATGTCAGTAACTACTGCTCTCAATGTATCCTCATATGCTCCTCTTGTCGTCCCAATTGCTCCAGTCCCCCCCCCCCCACAACTGATGTTATTTGTTAAATTCTGATTGCTGCTGCGGAAGGAAAGTGTTGCGGTGCTCAGCAAGGCGGTCATCCTCACCGCGGCTAGACTACTTAGGCCTCGATGAATAGGTATGATCTCCGTGGTTGGGAATGACCTTCTGAAGGATCTCTCAGAGAGCTACCTTAGAGGCTTAGGAAGGTTCGAACGCATCCTCTGGGTGACATTTCGCCTACTGCACTGATGGAACAGCGGCTGAGGCAACAACTGGAGGGCCAGGGAGCAGTCACCTGCTTTTCGAGATAGCGCAGCTTGTCCCCCTATTGCGCTGCCCTAGCCCTTCTCGTCGTGGTGGAAGCCCATCATGCTCCCTTTCTACCCCAGGGTTCTCTGAGTACGTGTGCGACCTCGATTTTTACACACAGGCGTGAGATCTCATTAACATGGTCAGGACGACCGTCGTCCCTAACCTTGACGGAACTATATCCCCTCTTGGTGACCAAAATTATCGTGAAACGTCGACAATTTCCAAATGCCTACACAGGTGATGCCTTTTTTTCTCAGAAATCTTGGAACTGAATTTCAAAAAAAAACGTACTTTTTGCATTTTTCTGTAATTCACACAGCACTCCTTCCCTGATGACAAACCCTTCCAAAAATTTCATTTCTGATCTAACGCTTTTTCGTCCTCCCCCCAGAAAATTCAAGCTTTTTTTTAGTTATGCGTTCCCCCTCGTTATCCTGCAAGACAGTAACCACTCGACCCTGGTCGTTAAAGGCAGTGTCCACGATAAAAACCATGTCTAATTTTTGGTGGAGATCGGCAGCTGCGGGGCCTAGCACAACCCTAACGTTGAAAAACCAAGAAAAATGAGCTCGGAAGGGTCCCCTACGGCCCCAAAGTTGAACACCCGTGAGCTCATCACACCCCAGATGCACTTTCCACGCCCACATACGTGAACAAATGAATGCTCGAGTTTGTGAGATCAGAGATGGTTTCCGATCAATAGCCCCGTTCTTCCCTTCTTTCTCAACTTCTCTTTTTACTCAGGTCAGCTCGCATACATAGGCTGCAAAAGACGGAAGTTACTAGCCTCGGACAACTCGTACACCATGCTCCCCTAGCTCAATTTTTGAGGGACCATAACTCCGTTACTAGAAGGTCTTGTGAGATTCCGAAAACATCATTGGAATCAGCATGGGACCGTCTTCAAGATAGGCGGATAAGCAGAACAACGATTCTTATCGTGAACACTGCTTTTAGGATGACGCCGTCGATCAATACTCGCTGATCTTTCTCCGCTTATCCGCTTTTTTCGATTCTCTCACAGACCGTTGTCTCGGGCCTCTACGAAGCCACCTCCCCTATTTGGTGAGTAACAGTTTTGAAAAGTGTTGAAATTTTTACGTCATCCTGTTAATTATTTTAGATTATTTTAAAAGTAGAAATTCTAAAAAATAAAATTACTGTAATTTTCATCCTATTTATTCTTGTTTTTTTTTTCATTTCAACCACACTCCATACCCTACAACAAGCTTCAGGTAGCGTTCTTTCCTTTTGTCCAGGAAATTTCATTTCCCTCCCGAATTCGAAATTTTTTACATTTGAAAAGAAGCCTTTCTTGTTGTCCAGTAGGATAGAAACCGCTTGACCACGCACGAAAAACTACTGAAAACGTCGATTACAAGTTCTAGAGGTTAGCAATTTGCCACCACAATGAGAAATATGGTGTATAGCCTTCCCTGTTTCTTGCTTGTTATTGACATGTTTGTCCGAGTTTTCAGCGCAGATAACTGCCTAGAAATATCATGTCGTAGTCAACGCGTAAAAACAGGCAACCTATTGCGAACTTGTTAGGTGCCACTACATATTTCATCGTGATGGCAAATAGCTAACCTCTGGAAATTATAAGTGCAGAGAGGTTCTCGTGCAGAAAAGTGTCCTTTGCTCAGATACGCGTTCACAGACGCACATTCTCAGACTTGCGCCCAAGCATATGGCCCATTGCAATATGAATTCATCACATTGAGAGCTGTTTTTCGTGGATAATGTCTGTACTTTCGTGCAATACAATTTGTTTTCGCTGCAGCCATATCATAATCCGCTGCAATAATTCAGCAAGAAAGATAAGAGAATATTTGGTGTCTTCCCTAGAGGACAGCAGCAGCAGGATGCCAAAGTGTAGCCTATTATCACTGTCAGATGTGAGAGGTGTGAAAATACAAAGATTTTAGAAACTTCCAAACAAGTTACCTGTGAGTCTAATTCAAGTTACTAGGAAGCTTCACGCAACTTGCTTCGGTTATCTCGCAGATTGTGCCCTTCTTTCTTCTCACCCTTTTCAGTTACACGCGAGCTCAAGCTCGAATGTAAGATGGACTAAAGTGGAAAGGAATTGAATAAATGCTTCAAGTAACTTGCCCACAACTTGCTTGAAAACAACAATCTCGGTAACTGTTGGCAGTCTCAACAAGCAGGCACAAGGATCATTTAAGGGGCATGTAGGCACCTGAACCTAGAACGCCAGATATCACTAGCTCAACTCAGGAACTGTTTAGCAAGCTGCCTGTAAGATTCATGCGAGTTGCTTGCAAGCTTCCCAAAACTTACTATGCTCACCTCGCAACTAACTTGATTTGCAAATCAGTTCATGATGCGCGCAAGTTCAAATTTGGCGTGAAACATAAAAGGTGAGAAAACAAGTTGAAGTCAAGATAAATGCAGTAAGTTACGCAAAGCTTTCAAGCAACTTGAGCAGAAGTCGCAGATTAATTGTATAACCAATAACCTGATGGCGAGACGGAACAATTTTATATTCCTGATTTTTTTTTGGAATTAAGGCAGACCCCATTTTGTTCTCAGTTTTACTCGAATAAAGTACATTTTCAGGAATTTTGGCACAAGTCGCCTCTGCTTCGGCGCAAGTTACTAAGTCGGATGGACTCTCATTCGGATCGGGGGTGTGCGAAAATTTCTGTTTTCTGGCTGTTTCGGCCTTTATGTTTTCTGAAAAATCTGCGAAAAACAGAAAAAAATCAGAAAAAAAATTAACGAAATCCGGGTCTGTGGAACAGCGCAGCTTATCTAGTCCATTACGGGGGACTATTTGTGTTCAATGATGCGATTGCTGTTAAGGGCAGGGTTCGCGAAAAAAACATTTTTTGTGGTTTTTTTTTTGAGAAGGTCGGCCTGGTCATCACAAAAGAGAAAATAAGTGGAAAGTCGGGGAGAAAACGCACAAATAGAAGCTGTGGCTGGGTCTCAACCCGCCCCCAAGTAACAAGATTTCTACAACTGCTCGTTTTGCCGTCTTTTATTCTGTATTTAAGGTAGTTGCTGGACACCGAGAGACTATTAGCTTTTTTAGCGGCAAAATAGAAGGAGGAAAATACGCATTTATAAAAAACCTGTTAGTTGAGGGTGTGCGTACACCCACCAATTAGCCGTTCTGACTTGTTTCTATGGTTTTTGTGCAATTTCTCCCTTATTTTCACTTTTGTGATGACCAGACATGCATTGTTATAAAGAAAATTCAACAATCGTTTTTATCGCGAGCCCTGCTAACGCACTCGTAGGGCAGTACTTTCGCACAATAGGGGTAGCATCCCAGGGCAGAGCACTAATTCAACCTCTCCTTGTCAGCAGCTGCTGCAGTTAGTTGTTCGCAGCAGCAGCAGCTGCTGACAGCGAGGGGTTGAACCCGACGTCTGTCCTAGGATGCAACCCTTATTGTGCTGACGTTCTACCACATGGGTGAGTGCTCTGAGAGTTGTGGTCGAGTAATAGCCGATAAATAGCCGCAAAATGTCTGATTTTCCCGTAATAGCCGAGAACACGGTCGTTTTCGGAAAACAGCTGGTTGCCGCGAAATAGGCGTCAAATAATGATCTTCGAGAAACAGCCGCGAAAGAATGCTTTCAAAGGGGAGTGTAAGACGCATTGTTGAGGCAGATTTGGATGTCAACACCGCCATCGGTTCAACTACCTATGTTTTTCGGTTATTCCTCGGTTATATCGCGAACAACATGGTCGCAGCCACCTAGCAGCCAAGAAATAATCAAGAATTACTCGAGAAACAGCTCGACAGGATCAGTTGTTGAGCCTGGTGAGCTACATATTTCTCGGCCAAGACTCTCAGCGTGTCTTTGATGATGTTGTATCCGTCATTGACGCGTCATTGCTACTATCAATGCTTCAAAGGTCATACTCAGGCGATTATCGGCCCCGAGCCGCCTGACAGTTCGGCTCGTTTTTTCAATCTGCGAGTCGGCTCCTGTCGCTGTCCGGGCCACTGCTGTTGCTTTCCGGGCCACTGCTGTTGCTGTCCGGGCTATTCCGGTTGGCCCGAACTGCAACAGCAGTAGCCCGGAGATTGGGAGAACGAGCCGAACTGTCAGCCGGCTCCGATTCCTATTCGGCGCGGCTCGGGGCCGAGAATCGCCTGAGTATGTGCAGATCCGTAGATATTATATTACAAGTATGACAAAGGTATTTAGAATGACATCCTCTCCTCACTTGAACAAAAGCTAGAATACAATGAGTATTTTTTTTCTGAAAAATTTTCTGTTTTCGGACAAACTCGATTTTCTGTTCTCTATTTTCTGAAAATTTTCAAAAAACTTTCCGCTCATCCCTGGTCCACAGCCTGCACGTTACATGAAATCATGGAAAACAAGTTACTCACGCCATTTTCGGAAGTAACATGTTGTTCCATGATGTCATGTAACGTGTAGGCTTTAGACCTGTACGTGACTCAAAATAATGACCAAAACAAGTAAAGTCCATCCAAATGAGACTGTACACCCGTGCGGTCGGCGTGCGTGCCGAGTCGTCGTTGCGAAGGCCTTTTTTCGGATTTGTAGACCGATTAGCCGGAATATGAGATTAAAAGTGAATAATATCCCGGCCAGCTGTTTGCAGCCGTGGGCCCCGTTCGAAAAATGCTTCCGCGGCGAGCGCTCGACACGCATGCCAACCGAATGGGCGGACAGTCTCATTCGGACGGAATTTATGTAGCCAGCGAGATTTAAAGAGGATAAATTGCCTGAAAGCTGCAAGCAACTTGCTCGAAAGTTTCCCATTATGACTTCAGTACTGTTCAGTTGAATATTGGAACAAATACATTTTACTTGCAGAAAAGGAAAGAGTTTCTTGTTCTCGCAGAATAGAACAAAAAAAACGAAGCCATCCCATCGATAATCGCCACCTCCAAACTTGCACGCGTGCAGCTGCGCGCGACTCACTGTTCCACTGACACAAGCCTTATGCACGGCAGGTACAGGCAATATTCAAATGATTTTTCGATTTCTTTCCATTTTCGAACCAAACCAGATCGAATTTCTGGTCAAATCCGACTAAGATGGCACTGAGACATTTTGGGTCGTTATGACGAAACTAGATCAAAAATTTGAGAGCCCTGAATGGCTTCTCAGGCGACTCTCGGCCCCGAACCGCACTGAGCAGGAATCGGAGCCGCCTGACAGTTTGGCTCGTTCTTCCAGTCTCCGGGCCACCGCTGTCGCTGCACGGGCGAACTGGCGAAGCTCCAAAAACAACAGCAGTGGCCCGGACGGCAACAGAAGCCGACCTCAACTGTCAGGCCGTTTGGGGTCGAGAATCGCCTGAGTTAGTGCACGAGAAGGTAGAGCGAAGGGCTGCACAGAGTGGTACTGTTGGGACTAAAATGGATATGTCAAAGTATGTAATGGATAACGGGATGATATTAACATCAGGATTTGCTCTCTATTGTTGTAAACGAATCCGGATGAATAGATGATATTCAAAGGCGAAAATTGGAGAGTCACAAAAAATAACGATCGATGCAGCGCGCTTAAGAGATAATCACTCTACTTTATGCCACCACATAGTCACTATGTAGCATTTTGCAGTGCCTAGTGGGCACTAGTATAGAAGAGGTGACCAAACACATTGAATATAAAAGCAAGAACTTCACACAATATTAAAAAATCTCAAAAAATCAAATCAAACTGCAATGAAAACCAACGGATCCCTTTGTAGAGTATCGCCAGGAGACCTTGAAATCGTAATAATCACCAGAAGCCTGAAATATAGAAGAATAAATCGAAATCCAAAGACGAATATACAAAGAGACACGCCAACTCAGCGAAAAAAATCCTCACATACAAAACATACGAAGTTCAAAAATGGAAAATCGTCCCGAAAAGCTCGTACTTTTGTCAGAATCCGTGTTTTAAGGTGGTGTTCACGATAAGAACGATCGTAGAGTTAGCCTATCTCAAAAAAAACTGCCAAAGAAACGACGCATAAATAGCCTTACACGGACCCAAAACATGGATGCACTATGCCCGCCCCACCCATTTTCTCGACAGCCAACGAGGAAGTGGGCGGGGTGGGCACACCACATGCAAGTGTTGGGGCCGAAAAGGCTCGCTTTTAGCTGTTTTGACATTTATGATGCAGTGAACACCGGAACTGAATATACAAAGGGACACGGCAAGAAAGCGGAAAAATACACGCACATGCGACGCATACGAAGGCCAGAAATGGAAAATCGTCTCGAAAACTTCAGTTTCCAGCATGTTACAAAGACTACTGAAAACTCCCAGAAACATGGATGCTATGCCCGATCCGCCCACTTCTTTGGTCGCCAACGAGGAAATGGGCGAGGTGAGCACAGCACACTCAAGTTTAAGGTCCGTATGTGGCTATTTATGGCTCGTTTTTTGCCGTCTTTTCGGCATTTAAGCTGCAGTGGACTTTGAAACTGAATGTACAAAAAAATATGCCAACTAAGAGAAAAATGCAAGCACACACGGAGCATACGAAGGTCAGAAACGGAAAATCGTCTCGAAATTTTCAGTTCTCAGCATGTTGAAAAGACTACTGAAAACTACCCACAAATAGACCTATACGTCCCAGAAACATGGATGCTATGCCCGATCCGCCCACTTCTTTGGTCGCCAACGAGGAAATGGGCGAGGTGGGCACAGCACACTCAAGTTTAAGGTCCGTATGTGGCTATTTATGGCTCGTTTTTTGCCGTCTTCTCGGCATTTAAGCTGCAGTGGACTTTGAAACTGAATGTACAAAAAAATATGCCAACTAAGAGAAAAATGCAAGCACACACGGAGCATACGAAGGTCAGAAACGGAAAATCGTCTCGAAATTTTCAGTTCTCAGCATGTTGAAAAGACTACTGAAAACTACCCACAAATAGACCTATACGTCCCAGAAACATGGATGCTATGCCCGATCCGCCCACTTCTTTGGTCGCCAACGAGGAAATGGGCGAGGTGGGCACAGCACACTCAAGTTTAAGGTCCGTATGTGGCTATTTATGGCTCGTTTTTTGCCGTCTTTTCGGCATTTAGGCTGCAGTGGACTTTGAAACTGAATGTACAAAAAAATATGCCAACTAAGAGAAAAATGCAAGCACACACGGAGCATACGAAGGTCAGAAACGGAAAATCGTCTCGAAATTTTCAGTTCTCAGCATGTTGAAAAGACTACTGAAAACTACCCACAAATAGACCTATACGTCCCAGAAACATGGATGCTATGCCCGCTCCGCCCACTTCCTTGGTCACCAACGAGGAAGTGGGGCTAATCACCTTCGAGTTTTAGAGCCGTATGGCAGCCATTTATGGCTCGTTTTCAGCGGAGTTTCAATATTTATGTTGCAGTGGACACTGGAACTGAATATGCGAACAAAAGCGTCAACTCAGTGAAAGATACACCCACATACGAAGCATATGAAGGTCAGAAAGGAAGAATCGTTCCAAAAATCTCGTAATTTTGGTCAGAATGAATGTTTCAAAACAGTGTTTACGATAAGAACAGTATTCAAATTTTTTATGCTAAAAAAGTGCTGAAAAAAACTACCCATGATTAGGCATATACGGCCCCGAAACTTGGATGTGCTGTGCCCGATCCGCCCACTTCTTTGGTCGCCAACGAGGAAATGGGCGAGGTGGGCACAGCACACTCAAGTTTAAGGGCCGTATGTGGCTATTTATGGCTCGCTTTTTTGGCGTCTTTTCGACGTTCAAGTTGCAGTGAACTCCGAAACTAAGTGTACGAAGAAATATGCCAACTAAGAGAAAAATCCAAGCACACAGGGAGCATACGAAGGTCATAAATGGAAAGTCGCCTCAGAATTTCAGTTTTCAGCGTGTTGAAAAGAGTACTGAAAACTACCCACAAGTAGCCCTATTCGTCCCAGAAACATGGATGCTATGCCCGCTCCGCCCACTTTCTTGGTCACCAACGAGGAAGTGAGCGGGGCAGGCTCATCACCTTCGGTTTTTAGAGCCCTATGGCGGCCATTTATGGCTCGTTTTCAGCGGTGTTTCAATATTTATGTTGCAGTGGACACTGGAACTGAATATGCGAAGAAAAACGCCAACTCAGTGAAAAATACACCCACATACGAAGCATATGAAGGTCAGAAAGGAAAAATCGTCCCAAAATCTCGTACTTTTTTGTCAGAATGAATGTTTCAAAATAGTGTTCACGATTGGAAAACTATTAGAATTTTTATGCCGAAGAAAATGCTGAAAAAAAAACAACCCATGAATAGCCATATACGGCCCCGAAACTTGGATGTGCTGTGCCCGATCCGCCCACTTCTTTGGTCGCCAACGAGGAAGTGGGCGGGGTGGGCACAGCACATTCAAGTTTTTGGGGCCAAAGAGGGCTGTATATGGCTCGTTTTTTTGCCGTCTTTTCGACATTTAAGTTGCAGTGAACTTCGAAACTGAAAGTACGAAGAAATATGCCAACTAAGAGAAAAATGCAAGCACACACGGAGCATAATAAGGTCAGAAATAAATGATCGTTCCAAAAATCTCGTACTTTTCGTCAGAATCAATGTTTCAAGACAGTGTTCACGATAAGAACAGTATTGAAATTTTTTATGTCGAAGAAAGTACTAGAAAAAACTACCAATAAATAGCCTATGCGTCCCAGAAATACGGAAGTGCTATCACAGGCGATTCTCGGCCCCGAGCCGCACCGAACAGGAATCGGAGCCGCCTGACAGTTCGGCTCGTTCTCCCAATCTCCGAGCCCCTGTTTATGCTGTTTGGGCGAACCGGAGCAGCCAGGACAGCAACAGAAGCCAACTCGCAGATTGGGAACACGAGCCGAACTGTCAGGCGGCTCGGGGCCGCTAATCGCCTGGGATGCCCACACGGCCCAATTTCTTGGATTAGGACCATTTGTGGCTTCTTTTTCGCCGTATTTTCGACATTTACGTTACAATCGACTGCGGAGCTTCCGATTTCCGTTGAAAACTAGGAGGGCGTTTTTATCGCGAACACTGGCTTTGAGCATTAGGATTCAGAGAGACCTTAGCGGTGACATCTGGCGACAGTGGGCGACAATAAGCAATAATTACCTACGAGTAACAGCCTACTGCCAAGTTAGGAAAAAGATCAGTAGGAAGAGTACACTACGCGGACATCGGAATCAGGGGTGTGCGGAAAATTCTTTTCGGTAAATTTTTTACCGAAACTTTTTCCCGAACTTTTTTTCGGTAAATACGGGAAAAACGGAAAATTCGGTAAAAATTCTGACTTCGACTTTGATATATATTCCATTGTTATATGTCAGGATACGATAGCACAAATGGTCAATACTATTTATGTATCATTTCCAGTAGTGCATGATGATAGTGCAACTCAGACTCTGCGGAGGGGGCAAGCGCTAGACAATAGAGCACGTTTTCGACTTGGGGGAGCGACAGCGCAGGCCTCCCCCGAGGGGGCTTCAGGGGAGGCCCCTGCTCTCCTCCGGCGCTTGCCCCCCGAGTGGAAGAGAGGGAAAAGATGGGAAGAAGTCGTAGAAGGTAGTTTACGACAATAGAGGCCAGAGAAGGCATCTATCACGTGCTCGAGCGGTATAAAAGGCGCCTCACCTCAAGGAGAGCCGCATTCGGCCCAACAGGGCCGGCCCTGGACGGCGACTTCGAGTCACTGTCAGAAAGGGATATTTTTGGAGGGAAGCGGAGACGCTTTCCGGGGAGGGTGACGTCACTGCTCCGGTGTCGTGACGTCACTGCTCCGGAGCCGTGACGTCATGGCTCCGGGGCAGTGATGGGGGATTCAAAGCAGTGACAGGGGCTTCAGGGCAGTCACAGGGGGCTTCAGGGCAGTCACAGGGGGGCTTCAGGGCAGTCACAGGGGAACTTCAGGGCAGTCACAGGGGGGCTTCAGGGCAGTCACAGGGGGGCTTCAGGGCAGCCACAGGGGGGCTTCAGGGCAGTCACAGGGGGGCTTCAGGGCAGTGACGGGGGGCCTGATCAAGCCAAATTGTCACTCCGGCGGTAGCCCGATTGGGGGGGCAAGCGCCGGTGCCCGGAGGGTTGCCCCCCTGAAGAGCTGCGCTAGCCCCCTCCAGTGTATGAGAAATAATGAGTGAGTTTTACATATCAACCTGAGCTCAACGGCTGAAGCTGATCAGCGGGACGTTGATTTTGAGAAAAAGTAACATTTCAAAATTTTCTGTCGTCAACGTCTTTCTGTAGTTACTCAAAATCAGGGCAGCTGAGGAAAACATCCATTCCGCCTCAGCTGTGCCAGGAGGCGCGCAACAGTACGTCTTGGTCAGTGGGAGAGGTGCTGGTACGATGATTTCACAATGGAGTCGTTCCAGATCTGCAGTGGATTCAGTGTGGTGTCCGGGGGCTCCGAAAAAATTTCAGTTCCTGAATAATCTGCTTCAGGACTCTGCTAATTGAAAAAAATTCCAGTTACTGAAATATCTGCTTCAGAACTCTGCTGATATGTATTTTCCGGAGTAGTATTTCGATAAGGGGAGGCACGTTACATAAAAGGTAAAAAGATCGTTGGATTATTCAGAAAGTAAGCCAAAAGGGTTAGAAAGAGTAACAAAAAGAAGGATGAAAAAGGATATCGTGCCAAAGGCATGCCATAACAGTAGCGAACCCGTGAAATACGAGTAAGAAATAGGCCGATTGAGCTAAAAACACCCGACTTTTCTTTTCGGTAAAAATTTCGGTAATTTTTGAGAAAAAATCGGTAAATCGGTAAATCAAAATTTACCGAAAAACACCGGTAAATCCGGAAAATCGGTAAATCGGTAAACGGAAAATGCACACCCCTGATCGGAATAAAGCGCAACACAGTTGGCGACACTGCGCGACAACACATGAAATTTGGCGACAGTGAGCGGTAGATAGCGACAATTAGCGACATGCAGCGAGTTGCTGTCAGGTTGTAGAACCAATCGCTATGAGAATACCGAAATCGAAAAACTGTTGGCGATAGCTAGAGATGCGTCAATGGCTTTAATAGACCAATGAAACATGTCGGCTCTTTCTTGCTCTCCAAATTAGGCGATAGAAGGCAAAAACAAGCGACATTTGGCGACACAGTGCGATATATCGCCGTTTTCATACTTTTGTTGCCGCGGCAAAAGCCGCACTTTGAGCAACCGCGGAATCAGGGTGTTGAACTATTACGAAACTCAAGCAGAAAGCGTCAAACGCCTCTACCGCGGGAATAATGATCGAGAACATTTTCGTCGCAATGCGGCATTTCCAAAACGGAGCGGATGCAAGTTTCAGAAAGGCACACACTGTCTAAGGCGTCGTTTGTACTTTTGTCGCCGTGCGGCTCAGCAAAGTGCGATCCCATTATATTATTGGGCCGCCCCGCATGCTTCATATTGCACGAATGCACTATGCCGACGGAAGTATAGACGACACCTGGCTCCTCGTCGACCGTCTCATATGAAGCGAAGTTATCCATCCACTCCCACCAAATTTTCAAGACTGATCTCGCCGTCGCTCAGAGTGCGGCCTTTGCCTCGGCGGCAAAAGTATGAAGAGCTAGTAATTCATTTGACGACAGCTGACGGCGCTTAGCGACACTGAGCGACAGCAAGGGATGCTTGAAAGGTAAAAACAGGATGCGACACTTTAATGGAATATCAGGGTTAAAACGCAAATACGCAAGACTTGACGACACTGGGCGACATGTAGCACCTGGCAGCTTTCACTCTCGTTAAGAGACCTGCTAGGATTAAAGCCAAACTTTATGGGTATACCAAACACAGGTGGACACATAGTAAAGTGGGCATGAGAATGAAACGAGCCTAAGCTTGATTTATACTTCCCGCGCAACACATAGACGCTGGGCGACAAAAAGCGATAGTTGTCGGCAGAAGAAGAGTCAACTACTGTACAAATAACTAATGGCAAATATGCAATGATGTAATCAGATCGGGCAATATAGGCAAATCAATTTTTTTCCAATGGTTTCTTTGAACAGATTACTGTACACTAATCTCTCGCCAAAAAACCGTATATTGGGCTTTGATGCTTATAGATTCTTTTGCAAACAATCGACACAGGTTAAAGAGATCGTTTCGGTCCAATTCTCACATTTAATCCCTTCCCAAAAGTCCCTCATGAATAACCGGTTTAGCCCTTCTTACACCGCGCCCTAACCAAGGAACACTTTGCCGCGATGAATTATAAAAACATTTTGACAGGTAACAATATTTTCCAGAGTAAGATTTAAGAAAAACAGAACGAATCGCACTGCTATATGCAGTGTCCCAAATTTATTTAAAGGTTTAAAGTCGTTTTCAGAACCAAATTTCGGTCCGCAGTCGCGTACAACCGCTGTTGCTGCTCCAGGGTCCAGCGGAGCGCTGCGACCCATCTACGACCCCTTCCGTGGTTACCCAACATTTCGAAAAAAATGTCGAAAATCTTTACGAACCCTATACTCCTAAAAGAAATCTAGTATAAAAATTTTAACGACTTCCTCCCCAAATTTACAGATTTTCCTTATTTGGGCTCAAATTTAGACGATCCCCATTCCCCCGTTGCGCCCGATCCCTACACGGACAATCGTGTCAGGAGCTCTTTGGGGACCCGTGGTCCCAGTCCATTTCGATTGCGTTGCTTGTTGCAACTGCGGTCTTCCGTAACTGAAAATCATTTCGATACGGACAGCACGTCTGGGAGCTCCCAAACCGGAAAGTACCTTATAACTTAACATTTTCGGAAAGCTACTTGTTGCAAATGGATATCCAAATACTCAGACAGTCCGTTAGCTGCAAATGATAGCAATGTATCGAAAAAAGGTGTGCTTCTTGCATAACAATGACGCTTGATGTGTCCAGGCGACAGACGCCGAGCACGGGCGACAAAGGGGCTGGGCAGAGTTGAGTCGCGGCGCGTCTTAACCTTAGGGGTCGTTTATATTCCCACCGCCTCGCGGCGCGGCAAAGTGCAATCCCATAGGGGTCGTTTATACTTCCGCCGCCATGTGGCGCGGCCAAGTGCGGAAGTATAAACGACACCATAGTATCGATCGTGCCGCGCCGTCAATATTACAGGAATGCACTGTGCCGCGCCGCTTGGCGGCGGGAACCCTTACAATGAGCAGCCGTACCGATAGACCGACCTTCTACCAGCCGATTTCAGTTTATAAAGTGCATTTTTTTGCCTGAAATTATCGGTTTTTCAAGATAGACCTCTGGTGAAGGTTGCTTTTGAAATCACGATGGAATTCTGGTTCGACTTGTGTTTCAAGTTTGGAAAAATATTTTCTCCTTCAGCCTAATTCATTTTGCGAAACACCGTTTTTTTGCCTATAACTCTTTAACCGTTGGAGATAGGGTTTCGGTGAAGGTTGTTTTTGAAATCTGCGTAAAATTCTGCGCCGAATGATATATCGGATTCCTAGCTTTGCTAGCCCCATACGTCAGCCAGGTCGGTGGAGCCGAGTCCCGTTGTTGGCTCCAGCAGAACTCTGCGTCTCTTCATCTCAGAACCATAGAGGAGAGAGCACCCTATGGAGATATCTATGGAGCTCGGCTCCACCGACCTGGCTGGCTTATGGGGCGAGCAATGTTAGGAACCCGATATATCATTCGACGCAGAATTTTACGTAGATTTCAAAAACAACCTTCACCAGAACCCTATCTTCAGTGGTTGAAGAGTTATAGGCGAAAAACCGGTGTTTCGTAAAATAAATTAGGCCGAAGGATCGAGAAAATATTTATCCAAACTGGGAACACCAGCCGACGCAGAATTTTATGTTGATTTCGAAATCATTCTTCACCAAATGTATACTCTGTTTATCTTTAATTGCACAAAAAACGGTCCGCCAATAGTCCTCTAATGGGCCGGCTAGTACCGTAGTTTACGTCCACGACGCGTTCTCGGCAGACCCGGGTGTGCACAGTGGCAGGGTGGGTGGCCGAGTGACGGCATTGATGAATCGATCGCTCAGCACACCCCGGTGGACACCCGGGTCTGCCGAGAACGCGTCGTGAACGTAAACTAGGGTACTAGCCGGCCCATTAGAGGACTATTGGCGGACCGTTTTTGTGCAATTATAGATAAAGAGAGTATATATCTCCAAGCACCAAAAAGTTATGGACGAAAAACCGATAACTTCAGGCACAAACAATGCACTTTATATACTAAAATCGGCTGGTAGAAGGGGAGCGTATTTTCTAAAACTGGAAACGCTATTCGATGCAAAATTTTATAGGAATTCAAAAAACAACCTTCACCAAAGGGCTATCTTTTAGGGTAAAAAGGTTATGTCCAAAAAACCGGCACTGACGCCCGCCCAATCTTGAAAATGACTTGCACGAGTGTTGGGTCACTTTCATTCTTTTTCGGGGCGTTTCACTAGTTTTTCCCAATGGTGAAGGTTCCCCACTTCACCTGCCCAGGGGTGAAGTTTGGTGAAGCACATGCAGGGTCCAGCAGATGTGGATAGGTTGTCAACGGGTGGTGTGGAGGACCGTGAAAAGTTTTGTGTAAATACGAAAAGTTGGAGGGGGATCGTAACATTTTCCGAAAGGAGAATACTTATATTTCATTGAAAAAAGACAAGAACGTAGTAGGGTATGTAGAAAAG
The DNA here is from genome assembly GCA_029168955.1 of Aplectana chamaeleonis. NCBI lineage: Eukaryota > Metazoa > Nematoda > Chromadorea > Rhabditida > Cosmocercidae > Aplectana > Aplectana chamaeleonis. The sequence goes on along the minus strand of JAPDOI010000033.1, from coordinate 1,952,479 downwards.
TGGTTTCTGTGAATTAAAAAGGGAATCGATACTGCTTACAACCTGAGAAGAACCAGTTCCCAGTCTATTCAACCGTTTTTGATCCCCTTGTAGGCGGAAATTCGCTGTACTTCATCTTTAAAATCCACTATAGGACGTATTACCCCCCCCTTAAAAATCGAAATTTCAACTACAATAAAAGAAGCTGAAATCCTCATAGAATTCCCCACAAATTGTCACAATTTCATTTCCCAAACCGACTGATTACAAGGATTCGGGCGAGGTAAAGTGCTGGACGTTGGCAAGCCACGTTGGCAAATCACAGGGTTTTTGCCATCACTATCCAACGGGTGGCATCCCTTCAGCAAAAGGATTTCGAACAGGGATGTGCGGCAAACGATTTTGAGAGTTCGGCAAACGGCAATAAAATCCCAAAAACGGCCGGCAAACGGCAAACGGCAATCGGCAAAAACCTCAACCTCTTAGATTGACTCAAAAGTTATTCACATGTGCCGCTATACTTGTTTTTCTTCTTTTTTTCAACACTTATGTCAACATTCTCATGATTCCAGTTCAAGGGAGTAGTTCCATGTTAAGGCATCAGATGAACAAAAACAAGACATGTGGAACCTCATGAAAGTCAAAGGAATCACCACTGCGGCCTCGCGAAGAAGCCAATGTCGTGGCGGCGGCGCAGTAGTACCGCTGCGGCTCCGCGGTGGTAACACCGCGGCTCCGCAGTGGTGCGGCTGCGGGTCCGCGGTAGTGCCACTGCGGCTCCGCGGTGGTGACACCGCGGCTGCGCAGTGATGCGGCTGCGGGTCCGCGATTGGTGGCTGCGCTCTGACAAAACAGGTACCGACTGCGAGTAACTTTTATGAAATGAGTCCTAATACAACTGGGTGGGCCTACGAACAAAAATACACACCTGCGGTGCTTACGTCCTCTGTCTGTTAGGGACAGAGTGTATTCCCGTCATTGCGAGCTAGGAGATACGGGATGTACGTCAAATTTAGGCTATTGAACCAGCAAAAATCTCGTTCTACCATATATAACTGTGAATCGTAGTCGAATCGGTTCGCTATGCATCCTCTGCGAAGTTAGTGCGGTTCCAACACGGAACTGCCGCGGTACTGTCGCGGCGTCGTCGACTCTCAAGACACTGCAACAAAACCTCCTCGGCACAGTAATCATCACGGAGCTGCTGCGATACTACCGTGGAACCATCGCGGCACAGTCGAGGGTCGAGGGAATTTTTCTGTCAGCTCACGTTAGGTTACAATTTGCCCGAACTTACCGCGAGCTGAAAAAAAGTTCAAAACACCTCCAGACTTTTTTTAAATCAATATTTTTCCATAAAAGACCAAATGATCCATTTTTTGGGGAATTTATTCACACTATGCGCATCTAGTGGCTGATAACGTGGCATGCGAGTGCGTAGTTTCAGTAATGTATGGTCTCTTACCTGAAAATCGTCAAATAAATAACTCGCGCTTAGCTGCAGTTTACCACGAACTTACCGCCAGTTAACTCGCGTTTTCGAACCCATTTACTACCACCTCAGATGAGTCGAAACCCCGCACAACGGTTAGGCGAGCAACGGATAATCGGCTCACCCCTACTGCCTACATGGCCGCGAGCATATGCGGCGTTTCCTTCCAAAGTTTTGCCGATTTTGCCGGAAAAATAACAAAAATTTCGGCAAAAGACAAACGGCAAAAAAGTCTCAAAAATGGCCGGCAAACGGCAATTGCCGCACATCCCTGATTTCGAACCACCAAGGGTCCAAACTTGGAGGTATTTGGACTGTGCCAAAATTTGCACACAGCTTTTTCTCCCAGCTTCTCAAGCTTCCGAAATAATAATACGAAATAATAATACTTGAAAATATGTGAGGCGCCATAAAGGGCGCCAGGCCCGGATGCCATTGTGGGGGGGGGCGCGAGGCCTGGGCTCATTCTATTATTGCCATAATAGAACCTTGGTCGTTCTAGTCAATTCTTCGCCCGAGTGGAGGCGAATCGTTATTTTTCGAATTCTTCTAAAAAATTATTACTGAAAAACGACGTCATCAATTAAGCAAAAAACCAAAATCATGTTTTTGCCAGGATGATTTTTGATGGGGCTACGAGCGGGCTGTTTTTTATACAGTTCCATTTATTTTTTTTTCTTTTTGATTCTAGCTGGATTCTTTAGATGGAAAACAAAAGGACCGAATTCTCCCTGGAGGGGGGGTCGTTATAATTTCCCAAATTTTTGGCCGCGGGCCGACCTCCGAGGGGGTTCGTAAGTATTTTGCGGCTTTTGCCAACGGGCTGCTTGACCCTGAGTACATGGCTCCACCCAACGAAGCTATGGTCATACCTACAAGATTGCCTTTTGTCGAACTTTCCAACAATACATATTGGATCAGTTAAAAAACTCTACTACATATGAGCGAAAATGGCGCTGGATGTTTTTAGCGACAGTGGGCGACAAGAGGCGACATCAGGATTCTTTCCAAAGGCGATATTCATCTTATTCGTTTTTTTTTCAAATCTTTCATAAACTAAAATCGGATGATTATATGCTCAAGAGAACTTTTGAAAAGAAAAATTTGTGTTAGATGAATCCATGCGACGGAAAGCGACAGCTGACGACTAAGAGCGACATGAGAATATCCAGCGGCAAGAATCAACTCCTAGAACGTGAACCCACAAGTAGAGAATTTCCCTATGCATGCTGGAGTGCCCGTTTCTGCAGAGATGTTTGAATAGTGCAGACGAATGGAATTCCATTTTCCAGAAAGCGTCTGCTATGGACTCTTTGTTGTAGGGACATAACGGGAATCGGAAGAACAGATATCCAGAGATCGCATCAACAATAGGGCATTAGTGACGAGAAAAACACCCGAGACACCAGCAGAGATAGGATGGCTTTTTCCAAGACTAGCAGCGAAAACTGGGTCAGATTGTCTGTCTGGCCGTTCGTTTTGACCCGAAATTGGAAACTTTTTGTAAAAAAATGTAGGAAAATCATAGGTGGATCTCCTTTTTTCCTTTTTCCAATTTTTTTCCAATTTTCAGATTTCATGCTCAGGGATATAATGATTGCTAGGATAAAAGCTCACTAGTCCTACAAAAATAATTTCGATGAAATTTTCAGTGCAGCATACACTATGCAATTACAGTATGCAAAGCGCTATGTGTACTGTATTAACGATTTCGCAATGAAATGCGAAAGCTTTTTGTTCAAATCCAAAAAATAGCAGTAAAGTGATTATACCGTTGAATAGCGCTCTACACCAGAAAACTGATACTGTTTTCAGAATCCAAAAAAAATTGAAATTGAAGTGAGTTATTGATTCGAGAGCTAAAAATGTGAAAAAGCGCCACTGACTGCATTCTGACCAAAACTTAGAGTGCGCCACATAAAGCGTCGTTCATACTCCTGCCGCCGAGCGGCGCGGCGCAGTGCATTTTTCTAATATTGATCACGCGGCGCGGCACGATCTATGGCGCCTACTGTGCTTCTCTGGATCAAATTTCGGTCCGCAATTGCGTCGCGACACGCTTTGCGGCCGCGCGCATCCGAGTCGCTAGACTTTCCAGCGCCGCAGCCGCCGATCTGTTGACTCTAGGTGGGTTTTAGAAACTGGAAAGCAAACAAAATTGGAACAAACTGTATAAAAAAGCCATATCGAGGTGGCTTTGGCGCTGGAGATTCGACTGACTCGAGCGCGTGCGGCCGTAAAGCGTGTCGAGACGCGATTGCGGACCGGAATTTGGCCCAGATAAGCACAGTATACGGTTGCGACTGGCCGCGCCGCTCGATGGAGGAAGTATAAGGGGTCGCTTATACTTCCGTCGCCGAGCGGCGCGGCGGAGTGGGTCGTTTATACTTCCGCCTCCGGGTGGCGCGGCGAAGTGCAAAGTTACGATATCGATCGTGCCGCCCCGCGTGATCAATATTACAGAAATGCACTGTGCCGCGAGTATAAACGACCCCTAATATCGATCGTGCGGCGCCGCGTATACCACAGGATTGCATTGTGCCGAGCAGCCCCGCGGCGGGAGTATAAACAACCCCTAGACGACGTCTAGGTATACGAACATTCATTTTTAAAATTAACTGTTTTGAACGTATCTCGGCCAGGGTTCAGCAAAATTTAATGAAACTTCTATATAATATAGGGCATCATACGCATGCTAAGAATGTCCAAGAGCATAAAAAATAAATGAAGTTTTTTTTGCGAGTACGGAAATCGTAGATGAATTTTTTACCCAAAAACTGTGCATTCAGAACTCAAGCTTGAGAGTGTACAAGGCAAGTTTATGGTGCCCTATAACATACTAAGGTTTCATCCACTTTCGTGCACAAGGAAAGTGATTACAGTGGTAAAAGCATCGGCGTAAACGAATGGTATTGTTAGTATCTCCTGTGCATTCATTTTCAAAAGCTTAAAACTCGGGGGGGGGATGGGTGGATAAAAATGTTGAATCCAAAAATGAAAAAAATAGGAAGTCCTCCGACAGGAGCTAAACTAGCATTCCCTGAGGCTCGTAAGCAGTGTAACATCGGTATGGATCCTATTGAGACTTTCTCAGACGATTATCGGCCCCGAGCCGCCTGACAGTTCGGCTCGTTCTCCCAATCTGCTGGTCGGCTCCTGCTGCTGTCCGGGCCGCTGCTGTTGTTTTTCAGGCCACTGCTGTTGCTGTCCGGGCTCCTCCAGTTGGCTCGTACAGCAACAGCAGTGGCCCGAAGATTGGAAGAACGAGCCGAACTGTCAGGCGGCTTTGATTCCTGTTCGGTGCGGCTCGGAGCCGCGAATCGAATGAGTTGTGTTACCCATTGGAGATTGGCGCAAACTCGGTGCACCCATGTTATAGCATATAACACCGAGTTTTCGAAAACCTTCAATAGCAAACGCAAAGTCTCATTAAGATCCATGCCGACGTTAAGGAGTATAATGTTAACTATAAAAATGCAAAAAAAAATATTAGCTAGAATTTCTCTTTTTTTTCGAACTTCCTGAAAAACCTTCAACTGGGGGGGGGGACATGGACATTTCGACGCTCTGAAAAAAGGATCACCCTTCCGGGAGAGACACTTAGCTCCGTCGAGAAGCGGAACAAAGGTCTGTTTGAACCTGTTCAAAAATCTGGGAACGGACCTCAAAATCGTGTATACGGCTCAAAAAGATCCCCCGTAAAAAATTGGGTGAAATCACATTTCTCGAGCTTTGAATATAGTGATAGAGTTTTCGACTTGAACGAACTGTAAGCTGAGCGTTCAATTCTGCCAATTAGAGGGTTCTGAAAGCTTTCAAAAACAATGTTCCGGATAAGGCCCAAATCTGGTCTCTATTTGTCGATATTCCGAAGTTTTAGACTTATCCTCTAGTTCCGTGTCAGATTTACTCTGTTCCCTCGCGCGCTTGTGCGGAGCGAGGGTAGAGACAGCGAGAAAGTGTGGGAAGGAGACGCAGCGTACGCGCACCAACGCACGCGAAGAACGGAAATAAATCACACTCGGAAACAGAGGATAATATGTTTGAAGCTTCAAATCGGGGGGAAATTCTAGGACAAAACGCGACTTTTGACGATTTCCGGAATGCTATGATAGATATGACTCAAAATGCTTTTCTAGGGCCTAACGAGGTACTGATGTCCATTTATCAATTTTCGAAAGCTTGCGGTATATTACGGTAGGTATACGGTAGTTCGGCCACTCAAAAATTCGGGGGCGACGCTTATTCGAGGTGTTCAATACGCACATATTTCATGTTCACTTGTCGGTTTTCGAAGTATTAAGGAAGGTTTTCCCCGTAGATGTCACAGTACCTACCGTAACCCACAGTAAACCTAAGATTTTTGGAGACTGGACCCCAAATTCAGCACCTTTATTAAAACCTAAATACCAGTTTTGAGCAAAATCCGAAGAAAAAATTTCGAAGGACATAAAAAAGCCTGATGGATGAAAACCCATGAATTTTTGCACAGCTTGAAAAAGGCATACAACTTCTCCAAACCAGCAAATCGGGGAGTCATACTAACAAGGGAACCACAGTAGGTCATAGTGACCATTCCAAATGAAATGTACTTTTCTGAAACCATATTCGGACGAAAAGTCCGAATATGCCTATCGCAGCTGCCTAGACCCACTCTGAAAGAAGTTATAAGCGTTTTTTAAAGCTTCACGGCAAGGTAAGGGCCCATGAAATTCTTAGGATGTTTTTAAACTTTTTTCCCGGATTCTGCTAAAATCATATATGTAGGGGTAATCTGGGGTGCTGAACACGAATCTGGGGTTCGCTTGTGGAAATTTTAAGGTTTACTGAAGGTTACGGAAGGTAACATGCCATTAAGGAGGCAAAACCTACCTCAGTATTCCGATAATCGACAAATGGACATCTAATTCGTATTCAGCACCCCAAATGACCCCCACATGGGATCTTTGAGACAAATCTGAGACTTTGACCAAACTACCATATACCCACCGTAATCTACTGTAAGCTGTCAAAAATCGATAAACCGTCGTTAGATTCGTGTTCAGCACTGCAAATAACCCCCCAGAGAAATAGTTTGAGCATAATCTATAGTAGCACTCCGGAAATCGTCAAAAGTCGCGATTTGCCATCAAATTCTCCCCCGATGGGAATCTGTGAACGAATACGGTCGAAAACTTCGTAAAATCGATAAATGAACCTCATATTCGTGATAAGCACCCCAAATAAAACCCCAGAGAGAATTTTAAGTCAAATCTGGAATATTTTTCTAAAACGCTTCGAGAGCCCTCTAATTGGTACACCCAAACTTTGTACAGTGGGGTAGTTTTGGGCGCTGAACACGATTATGAGGTCCGTTTCCGGATTTTCGTAAAAATAATGCGCTTTCTGGAGAGTAAAATAGGTCCGAAAATCAGAGAAAAAATGCCTATAACTTTTTTTAGAGTGGGTCTAGGCAGCTGCGATGGGCATATTCGGACTTCTCGTCCGAAAATTGTTCTAGAAAAGTACATTTCATTTGGAATGGTCACTATGACTTATTGTGGTTCCCTTGTAAGCTGTCTCATTTATGGAGACCGAAAGGCCTCAAAAAATACAATTCGTTCTCGCAGTTGTGTTTATCGCTCTAAAAACTCCCCTTGTATAGCCCATTAGAGACGATTATAAATTGCCATCAGCACTAAATTCTCACTGTCAACAAAATTGATGATACCCAATTGATAAAGGGTAGGGTTTGAAAGAAATGGAGAGCGGCGTATCTTCATTCAGATACTGCCCTTCTCCAGGGGCCAGCGACTGAAGCTCTGAACAGACTAGGAAGTAGGGAAACACAGCCTCACCGGTGATAAAGATATCACGATATCATGTCCTAAACAGAGAAAACTTTGTAGAAAAAAAAAACTACTATACATCATTAAGTAGTAATAGTCTAGATCTATTAGGAGGCATCATCGTAATGAAGGTGTGTGCAAGTAGCGTGAGGCTATGGCCGCGGCCGGGCTAAAACCACCACGCCGCCGAGTGACGACGACGGCGATTCCTGCAAAATGCCCTGCAACGGAGCGGACACGAGTGCTAGCGCCAGCGCTCACCCTCCAGCAGAGAGAGGCCTCCCTAGATCGATGCGATGACGGGGACGGCTGGGGCTAGTCAGCAGTCAGCTCTCTGCGGAGGCTGATGCTTCTGCTGCTGAGGCTGCCTGCAGCCGCTTTTGCAGCTTGTGGCTGCAGCCATTTCGTGCAGAAATGGCATTCGTCATTAGCAGCGGGAAGCAGTGCTCGGCCACTTTTCCCACTAGACGGATACTTGGAGGCGGGGCTGTCGACAAAAACCTTGCTATTTTTGCTGGGAGAAGAATCAGATTAGGTTTTATGATGAGGAAAAACCTACAAGAACCAGGGTCGTGAGAGAGCGGGTCGTAAAAATTTTCGGGGAAGAACGAAAAGTTGGAAGGGGGATTTTAAAATACTCTCATGGAAAACACATGTATTTTTTTTGAAAAAAAAAAAGAAATAAAAACGGTGTAGAATTTGTAGAAAAAAGTTTTTCGCCAGTTAAAAACGAAACTGCAGCCGTTTGCAACCTGAGAAAGACCAGTTTCAAGTCTATTCAACTGTTTCTAAACCCGTTGTGAGCGGAAATTCGCTGTACTTCGCCTTTAATGAAGCTTTATAAAAAGTAAGACCCCCATCAAAAATAAGATTTTCAACTTCAAAAAATTAAGTGAATTCCTATTACTCAGAAAAATGAAAACAAGTTACTTGTAACATAAAAGCTCGAAAACAAGTTACTTGTAACAAATCCAAGCCGATGTAAGTTACTTTAAATTTAGTTAAGTTTTCTGGAAAAGAATCGCCACACTGGAAATATCTATAAATGTTGTACATAAGCGAAAGCCTTAGGTCATGATAGGTCGGAAAAAAATTTCTACCAAACTTTGTCAAGAGGGGTGAAAAACAACCTCATATTCGTGTTCGGCGCCCCAATTAACCCCCTACTCAGACACATTGAAATAAGCTAGTTATAATATAAATGTAAATGGATGGCCAACGCGCGACGCAGACGACACGCGACGCAGAGAACGCGTCTGCACGCGTCCCAGACCACACGCTACACGGAAAACGTGTGGGGCCTTCCCTGTTAGTGTGGGGTCAGGTATGTACCTCAAACTTGGGTTTTTAAATCGACTGCAACGCCAGTCAATAAGCCTGACCCCGAGAGTGCGTCGTATACTGACCTTGGAAGTGCCTTATTGGTCAATTTAAGTTACTTGCGACTTATCTCGTGCCATTCAAGTTACATGTAACATACCGTAGGCGCATTGCACGCTGTTTCCTGTCGATATGTCGCATGTAACCTACATCAGCTTGGATATGCTACAAGTAGCTTATTTTCGATTCCTGAGAGGATCCTGTGTGCAGTGCGCCTCCGATATGATACACGTAACTTGAATTGGCCGAGATGATACTTCCAAGAAGGATGTACGACGCACTCGCGGGGTTAGGCTTAGAACTGGCCTTGCTGTTGGTTCAATTACCCAAGTTTGAGGTACTTGACCCCACACCAACGGGTAAGGCCCCGCACAGCATTTTTTTTTCGCGTAGTGTGTGGTCTGGGACACGCACTTTGCGTCGCGTGTGGTCTGCGTCACATGATGGCCAACCCATAATGAAAATATAAATGTAAGTTACATGCAACATTAGTGTAACTTACATGTCATATAAATTTAAGTAACATGTTATATAAATGTATTTTACACGTAATATAAATGTAAGTTACTTGTGTCAGAGCTGCATTTCCCAACCCGACTTGTGTAAAAGAACTCAGACGAAATAAGGTGTTAGACATTGGCAAGCTGTGAATCGCAGGGTTTTTGCCCTCACTATCCAACGGGTGGCATCAATTCAGCAATAGAATCTCGAACCACCAAGGCTTCAAACTTTGAGGAAGTTGGACTGTGTAAAAGATTGCACACAGCTTTTTTCTCCCAGCTACTCAAACTCCTAGAATGATTATACATGGAAAAAGGTTAGGCGATGTAGTTAATCCCTATGCCGCGCCGCAAGCGCTGGAACTAAGTATAAACAGCATCAATTCAAATGTTTGCCCGGCCCTCCTCATAAATAGTTTAAGTGGTTTCCTTATACTAGTCATTCTGAGATGGAATTCATGAAACGAGAACCTCGTTTCAGCCATGGTTTGAAGCCGATCGATTTGCGCACAACACAGCGTTTCGTGAATCCCCCCCCCCTGCATCACTTGAACCTAACTCTGACAGCGGCTGCGGTGCAACTCGCCCGATTTCCGCTAGCTGCTCATAAGAGGCCTGCAGAGTTGAAGTTGCGGTGTTGCTCACAGCGACGAACAGCGCTGAATGATGCAATATCGATCACATTTGGCGACAGGGCCGACCGACGCAGCGTGAAGCACGACGGGGGAGCACCGCAGAGTGTTTTGACGCAGCCACGGCCCTGCGTCACTGCCAGCGAGCGGCAACCGACGCGGCGACGATAATGGTCGAAAACATTTTTGTCGCCGCGTCAAGGCTGACGCTCGGCGACCACTCTCCAGCCGCTGCAATACTTCAGGTCCCCGTAGTGGTGTTTATTTCAAATTGTGTTTAGGTTTGCCCTCTTAGTAGTTAGTAGTTACAACCACGGCAGTTAGAGTAACGTAACCGTCAAATTTCAGTAGAAAGTTTCCTTGCCTTCTAGGCAGTATCGCCCGATTTCGTTATTCAAGTCGAATACAGCGCCCTCGCCTCCTGATTTCGTCGTTTTAATACGAATCAGTGTTGCCACACTCCACAGTCGCCGTACGGGTTACAGTTTACCGCAATGTTGAAAGGACATGGTGCGGTTGCGGTCACACACTAAAACTACGGTGGAAGACGGCAGATTTCATTATCGATCGACAGCACAGCTGATTTTTTGGGTGAGTTACGGTTTTTATTTATTTTTACTTTTTTGCTTCGGCATTATTTTTGGTTCTGACTTTTATAATACTACGGATAGGGGCTTGTCTTACTGTGCGAGAGCAATTTTCCGTTTTTTTTTTCGATTTCAAAAGAGAATTTAAAAAAAGGAACATTTCGAAGCCCTAACAAATGACTAATTTCCCTCACGCGTTAAGAATAGCCCCTATTCGCAATATTTAAACGGTCAGAAACAAAAATAATGACGAAACAAACATGAAAAAAAAAGAAAACCCGTAACTCACCCAGAAAATCAGCTGTGCTGTCGATCGATAATGAAATCTGGCGTCTTCCACTGTAGTTTTAGTGTGTGACCGCAACGGCACCATGTCCTTTTACCACTGTGGTAAACTGTAGCTGCGAGTCTATGTATTATTCTTCGTAGGCGTGCTGGTGCGGAGCGGAGGTTAGAGACAGTGAGAGAGTGTTGGGCAGACGGAGGCCGAGGCGTTGCGCGCGCCGCTCGCGCCTCGAATGATGTGAATTACGACGTTGTACTGTGCTTATCTGGGCCAAATTCCGGTCCGCAATTGCGTCTCGACACGCTTTGCAGCCGCACGCTACCGAGTCAGAAGAGCTTCCAGCGCCGTAGCCGCCGATCTGCTGACTCTAGGTGGGTTTTAGAACCTGGAAACTAAGAAAAATTGGAGAAATTCGTATAAAAAAGCCACATCGAGTCGGCTCTGGCGCTGGAAACCCGACTGACTCGAGCGCGTGCGGCCGCAAAGCGTGTCCAGACGCAATTGCGGACCGGAATTTGGCCCAGATAAGCACAGTATAGAGGGTATGTGTTTCGCCGCGAAGCCCATCGCACGGCATGTTCTCCCCCCGAATCCTATCGCGCGGCAGACTCTAGCCGCCGCGGCGCGGCCATTCGGGTAACACTATAATTCGGTTATCTTTTATGACAAATCGGAAACTTCTGCTATAAGAAAAGCTTCCACTATCTGAGGGGAGTCGTTACAATTTCCGGAATTTTTCGGCGCAGACTGCCCACCGAGGGGGGGGGGTCGTAGGTACATATTTCGCGGCCCCTGCCAACGGGCTGCCGAACTCTGGCGATAAGTAACCACCTGTCTCCAGTCGGGTCTCGAGATTCACTCTATAGTAAGAATGTAAAACTTCAGCCCATGAATACCAGCCAAAACGGTAACTACCTCAATGTTAGCACTCTCACTGTATGGCAGGAAAGATATGGATGTAGTACGCTCCTGGCACCAAGCAAGATACACTAACAAGGGAACCACAATAAGTCGTAGTGACCATTCCAAACGAAATGTACTTTTCAAGAACCATTTTCGGACGAAAAGTCCGAATATGCCCATCGCAGCTGCCTAGACCCTCTCTGAAAAAAGTTATAGGCATTTTTTTTCTCTGGTTTTCGTACTTATTGTAACCTCCGAAAAGCGCATTATTTTTACGAAAATCCGGAAACGGACCTCATAATCGTGTTCAGCGCCCAAAACTACCCCACTAAGCAAAGTTTGGTTGAAGGAACATCTTCCAAACTTTGCGCAGACTAACAGCGTTTTGGACAGATTTTCGGTTGGGCGTTTATTTATACCAATTAGAGGGCTCTCAAAGCGATTTAGAAAAATATTCCAGATTTGACTTAACTCGCTCTGTGGGGGGGGGTTATTTAGGTTGCTGATCACGAATCTTAGGTTCATTTATCGATTTTCCAAAGTTTTCGACTGTATTCGTTCACGGATTCCCATCGGGGGAGAATTTGATGGCAAATCGCGACTTTTGACGATTTCCGGAGTGCTTCTATAGAATATGCTCAAGTTATTACTCTGAGGGTTATTTGGAGTGCTGAACACGAATCTGATGTCAGTTTATCGATTTTTGGCAGCTTACCGTAGATTACGGTGGGTATACGGTAATTTGGTCAAAGTCTCAGATTTGTCTCAAAGTTTCTATGTGGGTGTTATTTGGGGTGCTGAATACGAATTTGATGTCCATTTGTTGATTATCGGAATATTGAAGTAGGTTTTGCCTCCTAAATGGCATGTTACCTAACGTAACCTACAGTAAACCTTAAAATTTGGGCAAGCAAGCCCCCGATTCGTGTTCAGCACCCCAGATTACCCCTACATACATGTCTTTTGTAAAATCAGGAGCAAATTTTTTAAAAACCCTAAAACTTCCATGGGGCCCTTACCTTGCCGCGAAGCTTTAAAAAACGCTCATAACTTTTCTCAGAGTGGATCTAGGCAGCTGCGATGAGCCTTTTCGGACTTTTCGTTCAAAAAATGGTTCTAGAAAAGTACATTTTATTTGGAATGGTCACTATGACTTATTGTGGTTCCCTTGTAAGAACTGCACCCGTCGGCTGTTCTAAAATGACTTTTCTGATTTTGATTCATTTTTCGAGAAACGGTCTTCCTCCCTAAATTTTCGCGCTGACCTTATAGTGGTTTTAACACAAATGAAAAACTATTGATTACTAAAAAGTGAATGGTATTCCTGGTTGGTTGGCACATAATGGCAACAAAGCCACACAGAACAAACCAGCCTTTCCCTAACTCTCAGCATTGAAGTGGTGGTACTAAATCGAATTGTTCACGTATGGTTAGATTCTTAATAATCGGCAATGTCATTCCAAATATGCACAATGTGACACAGCCACATGTTCATTTAAAATCAGCCCAACTTCAATCGATAGGAAATATTGATCGAGAACTCAGAGAACAGCGGAAAAGACCCTTGGCCAGTTTAGTCGCGGCTGTACATCGTCACTCGCGATCGAAACTTCATTGTATTGTGATGTCGCGAACGCCGCACAGTCAGCCGCGAATCGCCGTCCCCTCTATCTTTACAAGGTTAAAAAAGAGAGTGGCGTCTAGAAATGGCGAATGAACTTTATAAGCCTACTGCCGTAGTGTTGATGCGCGTAGCAGCTCACAATAGGATAAGTGCATGTTTTCTAGCACCTCTTACATGTTTTCGAGGAAAAGAGCCCCAGCTAATCAGCCATGGTGAAGTGGGAGGCGGTGCTTGCACTACCAGAAATTATTTATACACTTTGCCCCGGCCAGAGGAATGTGCGGTTTATGATTGGGCACGAAGGGGACAGCTCAGAAAAATGAAAACAAGTTACTTGTAACATAAAAGGCCGAAAACAAGTTACTTGTAACATATCTGAGCCGATGTAAGTTACTTGCGACTTATCTCAGGTCATTTAAATTACATGTAATATATCGGCGGGATACTGCGTGGGGTGCGCCTCCGATATGTTACATGTAACTTAAATGACTTGAGATAAGTCGCAAGTAACTGACATCAGCTTAGATATGTTACAAGTAACTTGTTTTCGATTTCTGAGAAGACACTGCGTGAAGTGCGCCTTCGATATGTTACATGTAACTTAAATGGCACAATATAAGTCGCAAGTAACTTAAATCGGCCTAGAAGATATTTACCAGGGTGATGTACGACGCACTCGCGGGCTCAGGCTTAAGACTGACGTTTCTGTTGGTTCAATTACCCAAGTTTGAGGTACTTGACCCCCCCCCCCACCAGCAGGGAAGGCCGTGCACAGCATTTTGTTGCGTAGTGTGTGGTCTGGGACGCGCCCTCTGTGTCGCGCGTCGTCTGCGTCACATGATGGCCACCCATAGTGAAAATTCGAATGTAAGTTACAGGTAACATAAGTGTAACTTACATGTAATATAAATTTAAGTTACATGTAATATAAATTTAAGTTACATGTAATATAAATGTATGTTACATGTAATATAAATGTAAGTTACTTGAGAGTTTTGATTTTTTTGAGAGGGGCTCTCTACATACACACCAAGGGATGAGTCGTCCTGTCTTTGGCCGCTCTAATTCCACTCGGGACCACTCCGCTCGCGTTGAGTGTCGTGACGTTTCAAACTGCAAAAACAGGACAACTCCTCCCTCGGTGTGTAGACAGCCCCTGTCCCGGCACAAAGATGGAGCGGACGTTAGGATTAACAGTCTTTGTCAGAACCAAATTCCCATGGTTCTTCGCAAATCAGGCGGAGAATACCAGGTTGTTCAATAAGTTTTGTCGCTCGATAAGAAAAACACAATTTTACGTTTCAAAATACACTTTATTATTCAGTATATCTCCCTGAACATTAATAGACAAAAAAACCAAAAAATAAATTTTAAAAAAATCCAAAAAAAAAAATTCAAGACTCATCCATAAAGATGAATCGACGCACAAAACTTACTTTATCCTTTTCAAAACTCTCCAAATGTTGCTGAGAAAGTTGCATTCAAATGTGCTTTTGTTCCACTGTTAGCGAATGCGGCACCCATTGTGCACATAGCTTTCTGAAACCCAAAATTTCACCTAAAATATGGCTCACACTGCCTAATGAGATGTGTAGAGCCTCTACTAAATCTCTCTCAGTCAATTGACGATCTCTCAAAACCATATCCTGTCTTTTGGCTATGATTTCTGGTGTTGATGCGCTTTTTGGACGTCCTTCACGTGGATCGTCTTCAAGGCTTGTACGACCACGTTTGAATTCAGCAACCCATATTTCTACTGTTCTAATTGTAGGTGAACAATCATTATACACTTTCAACGTTCGTTCGTGAATATCTTTTGAATATGAATATCTTGCTACACCATCCAAAAATGAGAATTTTATCACTGCACAATATAAAATTTTTTCCATTGCTGTGACACGGCGACACAAAATGGCTTGTAAACAAGGAATGAATGGACAGATTGAAATGAAACTTCACACATAGGCTATAAAACGGTTAAATTCACATGGTTCCTACGCGTGCTGGTGCGGAGCGCAGGTTAGAGACAGTGAGAGAGCGGGGGGCAGATGGAGACCTAGGCGTCGCGCGCGCCGCTTGCGTCTCGAATGCTGTGAATTACGACGTTTTATAGAGGGTACGTTCATATGAAGAGAGTATGTACCAATAAAACAAAAAAAATTAGGCCATTAGCAACGCTATCTCTTATCGAACGATAAAAACTTATTGAACAACCTGGTAGGCGGCGAGAAAGGGTGCAGAAAGAGTGGGAGTCGCGCGCACACGCACGCACGCGTGACTCGATGATTCATTACAACTTCGTTTTAGCGCACATTGTATACTCTGTTTATCATGAATTGCACAAAACACGGTCCGCTAATAGTTCTCTAATTGGCCCGCTAGTCCCGTAGTGTACGTCCACGACGCGTTCTTGGCAGACCCGGGTGGCAGGGTGGGTGGCCGAGTGACGGCATTGACGAATTGATTGCTCTGCACACTGGGTGCACACTCGGGTCTGCCGAGAACGCGTCGTGGACGTACACTACGGTACTAGCGGGCCAATTAGAGGACTATTGGCGGACCGTGTTTTGTGCAATTCAAGATAAACAGAGTATAACTACGGAATGATCTAACAACTTTGATGAGATGAGTGTCTGGACTTGTCTAGAGAGGGTACTCAGGCAAACGCTTGGAAACCAGGAAGAAAAACTGAATATACATAAGAGGGTTAAACATAAAGAGGGAATCACTCAACTCAAAATTTCCGATGGAAACATCAGCAATGCGTCGGAAAATTAATGAATAAAAAGAGGTGTGATGCACACAAAACAGAGTAGTGCGCGGGTGGTGGTGGGACTGATTTTCAACCGCAAAAAAAGGCAGGGGAAACGGGTGGGAGCGATGTGCGTGATTAAACGAACCACGGAGATAGCGGCAGTCCACTCTCTACGTCTCTGATCGTTGTCTCAGTCTCTGACGCGGCCGAAAACTGCGGCGATGACGTGTTTGACCTATACTTGTTCCAGATGGAATTTATTTCGAATATCCGACTTTTCGACTATAGTCGGATATTGCACATTTTCGAATATTCGACTTTTCGACTGTAGTCGGATATCACACCTTTTCGAATACTCGACTTTTCGACTGTAGTCGGATATCACCCTTTTTCGAATGTTCGACTTTTCGACTGTAGTCGGATATCGCCCTTTTTCGAATATTCGACTTTTCGACTGTAGTCGGATATCGCACTTTTTCGAATATTCGACTTTTCGACTGTAGTCGGATATCGCACTTTTTCGAATATTCGACTTTTCGACTGTAGTCGGATATCGCACTTTTTCGAATATTCGACTTTTCGACTGTAGTCGGATATTGCACATTTTCGAATATTCGACTTTTCGACTGTAGTCGGATATCACACCTTTTCGAATACTCGACTTTTCGACTGTAGTCGGATATCACCCTTTTTCGAATGTTCGACTTTTCGACTGTAGTCGGATATCGCCCTTTTTCGAATATTCGACTTTTCGACTGTAGTCGGATATCGCACTTTTTCGAATATTCGACTTTTCGACTGTAGTCGGATATCGCACTTTTTCGAATAACCGACTTTTCGACTAAAGTCGGATATTGCACATTTTCGAATATTCGACTTTTCGACTGTAGTCGGATATCACACCTTTTCGAATACTCGACTTTTCGACTGTAGTCGGATATCACCCTTTTTCGAATGTTCGACTTTTCGACTGTAGTCGGATATCACCCTTTTTCGAATATTCGACTTTTCGACTGTAGTCGGATATCGCCCTTTTTCGAATATTCGACTTTTCGACTGTAGTCGCATATCGCACTTTTTCGAATATTCGACTTTTCGACTGTAGTCGGATATCGCACTTTTTCGAATATTCGACTTTTCGAATAAAAAGTCGACTTTTTTATCCGACTGAAACAGTCGGATATTCGTCCGATTATTCGATTCGGAACATGTAAACTATGCAGTATACTTGCTCCAGATGGAATTTATTTCGAATATCCGACTTTTCGACTATAGTCGGATATTGCACATTTTCGAATATTCGACTTTTCGACTGTAGTCGGATATCACACCTTTTCGAATACTCGACTTTTCGACTGTAGTCGGATATCACCCTTTTTCGAATGTTCGACTTTTCGACTGTAGTCGGATATCGCCCTTTTCGAATATTCGACTTTTCGGCTGTAGTCGGATATCGCACTTTTTCGAATATTCGACTTTTCGACTGTAGTCGGATATCGCACTTTTTCGAATATTCGACTTTTCGACTGTAGTCGGATATCGCACTTTTTCGAATATTCGACTTTTCGACTGTAGTCGGATATTGCACATTTTCGAATATTCGACTTTTCGACTGTAGTCGGATATCACACCTTTTCGAATACTCGACTTTTCGACTGTAGTCGGATATCACCCTTTTTCGAATGTTCGACTTTTCGACTGTAGTCGGATATCGCCCTTTTTCGAATATTCGACTTTTCGACTGTAGTCGGATATCGCACTTTTTCGAATATTCGACTTTTCGACTGTAGTCGGATATCGCACTTTTTCGAATAACCGACTTGTCGAATAAAAAGTCTACTTTTTTATCCGACTGAAACAGTCGGATACTCATCCGATTATTCGATTCGGAACAAGCATAGTTTGACCGCGTCAAAGGCCGGGATCATAACTACTTTCCGCGACAGTGACAGTGCGTATCAGCCATATCGATTTTCGGTCGGCAATGATAGTAACCATTGCGTCACATCGCTCGTCGCTGTAAGTATGAACCCTGGCCTCAGAAAAGTAGACAAGAGTCAGAGACGTAGAGAGTGGCTAGCTCACTTCTTCGTCCATTCACGCACTTCGCTCCTGCCCCATTTCCCCCGCCTCTTTTGCGGTTGCAATACATTACGAGCGCCACCTTCCAAAAATAAACGAAGAAAAATCAGGCGTACAATAAGATATATGAGGCGTGATGGCACACAAAACAATGAAATGCGCGCCGTCTCCATTAATAGTTTCCTAACGTTGGCATGGATCCTATTGAGACTTGGAAATTGGAAATCTGGAAAAACCTGGAAATCAAATGCCTTTCGGGTAACCTTCTTCTCTCTGCAAAGCTATGAAAACGCCTTTTTCTGAAATTTGCCGGACATTAAGGAAATTTTAAACACTGACTATCTATCAAACGGACCCAAGGGCACTTAGTGCTTCCCGGTCAGCTAAAATCTGATTTTTTATGCTCTGTCACACAAATTCCGGTCTTCGTCACAATTTGAGCAGCAAAACTAACAAGAATCCACGAATTTTTCCTTGATTTACTGGAAGTCTCCTGTATTAAAATATCTGAAGTAAGTGATTTAGACTCCAAAAAACTACTGGCAAAACCATTGCTCCAAAATTCGAAACTCAGACAACACTTGGCAAACTCTCAACGAAACTTGGAATCCCAAGCACATAGAAATCGCTCCTTCTAAAAATGATTTCCTCCAATCTCGAGAAGTAGATAAACACCAGAGATATCCTATGTTTCCGAGTGAACTTTATTTCCGTTCATCGCGTGCGTCTGTGCGCGTACGCTGCGTCTCTACCCTCGCTCCACACAAGCGCGCGAGAGAACAGAGTGAATTTGGCTCAGAACCAGAGGATACCTGGTGAATATCAAAAAAAACTATATATCGTCAAAGCAAAGAGCAAGCTGCGTTGAGAAAAGATGAGGAAAAGTAACAAAAAAAGCAAGAGCGCGCCGCGGTCATTTCTCAATTCTTCTGCATTCAGCGCCCCGAATAACCCACAGTAATAGTAAAAGAAAGGGTTATGAGCGTAGAAATTTCGAGCTCTGTAGGTAAAATGAAAATTATTTGCCGTAAACTTTCTTCATCGTTCGAATCATCGAAAATCTGTTCCATATTCGTGTTCAGCGCCTCATATATGCGCCTAATATTTACCAATATGCAACAGGTAGGGTGGTCCCACCACGATCGCTATGTAAATCCTCCTGAACCTAACTCACTTTCCGCGAGTTTAGACAGTTTTTTTTGATTTTTTTTGTTTGGAAATTCTGGGAGGGGCTCGGACAAATTTTTCGATTTTTTTTCTGTTTGGGAATTAATTTTTTTAAAATTATTACTCCGGCGGCTAAATGAAGGTTTGAACAAGCACCCGGAAGGTGGTAGATCAAAGAAACTTGGCTCCATGAGTAGTTCTGGCAACCAGGATCAAGGACCAGGAGTAAGAAGGATTAAGGTGGGTTACTCCGGGCATAACGACAGTTAACTGTGGTAGCCCACCAATGAATACCTACTGTGCTTATCTGGGCCTAATTTTCCGAACCGCAATAGCGTCTCGACACGCTTTGCGGCTGCACGCTCCCGAGTCGGAAGAGCTTCCAGCGCCTCAGCCGCCGATCTACTGACTCTAGATGAGTTGTCGAAATTGAAAGCTAAGAAAAATTGGAGAAATTAGTATTAAAAAAGCCACATCGAGTCGGCTTTGGGGCTGGAAATCCTACTGACTCGAGCGCGTGCGGCCGCAAAGCGTGTCGAGACGCAATTGCGGACCGGAATTCGGCCCAGAGAAGCACAGTACAACTTCGTCAGAGAAATGGAGCGCAGCTAGAAAGACCAAATTCGAAATTTATCGTCCAAAAAAATCTCGTCGTTTTTTATGAAATCGAATTTGAAAAGTTGTGTTTCTTTCGGGGTGGCCACTTTCTCCGTGTGACCATTCTTTGTTAATTGACCTTGAAAAGCAAATAGAAACAACTTCGGGAACGAAAAATGTTTTTTCATCACACGAGCGCCTTCTCCAGACGAATGGGATGAGACTGCATAACGATTAATGCATTGATTCTCTGCAGTGGTGTGGCACACATTTGATAAATATAGCTCAGGCTGGCGAGCAAGAGGCCGTAACCACCGCGTGATCTCTGCTGCTGCTCCTGCTGCAGCTGCAGCCGAAGAGAAAGTTGAGGGGAAAAAAGCCACTGGCGCGGAATGCGCATGCAAAGGGATCATTCATCAACAGAAAAAAAACTGCAACCGGCTTCAGTGCCTGGTTCGGAGGCAGTCTTAGCAGAGATATGCGCCTCACATGAGGAAAAAGTGCAGGCTTTGCAGCTGGGATCTTGTGACACTGGCACTGGGCTTCCCAGGAACTTCTCACAGCGTCTGTTGACAACTAGCATATATAAAGTGATTACGCACTAGTGCATTTTCAAAGGTTCCATCGAGGTGCGAAAACACCCTGAAGCCTCAGCTATTTTCGAGATATGTATCATAGAGAGGTTTAAAGGGGAAGGGGAACGAAGGAACCTCAGCGTTCTTCACAAGCCTAAATCCAAGGAGAACCTGGTACTTGTGTAGGGAGACGACGCGGGAAACTCCGATCAAACTACCGTGCACCTACCGTAGTCTACCGTCATCTTTAGAAAAATCGATAAACGAACCTCATAGCCATATTTAGTACTTCAAATAACCTCCAGAGAAACAATTTGAGCCACATCTATACCTTGTAAAAAAAATCATAATTCTCATCACTGATGGCGCGAGCGGCGCGCACGATGCTGCTGCCTCCGTTTGTCATGCGCTCTCTCGTTGTCTCCAACCTCCGCTCCGCACCAGCACGCGAAGCAACCATGATAATCTCGCGGTTTTACAGCCTATATAGTAGCATTACGGAAATCGTCAAAAGTTGCGCCTGCCTCAAAATTTCCCTACGATGAAAAGCGTTGAACGAATTTATTTGAAAACGTTGGAAAATTGACCAATAAACCTCAGATTTGTGATCAGCACCCCAAATAACCCTCCAGGAGAATTTGAGGTCAAATCTGCAATATTTTTCTTGAAAGCAGCAGACACGCTCGAAAAAAGTTTGTGGGGTCGTATGACCCCTAGTAGAACGCCCGCGCAGTTGGAAGCGTCAAAACGAGTTGAAACCTTCTAAATTTGAGCTATGCAAGTCGAAAAATTTCGTCAACCCCGCCCCCATATACAAACTCGTCCAGATTGATGGCTCAAATACTGCCACTTTAGCTAATTTTTTATGCTTTCAACTAAGTGAGCATTCTAGTATAGGCTGTAAGGGTCTATCGGCTTCGCTATCTCGACAGTTTTGCCGCTAATACAGTGCGTTGCAAAATTATACGACATACCCCAATTTCCGTGATTCCAAGCTTCGCGTCAATTAAGGAGACAAACGGTAAACGCTAATCGATGCAGCACCCTCGAAAACCCCTGGGTACGAATCTTCATGAAAGTAGAGCCACTAGCAGGAAACTGGCAACGGAAATTGTCAAAAATAGCCGTTGCAAAATTATACGACATAGCTGACGTTCTCGCAGAAATTTCTATTCTACGCCATCTGTATCAGTTCGTTCATGGTAAGAACCACTAGGAACGATATCGGTCTTCAGAAATGTCTTGGCGCTGAACCACTCCGGAAACTCTGTTTGGTATTTTCCAACCCAGCTTCTTGGGAACGCCCCTTTCAATCTGCGCCCATTCGCTTATAATGGCTAGTGTCAGCGGAGCCACTCGCTCGTATTGTCTGTACTGGATATAGATTCAACGCCCAGGAATACCTCACACGCTTTCCACAGGGTTGAGGTCCTGCAAACGGGCCGACCATTCTAGCAAGTTGGCAGGATCGGCCTGAAACCAAGCCTGCGTTGTCCTACTGACAAAAAGTAAAGGCGGAACCGGACTAGAAAGAACTGGAAATGACTTTACGGCACATTCTGATAATCTGTGGAGTTCAAAGGTCATGCCGCAAAAAGCTGGTCCGGCTTAAAACAATACCTGGATCCGCGTCAATGCACTATTCTTTCTCCTCCAAAGGTCCTATTCAAGAATAAGTTCGGTTCCTTGTGGGGATCCTTCGAAATCCTTTTTTATCGGTCGAAAGCAAGCGCAGTCCGGAAGAGCTCGATCAATTGTATTACATTTATTTAATTTTGACTAAGCATTCCAAGCATTGGAAAGATCTACAAAAGGACCCGAATATATCATTGAGTAGGAATTTCGGAGGAGAAAGAATAATGCATTGACCCGGATCCAGGTGGGGTTTCAAGCTGGACAGGCCAATAGCGACATAACCTATGAACTCCACAGATTATCAGAATGTGCCGGAAAATCATTCCCAGTTCTTTCTAGTCCGTTACCGCCTTCACTTCTTGTCAGTAGGACAATGCAGGCTCGGTTTCAGGCCGATCCTGCCAATTTGCTGGAATGGCCGGCCAGTTTGCAGGACCTCAACCCTGTGGAAAACGTGTGAGGTATTCTTGGGCGTTGAATCTACATCCAGAATAGACAATACGGGCGTGTGGCTCCACTGAAACTAGCCAATATAAGCGAATGGGCGCAGATTGAAAGAGCGTTCACAAAAAGCTGGGTTGGAAAATACCAAACAGGGTTTTCGGAGTGGTTCAGCGCCAAGACATTTCTGAAGACTGATGACGTGATGTTTCTAGCGGTTCTTACCATGAACGAATTGATACAGATGGCGTAGAATAGAAATTTCTGCGAGAACGTCAGCTATGTCGTATAATTTTGCAACGGCCGTTTTTAACCCGTTGCCAGTTTCCTGCTAGTGGCTCTACTTTCATGAAGATTCGTACCCGGGGGTTTTCGAGGGTGCTGCATCGATTGGCGTTTACCGTTTGTCTCCTTAATTGACGCGAAGTTTGGAATCGCGGAAATTTGGGTATGTCGTATAATTTTGCAACGCACTGTATTAGCTGTTCCGACCGCGAGCGGTGTAACTCGTCTTTTTCCATCCGATACCAAAATCAACAGCTTTCTGTTATTTGACATATGTAAAGTCGATTCGAATAAGACTGTCCGCCCACGCGATCGGCGTGCGTGTCGAGCGGCCCTCGTGAAGGCCTTTTTGGAGGAGCCTTCTTATGGCCGCAAACAGCTGACTTGTACATTATTCACTACTCGCCTAGCACTTCTGCCTATCGATTAACGTGTTCGAGAAATGCCTTCGCGGCCGCCACACGACGCTGACGGGGCAGTCTCATTTGGACAGACTTTAAGAAAAAGTTCAACCAACAATCGGTACAGGTGGAAACGATATTACCCTGAGCAGAGTTCGAAAAATTTGCTTCACCCAAAATTTGTAGAGGTCACTTCCTGAATAAAATTATGAGATCCGTTTTTAGATTTTCCAAAAATCATTGCGCATCTTAGAATATACAATAGGTACATAAATGACCGTCTTGAGCCCTTAACTTTTTGGAACCAGCGATACAAGGCAGTTTCACCAAAGATGTCCAAAAGATACTAACAATACAGTTCGTTCTCGTAGTTGTGTGTAACTCTCCAAACCCTTCCCTTGTTAGAGCTGATAGGTGGTGGTCGCCATTACTGGTGAATTCCTGATCTTTTAAGTAGACAGTTTTTCCGTCCAATAGTAGTCAGTTGTGATGTGCATACCTCCCGTGACTTATCGCTCTGTATAAGATGTGTTGTATTTATGTCATTCGATATGTTCTTCGTATATAAAGTGCATATACACGGTGGCTATTAAGTACGCTCCGCTTATGATGCCGTAAGACTTCACTAATGCGCAGGTCTTGATTAGCTAATCTATTTTAATGCCCACAAGAGTATTAGTTGTTTCCCAATAAGTATGTTCAAGGTAGCCTACTAAGGCGTAATACAGACAGGGTCCAGCAGCCCGTTGGCAAGGGCCGCGAAATACTGACGACCCCGCCTAAACGCCGCCTCCGATTCAAAATATGCGTTTCGCGCCGCTCGCATGGTGATACCGTACTCCGCAACGACGATTCGAATGGGCGTAAAAAGTTTGCGGCTCTTCATCGCTTCTGGTTCGACGGCGTTGGCTGGTTCATCTCATGTTTAATAGATTTCTTGTTATCTGTTTATCACAGACCACAGTGCAACATGGTGCATCGGCCGGGAATCGAACCAAAGCTGCCCGCGTGGCAGGCGAGCATTCTACCAAAGAACCACCGAGCTTCATTCACCGGCCGTAATCTGGTGTTTTGAAAAGAAGGCTCATTGCTCAGATTATCAGTAGACGGAGAAGTCCTTTCAAGTTCATTCGAATGAGTTGAGGAGTCAAACGTCTCTGAACTAAAAGCCGAGAAATATGATTTTTTTTGCTATACATGAGGGCAGGATTTGACGGTTACGGGGCGTCCACAACCCAAGACCTTTGCACTGGTGAATTTCTCCCGGCATTCCAAAAAGCGGAACATTCTAAATGGCCACCCTGTATACATGCGTAGAATGAATTGTTTTCATCACGCTTTGCGGATTTCCCTGAGCCCTGCTGCAGTCGCGGCATCGGAATATCATCAAATGCCCCACTTCCGTCGAAAAACAGAAGTGCAAAAACTTCCCTACTCGTCCGTGTGAGATCAATAAAGGGCTGTGAGAGCGAAGAAGGTAATTAACTCAGTATGTTTACCTCCATGCAAGACAGATTTAGCAGCCATTAAGCTTAATGGCTTCATCGGCCAGACGACTAGCGTCACTGGACCAGCAATTATACATGGATGACTCATCGGTTTCCGTTTTCAACTTCTCACGTACTCTCCGTGTCCGACCGCAGCATCAACGAGGTCTGAACGCAAATTTATCTAGGGTCGGACCCTTTAGCATTGTACTCCCATGTGTTCTAATTTCGAAAGACGAGTGGGAAATGAATTCCACTTTCCCCCATCGTCACCCCAGTTGCAAGATGTGAGGGATAACAACGGGTAGAGGTTCAACCCGAGATAAATCTGCGGTCGGACCCTTTGGGTGTCTGAGTTTCTACAGTGCGTTCGGAAATGATATTGACACCCCTGAAAACCACAGTCTTTATGTTTAAATTGCGTGCGGCGTTCGGTAATACTCATAGATGAATTCAGCAAGGTAAATAACCTATGTTCACTTGTTTCTATAACAATAGCTTAATAATGTAATATTTTACTTCAAATTATCACATTATTCGTCGTTCGGAAATGATAGGGACACTATCAAAAAACAAAAATTATCAAACAAGGATCAAAACATACATGAAGTCTAATATGATATCGCACCTCCAGAGTTGGAAATCAATTCAAAAATTCTATTCGGCATAGAAAAGGTCAAATTGGATATCACATTTTTATCCAAATTTCTCCAGGCTTCGAGTACAGCGGCCTTTAGCTCGTATACGGTCCCATACTGCTTGATATTCGCGTAAATCTGGCGCACAATTATGCCCCAGATATTCTCTATCGGGTTGCAGTCAGGACTACACGCGGGCCATTCCATCACGCGAACTCGGTTTTGTTGAAGCCACCCCTTTGTGGATCTGGAGACATGGACCGCAGCGTTATCTTGCTGGAAAATGTAGCGTTGACGCCTGTTTCCAGTGAAGAACGACAGAAGATGCGCACGCAATGTTTCTTGATACTCCTCCGAATCCATCCGACACGAAGTGAAGGCGATTTCCAAAACACCTTCGCTGCAGAATGCTCCCCAACACATCAGCGAACCGCCTCCGAAATTGCTTCGACTAAATACCATCGGATTTTTGCGAAGATCTCTCCAGTAGCACCGAGCACTGTCAGGTCCATCAAGGTTAAACTTCTTTTCGTCGGAGAAAATTACCTGGAACATGTCGCCTTTATCTTTTTAAATTTTATCGGGTTTTTAGAGAATCCCATACCTCTGACCAGTCTGTTGCCATGTTGTTCCTTGCAAACCGGAGTCGAGCTACTTTGTGGGCTTCTGAGAGTGATGGAGCCTTCTTCATCGCTTAGCGGACGATGTTTTCGTCTGCGTTTACGACGCTCCAAACAGTAGTCTTTGACACATTGAGCGACAACTGAGCCCTCACTTGGTTGATATACAGACTACTGTTTGAGCAGAGTCGGCTTATCCTCCGTGCATGCCTGCCGCTGACCTTTCTTGGGCGTCCAGGACTCTTTGCCAAGCCGTAGGAGTCTGGATCTCGTAGGAACTGGCTGATGCAGTTGGGGGAACGTCCGAGCTGGGAGGCAATTAGACGTTGGCTCAGCCCGGCAGCGTTGAGGGCACGTATTTGGGCTTGTTCGGAAACAGTAAGCGATGTACCACGGCCCATGATTGGAATGAAGATGTTGGGTGTCCTCGTGTTGCGTTCATATAGTGAACTTGTAACGGGAAATTTTGTTCGAAGTGAAAAATTCCATTTTTTGCAAGGTGTCCCTATCATTTCTGAACGGTGAAATTTTCTGAATGTAAAGGAAAAATCTTATGAAATTAGGCACGGTTTCAAGGAAGTTGCGAACAGAGGTTTTTTATCACGCTGAATCCATTGATGAACAGTATTCATCACCATTCCCAGAAATTTTTTGAAAATCTCATTTTTTAGAGGTGTCCCTATCATTTCCGAACGCACTGTAGTGTATAGCGGAGTTATATCCCCTCAGACGATCAGGCTTTTCGCCACGTCCGCTCTACATTGCCCCTTTTGACATGCTAGTTGACAGGTTTCAGTCACCATTTTTGATTGATAAGGGAAGTCTTCAGGCCGTTAAAAACATCTTACTCGGTAGATTACGGCGGGTATACGGTAGTTTGTTCAAATTCTCAGATTTTACTCAAAATTTCTCTGCGGGGGTTATTCGGTGTGCTGAATACGCATTTGATGTTCATTTGTCAATTTTCGAATTTTCAAGGTAGGCCTTATCCCCAATATGGCATTCTACCTACCGTAACCTATAGTAAACCTCACAAATTCGACAAGCGGACCACAGAATTGTTTCAAGCACCCCTACATACAAGTTTTGAGCGAAATCTGAGAAAAAAATTCAGAACACCCGAGAATTGCCATATCGTTTCCCTAGCTTTTCCTCTAAGTTTGGAAAACGCTTACAACCTTTTAGAACTAGCAGCTTGGGGCGATATACTACGAGGTTTCACCATGGAGACAAAAAAGATACTAATAATTTAATTCCCTTTCGCAAATTCGTTGCAAGCACTAGACACTTTCCCTGTTAGCGGAACCTGTAAGAGGCATTTTAGTCCTCTCACTTAAAGGCATCGTCCACGATGGAAATAACTTTCGATTTTTTGGTGCACAATCAACCAATTCGGGCTCGCTGACATCGCCCTCGGAGCTCGAGGCTCCGAAAATGCTCCCCTTTGAAAGTTATGGCCATCTGAAAACTGCTGTGGGGTCCATCATCGGGCACTTCGGGGTCGGTCATCTAACACTTTTTCGTTGAATGTTGATGTGACCGCCAAACAATGTGGAAAACATTTATGGTACAAACTATATATGCAGCAAAACTACAAAAATGGCGGTGACCAAGTCTCCGAATGCAGCAAAACCTCAAAAACGATTTTGGCGCAAAATTCAAATTAATATTTACAATGTGTTCAATTGATTTTTCTTTACAGATGAAGGCTTTTCATGGGCCTCTTCGACATTTTCGCTCTTTAAAGAGGCCAAACTGTAGAAAAACATGAGAAACTGATATATGGTTTTCATCGTGTACGATGCCTTTAAGGGCAGTGTCCACGACTAAAACCATGTCAGATTTTTTGGTGGAGATCGGCAGCTGCGTGGCCTAGCGCAATCCTACCGTTGAAAAAACTAAGAAAAATGAGCTCGGAACGGTCCCCTACGGCCCCAAAGTCGGAAACCCGTCAGCTCGTCACACCTAAATGCACTTTCCACGCCCACAGACGTGAATAAATGAATGCTCGAGATTGTGAGATGAGCGATGATTTCCGATCAATAGCCCCGTTCTTCCCTTTACTCCCAATTTCTCTCTTTACTCAGGTCAGCTCGCATACATCGCCTGCAAAAGATGGAAATTACTAGCCTCGGACAACTCGTCCACCATGTTTCCCTTGCTCAATATTTGAGGGACCACAACTCCGTTCCTAGAAGGTCTTCCACGATTCCAGAAACATCATTGGAATCAGCATGGGACCGTCTTCAAGATAGACGAAAAAGCAGAAAAACGATTCTTGTCGTGAACACTGCCTTTAAAGGCAGTGTTCACGATAAACTTCGATTTTGACACTACTCAAAATATCGATTAAGTAGCCCCCGGGTAGAACTAAAGTGACGTAGAAATTGAGAAGAAACGCACAAGAAGTACTTGAAATCCTTAAAGGCAGTGTTCACAATAAATATCGTTTTTCTGTTTTTCCGCCTATCTTGAGAACGGTCCCATGCTGATTCGAATGATGTCCCTGGAATAGTACAAGACCCCTGGAAACGAAGTTATGGACCCTCGAAATTCAACAAGGGAAGAATTGTGGACGAGTTGTCCGAGACTTTTAGCTCCCGTTTTTTGCAGCCGATGTGTGCGAGCTGACCTGAGTAAAGAGAGACGTTGAGAATGAAGGGAAGAACGGGGCTTTTCAACGGGAACCATCGCTCATTTAACCACAAATTCAGGGGAACTGTTATAGGACGTGGGCGGAGTGGCCCAATGGGTCGGCTGGCCCACGAGATTTTCACCCACTCACCGGCCGTTTTTCGTCGCACTTCCGTTCTTAATCCTCTTAGGGGGACCCAAAGCTTACGTTTCAGCCAAAAAAGGGAAAACTTTTTCTTCGTGAACACTGCCTTTTAGTATCACCCCGCCTCTTAAGTGTCGCAGGAAATCTGGAGATGTTGCGAAAATGAAATCTTTGGTGGACCCGTCCTTCGCAATTCTCCACTCTCTACTGCTCCTTTCTTTCCTTATGATCTTAACTAATCCTGCTCTGCACAAAATATTCTTCTACTTTCGGACGATCCAATTTTCCACCGGTGGCAACCACCATCAACATGTTCATCTAACCGGACAACTAGTCCATGGTATAGAGTAATGTCCCTGAAAAATAACGTTTTTATGTGTTTCTCGCCGTTTCTGCGTAATTTTGGTAACACTTGGAGGCCAACAAATGGTTTTATGTGAGAAACTAGGGGACGAAAATCATCGTGAACACTGCCTCTAAATCCTCTTATATAAAAAACGTCCTACATACAAAAACCGAAAGAAGATTACATCGTCATAAAAAAGCCCATCACTGTGATCCGTCTTAATCCAAAACCCGCGCTAACGGCATACATGGCAAAATACTTAGCCAAAACAAAGGTTCCGTAGAGGTGAATCTGCGAATAAATCGAAAAAGAAAAAGGCACCGGAGGATAGATAGGAGCAACTTTTTTTTCAACACATATCTGAACATAATAGTGGAACTGAAAACAGCTTTTGACGGCACTTGTTTGGAGAACCTACAGGACATAAAGTTGGTCCAAACGAGACCGTCCGCCCACGCGGTCGGTGTGCGTGCCAAACGGCCATCGCTAAGGCAGTTTAATGGTGAGCCTTCCCACGGCTGCAAACGGCTGCCTGGTATATTACTACTATTCGTCTAGTTTTTCTAATGGTCGATTTACAGGTACACGAAAACGCGCTTAGACATTACAGGAAAACTAGGGCTGGGATTCATGAACGCAGCCGGCCAGGTTTGGGTTTGGTTAGGGCAGCAACCCTAGCGGTAGCCAAACCGCGAACCGGCATTCACAACCGCCCTATCGCGGTTGGGTGGCCAACCATTCCGCGGCCACGTACTTGCCACTCAATTGACGCCGAGAATCTCGATTGGAGAAAATCAATATTTGCACTCGGGTCGGAATTTCCCTAACCCGTCAGTGTTTTTATTGCACATGATTGCTAATTTCGCTTGCTTTTTGAATTCTTATTTTTGTCTACCTTGTGCTTTACCTTCTTCAATGGATCGCAGGCATTTAAAGGGATTTTCCTCAACTTGGAGCTGTTTTTTTCCATTTTAGGTTTTTCATTTTTTCCTTTTTTTAAAATCCTTTTTGGTTTTTCAAAAGTACATAAAGTGATGCTGCTCTCTCACGATGAGCCGCGAACCTGCTGGTGAAATTTTAACCCCCCAATTTAGCTTTTTTTCTCGCATTACTAGCCTTTTCAACTTTTTTTTTCGAAACGCCCCTCTATTTTTATTGTGTTTCACATGGCTTAGGTGTTGCTGCAGGGATCATCATCGTCCTCTCGATGAGTTTTTGGCTTCAAGTTCTCCGTTTGTCGTTTGAGTTCCGAGTTTTTTTCCATCTCTTTTTTGTTTAAGAATCCCTTTTTTGTTTTTTTTTTCTCTTTGTCATTCTCACACAAGCTTACTGTCGCTCATAACAGGAGAAAACTAAAACGACTCCTTAGGAAAATCATATGGAAAAAGCTCAAAATGCAAGGGAAAAAACAAGTTTGAACTAAAAACATCGAGAAAACCCAGGTTGATCACAGAACCGTGTAAAAAACATTAACATTTGAAATCCAAGTGGGCGCTTCGGAAAAAAAAGTAGAAGAAAACGTTGTAAATGCGAAAAAACCAAATCATGCATCACAGTATCAAACCAAGTTAGGGTTTCCAACAGAAAAATAACGAAAGCGTGTACGAAAAGTGTTGGGAAGAAATTCTGAGGAAAAAATGAGGGAATTCGGAGCCGAAATGGGAAAGAAACCCCAGCGAAGAGCCTGTGGCTGCTCGGTAAATGGTCAGCGCACGGAAGACAAGAATTAGGAACAAAAAGTGGAGGCAAAAAGAACAACGATGTGCTATAAAATAAAGAAGAGAGCGAGAGTAGAGAGGACAGGCATAATGATTTTAGTTAGCCATGGGCAACATACATAAAACTTACAGATGAGGTTGATGATTCTGAGAATTTTCGTTGTTATCGAGAGGAACACATTATGGCTAGAGGGCCTATAATGTGGCAGTCAATAACGGCGGCATTCCTGTATTTACAGCTTGCCTCGAAGATCCTCGAAGATATCAAGTTTTCATGCGTATTCGCAAAAGGTGCGTTTCCTCAGTGTTGTGCACTAATACAACACACCATCAATTCGACGACTAAGCCGCGAAACCGCTGCTAACCGCGGTTAACCTCAGTTCCGAGGTGCGGTTAGGCGTAGCCCAATCGTAGCCCAGCCGTAACCAAACCGGATTTTTCGTGAATGCCGGTTTCATCCGCTAGCCCAGCCGTAACCGTGGTTTGCTTTTCATGAATCCCAGCCTAGAAAAAAACCTCGCTCATAGTGGCGAAAGGTAAAAAACCGGTAAACAGAGGCTTACGTCTGCAAACTTTGAAAAACATCAAGGTCTGCACTAGTGCGCCAATCAACAAAGACTCAAAATAGACAGGGAATTCTCATGGTTATCATCGTGACTTTCACTTGTTGACGGCAGCACAGTGCAAACACGGCGATTATTTGAAAATGCGCTGTTTTTGGATTTTGTTTGAGGTAGTTTGGGGTAAGAGACACAATCTGTTGAAATTGAGCGGCGAATTTAAGTAAAAAATAGCCGATGGTGGTCTGCACCCGGCGGTAATGGGCGACACCCAGCGACAGTTAGCGACTCTCAGCGACACCAGGTGCCGTCTTGTAGTTATCCTGTATAAGGCGAGACTGAGCGGCAATTAGCGATAGTGGACGACAGTATTCGAGTATTAGAAACACTCAGGTATCCGCAGCATTTCAGTTGAAAACACACATCTCAAAATGAGGAGGAGCGGTGCACACTGTGCGACATGTGGCGATAGCGCGCGACAAATGGCCACTCTGTGCGGAAACGCGCTACAAAAGAAGATATAAGGGGATTGCACCTGCCATCGGCGCACACAGTCTCACCATGTGGTGGAAGAAAAAATTGAATTTTGTTATGCGAAACTGCGCGACAGCAGGCGACAGTGAGCGACATGAAGCTATATGTCAGAATGTCACGGTTGGGTTTGATCATGATCTCCCTCGTGTGACTCATATGTCATAAGCCACACTAGACGACACTGAACGACGGCAGTAATCGATAGCGAGAGATGAGGAGCGACACTGTGAATAGATGCCGCTAGAAGAATCAACTATATACGGCTCTGTCCAGCACATGACCCATATGCGACACTCAGCGACAATCGGCGACATTATGCGAAACTGAGATACAACGGAAGACACTGCGCTAGAGTAGGCGATAGAGAACGGTCAGGCCGGGATCATACTTCTCGTGAGGCGCGACAGCGACAGTGCATACCAGGCATATCGATTTCCTGTCGATATCGATGGCAGACATTGCGTCGCATCGCTCGTCGCTGGAGGAATAATCCCGGCCTATGGAAGCTATACCATGGGAGAATGGCGCTTCACCGAGTGGCACATGCCTTGAATGCGACCACCAGCTACACTATGCGACACTAGGCGACAGTGCACGATATGAAGGGGATATTCTTCACAAAAACTCACCTAGGGATCGGCAAGTGGGTCAATTCCACACCGCGGGTGTGGCTAAGGAGCAGTTCGGCTGGCACACGTGACGCGCGCGACGGAAAAACGCTGCGCGCGCTTCGTCCTTGGGACACGTTATCCGACGGCCCTCGAAAAAAAAGTAGTTGTTATTTCATTTTAGCTGTTCCCCTTTATCTTTTTCTTTGCATTTTGTTCATGTTGTTCTTGTGTCAGATGTAGGGTCAATTTCGGAATCATTATCGTCATCTTCCATTCCGCTCCGAGAAGCAAACAATTAAAAACTAAAAAAAACTTCTATAAAAAGTGCAAATTCTACTGAAACGATGGTACGAGAGACATCGCGTCTGAAAAAGTACTTTATTATCAGAAAGACACGAAAAAATGCAAAATTGATAAAGGGGATGGCTAAAATGGATTAACAAACACTTTTTTGAGGGCCATCGGTTACCGTGCCCTAACAACGACGCGCGCCCGCAGCGTTTTTCCGTCGCGCGCGTCGCGTGTACCAGCCTAACTGCTCCTTAACCGCACCCGTGGTGTGGATTCGATCCACATGCCCTTGGGATCTTATCATGTTAACCCTAATTGGAGCCATGACTCAAATGCGACACTCTGGGATACTAAGCGACAGCAGATAAGAGCAAGAAGTATGAAGCCACATTCAAAATGCGACATTAGGCGACACTCGGCGAGAAAAGGCGGAAACGTTCAGTACGAAGAAACAGTGTGGTAGAATGACGCAATGAGTAACAACTATACTCTCCCCAATGTGCCCTGTCAAACAGATACAACACTTGGCGATAATATGCGACACTGAGCTACTATTAGAGAGCGGAAGGGTAAGAAGCAAGATTGTGAAAAGAAAATCTCGCTCGACGGCTAAGCCATGGAATGCCAATTTCAACTCCTAACCCATATCTAAGATTCGACGACAATGCGCGATATCAAGCGACAAACAGGCGAGAGCAAGCGACAAGAAGCGACACTGCAAGGAAAAGTCGCTAGAACAATGAAGTACTGGGCTTCTCTGGGCCAAATTCCGGTACACAATTGCGTCTCGACGCGCTTTGCGACCGAAGGCGCTCGAGCGACACGCTTTGCGGCCGCACGCGCTCGAGTCAATCGAGTTTCCAGCGCCTAAGCCAAGCTGATATGGCTTTTTTATACAGTTTTCTCCAATTTTTCTTAGTTTACAGTTTCCCGAACCCACCTGGGGTCAACACATCGGCGGCAGCGGCGCTGGAAACTCTTCCAACTTGTAAGCGCGGGGCCGCAAAGCGTGTGGAGACGCAATTGCGGACCGGAATTTGGTCCAGAGAAGCACAGTATGTGCATATATCTTGGACTCGGCGAGAATATGCGACAATCAGCGAGATTATGCGACAACAAGCGACAGCTCGCGACACTAAGCGACTGAAAGCGAAAGCCAACGCAGAAACACTATGGTAGACTAGCACATTGGATAGCAAGCATACATAGATACACTCTATACAATGTGACACGTGCACCACTCATGACACTCAACGACAATATGCGACACTTAGCGACAATATGCGACACTGACCAGTGGCAAGCGGAGGTGGGCCACAAAATGCTACATCACAGCGGATCGTTACATCACAAACTAGTTCTATACCCATTCATGAGGAACATGACTAAAGTTTGGCATTCAGTGACAAGTCTGAACGATGGCCGGCTACGCTACAGCGAGCGATTAGAAGCGAAATAGCAAGAGATTATGGCATTGAACATCACGTCTATTTACCTTATATGACATATGACAGGCTCAGCGACAATATGCGACAACATGCGGCATTGAGCGACATTATACGACACTTAGTGACGGAAGGTAAAAACGCGAAATACCAAGCTAAATTATGGTAGTATGCCACATTGAGTGACAACTATACTCTCCGCAATGTGACATATGAAACGCATACGACGCTGAGCGACAATATGCGACACAGAGGAACGCTAGGTTAGCGCAAGGGTTCTGAAGCGACATGGTGGAAAATTGTTTTATGAGAAATAAACCGTACACTATCCCGTTTGACACAACCCATTTATACAACCCGGCGACAATATGCGACACTTAGCGATAGAAGGCGAAAGCGGATTATAAAGAGCGATATTGTTGAGAAAAGGTCTTTTGAAGAATGAACACTATGAATTCTAACCCGTGCTAGGCATGACCCATATGTAGAACTCGGCGACGAAAAAAAACTAAGGCATGTTCCATATCCGAGACTCGGCGACAAAATGCGACAATGTGCGACAACAGGCGACACTTAGCGACAAAAATGCACAAGCGCCTGATCATAAGAAACACTGTTAGAAAATCGAACTTTTTCTCGAGTGATTTTTGGAATTGTGATGCAAGAGTATGTACTTACTGCGTGATTACCCTGCTACCATAATCCGCTCCCCGTGACTATGAATCTGCTGCAAATAGACATTCAAACTTTGTCATTGAAGTTCAAAATAGCATAGCTTGAAAGGGCAAACCCTCTGACGACATAACTAGTATAGACGTCATAATAACTTCACACGAGTTTTCAGTTGTAATAGTAGTAACACATAACAAATGACCAACGTTGTTAGCACACAGAGGGTAGAAAAGCCGGGGGAAAAGTATCAACGCATGTGAAAACTGAAATTTTTCAGCTGAATTATTGCTCACAAGGCTGCTGGCGGTAGATGTCAGGGTAGCTAACACCTTCGAAAATCTCCTTGCCGACTACAAAACTAAACGCCTCTGCGGTTGCCACAACAACCTGCACACGTGTGCCGCGAGAAAAACACGATGATAACACTTTCTAGAATCCTCCGATGCGGAGCATCACTGATGGCGAAGTGGCAAGAATTTCCGGGCTAGGACTATCCTCCTAGAATTTTGATTCCGAGTTTATTTCCTGGATACCATGCGAAAAACGGAGGAAAAAGCCTAGTTTCCGTGACCTCTTTGTCCAGAAGGTCGCTCACATAAAGCTGGGGCATGGTCTTCGCATGTCGTGCACGGTTTGAGCCCCGCCGTTACAGGCGTGAGCTCATGCGTCGATCAGAGCGCCATATTTCGAAGACCTCCTGAGAATCCTATTGCAAGAAAGTTTTGGACTAAAGTCAGTCCGAAAGAGACTGCCTGCCTACGAGGTCGGCGTGCGTGTCGAGCGGCTGTCGCGAAGGCATTTTTCCTTTCTTGATAATCAGTTGGCAGGAATATCAGACGGATGGTGATTACGGTCCCAAGTAGCCAAAATTCTATCTTTTCGACGGCCGCGTTTCGCATTCCGAAACCCTTGGTTTGCGCGTTTTCGGTCCTCCGCATTTCTACGCTTTCCGAAAACCACACTAACTAGGGACTGCTTTAGCCGCAAAAAGGAGAATAATGTGAAAGAAGAGAAGTGACGCAACAATAGAAGGAATGTATGGGAAGGAAAAATTGCAATACTTCGAAGCGCGCTCCAATGCTAAAATTCATTCGCACTCGCGCTCTACTGCTAATGTGGACCGAACCATGAAATGGGCAAAACTCGTCCACGGAAAACACGGTGGCGAGCAGAAAGACCTAGCGGTAGCAAAATTTGAGGCCGTAATGGGCTCTTCCTGGCATTTTTTTTTGTTCGTTTTTTCTTTCGAGTGTAATGCTTTGATTAGACCCCGAGCATTCGATTTCCAGCGGAAAAACGAAAACATATAATACTTCAATTTATGGACACTGCCTGTAAATGAAAACCGCGAAGTCTATAAAAAGCCTTCTATCAGTGATATCGGCTTGGACTTGAATTTGATGACCTAAAACCTCCCCCTAGCCAGATAAATGGCCAGTATATGGTCAGAGGCACTCGAAGCAGGGATGTGCGGCAATTGCCGTTTGCCGGTTGCCGATTGCCGTTTGCCGGCCGTTTTTGGACGATTTTTGTCGATTGTCGTTTGCCGTTTTTCCTCTCATTTTTCGACAAAATTCGGCAAAAAAAGTGCGCAAGAACGCAGCGATTAGGACGCGCATGATAAATCCCATAAGCCTTGCAGCGACCGGCTCGAAAGTAGGGAGATAGGCTATGCGTACTTCAAAGCTTCAAGCCAGTTTATGTTATCTACCGTGCGGTCATGTTAAAGCAATTGCTAGTATTGTGGTGTCATGCTCTTGTGGGTCCTCTTGTCTCGAAGAGTACCGAATTCACCAAACTCTCCTTGCCAAGGCTTGATCAATAAATGTAGGGTTCAACGGGACAAGAAATAACACCCTAAACGTTTTCAGGAGAGGGCACAAAGGGTTCAGGGCTCGATTTTTTCAGACATTTTTCAAAGCGAAGCGTCGTGTAGAGGACGTTGGACTTCGCTGGCAGTTTTGGGGTTATGCACTCCGCCATCTTCTATTATGCTCACAATTACGCTGGGAAACATGCTACCAAGCTGAAAGTTGGAGTTCTGAGTTAAAAGGGTGGGGGGAGAGTACACGTCGTGGGGAACATTCTTTTCGGTTAAATTCGCTGCCTGACTGTAATCTGGGTTGATGGAGTCGACGGTGATCAGTACGGAATGAGGGGAGGCGTACAGTTTGGGAGGGAGGTGGTTTGAGCAAACCGCGGTTCTTTAGGAGTCGTATAGGTGGAAAGCTTGGAAAACTACCCTATTCAATGTATATAAGGCATTAGCGCGCAGTTCAGAAGAAATGTAAAAGGTCGGAGGAGGAGAGATGCAGAGTATATAGCAGTTCCTCAGCAACGTTTCCAAGGCAGTTTGAAAACGTGCGTTTTAGTTGTATTTCTTCACGTGATTATCTTTCATCTTAATTCCGGTTAAACAGTAAACACACTGTGAGGCACGAAACGAGTACGCCGCGAACTCTGAGAAAGTTTCCTAATCAGACAAAGGACCTAGCAACCGTAGGTGCGCATTTCTGCTCGTAGGCCCCGTCCAGTTATTGGTCCTATTTTTGTAAAGGCGCTGCCACCCATCGCGGTGCCGCAGCGGCACTTTCCCGGAGCCGGTATGGCTTTATCGCGGAGTTACAGCGGCGATTCCCGCAAGAGAAGGGCTGCCACGCTCGTTAGAAAATAATCAAGTCAAGTAGGGACACACTGACTTTTTCCTTTTTTTTGAACTATTTGCGAATGCTCACCCCCTTAAATTGGATTGCGCGAAACTCTGAATTTCATGCGATAAATTTTGAAAACGAAACAATTGAATGACTACTACATATTCCAAAAAAGGTTGATATTAGAGAACCTCAAAAAATTACTATCCTTTCACCACAGCATTCCCATTTTCAATGTTCAATAGAATGCCCATTCCGGTGCTGTTTTTTTATATCAGGTATGGTACCCACGTAAGAGGTTGAATTTCTTTTGGTATTATCAAAAAACCTCGGGATGTTATTGAACTAGAACAAAATGCCGAGGTTCAAGGGCATTTTTTTTTATTTTGCCGTTTGTCGATTGCCGATTGCCGGCCATTTTCGAACAAAATTTGTCGATTTCCGTTTGCCGATTTTTCAAAATCGTTTGCCGCACATCCCTGACTCTAAGGCTCCGGAACTATAAACTACTTCATCGACGGGCGTCAGATGTTGCGGCAAGGAGCGAGCAAGTGAACAAAGCCAAAGAAGTTTAGGTAAAAACTGTGTACCGCGCAGCCCAAAAGGGTGTCCTCTGCCTAAGAGGTCGTTTATACTTCCGCCACCGAGCGGCGCGGCGAAGTGCATTTCTGAAATACTGATCACGCGTTGCGGCATGATCGATATTGTAGGATTGCCCTTCGCCGCGCCGCTCGGCGGCGGAAGTATAAACGACCTCTAAATAAGAAGTTTTTGAAAGACAGTTGGATCCAATCTACTCGAGTCGTCGACACTATGCGTGTCAGAGGGATACAATAGCTGAGAAAGTAGCTACAAAGTCAAATTATCTCTAAAGTGTCATACTTTAGTGCAGAATTACATCACTGTGCCAGACTCTTTTTGTTCTAATCGAAGCATACGAAAAAGTAGACGCCGCAGCTGTCCCATTTCCGTCGCACGCGGCGCGTCCTACTTGCACTTACTCATCGCGCGCGGCTTTCCCGGCTCAGATGGTACAAGCGACAGATCGCAGCGACGGGTAGTATGGTCTCGGTCTAATAGGAAGGGGTCCTAGAGAAGGTCTCCTATTTGGATACAAATTCTCTCGTGTGGCTAACAAGACTCAGATGGGTCGCCAATAGCCCGAACATAAAAATGGTTGCTTTCCAATTGGGCCCGTTAAAAAAAGAACATGCGGTACCGAAAAAAAGCAACTAAGGCTAACTTATAAAGTTGGCTCAAAGGCAGTGTTAACAATGAGAAATTTTCAGGTTTTTCGCAGAAACCTAAGCTTTGGGTCCCTCTAAAAAGTTTGAGGGCGGAAGTTCAACGAAAAACGACCCCAAGGTCGGTGAAAATCTCACGGTCCAGCCAACCCATCGGGTCACCCCGCCCACGTCATATAACAATTGTCCTGCTCAAGGTCGGAACAGTTGGTGTTCGTCTCACCAAAAGAACGGTAATCGAATTTTTAATACTCTTTATCCCAATAAATACTAATATCCAAGCATGTGCATTGAACCATCTTATTTTTGAAAAGTTTTCAGGGTACTCGAGACAGAAAATAAAGTCACTTACCCAAAAATTTCAAAGCGCAAAAGAATTTCCGACGTATGGTTCGATGTTTTGTCCGCATCGAGCAATACACGTCAAGAAGAATAATTAAATATTAAAGAATTTTCTTGAACAGTTTTTTTCCAATATTTGGGAAGTTTATGGGGACTTTTCCCTTCGATACATTACTTTTTGAACTTGCCTTCTCAAAAACATCGAAAACTAGGATATGACCTTTTGAATGTCATGACATAATTTCAAAACTTTCGGCGTCTGGCGTTCCGAAAACCGCATGTTTAAGCGTTTCAACCCCGATTTGCGGAACTTGTCAGAATTTTTTTTTCTGCCGAAAACCGAAAAATGATTTCCAAGATTTTAGAACTCAATTCCTCTCATCCCCGGGTGCCGCTAATAGTACGATGTTAAAAGTCCCGACCTTGCCCCTACTCCTGCCTCTACATACCAATTCCCAAATTTTGAATATTATTTCAACAAAATTGATGAATAAATGAAAAATATCTGGGAAAAAAAGAGCGAGTGGAGGACCTCATTCAGAAAAAGGCTAATGAACAAATATAGCTTTTGAAGCCTTTTTTTGATGATATAAAGATTCAAAGCAGCAATGAGGCTCCGAGATAGCAGTATTCCGCCAAATATAGCTTTGTAAAAATCTTTGGCAGTAACAACCCCCTATTTTTGATTTGTTAGCTTACTTTAGATTGCTGAACTATAAAAAAGGAATTTATTCTTGTTATTTATTTAGGTGCAAAACTAGTTGGAGGGGCCATTCAAAATTCACCCATAGAAATGAAGAGATTCATCCATGAAAATGAAAATTTCTCCCGTTATCAGATATGTG
Organism: Aplectana chamaeleonis; assembly: GCA_029168955.1. Lineage (NCBI taxonomy): Eukaryota > Metazoa > Nematoda > Chromadorea > Rhabditida > Cosmocercidae > Aplectana > Aplectana chamaeleonis. The sequence continues at coordinate 1,912,546 of JAPDOI010000033.1, read as the reverse complement.
ATAACGTTATAACGCATAATTTTCTATAAATTCCATGGAATTAGATCGATTTCCGGAAGCGATATCACTTTAAAGGCATCGTACACGATGAAAACCAAATTCTTTTGCGTTGCTTTTGCGTTCAGTCGGACTAGTGGGTCATAACAATGTCACTCAGGAAGCCTGGTGTTTCAAAATCGCCTCTGAATAAAGATTTGCTTGGGTTTGGGGGGCCGGCATTGGGGTCGATCCGTTGTTACAAGGAACGAAACTCCGTGGTCGCTGCCGGCGATCGTGCGTTGACGCGTCGTAGGGCGCAATGCACATGCCACTCGATTTCATGTTCGACTCAGGGCTGGGCACACGTCCCGGCTTGGCGAATCTGAATATGCACCCCCCTTAGCTCGGTAATTCTTAGGCACCCCCTTACGGGAAATCGAAATTGGCTGTTTTCCGAATAGTTGGACAGCCATGATCTTGACCTCCTGATTTTGATGAACAAGAATATAAAAAAAAGCACTGAATAAAGAATATTCCGAAAATGGCAACGAAAAAGGTAGTGTAATTTCTAAACTTGAAAACAATCCCATGAGGAAATATTGTTAGTAAGACGGTAAGTTATGACAAAAGATGAAACGATTTTTATTACAAAACAATTAAACAATTACATACAATAGAACTACTACTATTGCAATTATTAATGTTTCCTGTCGAATGTTTTCATAAACCTATAAAGGATTATGTAGTTAATCTGTGTTTGATTGTTCTGATGTGGAAATCAGAACTATTTTGTGTTGTGGAACAATGTTAGGATTCATGTGATTCGTAGGGAGTAGAAAACCCGAGTTTTACCCTCCTAGAATGCCGCTATCCCTTAAAAAATCGGCTTGCCGTGCGATACGGTGTTTGTACGCAGCTACACAGGGCACACGGGATTGGACGCGCACACAATATTAATAAAAAATGTATTTTATTACAGAACGGGGAGGAGAAAAGGATTGAAACTGAAGGAAATGGAAGATGGTAAAGGTAGTCTATTCTGGATGTACCCATTTTAGAAATTTAATGTAAATAAACAAAGTTAGAGCTGGTGTAAATATTTAGCCGTGACAAGGTTCATTCAAACGAACCTAGTTGATCAAAACTAGCATTAAACTGAGAGCAAAGGAGATATTTAGAAAGAGGAGAATCTGGCAAACATTTTAGTTTCAATAGGACTGATTTTTAATGTGATTTAAGGACCTTAAATCTCGTCCCGGTTTTACCCCGAAAACCGGGACAAAACCGGGACAAAACCGGGACGAGGTTTAAGGTCCTTATATCACATCAAATATCAAACTTATTGAAACCAAGGTGTTTGCCAGATTCTCCTCTTTCTTTCAATGCTCTTACTTTTTATGTTCAATGCTGTTTTCATTCAACTAGGTTCATTTGAATGAACCTTGTCGAATCCAAAAAACTCACCCCGCTCCAACTTAGTTTATTTACATTAGATTTCTATAATGGTTACATTGAAAGTATCGTACCTCTGCCTTCTTTCATTTACTCCAGTTTCAGCCCTTTTCTCCTTCCTGTTCTGTAATAAATTACATTTTTAAATTAATATGGTGTGCGCGTCCACTCCAGTGTGCGCTGTGTTGCTGCGGACAAGCACCAGACCGCACGGCGAGCCGAATTTCAAGGGATTGCGGCACTCCAGATGGCTACAACTCGGGTTTTTATAGTTCCAAAGCCCTATTCAGTGCACTTGTGCTCTGCAGGGTACTGATAGCAGTTTTTTTTTACCATGATGAGAGACATTGTACTTCTCAAGGAGGAGGACACGATCTATAACTTCTCTCACAAGACCTTGCAAAGTCCTCAATTTTCACAATCGGATCTCTTCATAAGTCACATTCTCATAAGCTAAAATTAGTTGGCTAGTCGTGATACTAAATGTTCAACCTGTAATTTCAATCTGCACTAATACAACAGTTCGCTGATTCTTTTTTGAACGTGAACGATAGCGCTTCTGAGCGCTCTCTTTGTATCTTTGCCTCAAATCGGTAACCACCCGTGTAATAAATGAACGTTGCACCAGAGAAACATGACATCACACCAATCCTTACTTGCTACTAGATAACGGAGTAGTGTTTATTTCTTTATCAAAGTAATCAAACAAATTATAGATAATACTTAATTCATAGAGTTATTAAAAAAAAACCTCGACAGCAACTATTAATTTTTGCGAACGCAACCTGCATATCTATCCATAATTTGAATTCTGTTAGTGTTTTTTTTTCGAAAAGCGGAGAAGAAGAGTTGACCAATCAAAAGAAAAGCGTGTACTATTTTTTCCCTAAAATTCGGCAGAACAGGCACTTTGTTTTTATCTGGGTGCTCGGTTTAGGCACCCCCCTTTGCCCTCTCCGCAGCGTCCAATATGCACCCCTCTAAGGTCAACCGGGACGCGTGCCCAGCCCTGGTTCGACTTCGATCGAAAGCAGCTGACGGCAATGGACGCCGCGGTTTAGTAACCCTTTTTCATTTCAATCGAGAAAAAAATATCGCTCGTCTGAATGGCGTCCTCGGTGAATTGCTTCCAACGCAGCGCCAAAGAACGAATCGTAAGACTGTTCCTTGCGTTCTTCGCGCAACTATCCCAAGTAGATGTCGGCGGGAACTTCAAAATTGTTTTGAGCTTTCTTGAAATGTGTTTTTCTTGAAAAGTTGACGTTTTTGAGGAGGCTTTTTGCAACCTTCAGTCACTATAGGGCTATAACAACACGAAAACGTCAAAAACCCAAGAATGGTTTTCATCGTGTACGATGCCTTTAATTCTTAGTGGCCCCCGAACTGATTTTGCACCTTCATTTATTTATTCTGGTAATATTTTGATTCATTTCATTGATCCTTTTAAACCCTGAATGTGTGAATTATCCAATTACTCAAATACTCGAGTTTTTCGAATAATACTCTAAAAAATACTTGAAAAAATATTATTCAAGCTGGGCTAGGGAAGGAAAAATATGCAAATGTAGAAGTATTTTCACGGCAAAATTCGCCCCCAACTCCCTATTATAAACTCACAAATAGGTATTTATGAAGGAATATTACCCTAATGGGATCATAATTCCAAGAATAGACCCAAACAGGCGTGAAGAATGTGCAGAGGCAAACCCATACGGATTCCGATAACACACATACGGGTGGGTATCTGGCCTGATGATCGATAGATCTAGCACGAACGACTCTGTTCGTGGGCGTTCGCAATCTATTAAGGTGCCTGTCTGCACCAAAACAAATTCTGCATATTTCAGTTCCGTGTTCAGGGCCTTGTAGAAACTAGAACCACCTGGATATCCCTCAGGGTAGGTGCGAAACTTTCCAGAGAATTCAAACCTGGACAAGCTTCACTCTATCGCCTGAAAGTCCGTTTTGCGAGAAAGCTGAGGCGAGCCGAAAAGTTTTTAAAACCCATGATTTTGACCTAAAAACTGTTCCAGAAACCGCTCAAATTTTTTTAGTGATTTTTCAAAACCTCCACAGAGTCACACTTGCCCGAGGGTGAATTCCAGTCTGCATCTGAAGGAGAACTGGAGTGTTTATTCAGGCCTTCGCAGGGATGTTGACGGGTAATTTATGCAGACATGAAAGAAATACCAACACAGACGGACAGCATATAGCCGACAACAACGACGACGAGACTTGGATGAAGAGGAAAATATCCATTGGATTATCCACATGAGGGATTAGGGGCGGACTGAGGTGACGAATTCTCTGATAATTTCCGGCTTGGAAGGGAAAACGTCATGTGTTCATGGGTGGTGAAGCCATGTTTTTTTTAAAATTTGGGCCAATTTCTATCTTGAATTCCATTTTCTTTTCGGAATTATTCTTTTTATTTTTATTTCGATGGCCTGGATATTCTCTCCTGATCTTTGCAAAATAAGGGACCCTACAGAATCTAAAATCTGAAAAAAATTGGCTGTATCGCACAAGAAGATCGTATTGCGTCAGCAAGCGACAGCTGGCGACAGTCTGCGACAGTGAGCAGCATCAGACGACGATGAGCGGCCTTGGCATTTGTAAGCGACAATGAGCTAAATTAGGCGAACTTGGTTTTCAGACGGATGTAGGCGATGAAAACCAATGATCTGAACTTCCACAAGGCCGGGATCATACTTCCGGCGACGAACGACGAGATCCGAAAATCGATATGCTTCTTATGCACTTTCGCAGTCGCGCGTCGCGAGAAAAATGATTCCGGCCTAGTATATAGGCGCTAGCTGGCGACATTTCGCGACAACGAGCAACATTAGGCGACGCTGGGCGTAGGTAAACAAAATTACGCGGTACTGCGCGAAAATAAGCGTCATTGGGCGAAAAAAGCGGGGTGTTAGACATTTTAGAAGACAGTGGCTGACATCAAACAAGTAGCGGGTTTGTTCAGAGTTGCTAAGCGATCGGCTGGCGACACCACGCGAGAATGAGCTGCACCAGAAAACACTGAACTATGTCGAATGCCATCAAGTCAAAATACAGACGGGCAGGAGTCTGTGCAAGACCTGAGTGACACTAATAAGAAGGTTCTATAGCGTGTCAGCGAACGACAGATGACGACAATGCGCGACAGTGAGCAACATCAGGCGACACCGAGTGACGATGAGCAGCCATGCGCATTTGTAAGCGACAGTTAGCTAAATTAGGCGAACTTGGTTTTCAGACGGACGTAGACGATGAAAACGAATGATCTGAACTTTTCTAAGGCCGGGATCATACTTCCGGCGGCGAACCACGAGATCTGAAAATCGATATGCCTGTTATGCACTTTCGCAGTCGCGCGTCGCGAGAAAAATGATTCCGGCCTAGTATATAGGCGCTAGCTGGCGACATTTCGCGACAACGAGCGACATTAGGCGACGCTGTGCGTAGGTTAACAAAATGACGCAGTACGGCGCGAAAATAAACGTCATTGGGCGAAAAAAGCAAGGTGTTAGACATTTTGGAGGACAGCAGGTGACATCAAACATGTAGCGGGTTTGCTCAGAGTTGCTAAACGATATGCTGGCGACACCGCGCGATAGTGAGCGGCACCAGAAGACACTGAACTATGTCAAATGCCATCAAGTCGAAATACAGAAGTGCAGGAGTCTGTGCGAGAGCTGAGTGACACTAAAATGAAGGTTCTATAGCGTGTCAGCGAACGACAGATGACGACAATGCGCGACAGTGAGCAACATCAGGCGACAAGGGATGACTATGAATGGCACAGCGCCATATGTGCGCGACAACGAACGACAGTAGGCGAAAGAAGATTTTAGACGGATTTAGGTGATGAAAAGGAATGACCTAAAGTTGCTTAATATGTAGGCGATAGCTGGCGACCCTTCGCGACAGCGAGCGGCATCAGGCGACACTGGGCGCGTGATTAACACTATAACACAATATTGCGGACGAAGAACCGCATTTGGACGAGGGGCATTAGAGATCCTGGACCATAATAGGTGAGATCAAAAAAGAAACGTGTTTGTGAAAAATCGCTAAGCGTCAAGCTGGCGACACTACGCGACAATGAGCGAAGTCAGAAGAGACTGGTCGATGCCAAACGCCATCGCTCAAAAATATAGAAGCACAGAAGTCTGTGAACGACCTGGGCGACACCAACTTGAGTGTTCCGTAGCGTTAGAAAATTACAGCTGGAGACATTGCATGACAAAGAGACAAAGAGCGGCATCTGGCGACACTGGGCGACTCTGAACGACATGGCGTGATACTATACAACAATGAACATAGTTCGACGAAGCTAGGGGAAGTATAAGAAATTTTTGAGGAAGCCAGGTGACATCTTGACTAAATGTACTACTCTATATTGTGTCAGCCAACGACAGCTGGCGGCCCTCACGCGACAACGAGCGGCATAAAGCGACACTGGGCGCGGTTTAACAAAATAACACAATACTGCGGACGATGAACGTCATTAGGATGAGGTATTAGAGATTCCGGACGATAATAGATGACGTCAAAAAAGTAACGTGTTTGAATAAAGTTGCTTAGCGTCAAGCTGGCGACACCAAGCGACAATAAGCGGAGTCAGGAGAGACTGGTCGATGCCAAACGCCATCACTCAAAATATAGAAGTACAGAAGTCTGTGAACGACATGGGCGACACCAACTTGAATGTTCTGAAGCGTTAGAAAATTACAGCTGGACACATTGCGTGACAAAGAGACAAAGAGCGGCATCTGGCGACACTGGGCGACTCTGAACGACATGGCGTGATACTATACAACAATGAACATAAATCGACGAAGCTAGGGGAAGTATAAGAAATTTTTGAGGAAGCCAGGTGACATCCTGACTAAATGTACTACTCTATATTGTGTCAGCTAACGATAGCTGGCGGCCCTCACGCGACAACGAGCGGCATAAAGCGACACTGGGCGCGGTTTAACAAAATAACACAATACTGCGGACCAGGGGTGTGCGGAAATTTTTTAAAAAATTTCAGAAAACAGAAATCAGAAAACAGAAAGGCCAAAACGGCCAGAAAACAGAAAACAGAATTCAGAAAACAGAAAAATTTCAGAAAAAATACTCATTGCGTTAAAAAAAAAAATTTCAAGTGGAGAGAGGTTGTAATTCTGAATACCTTTGCCATACTTAAAATATAATATCCACGGAACTGCAAAGATCACCTGTAAGGCATTGGTAGTAGCAATGTCGCGTCAATGACGGATATAAGGTCATTAAAGACACGCTGATAGTCTTGGCCGAGAAATAGGCTCAACAACTGATCCTGTCGAGCAGATTCTCGAGTATTTCTTGATTATTCCTTGGCTGCTAGGTGGCTGCGACCATGTTGTTCGCGAAATAATCGAGGAATAACCGAGAAAACATGGGTAGTTGAACCGACGGCGGTGTTGACATCCAAATCTGACTCAGTAATGCGTCTTACACTCCCCTTTGAGAGCATTCTTTCGCGGTTGTTTCTCGACGACCATTATTTGACGCCTATTTTGCGGAAACCAGCTATTCTCTGAACACGACCTTGTTCTCGGCTACTGCGCCAAAATCAGGCACTTTGTGGTAATTTATCGGCTATTGCTCGGCCAAAACTCTCAGGGCCCTCACCCGTATGGTAGTACGTCAGCACAATAAGGGTTGCATCCTAGGACAGACATCGGGTTCAGACCCTCGCTGTGTGCAGCAGCTGCTGCGAACAACTAACTGCAGCAGCTGCTGACAAGGAGAAGTTGAATTCGTGTTCCTCCCTGGGATGCTACCCCTTTTGTGCCAAAGTACTACCCTACGAGTGCGTTAGCAGGGTTACCGGTAAAAACGATTGTTGAAATTTCTTTATAAGAATGCAGGTCTGGCCATCACAAAAGTAAAAATAAGTGACAAGTTGCATGGAAAACGCACAAAAGCAAGTAAGAACGGCTAAATAGTGGGTGTACGCACACCACCAACTAACAGGTTTTTTATAAATGCGTATTTTCCGCCTTCTATTTTGCCGCTAAAAAAGTTAGTAGTCTCTTGATGTCTAGCAGCTACTTTAACTGCAGAATAAAAGACGACAAAACAAGCAATTGTAGAAATCTAGTTATTCGTGGGCGGGCTGAGACCCAGGAGTAGCTTGTTTTTGAGCGTTTTTTCTCCGACTTTCCACTTATTTTCACTTTTGTGATGACCAGGCCTACCTTCTCAAAAAGATACCACAATCAACTTTTTTATCGCGAACCCTGCCCTTAACAGCAATCGTACATTGAATACAAATAGTACCTCGTAAAGGACTAAATAAGCTGCGCTGTTCCACAGATCCGGATTTCGTTCATTTTTTCTGATTTTTTTCTGTTTTTTGCGGATTTTTCAGAAAACAGAAATCAGGAAACAGAAAGGCCAAAACGGCCAGAAAACAGAAAACAGAAATCAGAAAACAGAAATTTCCGCACACCCCTGCTGCGGACGATGAACGTCATTAGGATGAGGGGTATTAGAGATTCCGGACGATAATAGATGACGTCAAAAAAAGTAACGTGTTTGAGTAAAGTTGCTAAGCGTCAAGCTGGCGACACCAAGCGACAATGAGCGGAGTCAGGAGAGACTGGTCGATGCCAAACGCCATCACTCAAAATATAGAAGTACAGAAGTCTGTGAACGACATGGGCGACGCCAACTTAGTGTTCTGAAGCGTTAGAAAATTACAGCTGGACACATTGCGTGACAAAGAGACAAAGAGCGGCATTTGGCGACACTGGGCGACTCTGAACGACATGGCGTGATACTATACAACAATGAACATAAATCGACGAAGCTAGGGGAAGCATAAGAAATTTTTGAGGAAGCCAGGTGACATCCTGACTGAATGTACTACTCTATATTGTGTCAGCTAACGATAGCTGGCGGCCCTCACGCGACAACGAGCGGCATAAAGCGACACTGGGCGCGGTTTAACAAAATAACACAATACTGCGGACGATGAACGTCATTAGGATGAGGGGTATTAGAGATTCCGGACGATAATAGATGACGTCAAAAAAAGTAACGTGTTTGAGTAAAGTTGCTAAGCGTCAAGCTGGCGACACCAAGCGACAATGAGCGGAGTCAGGAGAGACTGGTCGATGCCAAACGCCATCACTCAAAATATAGAAGTACAGAAGTCTGTGAACGACATGGGCGACGCCAACTTAGTGTTCTGAAGCGTTAGAAAATTACAGCTGGACACATTGCGTGACAAAGAGACAAAGAGCGGCATCTGGCGACACTGGGCGACTCTGAACGACATGGCGTGATACTATACTGGCGCGACAACGAGCGACAACAATGAACATAAATCGACGAAGCTAGGGGAAGTATAAGAAATTTTTGAGGAAGCCAGGTGACATCCTGACTAAATGTACTACTCTATATTGTGTCAGCCAACGACAGCTGGCGGCCCTCACGCGACAACGAGCGGCATAAAGCGACACTGGGCGCGGTTTAACAAAATAACACAATACTGCGGACGATGAACGTCATTAGGATGAGGGGTATTAGAGATTCCGGACGATAATAGATGACGTCAAAAAAAGTAACGTGTTTGAGTAAAGTTGCTAAGCGTCAAGCTGGCGACACCAAGCGACAATGAGCGGAGTCAGGAGAGACTGGTCGATGCCAAACGCCATACTCAAAATATAGAAGTACAGAAGTCTGTGAACGACATGGGCGACGCCAACTTAGTGTTCTGAAGCGTTAGAAAATTACAGCTGGACACATTGCGTGACAAAGAGACAAAGAGCGGCATCTGGCGACACTGGGCGGCTCTGAACGACATGGCGTGATACTATACTGGCGCGACAACGAGCGACAACAATGAACATAAATCGACGAAGCTAGGGGAAGTATAAGAAATTTTTGAGGAAGCCAGGTGACATCCTGACTAAATGTACTACTCTATATTGTGTCAGCTAACGATAGCTGGCGGCCCTCACGCGACAACGAGCGGCATAAAGCGACACTGGGCGCGGTTTAACAAAATAACACAATACTGCGGACGATGAACGTCATTAGGATGAGGGGTATTAGAGATTCCGGACGATAATAGATGACGTCAAAAAAGTAACGTGTTCGAGTAAAGTTGCTTAGCGTCAAGCTGGCGACACCAAGCGACAATGAGCGGAGTCAGGAGAGACTGGTCGATGCCAAACGCCATCACTCAAAATATAGAAGTACAGAAGTCTGTGAACGACATGGGCGACGCCAACTTGAGTGTTCTGAAGCGTTAGAAGATTACAGCTGGACACATTGCGTGACAAAGAGACAAAGAGCGGCATCTGGCGACACTGGGCGACTCTGAACGACATGGCGTGATACTATACAACAATGAACATAAATCGACGAAGCTAGGGAAGTATAAGAAATTTTTGAGGAAGCCAGGTGACATCCTGACTAAATGTACTACTCTATATTGTGTCAGCTAACGATAGCTGGCGGCCCTCACGCGACAACGAGCGGCATAAAGCGACACTGGGAGCGGTTTAACAAAATAACACAATACTGCGGACGATGAACGTCATTAGGATGAGGTATTAGAGATTCCGGACGATAATAGATGACGTCAAAAAGTAACGTGTTTGAGTAAAATTGCTAAGCGTCAAGCTGGCGACACCAAGCGACAATGAGCGGAGTCAGGAGAGACTGGTCGGTGCCAAACGCCATCACTCAAAATATAGAAGTACAGAAGTCTGTGAACGACATGGGCGACACCAACTTGAATGTTCTGAAGCGTTAGAAGATTACAGCTGGACACATTGCGTGACAAAGAGACAAAGAGCGGCATTTGGCGACACTGGGCGACTCTGAACGACATGGCGTGATACTATACAACAATGAACATAAATCGACGAAGCTAGGGGAAGTATAAGAAATTTTTGAGGAAGCCAAGTGACATCCTGACTAAATGTACTACTCTATATTGTGTCAGCTAACGATAGCTGGCGGCCCTCACGCGACAACGAGCGGCATAAAGCGACACTGGGCGCGGTTTAACAAAATAACACAATACTGCGGACGATGAACGTCATTAGGATGAGGTATTAGAGATTCCGGACGATAATATTATAGATGACGTCAAAAAAGTAACGTGTTCGAGTAAAGTTGCTTAGCGTCAAGCTGGCGACACCAAGCGACAATGAGCGGAGTCAGGAGAGACTGGTCGGTGCCAAACGCCATCACTCAAAATATAGAAGTACAGAAGTCTGTGAACGACATGGGCGACACCAACTTGAATGTTCTGAAGCGTTAGAAGATTACAGCTGGACACATTGCGTGACAAAGAGACAAAGAGCGGCATTTGGCGACACTGGGCGACTCTGAACGACATGGCGTGATACTATACAACAATGAACATAAATCGACGAAGCTAGGGGAAGTATAAGAAATTTTTGAGGAAGCCAGGTGACATCCTGACTAAATGTACTACTCTATATTGTGTCAGCTAACGATAGCTGGCGGCCCTCACGCGACAACGAGCGGCATAAAGCGACACTGGGCGCGGTTTAACAAAATAACACAATACTGCGGACGATGAACGTCATTAGGATGAGGGGTATTAGAGATTCCGGACGATAATAGATGACGTCAAAAAAGTAACGTGTTCGAGTAAAGTTGCTTAGCGTCAAGCTGGCGACACCAAGCGACAATGAGCGGAGTCAGGAGAGACTGGTCGATGCCAAACGCCATCACTCAAAATATAGAAGTACAGAAGTCTGTGAACGACATGGGCGACGCCAACTTGAGTGTTCTGAAGCGTTAGAAGATTACAGCTGGACACATTGCGTGACAAAGAGACAAAGAGCGGCATCTGGCGACACTGGGCGACTCTGAACGACATGGCGTGATACTATACAACAATGAACATAAATCGACGAAGCTAGGGGAAGTATAAGAAATTTTTGAGGAAGCCAAGTGACATCCTGACTAAATGTACTACTCTATATTGTGTCAGCTAACGATAGCTGGCGGCCCTCACGCGACAACGAGCGGCATAAAGCGACACTGGGCGCGGTTTAACAAAATAACACAATACTGCGGACGATGAACGTCATTAGGATGAGGGGTATTAGAGATTCCGGACGATAATAGATGACGTCAACTCAAAATATAGAAGTACAGAAGTCTGTGAACGACCTGGGCGACACCAACTTGAGTGTTCCGTAGCGTTAGAAAATTACAGCTGGAGACATTGCATGACAAAGAGACAAAGAGCGGCATCTGGCGACACTGGGCGACTCTGAACGACATGGCGTGATACTATACAACAATGAACATAGTTCGACGAAGCTAGGGGAAGTATAAGACATTTTTGAGGAAGCCAGGTGACATCCTGACTAAATGTACTACTCTATATTGTGTCAGCCAACGACAGCTGGCGGCCCTCACGCGACAACGAGCGGCATAAAGCGACACTGGGCGCGGTTTAACAAAATAACACAATACTGCGGACGATGAACGTCATTAGGATGAGGTATTAGAGATTCCGGACGATAATAGATGACGTCAAAAAAAGTAACGTGTTTGAATAAAGTTGCTTAGCGTCAAGCTGGCGACACCAAGCGACAATAAGCGGAGTCAGGAGAGACTGGTCGATGCCAAACGCCATCACTCAAAATATAGAAGTACAGAAGTCTGTGAACGACATGGGCGACACCAACTTGAATGTTCTGAAGCGTTAGAAAATTACAGCTGGACACATTGCGTGACAAAGAGACAAAGAGCGGCATCTGGCGACACTGGGCGACTCTGAACGACATGGCGTGATACTATACAACAATGAACATAAATCGACGAAGCTAGGGGAAGTATAAGAAATTTTTGAGGAAGCCAGGTGACATCCTGACTAAATGTACTACTCTATATTGTGTCAGCTAACGATAGCTGGCGGCCCTCACGCGACAACGAGCGGCATAAAGCGACACTGGGCGCGGTTTAACAAAATAACACAATACTGCGGACCAGGGGTGTGCGGAAATTTTTTAAAAAATTTCAGAAAACAGAAATCAGAAAACAGAAAGGCCAAAACGGCCAGAAAACAGAAAACAGAATTCAGAAAACAGAAAAATTTCAGAAAAAATACTCATTGCGTTTAAAAAAAAATTTCAAGTGGAGAGAGGTTGTAATTCTGAATACCTTTGCCATACTTAAAATATAATATCCACGGAACTGCAAAGATCACCTGTAAGGCATTGGTAGTAGCAATGTCGCGTCAATGACGGATATAAGGTCATTAAAGACACGCTGATAGTCTTGGCCGAGAAATAGGCTCAACAACTGATCCTGTCGAGCAGATTCTCGAGTATTTCTTGATTATTCCTTGGCTGCTAGGTGGCTGCGACCATGTTGTTCGCGAAATAATCGAGGAATAACCGAGAAAACATGGGTAGTTGAACCGACGGCGGTGTTGACATCCAAATCTGACTCAGTAATGCGTCTTACACTCCCCTTTGAGAGCATTCTTTCGCGGTTGTTTCTCGACGACCATTATTTGACGCCTATTTTGCGGAAACCAGCTATTCTCTGAACACGACCTTGTTCTCGGCTACTGCGCCAAAATCAGGCACTTTGTGGTAATTTATCGGCTATTGCTCGGCCAAAACTCTCAGGGCCCTCACCCGTATGGTAGTACGTCAGCACAATAAGGGTTGCATCCTAGGACAGACATCGGGTTCAGACCCTCGCTGTGTGCAGCAGCTGCTGCGAACAACTAACTGCAGCAGCTGCTGACAAGGAGAAGTTGAATTCGTGTTCCTCCCTGGGATGCTACCCCTTTTGTGCCAAAGTACTACCCTACGAGTGCGTTAGCAGGGTTACCGGTAAAAACGATTGTTGAAATTTCTTTATAAGAATGCAGGTCTGGCCATCACAAAAGTAAAAATAAGTGACAAGTTGCATGGAAAACGCACAAAAGCAAGTAAGAACGGCTAAATAGTGGGTGTACGCACACCACCAACTAACAGGTTTTTTATAAATGCGTATTTTCCGCCTTCTATTTTGCCGCTAAAAGTTAGTAGTCTCTTGATGTCTAGCAGCTACTTTAACTGCAGAATAAAAGACGACAAAACAAGCAATTGTAGAAATCTAGTTATTCGTGGGCGGGCTGAGACCCAGGAGTAGCTTGTTTTTGAGCGTTTTTTCTCCGACTTTCCACTTATTTTCACTTTTGTGATGACCAGGCCTACCTTCTCAAAAAGATACCACAATCAACTTTTTTATCGCGAACCCTGCCCTTAACAGCAATCGTACATTGAATACAAATAGTACCTCGTAAAGGACTAAATAAGCTGCGCTGTTCCACAGATCCGGATTTCGTTCATTTTTTCTGATTTTTTTCTGTTTTTTGCGGATTTTTCAGAAAACAGAAATCAGGAAACAGAAAGGCCAAAACGGCCAGAAAACAGAAAACAGAAATCAGAAAACAGAAATTTCCGCACACCCCTGCTGCGGACGATGAACGTCATTAGGATGAGGGGTATTAGAGATTCCGGACGATAATAGATGACGTCAAAAAAAGTAACGTGTTTGAGTAAAGTTGCTAAGCGTCAAGCTGGCGACACCAAGCGACAATGAGCGGAGTCAGGAGAGACTGGTCGATGCCAAACGCCATCACTCAAAATATAGAAGTACAGAAGTCTGTGAACGACATGGGCGACGCCAACTTAGTGTTCTGAAGCGTTAGAAAATTACAGCTGGACACATTGCGTGACAAAGAGACAAAGAGCGGCATTTGGCGACACTGGGCGACTCTGAACGACATGGCGTGATACTATACAACAATGAACATAAATCGACGAAGCTAGGGGAAGCATAAGAAATTTTTGAGGAAGCCAGGTGACATCCTGACTGAATGTACTACTCTATATTGTGTCAGCTAACGATAGCTGGCGGCCCTCACGCGACAACGAGCGGCATAAAGCGACACTGGGCGCGGTTTAACAAAATAACACAATACTGCGGACGATGAACGTCATTAGGATGAGGGGTATTAGAGATTCCGGACGATAATAGATGACGTCAAAAAAAGTAACGTGTTTGAGTAAAGTTGCTAAGCGTCAAGCTGGCGACACCAAGCGACAATGAGCGGAGTCAGGAGAGACTGGTCGATGCCAAACGCCATCACTCAAAATATAGAAGTACAGAAGTCTGTGAACGACATGGGCGACGCCAAGTTAGTGTTCTGAAGCGTTAGAAAATTCCAGCTGGCCCCATTGCGTGACAAAGAGACAAAGAGCGGCATCTGGCGACACTGGGCGACTCTGAACGACATGGCGTGATACTATACTGGCGCGACAACGAGCGACAACAATGAACATAAATCGACGAAGCTAGGGGAAGTATAAGAAATTTTTGAGGAAGCCAGGTGACATCCTGACTAAATGTACTACTCTATATTGTGTCAGCTAACGATAGCTGGCGGCCCTCACGCGACAACGAGCGGCATAAAGCGACACTGGGCGCGGTTTAACAAAAGAACACAATACTGCGGACGATGAACGTCATTAGGATGAGGGGTATTAGAGATTCCGGACGATAATAGATGACGTCAAAAAAGTAACGTGTTTGAGTAAAGTTGCTTAGCGTCAAGCTGGCGACACCAAGCGACAATGAGCGGAGTCAGGAGAGACTGGTCGGTGCCAAACGCCATCACTCAAAATATAGAAGTACAGAAGTCTGTGAACGACATGGGCGACACCAACTTGAATGTTCTGAAGCGTTAGAAGATTACAGCTGGACACATTGCGTGACAAAGAGACAAAGAGCGGCATTTGGCGACACTGGGCGACTCTGAACGACATGGCGTGATACTATACAACAATGAACATAAATCGACGAAGCTAGGGAAGTATAAGAAATTTTTGAGGAAGCCAGGTGACATCCTGACTAAATGTACTACTCTATATTGTGTCAGCTAACGATAGCTGGCGGCCCTCACGCGACAACGAGCGGCATAAAGCGACACTGGGCGCGGTTTAACAAAATAACACAATACTGCGGACGATGAACGTCATTAGGATGAGGGGTATTAGAGATTCCGGACGATAATAGATGACGTCAAAAAGTAACGTGTTCGAGTAAAGTTGCTTAGCGTCAAGCTGGCGACACCAAGCGACAATGAGCGGAGTCAGGAGAGACTGGTCGATGCCAAACGCCATCACTCAAAATATAGAAGTACAGAAGGCTGTGAACGACATGGGCGACGCCAACTTGAGTGTTCTGAAGCGTTAGAAGATTACAGCTGGACACATTGCGTGACAAAGAGACAAAGAGCGGCATCTGGCGACACTGGGCGACTCTGAACGACATGGCGTGATACTATACAACAATGAACATAAATCGACGAAGCTAGGGGAAGTATAAGAAATTTTTGAGGAAGCCAGGTGACATCCTGACTAAATGTACTACTCTATATTGTGTCAGCTAACGATAGCTGGCGGCCCTCACGCGACAACGAGCGGCATAAAGCGACACTGGGCGCGGTTTAACAAAATAACACAATACTGCGGACGATGAACGTCATTAGGATGAGGTATTAGAGATTCCGGACGATAATAGATGACGTCAAAAAAGTAACGTGTTTGAGTAAAGTTGCTTAGCGTCAAGCTGGCGACACCAAGCGACAATGAGCGGAGTCAGGAGAGACTGGTCGGTGCCAAACGCCATCACTCAAAATATAGAAGTACAGAAGTCTGTGAACGACATGGGCGACACCAACTTGAATGTTCTGAAGCGTTAGAAGATTACAGCTGGACACATTGCGTGACAAAGAGACAAAGAGCGGCATTTGGCGACACTGGGCGACTCTGAACGACATGGCGTGATACTATACAACAATGAACATAAATCGACGAAGCTAGGGAAGTATAAGAAATTTTTGAGGAAGCCAAAGTGACATCCTGACTAAATGTACTACTCTATATTGTGTCAGCTAACGATAGCTGGCGGCCCTCACGCGACAACGAGCGGCATAAAGCGACACTGGGCGCGGTTTAACAAAATAACACAATACTGCGGACGATGAACGTCATTAGGATGAGGTATTAGAGATTCCGGACGATAATAGATGACGTCAAAAAAAGTAACGTGTTCGAGTAAAGTTGCTTAGCGTCAAGCTGGCGACACCAAGCGACAATGAGCGGAGTCAGGAGAGACTGGTCGATGCCAAACGCCATCACTCAAAATATAGAAGTACAGAAGTCTGTGAACGACATGGGCGACGCCAACTTGAGTGTTCTGAAGCGTTAGAAGATTACAGCTGGACACATTGCGTGACAAAGAGACAAAGAGCGGCATCTGGCGACACTGGGCGACTCTGAACGACATGGCGTGATACTATACAACAATGAACATAAATCGACGAAGCTAGGGGAAGTATAAGAAATTTTTGAGGAAGCCAGGTGACATCCTGACTAAATGTACTACTCTATATTGTGTCAGCTAACGATAGCTGGCGGCCCTCACGCGACAACGAGCGGCATAAAGCGACACTGGGAGCGGTTTAACAAAATAACACAATACTGCGGACGATGAACGTCATTAGGATGAGGTATTAGAGATTCCGGACGATAATAGATGACGTCAAAAAAAGTAACGTGTTTGAGTAAAATTGCTAAGCGTCAAGCTGGCGACACCAAGCGACAATGAGCGGAGTCAGGAGAGACTGGTCGATGCCAAACGCCATCACTCAAAATATAGAAGTACAGAAGTCTGTGAACGACATGGGCGACACCAACTTGAATGTTCTGAAGCGTTAGAAGATTACAGCTGGACACATTGCGTGACAAAGAGACAAAGAGCGGGATTTGGCGACACTGGGCGACTCTGAACGACATGGCGTGATACTATACAACAATGAACATAAATCGACGAAGCTAGGGGAAGTATAAGAAATTTTTGAGGAAGCCAAGTGACATCCTGACTAAATGTACTACTCTATATTGTGTCAGCTAACGATAGCTGGCG
The DNA here is from genome assembly GCA_029168955.1 of Aplectana chamaeleonis. Taxonomy (NCBI): domain Eukaryota; kingdom Metazoa; phylum Nematoda; class Chromadorea; order Rhabditida; family Cosmocercidae; genus Aplectana; species Aplectana chamaeleonis. The sequence goes on along the minus strand of JAPDOI010000033.1, from coordinate 1,895,092 downwards.
GCCCTCACGCGACAACGAGCGGCATAAAGCGACACTGGGCGCGGTTTAACAAAATAACACAATACTGCGGACGATGAACGTCATTAGGATGAGGTATTAGAGATTCCGGACGATAATAGATGACGTCAAAAAAAGTAACGTGTTCGAGTAAAGTTGCTTAGCGTCAAGCTGGCGACACCAAGCGACAATGAGCGGAGTCAGGAGAGACTGGTCGATGCCAAACGCCATCACTCAAAATATAGAAGTACAGAAGTCTGTGAACGACATGGGCGACGCCAACTTGAGTGTTCTGAAGCGTTAGAAGATTACAGCTGGACACATTGCGTGACAAAGAGACAAAGAGCGGCATCTGGCGACACTGGGCGACTCTGAACGACATGGCGTGATACTATACAACAATGAACATAAATCGACGAAGCTAGGGAAGTATAAGAACTTTTTGAGGAAGCCAGGTGACATCCTGACTAAATGTACTACTCTATATTGTGTCAGCTAACGATAGCTGGCGGCCCTCACGCGACAACGAGCGGCATAAAGCGACACTGGGAGCGGTTTAACAAAATAACACAATACTGCGGACGATGAACGTCATTAGGATGAGGTATTAGAGATTCCGGACGATAATAGATGACGTCAAAAAAAGTAACGTGTTTGAGTAAAATTGCTAAGCGTCAAGCTGGCGACACCAAGCGACAATGAGCGGAGTCAGGAGAGACTGGTCGATGCCAAACGCCATCACTCAAAATATAGAAGTACAGAAGTCTGTGAACGACATGGGCGACGCCAACTTGAGTGTTCTGAAGCGTTAGAAAATTACAGCTGGACACATTGCGTGACAAAGAGACAAAGAGCGGCATTTGGCGACACTGGGCGACTCTGAACGACATGGCGTGATACTATACAACAATGAACATAAATCGACGAAGCTAGGGGAAGTATAAGAAATTTTTGAGGAAGCCAGGTGACATCCTGACTAAATGTACTACTCTATATTGTGTCAGCTAACGATAGCTGGCGGCCCTCACGCGACAACGAGCGGCATAAAGCGACACTGGGCGCGGTTTAACAAAATAACACAATACTGCGGACGATGAACGTCATTAGGATGAGGGGTATTAGAGATTCCGGACGATAATAGATGACGTCAACTCAAAATATAGAAGTACAGAAGTCTGTGAACGACATGGGCGACGCCAACTTGAGTGTTCTGAAGCGTTAGAAAATTACAGCTGGACACATTGCGTGACAAAGAGACAAAGAGCGGCATCTGGCGACACTGGGCGACTCTGAACGACATGGCGTGATACTATACAACAATGAACATAGTTCGACGAAGCTAGGGGAAGTATAAGAAATTTTTGAGGAAGCCAGGTGACATCCTGACTAAATGTACTACTCTATATTGTGTCAGCTAACGATAGCTGGCGGCCCTCACGCGACAACGAGCGGCATAAAGCGACACTGGGCGCGGTTTAACAAAATAACACAATACTGCGGACGATGAACGTCATTAGGATGAGGGGTATTAGAGATTCCGGACGATAATAGATGACGTCAAAAAAGTAACGTGTTTGAGTAAAGTTGCTTAGCGTCAAGCTGGCGACACCAAGCGACAATGAGCGGAGTCAGGAGAGACTGGTCGATGCCAAACGCCATCACTCAAAATATAGAAGTACAGAAGTCTGTGAACGACATGGGCGACACCAACTTGAATGTTCTGAAGCGTTAGAAAATTACAGCTGGACACATTGAGTGACAAAGAGACAAAGAGCGGCATCTGGCGACACTGGGCGACTCTGAACGACATGGCGTGATACTATACAACAATGAACATAGTTCGACGAAGCTAGGGGAAGTATAAGAAATTTTTGAGGAAGCCAGGTGACATCCTGACTAAATGTACTACTCTATATTGTGTCAGCTAACGATAGCTGGCGGCCCTCACGCGACAACGAGCGGCATAAAGCGACACTGGGCGCGGTTTAACAAAATAACACAATACTGCGGACGATGAACGTCATTAGGATGAGGGGTATTAGAGATTCCGGACGATAATAGATGACGTCAAAAAAAGTAACGTGTTTGAATAAAGTTGCTTAGCGTCAAGCTGGCGACACCAAGCGACAATGAGCGGAGTCAGGAGAGACTGGTCGATGCCAAACGCCATCACTTAAAATATAGAAGTACAGAAGTCTGTGAACGACATGGGCGACACCAACTTGAATGTTCTGAAGCGTTAGAAAATTACAGCTGGACACATTGAGTGACAAAGAGACAAAGAGCGGCATCTGGCGACACTGAGCGACTCTGAACGACATGGCGTGATACTATACAACAATGAACATAGTTCGACGAAGCTAGGGGAAGTATAAGAAATTTCTGAGAAAGCCAGGTGACATCTTGACTAAATGTACTACTCTATATTGTGTCAGCCAACGACAGCTGGCGGCCCTCACGCGACAACGAGCGGCATAAAGCGACACTGGGCGCGGTTTAACAAAATAACACAATACTGCGGACGATGAACGTCATTAGGATGAGGGGTATTAGAGATTCCGGACGATAATAGATGACGTCAAAAAAAGTAACGTGTTTGAGTAAAGTTGCTAAGCGTCAAGCTGGCGAAACCAAGCGACAATGAGCTGAGTCAGAAGAGACTGGTCGCTGCCAAACTCCATCGCTAAAAATATAGAAGTACAGAAGTCTGTGAACGACCTGGGCGACACCAGCTTGAGTGTTCTGTAGCGTTAGAAAATCACAGCTGGAGACATTGCGTGACAAAGAGACAAAGAGCGGCATCTGGCGACACTGGGCGACTCTGAACGACATGGCGTGATACTTTACAACAATGAACATAGTTCGACGAGGCTAGGGAAAGTATAAGAAATTTTTGAGGAAGCCAGGTGACATCCTGACTAAATGTACTACTCTATATTGTGTCAGCCAACGACAGCTGGCGGCCCTCACGCGACAACGAGCGGCATAAAGCGACACTGGGCGCGGTTTAACAAAATAACACAATACTGCGGACGATGAACGTCATTTGGATGAGGGGAATAAGAGATTCCGGACGATAATAGATGACATCAAAAAAAGTAACGTGTTTGAGTAAAGTTGCTTAGCGTCAAGCTGGCGACACCAAGCGACAATGAGCGGAGTCAGGAGAGACTGGTCGATGCCAAACGCCATCACTCAAAATATAGAAGTACAGAAGTCTGTGAACGACATGGGCGACACCAACTTGAATGTTCTGAAGCGTTAGAAAATTACAGCTGGACACATTGCGTGACAAAGAGACAAAGAGCGGCATCTGGCGACACTGGGCGACTCTGAACGACATGGCGTGATACTATACAACAATGAACATAGTTCGACGAAGCTAGGGGAAGTATAAGAAATTTTTGAGGAAGCCAGGTGACATCCTGACTAAATGTACTACTCTATATTGTGTCAGCTAACGATAGCTGGCGGCCCTCACGCGACAACGAGCGGCATAAAGCGACACTGGGCGCGGTTTAACAAAATAACACAATACTGCGGACGATGAACGTCATTAGGATGAGGGTATTAGAGATTCCGGACGATAATAGATGACGTCAAAAAAGTAACGTGTTTGAGTAAAGTTGCTTAGCGTCAAGCTGGCGACACCAAGCGACAATGAGCGGAGTCAGGAGAGACTGGTCGATGCCAAACGCCATCACTTAAAATATAGAAGTACAGAAGTCTGTGAACGACATGGGCGACACCAACTTGAATGTTCTGAAGCGTTAGAAAATTACAGCTGGACACATTGAGTGACAAAGAGACAAAGAGCGGCATCTGGCGACACTGGGCGACTCTGAACGACATGGCGTGATACTATACAACAATGAACATAGTTCGACGAAGCTAGGGGAAGTATAAGAAATTTTTGAGGAAGCCAGGTGACATCCTGACTAAATGTACTACTCTATATTGTGTCAGCTAACGATAGCTGGCGGCCCTCACGCGACAACGAGCGGCATAAAGCGACACTGGGCGCGGTTTAACAAAATAACACAATACTGCGGACGATGAACGTCATTAGGATGAGGGGTATTAGAGATTCCGGACGATAATAGATGACGTCAAAAAAAGTAACGTGTTTGAGTAAAGTTGCTAAGCGTCAAGCTGGCGACACCAAGCGACAATGAGCGGAGTCAGGAGAGACTGGTCGATGCCAAACGCCATCACTCAAAATATAGAAGTACAGAAGTCTGTGAACGACATGGGCGACACCAACTTAGTGTTCTGAAGCGTTAGAAAATTACAGCTGGACACATTGCGTGACAAAGAGACAAAGAGCGGCATCTGGCGACACTGGGCGACTCTGAACGACATGGCGTGATACTATACAACAATGAACATAGTTCGACGAAGCTAGGGGAAGTATAAGAAATTTTTGAGGAAGCCAGGTGACATCCTGACTAAATGTACTACTCTATATTGTGTCAGCTAACGATAGCTGGCGGCCCTCACGCGACAACGAGCGGCATAAAGCGACACTGGGCGCGGTTTAACAAAATAACACAATACTGCGGACGATGAACGTCATTAGGATGAGGGGTATTAGAGATTCCGGACGATAATAGATGACGTCAAAAAGTAACGTGTTTGAGTAAAGTTGCTTAGCGTCAAGCTGGCGACACCAAGCGACAATGAGCGGAGTCAGGAGAGACTGGTCGATGCCAAACGCCATCACTCAAAATATAGAAGTACAGAAGTCTGTGAACGACATGGGCGACACCAACTTGAATGTTCTGAAGCGTTAGAAAATTACAGCTGGACACATTGCGTGACAAAGAGACAAAGAGCGGCATCTGGCGACACTGGGCGACTCTGAACGACATGGCGTGATACTATACAACAATGAACATAGTTCGACGAAGCTAGGGGAAGTATAAGAAATTTTTGAGGAAGCCAGGTGACATCCTGACTAAATGTACTACTCTATATTGTGTCAGCCAACGACAGCTGGCGGCCCTCACGCGACAATAAGCGGCAGTAGTCAATGCTGTGTGATGTTGAACCCCATTAATTAAACGCCGTTTACACTGCCGTCATCGAGCGGCGCGGTACAGTGCATTTCTCCGATATTGATCACGTGGCGCGGTATGGTCAATAATATAGAATTGCACTTCGCAGCTCCGCTCGGCGGCAGAAGTATAAACGAGTTCTAAATCTACAGACGTGTAGGAGTCTGGGCGCGACTTTGGTGAAACTAATTCGATTACTTCTTATATCCTGATGTCAAGGCACAGTTGGCGAAGTTGCGCGGCAATAGGCGACATGGAGCGATACGGCACTACACAAACTTAGAAACAAAACCGATGAAAAAAAACAGGAAAAGTGGATATTGCCGTCTGCAACTCTCATTAGTATAATGTTATTTTACAGGAAAAAGAATCATTTATGTGCATCACAGTATTTATTACATAATATTTTCATCAATAACTACCCATTTTATTTTAGGCAGACGGTTTCCTTCAGTTATTTTTCTTCTTACCAATCAATTTTGCCGCTTTTTGAGGCATCGACGTGGTGGGAACACTCTCACGAAATGGTAACAGAACAATAAATCTAACAATTCTATATACAGTTCTAACTGTGAGGTATACAAATGCTATAATTAGTAACAGAACAGAGATCATAAATGCGATGACGTCAACCAAGAAATACTGGAACACATTCAGTTTATCCGCACCAGAACGTGCATGAGGCACCTGAAAGTTGGTAGTAGGTTAGCCTCAAGAGTGGTAAGTATAGAAAAACTGCTAACACACTTCCTGATGACGTTCGATGAACTCGACCCAGAAGGCAGCATGCGTCAGTTCGGTGTACGGTACGTCGCGGACCATATCTTGGAACACTAACATTTCTTCTTTATATCTGAATCAATTTTATCTGGATCAGGAACGTTCAAAATCAATTTTGCTAGTTTATGGTATAAACCTACGTCTTCTTCCGAATCTCTTTCAATGCCGAAATCAATTTCTCAGCAGAAAACTCGACTTTAGGGATGAGGATACCTGCTCCTCGAGCACTTATCCGCAGCAGATTATCGTGTCCTAAACAATGATAATTTTTTTCTTAACTTCACTCATTCAAGTCTAATTTTTTTTCTAGGAGTCGTCTATTATTATGTTGTCATTAGCGCACAGACCACCATCTCCGCATCCAATCATCCGTATGACCGGATATCATGCTCACAGACTGTGAGGTCTTTTTTTCAATTTTTTCCCCGTCCTAAAATGTTTCGCCGATAATTTGAGTGGTATGGTATTGGGTAAAAGTTAGGGTACCGCTGTGAGTGCAGTAGACCGCCGCGCGTGCCGTGTACCGCAGTGTGTGCCGTGAACCGTTGTGAGTGTCATGGACCGCGGTGAATGCCGTAGAACGCCGTAAGTGCCTTCAACAAGTGTAAGGCCTCTTTTAGAGTTCTATCGCCGATGGCGGCGATAGCATGCTTCGAATGAGAATCGACCAGCGACGCGATCACGATCAATACTTATGATAAGAATGCTGTCGCATCGTTCGGCGATCATACTCTGAAGCAGGCCTAAGTGCCGTGGACCGCCATGACTGTTCTGGACCGCAGTGAGTGACGTGGACCACCGCGAGTGCCGTGTACCGCCGTGAGCACCTTGGACCACTGTGAGTGCCATGGACCGCCGTGAGTGCCATGGACAGCCGTGACTTTTGTGAACCGCCGTGAGTGCCGTGAATCGCCGTGAGTGACGTGGACCACTGTGAGTGACAAACCTCTGAATCTCATCGGTTAACGCTGTCAGTGTGATAGTATCTCACTTTATCGAAGGAAATCAGTGGTCAAACTAGACAGTTATGAGTGTTTGAGGGTCCTCTATCAATTGAACTCACTGCCGTGTAATTTTATCGATTTTCTGGAATTATCGATTTCATTGATTTTGCGCAAAAATTAATAAAAGACTGTGGAAGTGGATTCAATCGATAGAGGACCTTCGACAACCCCTAAAAATTCCGTTTCGCCTCTGCTTTCTCACCGTAGATGGAAATACCCATCGCACTGCTAGCGTTGACCGATGGGATTAAGAGCTTTGTCTGTGAGTGCCGTGGACCGCCGTGAGTGCCATGGACAGCCGTGACTGTTGTGGACCGCCGTGAGTGCCGTGAATCGCCGTGAGTGACGTGGACCACCGTGAGTGTCGTGTACCGCCGTGAGCACCGTGGACCACCGTGAGTGCCGTGGACCGCCGTGAGTGCCATGGATCACTGTACATAAGTGCCGTGGACCGCCGTGACTGTTGCGGACCGCTGTGAGTGCCGTAAATCACCGTGGGTGACGTGTAGCGCAGTGAGTACCGTGGACCACTGTGAGTTCCGCGACTTTTGTGGACCGCAAGGGAAAGCCATGTACAGCCGTGAGTGCCGTGGACCGCCGTGAGTGACGTGGACCACCGTGAGTGTCGTGTACCGCCGTGAGCACCGTGGACCACTGTGAGTGCCGTGGACCGCCGTGAGTGCCATGGATCACTGTAAATAAGTGCCGTGGACCGCCGTGACTGTTGCGGACCGCTGTGAAAGCCGTAAATCACCGTGGGTGACGTGTAGCGCCGTGAGTACCGTGGACCACTGTGAGTTCCGCGACTTTTGTGGACCGCAAGGGAAAGCCATGTACAGCCGTGAGTGCCGTGGACCGCCGTGCTTGCCGTTGACCACCGCGGTCGCCGTGAGTGCCGGGCAAACGTTCGACATTTTGACGGTCGACATTAGGAGTCTCGATTCGGTACATTCGACGTCTCCAAATACTCACAGCGCGATTTATTATAGGGGACTGTATTATATCATCACTCCATACTTGCTCAATTTCCCGATAGCTAGTTGTCGCTCAGTGTCGCCTGCTGTCGCTAGCTGGCTGTTAGCACAATTTCATTACTTAAATTGATTAAGTACTCTTTTCCGAATTTCCAAGTTGCAGAATATGCACGTTTTAGACGTCACGGTCAAACTCAATTAAAACAATACCTGCCACAGTCAGTGGAACTCCAATCGTTGGGACCCCGTGCCAAACTGACTCGATGACGCTGTTGATGCCGCCATGTGAGATGTGAACGCGACATTTGGAATGTCCTAAATATGGTAGTATGGTATACGGTAGGAATACCGTGTCGTAAACATTTGGTGGCTCACCTAAGAGATCCTGCTGAGGTAGCCAGGCCTGCGTAAAGACATTCTTCGGCAGGCCGACTATGGGTTTGCCATCGTACTGCCAGACAAAGCGAACCTTCGGCAGTACCCGGAAAGTTTCCAAATAGATGTCCTAGAAGTCCACATTTCAGGTCCTGTCTAACATAAGAGTTTACTATCTCACCCACCAAAATGCGCTTCGGCGCCTTCGCCCACTGTGCCGTGAATCCACTTGTGATGAGCACAAATCCATCGTCAGGAGTGACTTTTTCTACGAATTCACTCAAACTCTGAATGGAGAATTTCTCAGGCACTCAGCTAGTTCTACTTTCTGTTCCAATGGAGTCGACGCGCTCCAACATACCCCTCCGACTGCGGTCGCGTTGCGGCAGTGCAGTCCTCCGACGAAGTTAACTCGCGGCATGTATGGTCGAGCAAAGTCGAAGATTGGTGGATTATTAACGAAGTTGATTGACGCATTTCTCTCAATGTCGAAAGACGACGCCACGCCCGGATAGTGCTTCTGCAACCAATCAATCAATTTGATCAATACTACAAGTAATTATGTATTAGATTGCCAGTTATGAAGAATAGTTGAGAGAGAGTAAACTTCTTGGGTGCTTCGAAAATACTGCTAGGGGCGATTTCGAAGGAATTAACATAATGGGTGGTCTGTAGAATATCAACTATGTGAGTGGGCTAGGAAGAATGAACTCCATGGGTGGTGCTAAATACGGGTACAGGTTTGAGCTGCTTAACTCCAGAAGTGGTTCATAGAATAGCAAAGAAGGGAAAGAGTTGGGGAACATCAAACCTTATAGCCGGTTCCCAAACATTAAATCTGGGAGCGATATGGTGACCGCTGAACTTCATGGGTGGTCTGTACAATATAACTTATGATAATCGATTTGAGAAGACAATAAATGGGGTCCGCTCCAGAATTTCAGCTAAGGAGCGGAATGAAAGGAGTTGACCTTGTTTGAGTCGTGAGAACAGATTGGGCGAAGGTGAAGTTCATGGGTGGTCAGGGGACTAAACTTCATGGGTGGTTCCTGAAATATCTTCTAAACGATAACGGGTGGGCAAGAAGTATGTACAATACCGCTCGTAGGATTTGGTCAGAAGGCGCGCGAGGTTGGGTTTTAGCGTCTTTTTCGTCTTTTCTCCATAACTCACTTCAAAATCAACTCTGAGCGAAACTATGGTGATATTCGTGATCCTGGTGTCAAGGGCTTTTGAGCGTTGATAACTATTGATGTCTGCATTATGGGGGATGGGGGTGTGTATACAAGTCTGTTGGTACCTGCTCGTTGGTGCCCCTGCTTCTACTGAACCCAGCAGACGTTTGAGTGTACACAGGGAACGTTCGAGCGATATAGCGTGCACAACTATATCGCGAAAGTATCCCGCACATTGCATAAAGGTGTCGCCGTCCGGCACACTAAGGCCTCTGGTCCATAAATACCTTAGGATCCGTACCTAGGGAGTCATGGAGTCTTTGGCCACAAGCCACAATTTCGCCACCCTGAACTGTCGATCGCTGTCGAGTGATATCCAAAAAACTGCGCTATCCAGACTTCTGAGCTATTTCCATGCACCGTTTGCTGCTTTGCAGGAAACCCGCCTCAAGGATAGACCCGTCATCAGCGTCGGAGAGTACACCATCTACTGCGGTAACGCTGACGATAGGAGAGTGGGAGGCTGTGCAATAGCTGTAAGGAAGGATTTCAATGGTATGGTCAAGGAGTTCGGCGCAACGTCGTGTCGGAATGCATTCGTACGACTGCGGGATCACAGAGGATTCAATCTGTGGATAGTGAGTGCTCATGCGCCCACTGAAACCGCCGAAGACAATTCGAAGGATGCGTTTTATGAGGAACTCAATACGTTGCTGGCCAGGATACCTTGTCAACATGCTGTTGTCGTGGGGATTGACGCAAATGCGAAGATGGGACTTGATCAGGAATCCGAAGTACTCGGTAAATGGTTCTACCCAGTGGAGCAAACATCGGACAATGGCTACCGCCTTGTCGACTTTTGTGAACGCAGTGGTCTGATTATTGCATCGACATTCAAGAGGAATCATCGCCGCCATCAGCTTACGTGGCAGGGACCAACCCGGCTATCTCCAGAAGAGCAGCGGAAGCGGAAGATGACAACTTTGAAACTACAGCTTGACTATGTCCTGACGAGGAATATTCCAGTATCGGACATTCGAAGATCTAGAGCTGTGTGGGATGTCGCATTCGATTCGGATCACCGTCCTGTTCTGTTGAACTTCACTGCGAGGATTCATAAGAGGAAGCGAGGGGCTCAGCCTCTCCAGAGGATTGACATGACAAGTCTCAGAGATGAAGAGTGCAGAAGGAATTTCCGACAACGCGTTTCTATTCACATCGGAGTACGGACTAAGAAGAAACTTTGCGATGCGGATTCTTTGTCAAATGCATCCAGCACGCTTCGAAAGAGGCACGCCCGGTTGTGCAGCCTGAGAAGAAGTTCGCCTACGTCTCAGAAGAAACAACATCTACCAACAACAGAGTATGTGCTCTCCGAACTGCAGGAAACTTCGTGGAGGAGAAGCGTCTGAGGAGGAAGTTGCGTCGGCAGCTTCAAAGTGACCGCGAACGAGAGTGGACGTGTAGAGCTAAGGAGTTCGAGAAGGCTTGGGAGGAGAAGAATCCGAGGAAAGCCTACACGTTGCTGCGACAGTATAGCGGGAAGATGAAGAGATGTTCTCCTGTCTTGAACACTACCAATGGAGTTGCAGTTGGTGATGCGACGCTGCCAATATGGAAGGATTACTTCAGTTCACTACTGAATCGTCCAGCGCCATCAGTACCTGAGCTCCCGCATGTTCAGAGAGCACATTACGATGTCAGTGAGGAACCGCCGAGTGAGTCTGAAGTTTTGGATTGTGTCCGGAAAATGAAGAATGGAAAGGCAGGTGGAGATGACAACATCACTGCTGAAATGCTGAAAGCTCTTCCTCCGTCTGGGATACGTGAAATGACCAACACCATCCGTGCCATATGGATGAGCGAAAGGATACCCGATTCGTGGAGACATGCGGTCATCGTACCTCTTCACAAGAAGCTATCCGTCACGGATCCTAAGAACTACAGAGGAATCTCTCTACTTCGTGTTATGTACAAGGTTTTAGAACGTATCATTCTCGAGCGACTTATCAAACATCGTGAAGGAACGACCAGAGATGAGTAAGCCGGTTTTCGACCTGGAAGATCGACCATCGACCAAGTGTTCGTCGTGAGAAGAGTAATTGAATCGTGGCAGCGGTTTTCGAAGCCATTACAGCTTGCTTTTTTGGACTTTGAAGCCGCGTTCGACTCTCCTCATCGTTATCGATTGCTCAATGCTCTGCGAGCAGATGGAGTCCCGGAAAAGTATGTTCGGTTAATCGAGGACATGAACAAAGGAACAACAGCAGCAGTTCGTACACCTGTCGGATTTACGTCAGCTTTCGAGGTGAAAACAGGAGTAAGGCAAGGAGCCGTTGCAGGACCTTTTCTTTTCAACTTCGCCGTTGATGACATCATGCGTAGAGTTGCAGAACAGTTTCCTGCGGATGTGATCCCTAACACCATCAGGACGCTCCTTGTCGACCTGGAGTACGCCGACGACATTGTGTTATTCGCTGAAAACAACGCAAAACTGCAAAGGATTGTGAACCTCGTTTCGAAGTATGCCGCAGCCTATGGACTTCGTCTTCGTCCCGACAAATGCAAGCAGATGTGGGTCTCTCAGAGGCCTTCAACTGGAGTTTGTGTGGACGGACAACGTATCGAACTGGTGGACGATTTCTGTTATTTGGGCTGTTTGCTGAAGAACGATGGTAGTTATGCAGCGGATATTCGACAACGATGTGCGAAAGCTACGTCTGCATTCAATTCTCTAACCAAGTGTTTGTGGTCTACCACCATCGCGAAGGAAGTCAAGTTGCGCGTCTACCTATCCGCTATTCGCCCTATCATGATGTACGGATCGGAGACGTGGGCAGCACCGAAAACGCAGATGGAAAGGTTGGATTGCACGGAGAGGAAGCTTTGTAGGCGTGTGCTTGGATATTTCTGGCCGCGTGTATGCCATAACGAAGACCTTAACAAGGAAATCGACGCAGTACATCAACGCTTGACACGAGGGAGGTGCCAGCATCTCCTAACGCCATCTCAAGCAGCAATGGAAAGTCGACTTCGACTGCTCGGGCATATACTAAGAAGAACGCCGGATCGTCTCGTACAACACGCTTTAAAAATGCTTCCAAATCCTGTCTGGAAACGGCCACCTGGGCGTAGGCGAAAGTTCTGGACGGATGTGGTTAAAGAGGATTTAAAGTCACTCGGCATCGAAAGACAGTTCAGGCGCGATGTTTCGTTTCGCAGGAAATGGAATAGTGACAGCTGGATGGAATGTGTTCAAATTGTGGCTGAAGACCGTGAAAAATGGACACGGCTGACTACTAGGACGGCACACCTCGGTGAAGATGCGGAATGACCGCGTCAGGCGAAAGCCAACCGATTAAGTCCAATTATGGGGGATAGGGCGCTCAAAAACGTGATTCTCGCGAAAAATACTAACCTGGGTCCACAATTATTGAGAAACCCTGCGGAGAGTCAGTCGTGCAGTAACTGTATCATGCGAGCTAGAAACTTTGAGCAGGAGCTGTAAAATTCGTGCAGGACCTACTTTTTTTTCGGCTTCCATGTCTTGAAATCTACATATCCTTATAGGGTTGAATACATATTGAGCTAGATAAATGTAAAGAATACACACATTCTACAATACCTTAAAGGCACAGTCCGACCTCAAAATTGTTTTCCATTTTTCTTGCTTAGCTTTGTGAGGATTTCGGGCTGATCACAATGGTGTCTCCAGAGTCGCTCAGAACCCACCACGGACACAGCCAATATCCATCGTGACCAGTGCCTTCAGCTGTGTAGAAAGCGGGATAAATTCGCATATTCGCTGTTTCAGCAGGGAATCATAGACCTGCTTTTGAGACTCAATGATCATGCAGGGTGGTGGCCATCGTGTATCAACACTCCTGAGGATGCGGGAGAAACGGGGGAGGAGCGAGGTTTCTGATTGGACGCAACAGCCGGGGGCCGGGGCTAGCCCGTGTTGCGTCCAATCAGGATCTTCGCTCCTCCTCCGTTTCTCCCGCATCCTCAGGAGTGTTGATACACGATGGCCACCACCCTGCATGATCATTGAGTCTCAAAAGCAGGTCTATGATTCCCTGCTGAAACAGCGAATATGCGAATTTATCCCGCTTTCTACACAGCTGAAGGCACTGGTCACGATGGATAATGGCTGTGTCCGTGGTGGGTTCTGAGCGACTCTGGAGACACCATTGTGATCAGCCCGAAATCCTCACAAAGCTAAGCAAGAAAAATGGAAAACGATTTTGAGGTCGGACTGTGCCTTTAAGGTATCGTAGAATGTGTGTATTCTTTACATTTATCTAGCTCAATATGTATTCAACCCTATAAGGATATGTAGATTTAAAGACATGGAAGCCGAAAAAAAGTGGGTCCTGCACGAATTTTACAGCTCCTGCTCAAAGTTTCTAGCTCGCATGATACAGTTACTGCACGACTGACTCTCCGCAGGGTTTCTCAGTAATTGTGGACCCAGGTTAGTATTTTTCGCGAGAATCGCGTTTTTGAGCGACCTATCCCCCATAATGCAGACATCAATAGTTATCAACGCTGTACAGAGGCCTTTGTACTCCTCACATACACTAAATATCGCAAGTCACCTAGCTTGAATAGTGTTTGGGTGTGGCACTGCACTGTGTTGTGAGAAAGAGCGCTCCAATGCGAAACCGCGACGAGAGCGCGTGCCACTGACGGAGGTGAGGTATATTTACGTAACATTGAGTAGTGCCGGGCGCATTGGAGAATGAACGCGCCCACTCCGATTGAGTTGCTGGTTGAGGGACCGGCGAAAATCAGCGCTGCTGACCTTTGTGGGAGAGAAAGCATGGATAGGGGAGTGTGCGAGGCCGAACGTGTGCAGGGGAAAGGCAGCACGCGAGTCGGCGAGGCCACAGACGGCCAGTGCGTTGCAGACGGTGTGGTGGGAGCCACGAGGACGCAGACACAGGACGCCGAGCCTCCCTCATCCATTAAATGGTAATATACAGTATACCCTGCCTGTCAAACTTCGTTAGTACAAAACGAAACCCCAACAATGACTATACCATTTGGTAGCCCTTGACACCAGGATCACGAATATCACCATAGTTTCGCTCAGAGTTGATTTTGAAGTGAGTTATGGAGAAAAGACGAAAAAGACGCTAAAAGCCAACCTCGCGCGCCTTCTGACCAAATCCTACGAGCGGTATTGTAAGCTCTGTGAGCGGTTTGTTGGATACCTTCACGATAGCGACAGGAGAGGACTAAACTCCTTGGGTGGTCTCTAAGATAACCACTATACCATCAAGGCTGCGATGACTGACCCGGGCGGCGCTGAGTTGAAGCGGGCGCGCGGCGGCCGTGCAGCGCGGCTTGTATAAGATTGACCCCGCAACAGGTGATTCTGCTAGCCTGCTATCCATATTCTTAGCATATTTCAACTTCTTCATCCTTAGTTTTATAGGAAGATGGACAGCAGGCTGGCGAAAACACTTGAATAACAGTGGCGGGGCAATCTGTAACACGCTGCGCGGCCGCGCCGCGCCCGCTTCAACACAGCGCCGCCCGGCTTAGTCATCGCAGCCTTGACGGTATGTATGTATGATTGAGTTTAAGATTATGTACTTCATGGGTGGTCCTTGAAATACTATTTCTGAGAAGGGGCAAGGGTGGCACATGAGATAAGGTCTGTCCAAACAAGACTGTCAGCTCCAGCGGTCGGCGTGCTTGTCGAGCGGCCGTCAAGAATGCGTTTTTTTGGACGAAGCTCTTCACGCCTCGGATACAGCTGACTGGAACATTATTCACTATGGGTCTGGCAGTCCTGCTAATCGATTCACAGGTCCAAAAATGTCTTCGCTACGAACGAGCAACACGCTCGCAGACCGCGTGGGCGGTCAGTCTCATTGAAACAGATCTCACCGCAAACGGCAACGAGTTCAAGAACATTGAACTTCAAAGGTCATCCGGAAATATTGACCTAATACACTAACTGGTTTGACAACATTGCGCACTGTTGTTGGTCCCTATGGGCCAAAGAAGATCAAACTTCTCGGGTGATCTATAGCATATCAGCTAGAGGAAGGCGTTCTAGTAAACCTCCATTGTAGCATTAATGACGAAAAAAGCTGTACACAATAGCCATAGTTGGCCCTGCATGGCTCCAAAGCTCGAATGTGGCATGCCCGTCCCGCCCACTTCATTAAAGATCATCGAGGAAGTGGGCGGGGCGAGCATTCCATATTCAAGTTTTGAAGCCATATAAAGCTATAAATGGCTCGTTTTTTGCCATTTCTTCCTGAAAACGTTGATCCGGACATTTTCAGTTTCGATGAAAACTCGAAGAATATCGCAGGCAAGCAAGGATTAGCAAAGTCAATAAAAGCAATCATTTAACAACCAAAAATCAATAAACGCAATTTCTAAAACGAGCTAGCCCCACCTGAAAGACCGCGTCGATTCTGGGCTGAACGATGATCTGATGGATATACAACTGGCGGAGATATGAGGCCAGGTTGAAGGTGCGCTCAGTGAATGTTAGCTCGTCGGTTAGTCTATGGAAATGACATTTTTAGAGGAGTTTCTATGAAGAATCCACTGACAAGACTTACTTAGTCCCGTGTACAGGCAAGTAGCTGGGCGGCGACGGACTCTGATTAGCCCATGCTGATTCCGTTCGAAGCGAGGTCATACTCCAATAGATGTAGACAGAGCCTGAAAAGCGTTAGTTACGGTAAAAGGAGTGTATCTTATTTTTTTTTCAGAAAATTTTTGATCGAAACTTCGTGGAAAAAGAAACAATGACAAGACCAAAAAGGGCGGAGTCTCTTAACAAAGCCCCGCCCCCAAACGCTCCTATCGCTAATAATACGAAAAAACTCACCTTTTAACCCAACTAGCAGCAAGCCGCAGGGATTATAGAGATCATCGACGATCACTGTGTCGAATCTGTAACGATGTGCTTCAAACAGGGTGACATCCAGGAGAGGCTTTGGTTACAAATGTGGGCGTGTCAATTGTGATTGTGGAATCGCTCCAAAATTTGAATGCGATTACGAACCTACTGCTCCTTGGAAGTTTTTTTACGTGGAAAATCACAAATCTGGGTGGCGTCCGGACAACTAGCACAAGAAGCGCAGGCGGCATGCACGCTCAGGCCGAAAAACTCGACAAAAAAACTTACTATACTATGATTCGTTGCTCATTATAAGGCAACTATCATTTGAATAAAAAAGAGGGGTAGAAAAGAAAAAAAAGGAAAACGAAACAAAGAGAAAAGAGGAGAAGAAAAACGGGGAGGCAATGTTAAAAACTCCATTATTTGAATAGCTCTATTCAAAAATACTTTAATTTTTTAAATTCATGAAAAACAAAACAAACACAAACAGACCCTATTTTTCAAACTCTTTACTTTTTTCACAAAAACTATGGAAATCGTATTCACTCCTATCTCCAGGAAAGCAAAGGAGAGAAAAAAGTAGAGAAAATACGACAAAGAAAACAAAAAGTAGTACAAAAATTGAATCAATAAATCAATGAACATAACTTAATCAAATAATATACCGTATTTTCTCTTTTAGAAGTACATGTTCTTCTAATACTCAGACCCCTATTTTATATGTACTTCTATTAGAGTTGTACCTCAAATAGAGGCTGTACTTCTAATTCCAAGCCCTCTCTTTTTGGTGTACTTCTATTAGAGGTGTACTTCTATTATTCGGCGCAATTTTTTGAATTTCCAATGGTAGACTCTTCACATTTTATGAATTCCAGTATAACACCAAAAACTTGTATTTAAAAAATTTCAGTCTTCGCTCAATTGAATTGATGCTTCCACAATCTCTGATATCATATATTCACACCTTTCCCTAATTAATTTCTTCCAAAAATGTATAACTTCGTTTTGGATTTTGTTGAAACGCGCTTCATCGACATGTTATGCTTGCAAACAAATCAAAGGCAGCGCTCACGATGAACATCATCGGTGACTTTCCACAGTGAAATGACAGGCGAGAAGGATCCTGAGCTCCAAGTGTCGAAAAAACGGTAAAAAACGAGCCAGGAGTGGCAAAATAACAGCTGCAAACGAACGTTTTGGTGTCCCAGAACCGCCCGGTGCTCCACTTCCGCCCCCTCGATGTGAACAAATGAAGACTCAGATTACAGGAATAATCAAGAGAAGGAAGTGCTGATAAGTGAGCTAATCGCTTCACTGCATCTTCATAGCAGTCAATTCCTCCACGCTCAAAAATCAGCGTAAAAAAGGAGGGCCTATTTTGGCTAAAAAACGCGTCTTTCGCGTGGTTTTTAGGCGTGCCTTGTTATACAGGGCACCAGACCTTCTGTAAACCGAGGTGATATCGGATAAGAAATTTATTGTGAACACTGCCTTTAACTGATCGCCTTTCGAGCCGTCCAGAGCGATTGAAAAGCGCGGTTCTTGAACGACCTGGCAACAGCTTTTCCAGAAGCGAGTTCTTTGCGTCCACAATCCACTATAGGTAAAGTCTACAATTGGTGGATTCTGATTTCCTTGTATAAGCGATTTTTATACATGAATGGTCCAATCTTCGTAACGCTGCGGAATCTTGGTTTTTCAAGCACCGCTAAAGCTATGGCCAAAACAAGTCGACTAAAACCCAATCTAACAAAAATATTCGCAAAAAACCTAGATAAACTCCGTGCATACGCAGCGAATAACACCAGCGTCGAACATTAGCTCTGCGTTTTTTCCTGGTCATTTGAAGTTCGCTGAAGCTTGATCGTAAGTTGTCCCATACAAGCAATCTTTGTCCAAGAAAGGGATGGCCGTTGGTTTTTTTTGTGAATATTCAAACCTTACATTATTTAAAAAAATCTCGGGCAAACTGGCATCTTTCAAATGCCACATTCCAGTAGCCAATCACTTACCCAAGTACCGGGTGTTCACTCCGAAAGAGGTGCACTTCTAAAAGAGGTGTACTTCAAATAGAGGGTGTACTTCTAATACTCAGCCTCCCCTTTTAGGTGTACTTCTATTAGAGTAAATACGGTATGTAAAAAATAATTTGCATCGATGTTCATTATCTTCATTGTTTGATATTACTCATAAAACCAAGTAGACTTGTCCGATTGAGACTGTCTGTCCATGCTGTCGGCGTGCGTGTCAAGCGGCGGCACGAACTGGTATATATTTTCCAGACGAGCCCTTACAGTCAGCTGCAAACAGCTGGCTATCAGAGATTGTGCTCTGTTCGTCCAATACTACCGTTAATCTATTCACGAATAGGATAAATGCCCTGGTCATGGGCCATTCGACACGCACGCAGGCCGCGTGGGCGGACAGTAAGTCGTACGGGTTAGACTAACCAACCTTTCTTTGACCAGATCGTCGAATTTGGCCTTACTTCTAGAAAGTAGCCGATCGCAGAGTCGAATCGATGCTAACCAAGCGGTTGTCTGCTCATTTGGATTCTCGAAATCGGGATCCCATAACTGAAAAGATGAGACGCTTGGCGCTATTTAGACGGAAACTCCAGGCGGATCAAGGGCCAATGGCACTGCTTGGGCATTTCAGTGCAGTGGCACTAGTCCACAGAACCTACCACAACGTCGCAGAAGCGGATTCTCGCTATTACAATGCTGATACAGCGCCATGATGATACCAGCAATGACCTCGTGACCCTGGGCGACCTCATGGTAGGTCCTTTGCCTAACAAACCTGCACGTGACTGGAATGGTTGCGATGGACAAAAATGTCGCTGAACGCCTGATGGTCAAACTGCACCGGCCAGTAGAGGCGTTTCACAGCCTTTGAGAGCGAGGTTTTTGACTAAAGTAGATATTGATTGGATAGCAGCTCAGGTAGATAAGTGCAAAGTGACTCTTTTCACCCACCTGTATAGGGCCATACTCGAGCCATGTGACGTCATGTCCTCGTTGCACGAGTTCGTCGGCCAGATGTTTCATTGTGTAACCGTGCATCGGATAGAGCGTGCTCGGCATGAACAGCACCTTCGCCGATTCTACGAGGTAGGGTAGGAGCAGTAGGTTCAACAGGACCATGGTCAGGTGCGGTCGCCGCATCTGGAGCCTGGAGGTTAGCTGAGCTTTGTGACATGGCATTGGCGCGGACGTACCCAGAAAACCGCCGCATTCAATTCATGTCGAATATGCATTCAACTCGAGTGACCACACCCATCGGAAGATTCTATCGCAGAGGCACGCGCTCCAAACAGCAGCACGTCCTGCAAAATTTCATCGAAGGAGCACGTGCTGCGCTGAGCACCATCTGGGGTCGCCAGCGGTTGGAAGAGGTCAATAGCGGCCGGGCGAGTCAAGTACCGCAAACCTGGGTAATTGAACCGGCGACGCTTCTAACATTAGAGTTCGGCCTCAAGAGTGCGTCGTATGCTTTCCTATTTTAGAAAATCGTCTCGTCATCGAGTTGAATGTGTATCACACACGCATAGAACGTTTTATTTGTTGGCGCACGTGCTGTATTTTGAAGCACAATAGGAGCACGTGCTCCGGCAGCAGCACTTTTCCTAACTTCGCTCGAAACCGCTTTGTCTTCGAGTTGAATGCATGTTCGACACGCATTGAATGCGTCGATTGTCTGAGTAGATCAATCTAGTGTGAAAACAGGGTCCGGCAAAAGTGAGAGGCAGTTCTCATCGCATACTCAGATAGTGACGCAGGGAGAAGCAAGGACGCTTGTAACCCCTACGGGCTAATAGCGGGCACACGGCGGGCGGACAGCTGCAAGTAGAGAGCTTGCAGGGTTGATCGCGCGCTGAAGTGAACTACATAGTCTGCTAGACCCAGGGCAGCCCGTCTGCTTCAGCTTCTTCGTAAGCTATAACGAGTGAGCCGGGCGGATCGCGGGCAATACCCGAAACGGCGGGCGAACGGCGGGCAGCCACAGACCTACCCAAAGACATAGATGATCAATTTTGTGGTGAATTTCACAAATACTAAATCGGCCTGAGCCAATCGAACCTACCAAATTTCTATACTGACCATATTGATGGTGATTTAATCGCAGGAGGGTGGCCCTATTTTGCGCTTGTGATCCACCAGCCAACTGCCCGGCGTTTACACATTGCACAGCAGGCTGCCGGCTGATCGGTGACTCGTCCTGCAAGTGAATTTGACCACATCATTTCATCAAGTCTACCATCGGATGACAGATTTCCTGAGTCTGCCCGCTATTCGCCCGATGTTTCAAGAATCGCATGCGGACCGCCCGGCATGCAGGTCGCAGTTCGCGGCACGACAAAGACTAAACAGAGTGGTTACCTCCGATCCTAAATGAGTTTACATCGGCCCACAAACAGCTCAGCATACTCTTTAATGACCGCGATCTGCCCGCCGTGTGCCCACGATCTGCCCGCAAAAGCTGTTAGCGCCCTATGTCCGACCGATGCTATTCTATGACTATCAGAAATCTTGATTGATTCGAAGTCCATGTAAGAGGCGTGGGTATTCATGACAAAAAATATTTAGCTAGAACGTCAAAAAATGAATGCATCGGTGCCATGCTGCCTTTTCTAATCGCTTGCTCATTGGGAAACGAGCGTACACACTATATTTCAAGCAGAAAAAAAAGTTCGAATAAATAAAAAAAATGAGTAAATACATTAACGAACAAAAATAAATAAGTAGTCAAATAAATAAAAGATAAGAAAATAAACAAATAAATAAATGAAACAACAAAATCCTGGGATTTATGAACAACCCAGCATCACCGAGTGGTTTTTAGAGAAGCATATCCAACGCAAGCATTGCGAGTACGCACGCAAGTGACGAAAAAATTGATAAGGGAGGACACGAACTGTGAAATATACGTATGAGCTTTATAGCTGAACAAAGCGAGTAGCATGTTTACACAAGATGCTGAGTTGATCGCAAAACGCTTGGCTCCGGGCGAGATTGAACCAGCATATTTCCTTTCCGGGGGAGCGCCTAATCGCACTGCACCACCGAAGCCCCAACGCCGCTCTCACTCAACTGCTTGGTAAATCTTCACCGAAGCACGGAGTAGTTGAGTGAGAGCGGCGCTGGGGCTTCGGTGGTGCAGTGCGATAAGGCGTTCCCCCGGAAAGGGAATATGCTGGTTCAATCTCGCCCGGAGCCATACCATAACGTGCACTGAGACGTTGAACTGCAGGTACGGCAAAAAAAAGCATTCAAAAAGCGAGTAGCAGGCAAATTATAGAAGCAGTTGAAGAGAAGCCGATTTTTTTTTACTTTTAGCTAGATGATTTAGTGCAAGCCACGCCCCTTTCAGTAACAAACAACCGATCTCGGCGAAATTTAGAAAAATGACTTCGCTAGGTGTGATCAATTCGGAAAGAGGACAGTACAGATTACCATCATGATATCGCATCAATCGATACTTAGAGCTATATATTGTTGCAAAAGGGTGTGGCCTATTCAGGAGGTATTTTAGGAGAAAAAACATCTGTTTCGATGAGGAATAAGCGACACTTTCTCATTATGCAAATCAGAGACCACTGATTAGGTTCAGTCACCTCTGTGAACTAACTGGAGGCAAGCGAAAACCGGTTCGATGCAAGAAAAAAGTGCGCAGACGTTGCCGTTAGCGTGCTGAAAATGGAATGATTCAATGGGACAGATGTGTCTCGTCAGAGGTTTACGAGAATACAATTCTAAGACTAGAAAAAATGGTTGAAAAATAACTGGAAATTTATATTTGTACAATATTAATTGAAGAAAAAAAATTTTATTCCATTTTTCAACTTAGAGAGAGAATTAAGAAACTGAAATCTGAAAGAAAAAAAACAATCTAAAGAAAAAATAGCACAAAAAATCACGGAAAACGCCATCTCCGAGACACACAGTAAATTTCCAAGAATTATCGATCGGCGTTATCTCAGTTAATAATCAAGTACCAAGAAATGCAGATTTTAGGGCTCAGGAGAGACAGGTAAGTTGACCGACCCAGCCCATAAAGTAGACCCACATAGAACTGATACCGAGGCAAATTGGCAATCGGCAGCACTTTGTTTTTCTCACCCCACATTGATTTCGATTGATAAGATGGTCGACTACAACTAGACAAGGTCAACTGCCAGATGAGCGGCGGGCCAGAACGATGAGAACTCTTAAAACCCCAAAAACGCATTACATTTTGTAGTGCAACTTTATAAATATTGAAAAGACCGAGGTTTTTTCTTCAAAGTAGGTGCGAAAGCCTGATTCTCTTAAAATGGTGAGTAAAACTTGTGTTGAAATAGCAACCTAACCGATGACCATAAAGTTGTGCAAAAAAACGTACAGTAGACGCCGAATTCATCATTGCGTTAACCCTGGGTTTTTCGATTTTAGCTGGGTTTAATGCGTGCACTAACGTATTAATCCTGGCGCTAAACCCAACTCAGATCCGGAAACCCAGGGTTAACGCGCTGATGAATCCGGCTTTAGAATTCTTATCGCAGTTGACAGCTCAGAAACACTGGCAGTGGAGGAAGAAAACCCTGGAACAGTAGAACTGGGCTAATTTAGTACCAGTTCCAGCCTCAGCAGACTGGAATACTTGTTTTTGTGGCTGACTAGGGAAGCAGTGCTGGACGACGCGGCCGTTTTCAACGAAAATATATTCTCATCAGGTGTACTACTGATATTGTGTTTAAAAACAGTGGCAATGCCCGGAAATCAAAAATCGGGGTCTCATTGGAGCGATAGGGTCCAAAGAATGAACAAAAACGAGCCCCAAAAAGCCCTTCTTGGCTCAAAACGCCGCTTGCGCTAGTATTCTCCACGCCTATATCAAATACGTATCGATCGATCAGAAAGGGCTAGCGCGAGAGGATTTCGGAGCAGATAGTGGCTCTTCCGAGCACGTTTTTGTTCGTTCTTTCGACCTTATCGCTCCGAAGGGACACAGGCATTTCGATTTCCGGCAAGAAAAAAGAAGACAAAATTTATCGTGAACTCTGCCTTTAAAGGCATCGTACACGATGAAAACCATATTTAGGTTTTTGATGTTTTCGTGTTGTACTATCCCTATAGTGACTAACGGTAGCAAAACGTCCCCTCAAAAACGTCAACTTTTTGAGAAAAACCCATTTTTAGAAAGTTCATGGCAAATTTGAATTTCGCGCCGGCATCAACTTGTGATAGTTGCGCAGAGAATGCAAGGAACAGTTTTACGCTTCGTTCCTTGGCGCAGCGTTGGAAGCAATTCATCGAGGATGCCGCTCAACTACGACTTCAGCGAAATAAAAATGGGCTACCCACCTGCTGCGTCCAGTGCTGCAGGCTGCTTTCGATCGATGCCGAATTCGAAATCGACTGACGTGTGTATTGCGCCCTACGACGCGTCAAGGCACGCCCGCCGTCAGCAACCCAGGAGTTTTGTTCCTTGTAACAACGGATCGACCCCAAGGCCGGCCCCCCAAACCCAGGAAGCCATTTTGAGGTAAGCGAATCTTCACTCAGAGACGGTTTTGTAACTCCAAACTTTCTGAGTGACATTGTCATGGCCCACTAGTCCGAATGAACGCATAAACCCAAATTCGGTTTTCATCGTGGACGATGCCTTTAAATCTTTCTTGAAGCTGCTACGGAGATCTGTGGGCCAGATTTCTTTGTAGATTTCCTGAAATTTACAAGCGTTCTGGCAATTTTTGTGATTTTATCAAAAAAAAACGTTCAAAATTTGGCTACAAAGTTTTCTGTCGATTTTATTTGGAGTGCTCAATAGGAACCTCAGGACTGTTTATCGATTTGCAGTAAATGACGGTAAGTAACGGTGGGTATACGGTAACTTTATCAAAGTCTTGGATCTATGTCGCTGAAGGGGGGTATAACTTTGGTGCTAAACTGCAACTTGGAGTCCTTTAACGGCAGTGTTCACGATAATATCGCACACGAGTTCGACCCGAAAATGGGATTGTTTGGTCGTGAGGTAACTAATAGCGACAAATCAGCGAAGAAAAACTTTCACATTAAGCTAAAATAACGATTTTTAATGTTTAGGGCGTGGACGAGAATCATTGGCCAAGCTGACTTCCGCAAACGCGCGCTAATCGCGAAATGGGGACGAGGCAGAGTTGCTTGGCAATTTGCCATCGAAAAGTGTGCGGCGCCACGAGCTCATCCGGATGGGGGGGGGGCGGACCGGGATAAGTAGGCGCAATGGGATAACTTTCAAACCGTTTTTATCGACTCCTGGCCCATTTTCGCTGCTCTCTTCGACCCTGTCCTCTCCCGGATCTCCCGACTTAGTGTTTCATCGAGAATGAGATTTATCGTGGACACTGACTTTGATGAATTTTCAAAGTGGTAAGCTAGGTTGCGCCTGCTAAACGGCGCCGAATAGAATATAAAAAAAATAAAAATAAGAAAACAATAAAATATAAAAAAAATAAAATAAACAAAACAAATAACAACAAAAAAAGCCAAATTTTTTCTAGAAAAAAAAAGAAAGTATAAGCGAATTTATGCCGT
Source organism: Aplectana chamaeleonis (assembly GCA_029168955.1). Taxonomy (NCBI): domain Eukaryota; kingdom Metazoa; phylum Nematoda; class Chromadorea; order Rhabditida; family Cosmocercidae; genus Aplectana; species Aplectana chamaeleonis. Next base: position 1,870,295 of record JAPDOI010000033.1, on the reverse strand, counting down.
GGGTGCGCAGTGTGGACACGCGGTCTCTTAACTTATAATTGGCGTTATCTACCTCATTATATCGAAAATCAAAGGACGAACCTTCAAGTCGTGCTCGGCACCTCAAATATTCCTCACATGAAAATTTGTCGCCAAACCTGAAACATCGGCCAAATCACCGTATATCTACCGTAATTCAGAGAAAATTGATGAGTTCTTTCTACGCTAGACTTATACTCCGGTTCCGAGCCAAATTTACTCTGTTCCCTCGCGCGCTTGTGCGGAGCGAGGGTAGAGAAAGCGAGAAAGTGTGGGGAGAAGGAGACGCAGCGTATACGCGCAGACGCACGCGATGGACAAAAATAAATTTCATTTAGAAAACAGCGGATATGAGCATTCATGGAAGTTCTAGTGACTTGCGAATACCAGCCACTGCGCCTAATTTTCTTTTATGCAGCCACTGCAACAGGAAATTTTTCAAAAAAAATGCAGCTTTTTATGTAATCGAATTCGCTAGCTGGGTTCTTGGATACACAAAATATTATAAAGGAGAAAGAAAGAATTTCGAAACAAAAAATCAATAACAGTGGAATGAAGCTTTTTATTAGATTCCGATACTTTCAAGCGATGAGCTTAACATTGAAAAAATACCATTTTAAATTAAACAGAATTTCAAAAAAATTAATTACGGTAATATCAGTTTTTCTACATTCAAGGGCTACTTATGCCGCTTAATATCAATGCAATGATAGTTTTGCATTCCATCGCTGGCAAAAGTCTGGAGAAAATCAATATTTTATTGTCTCATCTAGGTGTTCACACTTTTGTCGCGCGCGCTGCAATGGGCGTGGGTGTTTTTTCGCTATTCTCGCATTCTGCTGAGAGTTACCTATTTAATACTGTCAAGCGAACAACACCCACCACAGCAGCTAATTTTCTTTTATGCTGCCACTGCGACAGGAAATTTTTAAGGAAAAAAAAGCAGGATTTTATTCAAGTAAATTCAATCGCTTAATTTTTAGATTACATCGAATGTTATAAATCAGAAAGAAAGAACAAAAAAATTCATATGACGATAAGAACAAATTTATTAATAAATTCCGTTATATACTTTTGCGCGGTGTACTTCATACCATTTTAAATTTAAAAAAAGCTGAAATGAAAATTTCATGACCCTAAATATAAAAAATACACAATAAAAACAGAAAAATGAATAATAAATCAAAATGGATTTATTAGGTCTAGAAGTTAATTTCCGCGTTTTTGTTGTTATTGATATTTTGTAAAAAATAAAATTATTTTTATATAACGAATTTTATGTTATAATGCTCACTGTATTATCAGCTTTCTATTGATATATAACTTGCTTCACGTACCTTATAAAAAAAGTATTATTTTAGTTTCAGAATATGTCAACTTTGTGCCGGAAAACGCCATTTGCGGGAAGCTCTCCTTTTCCTTTTCATCTCAAGAAGAAAGCCACTGACGCGCACCAAATGCTTGCCCAAGCTTACGGGGATGCTGCTCCATCCATAAGAACCTGCCAAGAATGGTTTCAGCGTTTCAAATCGGGTGATTTTGACGTTAAGGACAAAGATCGACCAGGACAGCCAAAAAAGTTCGAAGACGAAGAACTTCAGGCTTTGTTGGATCAAGATTCGGCTCAAACGCAAGAACAGCTCGCGGCATCTCTCGGCGTCACCCAAAAAGCAATTTCTATTCGATTGAAGGCAATGGGGAAGATTCAAAAGGAAGGAAAATGGATCCCCTATGAGCTCTCAGAACGCAACAAAGAGCAGAGAAAAACAACTTCACAAATCTTGTTGGACCGATTCCAAAGAAAGTCTTGTTTACACCGCATCATAACTGGCGATGAAAAGTGGGTGTACTACGACAATCCCAAGCGAAGAAAATCGTGGGTTAGTCCTGGTGAAACAACAACTTCGACCGCAAAACCAAACATCCACGGGAAGGTCTTACTGTGCATATGGTGGGATCAACGCGGTATACTGTACTATGAACTTCTTCAACCTGGCGAAACAGTTACTGCGAATCGCTATCAACATCAACTAGCGCAATTGCGGCATGAAATCGAAGCAAAGAGACCAGAATGGGCGAGTCGACACGAAAAAGTCATATTGCTTCATGATAACGCTCGACCTCATGTTGCTCGAACGGGAAGGGATACGCTTAAAGAGTTCAAATGGGAAGTCTTACCGCACCCGCCGTACTCTCCAGACATCGCCCCGTCGGATTATCACCTTTTCCGGTCAATGGCGCATGGTCTAGCGGAGCAGCGCTTTCAAGATCGTCAAGATGTCAAAAAATGGCTCGATGAATGGGTGGAGGCCAAACCAGAAAAATTTTATTATGATGGAATCCATAAGTTACCCAAACTCTGGGAAATGGTTGTTATTAATGACGGAAATTATTTTGAATAAAAATTTTGTTTAAGTATGTCCAGTTTTCAATAGTGTAAAAAGCGTAAAAAAACGCGGAAATTAACTTCTAGACCTAATACATTCATTTGTTTCTGCTTGGCGGTCTGATACATGTTCTCTGCTTTCCCTATATCATTACATTCATTTTTCCCACGGCTGTCTTAAACGTCGTAATCAATCAAATCAAATATCAGTAGAATGATAGTTTTGCGTTTTTGCACTGCTGGCAATAATCTGAAAAAATCAATATTTTACGGTTCCATGTTACGTGCCCTTTAGCCTTACTTATTTTACACTTCCATCGCTGATCGTCGGGAGGACATGTTTCGAATACAGATCGACGTGCGACGCGATCTCCATCGATGCTCATAGTTATCATCCCGTCGCGCTGCGCGGCGATCGAACTCTGAAAGAGGCCTTATACTACCGCCGCCAAGCGGCTCGGCAAAGTGCAATCCTGTAATATCGATCGTGCCGCGCAGCGCGATCAATATAATAGGATTGCACTGCTCGGCGGCAAAAGTATAAACGCTTTTTATGGTAGTCACACTTTTGTCGCGCGCACAACATCACGCGTGAGTGTTTTTTTTTTCGGCCTAATTGCTTTCTGTCTAAATGTCCTATCTTACTGATTGTATAAAGCAAAACTTCAAAAAAGGCACTTCTGTTCCTCGTGCCAGATGGTTGGCCTAGAACCCAGCCTTCCGGACCCACAGAACTGTTTCCATGTGTCTTTAATGTCATAGATACTCAACATTGAAATTTCAAGCTTCGCCAACTATCTCCACTCAGCACAAACATTTGATTGAGAAGAGAAATCAAACGTAGTTTTCTGCGCCCGCACTGCCCTCAGGCCGGGACCATACTTCCAGCGACGCGACACAATGTTTACGGTTTATGGTATACTTTTGCGACACACGGTCGCGTCGCTCTGCACAGCGACAGTGGTAGCGACAGACTATGGCACTTTTGCAGTATGTCAGCCCTCCGCGACACGTCGCTTAGACCCACACGCGACATCTGTTCCTACGACGGCCGTTACCAATGCTCCGATGCGAGTACCGCCGCGATTTGGGTTAGATTGGATGCCTGTCGCTCAGTAAAGCGACAAAGTAAAGCATACCCCTACCATTTATGTCGATCGAAAATCGATATGCCTGATGTGTACTGTCGCTAGTCGCGGGAAGCCCATTCTGAATAAGATTTGTAGAAGTCAATGGCAAGAACGAGCCCAAGCTTCCTTTATACAGTCAGTGAAACAGGAATGTTTCTGACAAAAACACGGCAGAAAAGATTTTAAAAGAACACATAACAAATTTTAAAAAATAAAATTTTATTAAAAAGTGAAGATTTATTTATTTTTTAAATCTACAATATTGAAAGAAGATTTTTTCAATTAGAAAAACTTTTTAAATATTTTTTATTATTTCAAAAAATTATTTTAAATTTAATTTCAGATGAAAAAGGTTATTCAAAAAAATTGAATATTTTTAATAGAATCATTTAAGACTAAAAAGCACATAAAAATCGAGCTGCTGGGAGCCACACAGATATATAACTTGAAAATAACTCACTGACTCCGACAGCTCAAAGAGAAATTACCGAAAAACAAGTAATTCGGTTAAATACTGATTCCCGGATCTCTAGAAGGGCAATCTACAAGCAATCCAGTCGTTTGGGAAATTTTTAGAAAAATGGTTATGTGAATGGCCGTTTACAAAACTTTTAGAGGCGCTTTATGAGAAAAAAATTTTTATTCACAAAAAACGGATTTTCACCATTGAGGCGGTCCCTATTTCATGAAAAAAATGCTTCTAAAAAGGGAGAGTACTGACAAAATCTAGTTGAATTTACGTACAGAGGCCATTTTATGACAAATTTCACCGAGCTTTACCCTCTCTAAACGTCGTAATTCACGCCATTCGAGGCGCGAGCGGCGCGCGCGACGCCTCGACCTCCGTCTGCCCTACGCTCTCTCACTGTCTCTAACATCCCCTCCGCATCAGCACGCGTAGTAACCTAGTGAAATTCGCCGTTTTATAGCCTGTAGACTAACCTTTTCGGAGTTTTTTTTTGCTAAAAATGAAAGAGAAACGGAATGCTGCAAGAGGAAATGGGTGAACAATACGGAGTTTCTTAAGAATCAGTTCTGAAAAACGTTTTTCCTATTTTTGATCTACTTTCCTCTCACTCTAGTAGCAAAAAAGAAGAGCACAGTAGAACGAAGTCGCTGAGGACTTTGATGTTTTATAAAGCAAGCGAAACATGGACTTTTTTCTAAAAAAACCGGCAACTTTTGAGCCACTGAATCAGGCAGACTTGACGATTTTACGCTTTAAATACGAGATTGGAGGAAACGAAATTGGAATCAGATTCAGGCCATTCATTTTGGAATATGCATGTAGCTGTTTTGAGGCCACCTCGCCAGCCGCGGTTTGAATTTAAACGTGTTTTCTTGAGGAAACAAGCTACAGACCTAACTATACCAACTTTCGTTCAATTCGAATTTTGTTGCATTTTTTTGGTTCGGGTTAGAAAATTTCCAAATTTTAATAATTTCTTGAACTTTATTTCTATATTTAAAAATAAATTCCACGTGAATATCCTCTGTTTCGGAATCAAATTTACTTTGTTCCTTTGCGCACATGTGCGGAGCGAGGCGAAAAAAGGGTTAGGTAGAAAGAGAGACGCAGCATACGCTCGGCTAATTTATAAGATCTCATTAATATTTCTTTTCATCCATTCATCTTTTTTTTCTTCATTATTTTCAATAATCTTTCAAGTAATTTTTCTTATATCCAATAGTCTATTGAGGTGAATCGTACACACTTATTCCAAAAAATTAAAGAAAGTGCTGGGCAAAATCAGTTAACTCAGTTGAGATTTGCTTCAGTAGCGCGGCCACTCCACTCGGCTTATGTTATAGAAGATGGGCTGTATGCTGTCTTTGAGAAATTTCGATAAGTGGTGATTCTTCGAAAATCCCGTGTCTGTTGAAAGATTCCAACAATGTTGTTTTTTATTGTGATGGATGTTTCCTGTAGAGCATATTGCATACATACCTTGCATCCAATTCAAATATTAGGTCTAGAAGTTAATTTCCGCGTTTTTTTACGCTTTTTACACTATTGAAAACTGGACATACTTAAACAAAATTTTTATTCAAAATAATTTCCGTCATTAATAACAACCATTTCCCAGAGTTTGGGTAACTTATGGATTCCATCATAATAAAATTTTTCTGGTTTGGCCTCCACCCATTCATCGAGCCATTTTTTGACATCTTGACGATCTTGAAAGCGCTGCTCCGCTAGACCATGCGCCATTGACCGGAAAAGGTGATAATCCGACGGGGCGATGTCTGGAGAGTACGGCGGGTGCGGTAAGACTTCCCATTTGAACTCTTTTAGCGTATCCTTTACCGTTCGAGCAACATGAGGTCGAGCGTTATCATGAAGCAATATGGCTTTTTCGTGTCGACTCGCCCATTCTGGTCTCTTTGCTTCGATTTCATGCCGCAATTGCGCTAGTTGATGTTGATAGCGATTCGCAGTAACTGTTTCGCCAGGTTGAAGAAGTTCATAGTACAGTATACCGCGTTGATCCCACCATATGCACAGTAAGACCTTCTTCCCGTGGATGTTTGGTTTTGCGGTCGAAGTTGTTGTTTCACCAGGACTAACCCACGATTTTCTTCGCTTCGGATTGTCGTAGTACACCCACTTTTCATCGCCAGTTATGATGCGGTGTAAAGACTTTCTTTGGAATCGGTCCAACAAGATTTGTGAAGTTGTTTTTCTCTGCTCTTTGTTGCGTTCTGAGAGCTCATAGGGGATCCATTTTCCTTCCTTTTGAATCTTCCCCATTGCCTTCAATCGAATAGAAATTGCTTTTGGGTGACGCCGAGAGATGCCGCGAGCTGTTCTTGCGTTTGAGCGAATCTTGATCCAACAAAGCCTGAAGTTCTTCGTCTTCGAACTTTTTTGGCTGTCCTGGTCGATCTTTGTCCTTAACGTCAAAATCACCCGATTTGAAACGCTGAAACCATTCTTGGCAGGTTCTTATGGATGGAGCAGCATCCCCGTAAGCTTGGGCAAGCATTTGGTGCGCGTCAGTGGCTTTCTTCTTGAGATGAAAAAGGAAAAGGAGAGCTTCCCGCAAATGGCGTTTTTCCGGCACAAAAGTTGACATATTCTGAAACTAAAATAATACTTTTTTTATAAGGTACGTGAAGCAAGTTATATATCAAAAGAAAGCTGATAATACAGTGAGCATTATAACATAAAATTCGTTATATAAAAATAATTTTATTTTTTACAAAATAACAATAACAACAAAACGCGGAAATTAACTTCTAGACCTAATATTTTTCAAAACTTCATTGTTGCAGTTGACCTAAAAAAACCGACGAGTTCTCCTTATCCAGCGACTCAGAAAAAAGCCGGTCTTCCGAGAAAATTTCCTGTTTCGCTCGCTCTATAAAATATTAACACCCCCCCCAACGGATTCGTTTGACATCCGATTTCTGGCTTAGAATAAGGAAAGCGTAGATAATAAAAAGAAAAAGGGGCTCTGGGAGTGCATAAAAACACTATATTTTTTCTCGCATCATTCTGCTACTTTTTCCTCCTTAAAGGCAGTGTCCACGATAAATTTCGTCTCCGGTTTTTGGCCGGAAATCGAAAGATCAGGGTCTAATCGGAGCACTGTGGTCGAAAGAATCAACGAAAACGAGCCCGAAAGAGCTCCATACGGCTCCGAAGTCCGCTCGCGCTAGCCCTTCCGCTCGCGGTCGAGTTTTTCGAAGACAGTTTGGTCCCCTTCTACGTTAGGGGTCGTTTATACTTCCGCCGCGGGGCGGCGCGGCGAGATGCAATACAGCCGTATCGACCAAGCGTTGCCGCGAGGCGTTTAGAGTTTTTCCGCTCGAAATCTTCCTACGGCGTCGCACGCGGCCGCCGCCTGGATGCTGCCGCGCCGCCCGGGGAGAGGAGGCGGCGCGGCTGCCGCGTGCGATCCTCCTTAACATCACATGCTTTTTTGCTGATATTATATACACATTCTCAATTTGGCTCCTCTGAATGATCGCTAAAATTTCTCCCGAGGTCCTGGGAGTTGTTTAGAGTAGGCTGGGTTGTGAGTTCTTTTTTTTTCACTCTTAAAAAATTTTTTCTATAGAGAAAAATTCTCAGAAGACTATCTGCTTTCGAGTGCGGTGTTACAATACAAAAGATTATAAATGTTTCTTTTGCAGAAGAAATCACTCTTTACAATCGACCTTGTGCTATGTCAGACCTACTCCAGGCTGTGTTTAGCGTCATTCTGCGACTTCGCCGCGTCAGTTCGTAGCAGCTCGATTATACATCATAGTGGCGCAATTTTCACGCGGCGCGGCGCATCGCGCCGCCTCACTTTTCGCCGCTCCGCTCCGCGGCGGAAGTATAAACGACGCCTTAGCATTTGAGCGCGAGCGCGGCTGAGTTTTAGCATTGGGTCACATTTGCGCACGCTGTCTACTTCAGGCCCATGCCCGCGCAACTCATCCACCATTGAAAAGTGGCATTCAAGAAGAAGAGCTGGTTTTGGATGTTCTGCAGCATTTTTCATGATTCTTTCTTCACTGATGAAACAGTCAGACTCTAAACCTTCGTTTATTGGTGGGAACTCGAAAACGATTTTTATCGTGGACACTGCCTTCAAAGCCACAGTCCAAGCTCATAATCGATTTCTCGTTTTTCTGACTATCTTGAAGAAAATTTCACGCTGATCACAATGGTGTCTCCAGAATCGCTCAGAACTCACTACGAACGGAGTTACGGCTTCTCAAATATCTCGATTTTGAACGGCTAGAAGTTCGCGGACGAGTTGTCTCGAGCCTGTATTTTCTCGTTATTTGCAGCTATCGCTCTGAAGCATGCCACAATATAAAGCCAGGCCAAAAACAAATCGAAGAACATAGGTTTTGAATAACATCATTCGCGTAGACGGCGACCGGACCATAATATCAAAAATTACTTCTGAGGTTGGACTGTGCCTTTAAGGAGAAAAGAAGAAAAAAATTAGTCTGAAAGTAGTATCTACGTTCGTTCTTCTTGAAACAGAAAGTAATATCCACGTTCGTTGTTCTTGAAACCTTGGCATTGTTAATTTGGCTGATTTTCTTCTGTGCCTTTCAAGGTTTATTAGATGGTGAACTTTATTAGGGCGACGTTTCGACCAATTCGTCGTCTTCTAGGCCTGAAATGGCTCGAAACACCTTAACATACTACATACCCGATCAAACGCCTTTTCACCCTCCACCAGTTGCGAAATATCCCACGAGTCTCGAGGAACGCCCATAACAACAATTTAACCAACCCGCAAAAGTTCCACCGACGCCGAGCTCCACTCGATAGCGAGAATGACCAGGAGCAAGTGGGAACCCCTGGCAGAATAGCCCCGAGAGTCTCACAGACCGCAAAGTGGTATAAGTGGCAGGAATTCATTAGTTATGGCGATGCATTCATTCCTGTTATTGAGCTTTGGGTCTCGGGCTCGAATGAAGAAAGCCTCCAAAGCCTTTCTGGGACCGATGTCGTTTTCGTAGGCCAATATCTTGCAGCTGATACTGAAGTCCATGCCTTGATGTGTTTCGACCCTATGTTTCCCAAGAGGATTTAGAAGGACTTTTCGACGTTTACTCGCCAGGTGTTCTTTAACGCGTATACATAAAGCTCTCCCTGTTTCTCCAATATACGTTTTTCCGCAGACTGAGCATTGTATCTGGTATACGACCCCACTTTGTGCGCAGTCCCCTTCCCTTCCATTGGGGCAAATCGTACAGTTCTCCGTATTGCACGTGCGGTCGCACAACCTATTTCGTACCATTTGCTTTTTGATATTTTGGGTCTCGGGCTCGAATCGGGGGTGTGTATACAAGTCTGTTGGTACCTGCTCGTTGGTGCCCCTGCTTCTACAGAACCCAGCAGACGTTTGAGTGTACACAGGGAACGTTCGAGCGATATAGCGTGCACAACTATATCGCGAAAGTATCCCGCACATTGCATAAAGGTGTCGCCGTCCGGCACACTAAGGCCTCTGGTCCATAACACCTTAGGATCCGTACCTAGGGAGTCATGGAGTCTTTGGCCACAAGCCACAATTTCGCCACCCTGAACTGTCGATCGCTGTCGAGTGATATCCAAAAAACTGCGCTATCCAGACTTCTGAGCTATTTCCATGCACCGTTTGCTGCTTTGCAGGAAACCCGCCTCAAGGATAAACCCGTTATCAGCGTCGGAGAGTACACCATCTACTGCGGTAACGCTGACGATAGGAGAGTGGGAGGCTGTGCAATAGCTGTAAGGAAGGATTTCAATGGTATGGTGAAGGAGTTCGGCTCAACGTCGTGTTGGAATGCATTCGTACGACTGCGGGATCACAGAGGATTCAATCTGTGGATAGTGAGTGCTCATGCGCCCACTGAAACCGCCGAAGACAATTCGAAGGATGCGTTTTATGAGGAACTCAATACGTTGCTGGCCAGGATACCTTGTCAGCATGCTGTTGTCGTGGGGATTGACGCAAATGCGAAGATGGGACTTGACCAGGAATCCGAAGTACTCGGTAAATGGTTCTACCCAGTGGAGCAAACATCGGACAATGGCTACCGCCTTGTCGACTTTTGTGAACGCAGTGGTCTGATTATTGCATCGACATTCAAGAGGAATCATCGCCGCCATCAGCTTACGTGGCAGGGACCAACCCGGCTATCTCCAGAAGAGCAGCGGAAGCGGAAGATGACAACTTTGAAACTACAGCTTGACTATGTCCTGACGAGGAATATTCCAGTATCGGACATTCGAAGATCTAGAGCTGTGTGGGATGTCGCATTCGATTCGGATCACCGTCCTGTTCTGTTGAACTTCACTGCGATGATTCATAAGAGGAAGCGAGGGGCTCAGCCTCTCCAGAGGATTGACATGACAAGTCTCAGAGATGAAGAGTGCAGAAGGAATTTCCGACAACGCGTTTCTATTCACATCGGAGTACGGACTAAGAAGAAACTTTGCGACGCGGATTCTTTTGTCAAATGCATCCAGGACGCTTCGAAAGAGGCACTCCCGGTTGTACAGCCTAAGAAGAAGTTCGCCTACGTCTCAGAAGAAACAACATCTACCTACAACAGAGTATGTGCTCTCCGAACTGCAGGAAACTTCGTGGAGGAGAAGCGTCTGAGGAGGAAGTTGCGTCGCCAGCTTCAAAGTGACCGCGAACGAGTGGACGTGTAGAGCTAAGGAGTTGGAGAAGGCTTGGGAGGAGAAGAATCCGAGGAAAGCCTACACGTTGCTGCGACAGTATAGCGGGAAGATGAAGAGATGTTCTCCTGTCTTGAACACTACCAATGGAGTTGCAGTTGGTGATGCGACGCTGCCAATATGGAAGGATTACTTCAGTTCACTACTGAATCGTCCAGCGCCATCAGTACCTGAGCTCCCGCATGTTCAGAGAGCACATTACGATGTCAGTGAGGAACCGCCGACTGAGTCTGAAGTTTTGGATTGTGTCCGGAAAATGAAGAATGGAAAGGCAGGTGGAGATGACAACATCACTGCTGAAATGCTGAAAGCTCTTCCTCCGTCTGGGATTCGTGAAATGACCAACACCATCCGTGCCATATGGATGAGCGAAAGGATACCCGATTCGTGGAGACATGCGATCATCGTACCTCTTCACAAGAAGCTATCCGTCACGGATCCTAAGAACTACAGAGGAATCTCTCTACTTCGTGTCATGTACAAGGTTTTAGAACGTATCATTCTCGAGCGACTTATCAAACATCGTGAAGGAACGACCAGAGATGAGCAAGCCGGTTTTCGACCTGGAAGATCGACCATCGACCAAGTGTTCGTCGTGAGAAGAGTAATTAAATCGTGGCAGCGGTATTCGAAAGCCATTACAGCTTGCTTTTTTGGACTTTGAAGCCGCGTTCGACTCTCCTCATCGTGATCGATTGCTCAATGCTCTGCGAGCAGATGGAGTCCCGGAAAAGTATGTTCGGTTAATCGAGGACATGAACAAAGGAACAACAGCAGCAGTTCGTACACCTGTCGGATTTACGTCAGCTTTCGAGGTGAAAACAGGAGTAAGGCAAGGAGCCGTTGCAGGACCTTTTCTTTTCAACTTCGCCGTTGATGACATCATGCGTAGAGTTGCAGAACAGTTTCCTGCGGATGTGATCCTAACACCATCAGGACGCTCCCTTGTCGACCTGGAGTACGCCGACGACATTGTGTTATTCGCTGAAAACAACGCAAAACTGCAAAGGATTGTGAACCTCGTTTCGAAGTATGCCGCAGCCTATGGACTTCGTCTTCGTCCCGACAAATGCAAGCAGATGTGGGTCTCTCAGAGGCCTTCAACTGGAGTTTGTGTGGGCGGACAACGTATCGAACTGGTGGACGATTTCTGTTATTTGGGCTGTTTGCTGAAGAACGATGGTAGTTATGCAGCGGATATTCGACAACGATGTGCGAAAGCTACGTCTGCATTCAATTCTCTAACCAAGTGTTTGTGGTCTACCACCATCGCGAAGGAAGTCAAGTTGCGCGTCTACCTATCCGCTATTCGCCCTATCATGATGTACGGATCGGAGACGTGGGCAGCACCGAAAACGCAGATGGAAAGGTTGGATTGCACGGAGAGGAAGCTTTTTAGGCGTTTGCTTGGATATTTCTGGCCGCGTGTATGCCATAACGAAGACCTTTACAAGGAAATCGACGCAGTACATCAACGCTTGACACGAGGGAGGTGCCAGCATCTCCTAACGCCATCTCAAGCAGCAATGGAAAGTCGACTTCGACTGCTCGGGCATATACTAAGAAGAACGCCGGATCGTCTCGTACAACACGCTTTAAAAATGCTTCCAAATCCTGTCTGGAAACGGCCACCTGGGCGTAGGCGAAAGTTCTGGACGGATGTGGTTAAAGAGGATTTAAAGTCACTCGGCATCGAAAGACAGTTCAGGCGCGATGTTTCGTTTCGCAGGAAATGGAATAGTGACAGCTGGATGGAATGTGTTCAAATTGTGGCTGAAGACCGTGAAAAATGGACACGGCTGACTACTAGGACGGCACACCTCGGTGAAGATGCGGAATGACCGCGTCAGGCGAAAGCCAACCGATTAAGTCAAGTAAGTCAAGATATTGTCCCTCGGAATATCAACAAGAACAACGTCGTTAGTTAATTCGGCGCGAGCAATGCATTGACGTATTGCGGAGCTAACTGCGTCCGATACGAACGGTAGCTAAAAGATAGTTTTGTCTTCAAACGACATACTGCGTTGCCTACGCAAGGTTGATCCGTGACTAAGTCCGCTGTATCCATTCTGCGCAGCAATTTCGCAAGCCATCCTTTACGACTCGTCACGTTCTGCATTCCCCGTGCACACTCCTGTTGCAGTTCTGAACATATTTCGAATAACAGCACGCTTGGTTGCTTTGGGATGAGCAGAGTTTGCGTGGGTCATGATATTTTTAGAGGTGCCCTTGCGATATCACTTCACTTTATACGTCCCGTTTGATATACTTATTTGTGTATTCAAGAACGGGATCCATTCTTCGTGCGGTACTTCTCTAGTAAATCTGATGTGCTGAGATTGTTGATTGAGGACACTAAGCATGCGATCCATTTCAGCCTGTGTAGAGGTGATCACACAGCAGTCGTCGATGTAACGACAGTACAGCAACGGCATGCGCTCTATCACTGGGCGTTCTATTCTGCTCATAAAGCATACCGCTAGGACAGGAACCAATCTCTGACCCATTGCGAGTCCTCTTACTTGCTGAAAGTAATTACCGCTCCATCTGAAGATATTGCACTCTAGACACAACTTTATCAGTTTCATAATGTGCGTTTTGTTCAGACTAAACATCCCAATTCGATTACTGTATTCGCCCAACATCTCTGATATTGCTTGGAGGGCTTCACAATTGTCTACGTTCGTGTAGAGAGCGGTGACATCAAACGATTCTACAATACAGCTGTCCTGAAGCGTGCATGAGCGGAGTCGGTTCAGAAACTGCCCGGTATTGATAAGATGTGCTGGGATAAACTGAAGGAGCTGTCCGATTATCTTACTCAAAAGCCACGATATTCGGTCGGTAGCCTCCCACACAGCTTATTATTGGCCGTATCTTGAAGACGATTGCGTCTGTTGAACGGAGTTCTTCTTCAGAGAGTTTATGTGTCTTTATAAGGCTGTAGAAAACGGGGCATCTTGGAGTGTCAAGTTTAAGTCTTCTTAGCAATCGTTCACTCAGCCCAGCTGACCTTCCTACTAATTTCCATCCTTCGTTCAGCCTTTTGCATTGCTTGAGATACTCTCTTTCAGTAGCAGGATTGTACACGGACCTGTCACTCAGATGCAGCTCATTGATTTCTCGATCAAGGGATTGTGATAACACTACAAATTCTCCACCCTTATCACTGACGGAAAGCCGGATACCGCCCTGCCTTATCCGCTCCTTTACTTCTTTCATGCCTTCCCATTGCGGTCTTGTCAGATTTGAGATTCGTTCGCGTCTGCTTCTGTTGTAAACATCAAGGACACCTGTTAGAAGAATTCGGAACTTAATGTCGGCTTCTGGCACAGGATCAGGCTCTTGGTAGAACGATCTCGAGAAGGGTATCGGGTCAAGTGTGGGTTGAACAATATTATTGATTTCCCCCTGCTGACTGCTTCGTAGTGCCTTGAATCTGAGTTGGTCGCGAAGTTTATGAAGACCACAGACTACGCTCCGGTATGCTATAGGCCCAATTGTCTGTGTTGGCGAGAACGATGGCCCAAGGCTTAGGAACTCTAAAGCGTTTTCAGAAATAGACGCATCGCCGATAACCGTGAGCCTTGCTGTGTGCGGTGCGCTGGTCATGCCTTGATACCTATGGTGATCTGGTCGGTAGTCCGCAAGCGAGCCAGCGCTGTTGCCGAAAAGCCCATTCTCCCGCTCACTCCTCAGGGTACTTGGTGCCCTCAATCAACAATCTCAGCACATCAGATTTACTAGAGAAGTACCGCACGGAGAATGGATCCCGTTCTTGAATACACAAATAAGTATATCAAACGGGACGTATAAAGTGAAGTGGTATCGCAAGGGCACCTCTAAAAATATCATGATCCACGCAAACACTGCTCATCCCGAAGCAACCAAGCGTGCTGTTATTCGAAATATGTTCAGAACTGCAACAGGAGAGTGCACGGGGAATGCAGAACGTGACGAGTCGTATAGGATGGCTTGCGAAATTGCTGCGCAGAATGGATACAGCGGACTTAGTCACGGATCAACCTTGCGTAGGCAACGCAGTATGTCGTTTGAAGACAAAACTATCCTTCAGCTACCGTTCGTATCGGACGTAGTTAGCTCCGCAATACGTCAATGCATTGCTCGCGCCGAATTAACTAACGACGTTGTTCTTGTTGATATTCCGAGGGACAATATCAAAAAGCAAATGGTACGAAATAGGTTGTACGACCGCACGTGCAATACGGAGAACTGTACGATTTGCCCCAATGGAAGGGAAGGGGACTGCGCACAAAGTGGGGTCGTATACCAGATACAATGCTCAGTCTGCGGAGAAACGTATATTGGAGAAACAGGGAGAGCTTTATGTATACGCGTTAAAGAACACCTGGCGAGTAAACGTCGAAAAGTCCTTCTAAATCCTCTTGGGGAACATAGGGTCGGAACACATCAAGGCATGGACTTCAGTATCAGCTGCAAGATATTGGCCTACGAAAACGACATCGGTCCCAGAAAGGCTTTGGAGGCTTTCTTCATTCGAGCCCGAGACCCAAAGCTCAATAACAGGAATGAATGCATCGCCATAACTAATGAATTCCTGCCACTTATACCACTTTGCGGTCTGTGAGACTCTCGGGGCTATTCTGCCAGGGGTTCCCACTTGCTCCTGGTCATTCTCGCTATCGAGTGGAGCTCGGCGTCGGTGGAACTTTTGCGGGTTGGTTAAATTGTTGTTATGGGCGTTCCTCGGGACTCGTGGGATATTTCGCAACTGGTGGAGGGTGAAAAGGCGTTTGATCGGGTATGTAGTATGTTAAGGTGTTTCGAGCCATTTCAGGCCTAGAAGACGACGAATTGGTCGAAACGTCGCCCTAATAAAGTTCACCATCTAATAAACCTTGAAAGGCACAGAAGAAAATCAGCCAAATTAGTCTGAAACATGGTGAAAGTTTCGAAAAATAGTTTAACTGCAATAGAAAATTGTGAACACTATCCTGTTTTAGCCATTGACTTTTTCTATGAAATAGAGACCACCCCAACAATGAGAAATCAGTTTTAATGAATAAATAAAAATTTCCTCAAGTGCTGTTGCACAATGAGCCTCGGACCCTCCGAATCCCGGTGAAAAGTCGGAGACTGTCTTAATCGTGCACATTGCCCATAAAATATTGGACCTGATTTTATAATCTGTATAGAGCCACATTCTCGACACTAAATTGGAAAAACGACTTTCGATCATTTTCTCTTGTTAGGATCTGCCGTGTTTTTGGCAGAAAATTTCCGTTTCATATTTACCGTATGAACGTAAAATTCCAGTCACAGTATGATTGAAATCTCTGCACCGTTTCTTGTAAGAGGGCCAG
Source organism: Aplectana chamaeleonis (assembly GCA_029168955.1). Classification (NCBI taxonomy): domain Eukaryota; kingdom Metazoa; phylum Nematoda; class Chromadorea; order Rhabditida; family Cosmocercidae; genus Aplectana; species Aplectana chamaeleonis. The sequence continues at coordinate 1,854,233 of JAPDOI010000033.1, read as the reverse complement.
AGCAATGTGAGAAACACTATTTCCGAAAGCTTAGCTTGCTGGCAGAAAAAAAAAATTTAATTAAATGTTGTGTTCCCGAAAAATCAGAAGTCAAAAAAAAATTTTTAAAATGTCCTTAAGTATCTTAGAAAATTACTTGGCACAGGAAAAGCTCAGTTCATTACAAAACTGGGGAATGTAGCGAATTGGATGGAATACGATTTGGCGGTCAAGCGTAGATCAAACATCGACAAGAAGTGAAACTGATAGAATTTTCAGAAATTGTTCGAAATTTGTACGTAAAAAATTCGGGCGAATGGAATTCGAAAAACTGGAACAATTTTCGAACAATTTTGTTCCTGTGCAACTGTATTGCAAAAGTAGCTCTCGGATAGTTTCTATATCTCTTACAACTTTTGGGAAACCTAGGAGGAAATAATACAGCCACGGTTGCAATTTCGCCTTTATACATTCCGTGAAACGGGAGTTTTTCTGACAAAAACGTGGCGGATTTGAGACAAGAAAAAATGGTGGAATGGCGATTCTCCGACTGATTGTTGAGTTTGTAAATCAGTACAAATTTTGAAATCGGATTCAGTGCTTTAGTGGCAGTGTTCACGATAACAACACCCTTAACTTTGAACCGGAATTCGTATGGTCTGAGGCCCATTAGGGCAACAGCAATGTTGGAAAAACCAAAAAAACGAGCCATAACTAGCCTTGAACGGCCCTCAAATAAAACTTCAATGTGGCTTCCCGCTCCGCCCACTTTCACAACTGCCATTGAGAAAAAGTGGGCGGGGCGGGCATGCCATATTCAGGTTTTGCGGCTTTATTGGACTAACAAAGGCTCGATTTAAGGGAAACTCCCCTAAGTAGAAAAGATCAACTGATTCTAATCAAATACGAAATTTAAAAAATATACTGCACTAAACATTGTCTTGAAACAGTTTCATATTTGAATAGGTGAAACTCTAGAATAGTTGCTTCTCCATCTCCGAATTTACGACCTATGTGGGCCAAATGAAATATCGCCGTGCCAGTGAGCCTCAGCACTTACCGCCCGCAGCAGGCTCGCCTGTAACGTCACCCATTAATCTTGTCCGTATCGATCGATAGCGTGCCACGCAAGCCTAATCCGGCAAGAGGCAGTTAGGCACGGACTTTTGCATACGTACATTAAGTTTTGAAAAAAAAAACGTTGTAGAATCTAAAAATTGCTAAAATTGTCAAAAAAAATTATTATACTCTACGAGAACATACTGCAGTCGACTATGATGCCAAAAATTCATTCTAGAGCAGAGCTGCCACTCAGCTATAAATCATCCATCTGACAAGCTCAAAATTAAGCACTTCGGGGAAATCAGTCGGTCTTTGGGAACTTGGAAATCTTGAAAGAGACATATTTTAAAGAATTATCCATCCATAAATTTTGAGAGACCTTCCTCAAAAAAAATATTTTCCGGCAAACTAGGAAATTCTTCTTTAAAAGAAACTAATGACTAAATCGGTGAAATTTCTAAGAGATCATTCTCAAAATACATCGATAGTTCAAAATCCGAAAAAAAATACTCACAGAAACCGGTTTCTCATAATTGTGGTTGTTCCTATTTCATGGAAAAAGTGATCACTAAAATTTGTTGCACTTACGTTCAAAACTCATTTTTTTTAATCTTCACGAGGTTTAAGACTTTTTTAAAAGTTTTTTTTCGCTGTGAAGGATAGAGTGATGGAATGATGCTAGAAAAAATAGATGAAAAATGCAAAGTTGTTTTCACAATTCAACCCTACAGTCCTTTCTTTCTTTCTCAATTTACCCGTACTGTCATATACTGTCTCGATTTCGTCCAAAATTCTCGCGATAACTGCGAATTTTCGTTTAATTCGAACTTTGTTGCATTTTTTTTTGGTTAGCGTTGGAAATTACAAAATTTATTCTCTCCTTGAAATTTATGTTCTACTCAGAAAATTGATTCTACGTGCATATCCTCTATTTGAAAATTGAATTTAGTTTGTTCTTTTACGTGCGTGTGCGGAGCCAGGCGGAAAAAATATAGGGAGAGACGCAGCATACGCTAGCACACGCACGCGGTCGATGGAAGTGAATTTCACTCCGGAGTGTGGCATACAGACACAATATTTTGGGACAAAGAACTGGCAAAATCCTATGCAACAGGCTCACAAACTCTAAACAAGTTAACTGAAGAGTTGAGCACAAAATGCTTGGAAGCCTCGCGCAACTTGCAACACTGGGTCTATCTCGCAACCAACGTGTTCTCCCAATACTTGTACATGGTCAAACCTGTTTCTGTGATATTTGCGTTTCTCATTCTTTTTTAGGCCAAGAGAAAAAGAAAAAAATAGTCTGAGACATGGAGAAATATTTTTAAAAATGGTATTCGTCTGCAAATGAAATAGGATTTTGTGGGTACTCTCCCGTTTTAGCAATCGAATTTTTCTGTGAGATAGGGACCACCCCAACAATGAGAAATCAATTTTTCAAGTAAAGAAAAGTTTTTTTTTCCAAAAAAGGCCTAGGATCTCCCGAATCTCGGTTAAAACTCGAAAGTTGTTTTTGTCGTGAACACTTCCTCTGAAATGCTGACTCTGATTTTATATAGTCTGTATTCATCCACATTCTCGACAATTAATTGGAAATCGACATTCCATCGTTCTTTTCCTGTTTCCAGCCTGCCTTCCTTGGCAGAAAAATTCCCGCTTCACTGACCGCATAAAGGAGAAATTACGACCAAGATTGGCTGAGTATTGAGGAGTCTGAATTTATGAGTAAACAGGGAAATGTAGTGAAGTGAACAAAATTCGATTTGGCGGTCAATCATAGACCAACTTTTGATAATTAGTGTCAAACGAGGGATCAGATTTTATGATCTTCTCCGTTGAACTTATCAAAGCGAAACCAGCTTCAAGCAGGGTAACATCCAGGAGAGGCTTTAGTTACAAATGTGGGCGTGTCGATGTGATCGTGGAATTGCTCCGAAATGTGAACACGATTTGGAACCTTCTGCTCCTTGGAAATTATTTTTACGGTGATAATCACAATCTGGCGTTCTTCTATTCTGAAACGGACAACTAGCACAAGAGGCGCAGGCGGCAGGCACGCTCAGACCGCAAAACTAGACAAAAAACTGAGTACACTATGAGCCGTTGCTCATTATAAGGCAACGATCATTTGAATAAAAAAGAGAGGTAGAAAAATAGAAAACGAGACAAAGAGAAAAGAGGAGAAGGAAAAGGGGAAGCAATGTTTGAAACAAATATTTGAAAAGCTCTATTTAAATAGTTTAATTTTTTTGAATAAATCTTCTTCATTATTTTCAATAATCTTTCAAGTATTTTTTCTTATATCCAATAATCTATTGAGGTGAATCGTACACAATTATTCCAAAAAATTGACGAAAGTGCTGGGCGAAATCAGGTAACTCAATTGTGATTTGCTTCAGAAGCACGGAGCGGCCGCCCGTGCCACTCCACTCGACCTATTCTGAGAGAAATTGCCGCTGCGGCTCCGTGATAGTGCCGCCATGGCTCCGGGAGAGTATCTCATATGAAGTTATCTAAGAATTTCGATACAACTAAGAAGCCCTCACTATAAGAACGCATATGCGGTTGTTACGTCCTCTGTCTGATAAGGAGAGAGGTTACCGCCGTTCTTGGGTACAAGGGAATACGGAATCTAAGTCAAACTTGGGTAATCGAACCAGCTACAATTTCTTTTTACCACACAGGACAGTACATCGTACTCCACGCGGGTTCGCTGCTGCATCCTCGCGGAGCCGGCGCGGTTTCAACGCGGGGAAGCTGCGGTACTATCGCGGCGATGTCGATGCCCAAGACACGGCAACAGAATCCCCTGATCACGGAGCCGCTGCGGCACTATCGCGAGACTATCACGGCACAGTCGAAGGTCGCGGTACTTTCCCGGAACTGGCGCGGCAAATTTTCTCAGAGTATGTTATGGAAGATGGGCTGTATGCTGTCTTTGAAAAGTTCCGATAAATGGTGTTCCTTCGAAAATCCCGTGTCTGTTGAAGGATTCCAACAATGTTGTTTTTTTTTTATTGTGATGGATGTTTCCTGCAGTGCATATTGCATACATACTTTGCATCAAAATCAAATATTTTTCAGAACTTCATTGTTGCAGTTGACCTAAAAAAGAGACGAGTTCTCCTTATCCAGCGACTCAAAAACACACTTCTAATACAGTTTAGCTCTAATTTTTACGTTCACTCCCAACTGAGATTTCGAAAAAGGGGTTGCGCGCGGGGCCGATTCAAAACCAAATCTGGTGCGCGCTTCGCGCGCACCACAATTGTGTTGTATAGCAGGGCTGTGCCTAACGTTTTGACGCATAATCGAGTTAACGCGGTTTCTTTTTCGAAAAATGACGATCAGCGCCTTCCGGGAAAGCCAAGTGTATCATGTATCAAGTTTATAGAGATTAGGCTTCTTTATGGATACTGTGAAACGGGAAATTTTCACTCCCGAAGATTAGATTTTGGTGCGGCTTATTGAGGCTTCATCAAGGGAGGAATTATAACTTACAAGGAAGGACTCTCCGGGATAGGATACGTCCTGAAAAAAGTTCCTCTAGTTGTGGGGGATGGATGGAGTAACATACTGGATGTGGAAATATCCCTATGGACCTTATTTCGGAGCGAAAAATTGGGAAAAAAAAACAAAAGAAATTAGTGGGCTTATTTTCTTCGAGCAGCCACCATGGCTGTGCCTATAATTTTTCAGAAGCGAAAATCGGCTGACTATTACTCTTAACACACATCTACTTCAATCTGTTTGATTTTAATCAAAGTTGGGGACTTTTTTCGCCTTATACTTTATCATTCATCATTCACCTTCGGAATCCGGTGAAACGAAAAAAATATTGTGCGAAATCGAACCAGCCTCAGTAGTTTTCTATGAAAGGTTAGCAGTCGTATTGGGCAACCGAGTGTCGCCTTCTGAAAATGAAAACTGGGTCCAGGATGACAATTTCTAAAGAAGGGTTCATTGCTTTGCTTCTCACAATGGCGAGGTTTCCTCTACGCTGATTCGCAATCGACTTTTATGTGCTCAAGAAAAGTGTTTTCCTCGACTCAAGCGAAGTAATACGAAGATAAAAGATGCCTACACTACAATATCCCAATGAACCCGAAATGCTAGCAGAAGGCGAGAAAGATTTTTTTTTGAATAAGGTGAGGAAACGCTCATATACTACAGCGATTTACGCGATATAAGTTGAAAATTCAACAAAATTGGAAACAACAAGTTTTTTAATGTGAATGAGAAACCTCGTGGATGAAAAATCGAATAAATGCAAAACAATTTTTTTCAGAAGATGCATTGCGGGAATCGAACCCGCAACCCCACCACATCTTCATAGTTTAGTATCCCCCGTCAATATCCTCTCGGCCATCCCTGCTCTCTGATAGTGGCAACTTCTATCAAGTGATTAGAGGAGTTGAATGCACTACTGGGCAATCTTATGGTAATTAAATGTGTTCTGAGCATATGATTTCAATCCAGCAGCTCCGATTAGGAAGTTGCATGTCGCCTCGCAGTTTGACCCTCAATAAAACGTCGTAATTCACGTCATTCGAGACACGAGCGGCGCGCGCGACGTCTCGGCCTCCGTCTGCCCTACGCTCTCTCACTGTCTCTAACCTCCGCTCCGCGCCAGCACGCGTAGGAACCAAGTGAATTTTGCCGTTTTACAGCCTGTGGACTTACCTTTTCGGGTTTTTTTGCTAAAAATGAAAGGGAAACGGAATGCTGCAAGAGGAAATGGGTGAACAATACGGAGTTTCTTTAAAATCAGTTTTGAAAAACCTTTTTCCTTTTTTTGATCTACTTTCCTCTCACTCTAGTAGCGAAAAGGAAGCGCACAGTAGAATGAAGTCGCTAAGGACTTTGATGTTTTATAAAGCAAGCGAAACATGGACTTTTTTCTAAAAAAACCGGCAACTTTTGAGCCACTGAATCAGGCAGACTTGACAATTTCACGATCCAAATACGACACTGAAAGAAGCACAGCTGGAATCAGATTCAGGCCATTCGTTTTGGAATATGCATGTAGCTGTTTTGAGGCCGCCGCGCCAGCCGCGGTTTGAATTTAAACGTGTTTTCTTGAGGAAACAAGCTACGGACCATATATACCAACTTTTGTTCAATTCGAATTTTGTTGCATTTTTTTGGTCCGGGTCAGAAAATTTCCAAATTTTAATAATTTCTTGAACTTTATTTCTATATTTAAAAATAAATTCCACGTGAATATCATCTGTTGCGGAATGAAATTTACTTTGTTCCTTTGCGCGCATGTGCGGAGCGGGGCGAGAAAAAGGGTTAGGAAGAAAGAGAGACGCAGCGTAAGCTCGGCTAATTTATACGATCTTAAGAATATTTCTTTTCATCCATTCATCTTTTTTTTTCTTCATTATTTTCAATAATCTTTCAAGAATTTTTTCTTATATCCAATAGTCTATTGAGGTGAATCGTACACAATTATTACGAAAAAATTAAAGAAAGTGCTGGGCAAAATCAGTTAACGCAGTTGAGATTTGCTTCAGTAGCGCGGCGCGGCCGCCCGCGCCACTCCACTCGGCTTATGTTATAGAAGATAGGCTGTATGCTGTCTTTGAAAAATTCCGATAAGTGGTGCTTCTTCGAAAGTCCCGTGTCTGTTGAAGGATTCCAACAATGTTGTTTTTTGTGATGGATGTTTCCTGTAGAGCATATTGCATACATACTTTGCATCAAATTCAAATATTTTTCAGAACTTCATTGTTGCAGTTGACCAAAAAAAAACCGACGAGTTCTCCTTATCCAGCGACTCAGAAAAAAGCCGGTTTTCCGAGAAAATTTCCTGTTTCGCTCGCTCTATAAAACATTAAAACATCCAAACGGATTCGTTGAACGTTATCGATCAAAGTAAGGACAGAGAAGATTAAAAGAAAAGAAAAACGGGCTCTGGAAGAGCATAAAAATACTATATTTTTCTCGCATCATTCCGCTTCTCTTTCCTCCTGTAGGAGAGAAAAAAAGAAAAAATAAAGTCTAAAACGTGGTAAAAGTTTAGAAAAATTTGTGAGTACTCTCCAAAATCAGCAACCGAATTTTTCTATGAAATAGGGACCACCCCAACGATAAAAAACCAGTTTTTCCGATAAAAAATGATTTTTCCCAAAAAGCGCTGCTGCACAATAGGCCTAGAACCTTCCGCATCCCGCTGAAAACTCGAATGCTGTTTTTATCGTGAACGATTCCTCTGGAACGCTGAATCTGACTTCATAATTTGTATTTGCATTCTAAAAAAATTATTTGGACAATCGACGTTCCATCATTTTTTTCTGCATGAGGTCTGCCGTATTTTTGGCTGAAAAATTCCCGTTTCACTGGCTGCATAAAGGGAAAATTTCGGCCATAATTGTATTATCTCTGCCTACAGTAGACAGCAATGTTAAAAGGACACGGTGCGGTTGCGGACTCGCACTAAATTACGGTAGAATCTGGCACTTTGCCAGATTTTGTCATTGATCGGCGCCAAACGTCGTCTCTCTGTTCACAAGAATATCAGCTGTGGCGCCGATCGATGACGAAATCTGGCAAAGTGCCAGATTCTACCGTAGTTTTAGTGCGAGTCCGCAACCGCACCATGTCCTTCTAACATTGCGGTAAACTGTAGAAGGTTTGTAAGAGGCCTGGAACAATCTGAAAGGCACTACTAAAAGATTAGCTGCCTGGCAGAAGCAACGATTTTGTAACGTCGTGTTTCCGAGAGATTAGCAGTGAAGAAGTTGTGAAAATGTCCTAAAATATATTAGAAAATGATTAGGACACTGGACAAACTGAATTTATCAGCAAATAGGGAAATGTAGTAAAATGACCAAATTACGATTTGGCGGTCAATCATTGACCAACTTTTGATAAGGAGTGACAGACGTGAGATCAGATTTTATTATCTTCTCCGTGAAACTTATCAAAGCAAAATGAAGTGCGCTACAAAAACAAGTATTCTGGGTGCCGAATTCCGGTCCGTATTTGCGGACAACGGCTGTTGCATCACTCAATACGACGATAATGATTCACCTTTCTTCCAGCACGATTAAGGGTTCGCAATTGCGGACCGAAATTTGGCTCCGAGAACGACAGTATCCTCCATTTAGAACCACATTTACTCTTTTCGTTCGCGTGCTTGTGTAGGGTGAAGGGAGAGACAGCGAGAAAGTGTGGAGAGAAGGAGACGCAGCATACGCACACAGACGCACGCGACAAAGGGAAAACATTTCACCCCTAAATAAAGGAAGATTATGTTCTTTTCAAAGCTGTAATACGTAACTTTGCACAGGTCAAGCGAAGAAACCGCTACGCTCCAATTTAACGTGGAAGATTGGAGAATCCGATACTTCGTCTGTCACAACTTATCAAAAATTGGTCTAAGCTTGACCGCCGAATCGTATTTTAGTCATTTCACTATACTTTCCATGTTTTTTCAATACTTCAGGTTATTTTGCGCCAAATTTTATTTTCTAAGATGCTTCAGGACATTTTTGAAACTTTTTTTTGACTTTCAAATTCTCGGAAACGTATTTAATAAAAAAATAATGAAAAATCGTTGCGGAGCTAAGCTTTCAGAATCAGTGCCTCTCGAATTGTTTCTAGACCTCTTAGATTTATAATTTTTCTTTAATAATTTTTGTTGTAGATCTTATCCTCACAACAAAAGATGTCTATGCCGCACATCAGGTTGTGAACGCGAATTTCCCTTTATACAGTCAGCGAAACGAGAATTTTCCAGCCAAAAACACGGCACACTTGAAACGAGAAAAATGGTGGAATGTCGATTCTTCGAATTAATGTTAAAAGCGTAGATCAATACAGATTACAAAATCATATTCAACATTTTAGGGGTAGTGAACACGATGAGATTGTACCTGTTTGAGTTTGTAACGGAATTCGAAAGGTTCGAAGCCTATTTCGTAGCGGTGCTTTTTGAATTTTTTTCAACTCAGAAAACTGGTTCTTGGGGTGCTCCCTATTTCATAGAATATGTCAGTCGATTGCTATAATGGGAGAGTGCTCACAAAATCCTATTGCATTTACGCACGGAAACCATTTTTATAAAAATTTTCATCACTTTCAGACTATTTTTTTTGTTTTTTTTTTTCACAGTATTTCTTTGCTCAAAAAGAGTTCAGTTCATCCCGTTAGCTGGCGGCTGGCGGAGCAGGATGACCTCTCAACCAGTGCACTGCTGTAGGTGCCATAGGAGCTCTTGTGGCCTGAACGATACGCTTCCATTCAGTACGGTTCGCAGCAATTAATCTAGCATTAAGGACACTGCACCGTTGAGACTTCAGATCCGCCTCGACTTGCTTCAACCACGTCTTTTTCGGGGCTGCTCTTTCAACCTTCCACAGTGCAGGGCGCTCTCTCCATAACAATCTGCGCGGAAGTCGGTTTGTTTCCATTCTGCATACGTGTCCGAACCATCGCAGCCTTCTCGTTCGAATTTGTTCTTCGATCGTGGGCTGATGGTCGTAAGTATCTCGGATAACGTCGTTCCGTATTCGATCTCTTAAAGTTATCCCGAGGATTTGCCGCAAACACCGCGTTTGGAAGACCTCCAGCCTGCTGTGATCCGACTTCAGCAACGTCCACGACTCTGACCCGTACAGTAGGATTGGCACTATGAGCGCGCGAAACATCCGGATCTTTGTCTTGATTGAAACATTACCCTTCTTCCATAAACACCAGCCCAGCGAAGCGAAAGCAGCCGACGCCTGCACGATCCTGCACAGTATCTCCGATGTAGCCACTACCTTTCGCTCTTGCACCACCGATCCGAGGTACTTGAACTCCTTGACTTGCTGAAGCTCAGCTTCCTCGAAGAACACAGAAGCACGTGAATCGTCCGACGTCATGACTTTAGTCTTCTCCTTATTAATCCGCAGCCCATACGATTCCGCGATTTGTGCCATGTCATTCAACAAAAGCGTGGCTTCCATGTCAGTATCGGTGAACACTGCGCTGTCGTCCGCAAACATCAAATCCGTGACAAAATCGTTACCGCCAAATTGGACCCCTCTTCTATTTTCGAAGGTCTTTCTCATAATAGCATCGACCACGGTATTAAAGAGGAGCGGCGAAATCACATCTCCCTGCCGGATGCCTGCATCGACCCTGAATTCTTCGGATAGCTTGTTTCCGACGCGGACACAGCTAGTCGAGCCTCTATAAATTTCCTGCAGAAGCTTCACCATTTTTCCTGGCATGTGTTCGCATTCCATCGATCTCCATAAGGCGGGCCAGTGCACGCAATCGAATGCCGACTTGAAGTCTATGAAGGTGATAACGACGCGCTTTCCACAGCGAATCCTTTCCTCCATAACTTGATGAAGTGCAAAAATTTGATCGCTGCATCCTCGACCCGGACGAAAAAAGACGGCTCAAAAAGAAAAGGGTTCGACGAATGCAACAGGAAATTGAGATTTTCCAATGCAACTGTTAAAGGCTGCGTATGTTCAGAAAATCGTATCTGGTTTTTTTGCTATTTTGAGGAGGGGCTACGAGACTGCGAAATACATATGTAGCAAATAGGTCAAACAAAACACTTGAAATATCAGAGAACTCGTCCGAAATTCCGGAGCACTAACCTTTCTTTTTTCAACGCCTATCTTGGTAAGTCACGTGTAATACACAAACGCCGGCAACTTGAGCGTCGGAAATGGTTTAGAACCTTAAACTTCTTAGATCAATCAATTCGAAATGAAGAATTATCATTTCTGAATGGCCTAAAATCGTCATGGCGCTTCTGTTCCTTGTGCTAGATCATCGAGCCAGGACCCAGCCATACGGACCCAGAGAGCCATTTTCATGTGTCTATAAAGTCTTGGATAGGCTACATTGATGTCTCAAACTTCGCCAACTATCCCCACACTAAATCAGGCGGGCCCGCCGATTTTTCAAGTTAAATACGAGAATGAAGTGAAAAATAAGCAAGAAAAATTTAATCTGACCTAGGATATGCATTTGAAAATATTTACTTGTGTTGATATATAGCTGTATTGAAGTTATAAAGTCATAATTTTATTAGATCCCCCCTCTAAAAAAAAGCGTACGACAGCAGGGAATTACACTTTTTCTTTTTGCACCTCATAGAGGAAACATTTGTCCGGACTTCCTCCAGGATTAGATAGGTGTAAATTGTTGCCTGATTTCAAGCAAAAGCTGAAATTACGAGACGAACGAATAGCCTTCATTTACGAAAGAAAGCGCAGACAATGGCTAAAAACCTGGACGACGAGCACATTTTCGTGGCACGCTGGCAAAGTAAAATGGCAGAAATAGCCTAAAGAAGACCGCCTTATTTTAGGATTTTGCTCATTTCCTGGGAAAATTTGTGGCCTGCGCTTCGATTCATCGGAAAATCTTAGAATTGAAATTCTGCGCGGGCCCTGCCTCTAAAGGCACAGTCCAACTTCAGGAATGGTATGATTATCTAGCACGAGGAGCAGAAGCGCCATGACGATTTCGGGCTACTAAAAAATAGTATCATTCCAAAAAATCCTTGCATTCAAAATGTGCATTAGAAGCTTCTAATTTTCAGAGAATTCTCTAAAATGGAAAAAAAAATAACTCGCTTTAAGAAAATTATGGGAAAAATCATTTCAGACACATCAGATTTTCAGAATTATTTTTGTGTATTACACAAGACTTAACAAAATAGACGTAAGGAGCGAGAAGGTAAATGCAGCAAGAATTCTTAAGATCGGTGCTGGATGGACGATGCGAGCGTGCCGCGCGCTCAGAACCTTCAAAGGCCACCGCGGTTCCCACGCGTCACGTGCGTGCCGCGCCTGCGGTGAAGACTATGAAAGGCGTCTAAGTAAACGCGGCGCTCCAACCCACATCGTGCTTGATTTTGCTTTGATAAGTCACAACTTATCGAAAGTTGGTCAGTGCTTTACCGCCAAATCGTATTTTCAGTCAATTCACTACAACCCCCGATTTTTTCATTACATCGGACTATTTTGCGCCAAACCACTTTCTGAAATGTTTCCAGACATTTTTATAAACTTTTTTGAGTTCTGATTTCTCGGAAACATGATATTGATAAAATCGTTGCTTTTGCCAGGAAGCTCAACTCTTAGAAAAAAGTCTCTAAAATTGTTCTAGGCATCTTACAAAAGTGAACTATGTACGAACAAATGGTGGACGCACTTTTATTTTTATACCGTCAGTGAAACGGGAATTTTGTGACAGAAACATCGCAGACTTGAAACAAGAAAAAAAAGATGAAATGTCGTTTTTTCAAATAAATCTCGAGGCTGTAGATCAATACAAATTAGAAAGTCATATTCAGCATTTTAGGGACAGTGTTGGCGATAAAAACAGCCTCCGAATTTTCACCGGACTTCGAAAGGGGTCCGGTGAAGAGACTCATTGTGTTGCAAGTTCTTTTCGAAAAAAAATCTTTTCATTTGAGAAAAAAATGGTTTTTCGTCACCGGGGTGCTTCCTATTCCATACAAAAATACGGGAGAGTACTCGCAGAATTATGTTGTATTTACGCACGAGAACCATTTTTCAGAATTTTCGCTATGTTTCATATTTATTTTTTGATTTTTCTTGGCTAAAAAAGAAGAAGGGAAACAGAATGCTGCGAGAAGAAGAAAAGCTTTTTTCTATACAACTCCTAAGCCCGTTTTTCTTTTTTTTCTCTACTCCCTTCTTATTCTATTAGTAGAAAACTGATTCGAAGAAACCAATTCATTGAGGACTATCGCCTTTAATAAAGCAAGCAAAACGGGATTTTTTCCAGAAAAAAACCGGCGACTTCTCGACACCTGAATTGGGCGGACCCAACGATTTTTCAAGTTAAATAAGAGAATTTAGCAAAAAATTAGGCGAAGAAATTGGAATTAGGTTCAGGGCATGCATTTCGTAGTATTTGAATATGTACATAGCTGGGTTAGAACAATGTAACTATTTTAGCGATTTTTCTCTCGCAAAAACGTAAGAACATACCCTTTTTTTACACATAATACAAAAAAACAATCGCCGGCACTCGCCCTAGGAAGAGATAAGTGCGAGAAGTCACCTGATTTCCAGTAAACGTTGAAATTATGGAACCGATAGTTTTTTTTACGGAAGAAAGCGCGGACAATGGCTGAAAACTTGGACGACGGACACACTTTCGTGACACACTGGCAAAGTGAAATGTCTGAAATAATTTGAGGAAAACCGTCTTATCTGCGGATTTTCGCATGTTTCCAGGGACCTCCGATTTAGCGGCAAATCTCGAATTTGAAATTCTGCCCGGATCCTGCTTTCAAAGGCACAGATCAACAACAGAGATAATTATTGACATTTCCCCCGGGGCAGGGCCTGTAACGACTCAGCCAAACGAGGGATCTCGGCTCTCTCAAAAATAAGGGAGAAACTACTGGGAGAAAGTCGGCCCAGCCCCCAAATTCTTAGATTTTCTTCTATCCGAATGAGACTGTCCTCCTACGCGGCCCGCGAGCGTGTCGAACGGCCGTCGCGGAGGCATGTCTTGGACCAGCCCTTCCACGACTACAGCGAACTGACTGAAATATAATTCAGTATGCGTCTTAGAATCATGCTAGTCGATTGGCAGGCAAGGCGAATGCCTTCTCGACTACCGCTCGACCGCATGGGCGGACATTATCATCCGGAAAGACTTTATATTCGGTTTTGAAAGGGAAAAAAATCACTAAAATTGTAGCTTTGCGTCAACACAGCTATGTAAATACGTAGATACTATAAAGTGAAACTGATTCCAACTTTTTCACTTCATTCTCGTATTTAACTTCAAAAATCATCGGGTCTGTCTGACTCAGTAGCCCAGAAATCGCATGTTTTTTTCAATCCCCGTTCCGCTTGCTTTATAAAACATTGAAGTATTAAACGAATTCGTTTCGTTCGTCCTATATTCTTCTTTCAGAATAGCAAGAAAGTAGACAAAAAAGAAAAATGGGCTCTGGAAGTGCATAAAAACACTATATTTCCTCTCGCATCTTTATGTTTCTCTCTCCTTCTGAACGAGAAAAAAAGGGAAAAATTAGTCTGAAACATGGTGAAAGTGTCGAAAAATAGTTTTTGTTTGCAACTGCAATAGAATATTGTGAACCCTCTTCTGTTTTAGCCATCAACTTTTTTTTCTGTGAAATAGGGACCACCCCAACGATGAGAAATCAGTTTTAACGAATAAATGATTGAGATCTTTGCTTCGCTTCTTGTGAGAGGGCCAGAGCAATGTGAGAAACACTATTTCCGAAAGTTTGGCTTCCTGGCAGAAAGAAAAAAATTTTAAATGTCGTGTTTTCGAGCAATTAGGAGTCAAAAAAAGTTTTTAAAATGTCCTTAAAGGCACAGTCCAACCTCAGAGGTAATTTTTGATATTTCGGAATGCTTCAGAATGATATCTGCGAATAACGAGATAATACAGGTTCGGGACAACTCGTCCGCGATCTTCTACCAGTTCAAATTCAAAATTTTTGATAGGCCGTAACTCTGATTCAGAACTCTGATTCGTAGTGAATTCTGAGCGACGCTGGAGACACCATTGTGATCAGCATGAAATTTTCTCCAAGATAGGCAGAAAAACAAAAAATCGATTATGAGCTTGGACTGTGGCTTTAGGTATCTTAGAAAATTATTCGGCACAGGAAAAGCTCAGTTCATTACAAAAACTGGGGAATGTAGCGAATTGGATGGAATACGATTTGGCGGTCAAGCGTAGATCAAACATCGATAAGTAGTCAACCTGATAGAATTTTCGGAATTTGTGCGAAATTTGTACGGAAAAAAATTCGGCCGAATGAAATTCGAAAAACTCGAAATTTTCTCGAATAATCATGTTCTTGGGCAACTGTATTGCAAAAAGAGCTTTCGAATAATTCTACGCCTCTTAATACTTTTGGGAAATCTAGAGAAGAAATAATACAGCCACGGCTGCAATTTCCTGTAACTTTATACATTCCGTGAAACGGGAGTTTTTCTGACAAAAACACTGCAGATCTGGGACAAAAAAAATTGGTGGAATGGCGATTCTCCGACTGATTGTTGAGCTTGTAAATCAACACAAATTTCGAAATCAGATTCAGTGTTTTAGTGACAGTTTTCACGATAACAACACCCTTAACTTTGAACCGGAATTCGTATGGTTCGAGGCCCATTTGGCAACAGCAATGTTGGAAAAACCATAAAAACGAGCCATAACTAGCCTTGAACGGCCCTCAAATTAAACTTCAATGTGGCTTCCCGCCCCACCCACTTTCACAACTGCCATTGAGAAAAATTGGGCGGGGCGGGCATGCCACATTCAGGTTTTGCGGCATTATTGGACTAACAAAGGCTCGATTTAAGGAAAACTCCCTTTTTCCACCTATGATTTGTGGTGCGCGCGAAGCGCGCACCAGATTTGGTTTTGAATCGGCCCCGCGCGCAACCCCTTTTCGAAATCTCAGTTGAGAGTGAACGTAGAAATTAGAGCTAAATTGCGTTAAAAAGAGCGCAAAAAGTTGGTATGTATACCCAAAAACGGTTTAGAACGGTTCACTGGTTCTCGAGTAAAAATTGAAAGACCGCGCGTTTTTGTTGTTAATCTCATTTTTTTTCAGACGGCGTACGCGATCTTGTTGGTACACTTAAAATTGAGCCAGGGAGCTCATTTCTGGACAGGAGGCTGGAAATGGATGCAGGACGCTCCTATTCCAATTTGAACTCGATACCTTAACTTTGAAGGGTACCTCAAAATCGTGGGTTTACATACTAAATTAGCCGTGGAGCACGAAAACTGCTTTTTTCTGCTACGGCTGTGGAGACCGGGGTGTGTGGGTGAATCTGCAGCCAATCAACACAGGTCGCCGGAGATAAGTACTGAACTTGCCCGAATCCGTACTTTTGACACGTCATCGATCGATAATCAATATTGTCGATTTTCGCGCTTTTTGCACAAAATGCGGCTAGGAGTGGTGATTGCTGATGGGATTGGTTTTCTTGGTTGGAGAATTTCGCTCATCAGTCATTATCGATAAATACCTATCAATAATACAGATTTTTTCGTCTGTTGCATAAAATGCCGCAATGATTTGATTGTTGATGGCTCTAAGTCACTTGTTTGGGAAATTTTTCTCATCATGCAATATCAAATATTAATGATCAATAATATCGACTTCTCACATGTTGCAATGAGTGGTATGTTTATGGTTTTGGGTAATAGGTTTCAAAAATTGTACTCATTCGACAATCTCGTTGTTAGATGTTTCATCATTCCGAAATGGAAATCGCTGAGCAAAATTGAAGTCAGAAAGGGAACCTTCAAGAAAAATATGTGAAATTTCTGAAAATTTAGCTTCCTGGCAAAAGTAACGACTTGGTAATGATAAAAAAAGTTTTAAAAAGGTCTTGAAATATCTTTAAAAAATGATTTGGCGTAAAATAGCCATGAAAATAAAAGAGCTAGGAAATGAAGTGAAATAACAAAAAATGTGATTTAGTGGTTGATCATATCACAAGCTTCTCCATTTAACTTATCAAAACGAATTCAAGCGCGCAACGGAAACATTAAGCCATTTTTGAAAGCTGTAATAAGGGAATCAGCATAGGTCAAGCTAGGTGAACGCAAGGCTCCATTCCATATCGTGCTTGATTTCGTTTTGATAAGTTCAACGGAGAAGCTTGTGAAATGATCGACCACCAAATCGCATTTTTTGTTATTTCACTTCATTTCCTAGCTTTTTCATTTTTCCAGGCTATTTTGAGTCGAATCATTTTTTAAGATATTTCAAGACATTTTTGAACTTTTTTTAAAATCATTACCAAATCGCTACTTTTGTCGGGAAGCTAAGTTTTCAGATGTATGTATGTAAGCTATGTGAAATACAGCCGTGACCGTGATTAAGTGCCTCGGTACTGACCGCCCGCAGCACGCTCGCCTGTAACGTCACCCATTGATCTTGCCCGTATTGATCGATGGTAGGGCACGCGAGCTGGCTTCGCAGAGAGGCAATTATGCACGGACTTTCCCATATCTACATTAGACTCGAAAAAAAAACGCTTAGAAAATCCAACGATTTATGAAAATTGTCAAAAAAGATCTGTTCTACCCTGATAGTATATACTGAAGTAAACTATGAAGTCAAAAGTTCATCCTGGGGCAGATCCGCCGGTTTTCTTCTCAAACTTTCGGAGAGTCGTGGTTCCATATTCACCAGGATTATCAGATACTCAGACAAACCATCGCTCGGAGCGGGACCGGCTCGTCCCAATTATGACGTCATCGCCCGGACAGCGGCTGAAGGGCGAACTGGCAGCGCGGTCCTTGTCCGGTTGGAATATCAGCGTCGGCCGCTTTCCGGTCGTCCTCAGGGCGACAGCGGTGCATTTGCCAGAGAAAGAGAGACGTAGGATTGGTTGTTCTTTGAGTGATAACGTGCGGGCCACGTTATCACTCAAAGAACAACCAATCCTGCGGGTATAAAAGACTCGTGTAGACGGGAAGTTTGCCTTTCGAGGCCACTCTCGAGAGGTGACCTCAGGTCACTTTCAGAAGGACAATTTTTGGCGGTCGAGGGGATCCCCCATGGCCCGCGGTGGGTGAAGGCTTCCTCATTGTGCACCATGCTGTGATGATATCCTTGTTGCGGCCTAAGGCAGGATTAACCTCCTGGCTCACAGGCTGTAACAAGTGCCTTATCCTCTTGAGAGGCTTAATCTTCTCCAGAAGAGGCGGAAGTAAGGAAAAAATAGCAGTTAGGAAAATTTCAAAAGTCGCCCGAAGAGCCATGGCAGTGCCAGTTGGGACCGACTCAGGCAATGGGGCGGGCTTACCGCGCTCAGGAACCGTTTCTACCACGAGCGAAAATCCATGTAGAACTGATCGCGGACAAGTTGCGGTTGCTCGATATCATCGCGCTGTGTGTCGGACAGAAGTACGGACTTATCGCGCGCAGGTACTGGTGAGTAGAACTTATCGCGACCACAATTCGTTTCTATCGCGTACAAAAATGTCATTAGGACTATCGCGAACGACGTGCATCGCATTCCGGCTGATCGCGAGCAACGGCACATATCGGACTGACCGCGACGGACCCCGCCTCGACTACGATGCACTGTTCTGTGTGGTAAAACGAGATCATCGCCGGTTCAATTACCCAAGTTTGAGACATGTACCTCTATACTAGAGTGTTGGAACGAATAATTTTTCTTGAATATTCGAATAATCGAATAAACGAATAATTCGAATAATCCACTTCCTTGAATATTCGATTATTCGAATAAACGAATAATCCACATGTTTGAATATTCGATTATTCGAATAAACCGAATAATCCACTTCTTTGAATATTCGAATATTCGAATTATTCGAATATTTTTCGAATATATTCGAATAAACGAATATTCGGGCAACACGCTGTTGCGCACTATCCCATTCAATCCAGCATTCAAACCCGTAGAAGACGTCGTTTTTTCGTTACAGAATTCTTGATGACGAGGGTGGGTGATCGATTTTGCCATATCTCGTATCGACCCGTCGGGGTAGAAGTCAACAGCATCAATTACCCACTCTTGACCCGAAATCTCCGGTTCTTTTCGATGAATTTTTCAAAGAAACGATTTCCTGTGGACAAGTCATGAATTGTCCAGGGCTGAGATCAGCTTTCCCGATCTCATCGCTGTTAATCAATAACCGTTTAGCTAAGCGTACCAGAACTCGATAATTCAGTTCACAGTATCTTATAAATTTTGAAGAGATACTGTGAACTATCTTTACAGCTTGGAAGAAACTGCAGAAGTAAGCTTGGAATGAAGTTGACTTGCATACCAAGTTCAAGGCATTCTCCACATGTCTGACGCCTAACCTGAGCGCTGGGAGTGATCTACTGCTAGCGTTTTCGGAGCACCCCATATATTGACGTTTTAGTTGAGTTTGAGAAATCCGGACCTCACACGCAGCTTTGTGCTGCTAATCGTCTAACAAGTGTGTTTCGAGCAGACTCCACTCGACCTTTCGAACATCATTCTCCTCAGAAAAAATCGACAAAGCTCAGGAAACCAAAAATTGAGACCCTGAATACGTTCCGGAAGTCCGAGTTTAAAGAAGTTGAATTTTGTCATTCGAAATGTGGATGTGAAAAAAATTCGAGTTTGCTAAGTGTACTCAGAATTGAAACAAAATGTCTACAGAAGCCTTAGTACTCTTGACCTCCCGGACGCGATAAGGTTTTTAAAACATCAAACCAGCTGGCGGGTATCAATTTGCCCAAGTATGTGCTCTGTAAATCGTTTGCTGGAGCAACCTACTGTCCTTATCTGAGCAAAATCCGGTTCGCACTAGCGAACAACCGCTTCTGCAGTACGCGTCGCGAAGATAGTGTGCCTGACCTAAGTGGAGTGCACCACACGCCATAGAAAGCGTGAGGGACCCAAGTGGGCGCGCGCCGGACGCCGTAGAAAGTGTTCAAGACCCAAGCGGGAGTGCGCCAAGCGCCATAGAAAGTGTGCAAGACCCTAGTGGGAGTGCGCCAGACGCCATAGAAAGCGTGCGGGACCCAAGCGAGAGTGCGCCGGAAGCGCTAGAATATGTGCGGCACCCAAGTGGGAGTACGCAGGACGCCCCAGAAAGTGTGTTGGAACCAAGTGGGAGTGCGCCGGGCACCATAAAAGCTGTGCGGGACCCAAGTGGAGTCGCGCGGAACGCCGTTGAAAGTGTGTGGAACCGAAGTGGGTGAGCGCAGGACACCAAAATCATTTTGTGCGTTCATCAAAGAGCGTGAGACTCCTCTTTCCTCACGTCCCCTCCCCCTTAGAAACTCATTTCAACTGCTTAGTTGTTTATTCGCACTAACTTATCTAAATCGGGTTTATATATCAAGGAAATGAGAGTTAATCAGAATCTGTATCCAGGAAACACAAACATCATTCTGGGGTGCGTTCCAAGAATGTTCCCACGACGCTTTGGGAGGAAAAATAGCCGTTTCATGGACAAATTTGCTTCCCTTTGCTACGAGTTTTAACTGTAAATTGCCTCCACGCGGCAGTGGCTACGTTTCCATGGACGTGTTTCGCCAGGGGAACCTTCTTGAAACGCACCCCTGCTTCATTAGGCAATAGAAGTAGCAGTAGCAGGGTGTCGGTTTGTCATGGGGACGCTTACTAAATCTCAAACAGCGGCTGTCCTTATCATGACAGAAATGAATATAAATGAACTACCACTTCAGGGCCTCATAAAACTAAAGAAGGGCTGGTGTGTCACTGCACAGAAAAGGAGGGTAACACTCTGTGCATGGTTGGAATGCTTTTGTAATTTCTTTGAGTGTTGTCGCCGAAACCAGCTTATGGGCCTGTCCAGCCGGACGCCAGCAGCAGCCGCTGTACTGTGCTTATCTGGGTCAAATTCCGGTCCACAATTGCGTCTCGACATGCTTTGCGGCCGCACGCGCTCGAGTCAATCGAGTTTCCAGCTCCAAAGCCGACTCGATATGGCTTTTTTATACAGTTTTCTTCAATTTTGTTTAGTTTCCAGTCTCTTAAACCCACCTAGAGTCAACAGATCGGCAGCTGCGGCGCTGGAAACTCTTCCGACTCAAAAGCGAGCGGCCGCAAAGCGTGACGAGAGGCAATTGCGGACCGGAATTTGACCCAGATAAACACAGTACTTTGCAAGGGAAGACGATTCTAGGAACGAGAAGCAGGCGTGTGAACTTCTGTACTGAATCTCACATAGTGCTAACAGATTTCGGTTTTATTTGCCTTAAACTCAAGATGCCGGCGCAGCCGAAACCCCAGCAACAGATACTGTACAGTAGTGTACATACTTGCTATAACGATATATTTATGAGATGCTGAAGAATTGCTAGAAATTACGATTCATTACTCTAAGATGTTTGAAATGTAAAATCAGTGCAATATGGTTTGCGACCTTGTCGAATATTCAAAGTATTCATGCTGAATATTCGAATAAACCGAATATTCCACTTCTTTGAATATTCGATTATTCGAATAAACGAATATTTTACTTTTTTGAATATTCGAGTGTTCGAATAACCCGAATAATCCACTTCTTTGAATATTCGAATATTCGAATTATTCGAATATTCGAATTTTATTCGAATAAACGAATATTCGGGCAACACTCTACTCTATACTATCTCCTTGGTTGCTCTAGCGGGAGAACACTCTGTCCCTACGAGATAGAGGACGAAACGCCCGAAGGTGCTTAACCTTGGTCCTAGGCTCCGCCTAGTTGTATTATAACTAATCACTAAATTATACAGATTTTTCGCGGTCGGTCCTTTTTTAACCAGGCGTATGTACTGATCGCGAGCCCATTTACAGCTGATCGCGAACCCATTTACAGCTGACCGCGCGCAAAAGCAGCGGGCTGATCGCCGTTGACCACGCGTTTGTTCCCATTCGGCGTCGCGATAAGTCCGCTCCACTGTCTGAGGAAGATCGCTCCGAGCGGAACTGCTGTCGCCCGGAAAGCGGCTGCTGTCGCCCCAATAGATGGCTAATTTTCGCTCGTAGCGGAGAGACTGCGCCGCTCGAGTAGCTCTCCGGTCCCGCACCGAGCGATGGTTTTTCTGAGTACGCACAGATCTGTGACAGAAGCATGAAAAATGTATCTTAGCAGGAAAAATTACATAGTTCCTGAAAGCAGAAAAACACTAATTCAAGTAACAAAAAAGCGTCGATTAATCCAAGCCGGGGTTGTTTGTATTTACATGAAATTTCTTCAATAAAGAAGGACAGGCTCAAGTTTTTTTGGTAGGCACAGTTACCAAGGGAGGGTCAAGAAATCCGCTGAACGAATTTTCGATTTCCAATTTCCGACGGTGTTTAGCGTTCCGATTTCCGGAGCCCGAAACAGCGATGATCGTTAAAATTTCCGATTATCGAAATTCATTAAAAAAATTTCCAAGTCAAGTCGATCGCCCTCACAGAATCAATTTGAGATTTTCGAGCCTACCAGCTTCCTCAGAAGGTTGGTATATACCATGGCATCATATTTTCTACTTAATTCTTTGTGAATTTTGACCTGCAGTATGAAATGATGTTCAATAGCGTGGTTTTTCAGACACGGTTTCGGTTTAACAGAGGCTCTGAAGACGTCCGCTGGACAAAGAAGTTTATAACAATCTTGGTTACTGCTGCGAGATATCGAAGGTCCACTATCTTTGGTCAGAAAATTTCCAAATTTTAATAATTTCTTGAACTTTATTTCTATATTTAAAAATAAATTCCACGTGAATATCCTCTGTTTCGGAATCAAACTTACTTTGTTCCTTTGCGCACATGTGCGGAGCGAGGCGAAAAAAGGGTTAGGTAGAAAGAGATACGCAGCATACGCTCGGCTAATTTATACGATCTCATTAATATTTCTTTTCATCCATTCATCTTTTTTTTTCTTCATTATTTTCAATAATCTTTTTTTCTTATATCCAATAGTCTATTGAGGTGAATCGTACACATTTATTCCAAAAAATTAAAGAAAGTGCTGGGCAAAATCAGTTAACTCAGTTGAGATTTGCTTCAGTAGCGCGGCGCGGCCGCCCGCGCCACTCCACTCGGCTTATGTTATAGAAGATAGGCTGTATGCTGTCTTCAAGAAGTTCCGATAAGTGGTGATTCTTCGAAAATCCCGTGTCTGTTGAAAGATTCCAACAATGTTGTTTTTTATTGTGATGGATGTTTCCTGTAGAGCATATTGCATACATACTTTGCATCCAATTCAAATATTTTTCAAAACTTCATTGTTGCAGTTGACCTAGAAAACAGACGAGCTCTCCTTATCCAGCGACTCAAAAAAAACGCCGGTTTTCCGAGAAAATTTCCTGTTTCGCTCGCTCTATAAAATATTAACACCCCCCAACGGATTCGTTTGACATCCGATTTCTGGCTTAGAATGAGGAAAGCGTAGATAATAAAAAGAAAAAGGGGCTCTGGGAGTGCATAAAAACACTATATTTTTTCTCGCATCATTCTGCTACTTTTTCCTCCTTAAAGGCAGTGTCCACGATAAATTTCGTCTCCGGTTTTTGGCCGGAAATCGAAAGATCAGGGCCTAATCGGAGCACTGTGGTCGAAAGAATCCACGAAAACGAGCCCGAAAGAGCTCCATACGGCTCCGAAGTCCGCTCGCGCTAGCCCTTCCGCTCGCGGTCGAGTTTTCCAAAGACAGTTTGGTCCCCTTCTACGTTAGGGGTCGTTTATACTTCCGCCGCGGGGCGGCGCGGCGAGATGCAATACAGCCGTATCGATCAAGCGGCGCCGCGAGGCGTTTAGAGTTTTTCCGCTCGAAATCTTCCTACGACGCCGCACGCGGCCGCCGCCTGGATGCTGCCGCGCCGGCCGGGGAGGGGAGGCGGCGCGGCTGCCGCGTGCGATCCTCCTTAACATCACCTGCTTTTTTGCTGATATTATATACACATTCTCAATTTGGCTCCTCTGAAAGATCGCTAAAATTTCTTCCGAGGTCCTGGGAGTTGTTTAGAGTAGGCTGGGTTGTGAGTTCTTTTTTTTCGCTCTTAAAATATTTTTTCTATAGAGAAAAATTCTCAGAAGACTATCTGCTTTCGAGTGCGGTGTTATAATACAAAAGATTATAAATGTTTCTTTTGCAGAAGAAATCACTGTTTACAATCGACCTTGTGCTATGTCAGACCTACTGCAGGCTGTGTTTAGCGTCATTCTGCGACTTCGCCGCGTCAGTTCGTCGCAGCTCGATTATACATCATAGTGGCGCAATTTTCACGCAGCGCGGCGCACCGCGCCGCCTCACTTTTCGCCACGCCGCTAAGCGGCGGAAGTATAAACGACGCCTTAGCATTGGAGCGCGAGCGCGGCTGAGTTTTAGCACTGAGGCACATTTGCGCACGCTGTCTACTTCAGGCCCATGCCCGCGCAACTCGTCCACCATTGAGAAGCGGCATTCAAGAAGAAGAGCTGGTTTTGGATGTTCTGCAGCATTTTTCATGATTCTTTCTTCACTGATGAAACAGTCAGACTCTTAACCTTCGTTTATTGGTGGGAACTCGGGAACGATTTTTATCGTGGACACTGCCTTTAAAGCCACAGTCCAAGCTCATAATCGATTTTTCGTTTTTCTGACTGTCTTGAAGAAAATTTCACGCTGATCACAATGATATCTCCAGAATCCCTCAGAACTCACTACGAACGGAGTTACGGCTTCTCAAATATCTCGATTTTGAACGGCTAGAAGTTCGCGGACGAGTTGTCTCGAGCCTGTATTTTCTCGTTATTTGCAGCTACCGCTCTGAAGCATGCCACAATATAAAGCCAGGCCAAAAACAAATCGAAGAACATAGGTTTTGAATAAAATCATTCGCGCGTCTCTTCTCTATTGGGGTCGGAAACCTGGCAGTGGGAGTTACCCATTTTTTCTTTCAAGGGGCGTGGCCGATTTTTTACTGGCTTTTTCTAGCTTATTTGAACGAATTGAGATTTAGCGCTTGGCAAGGTTACTATAGACGGCGACCGGACCATAATATCAAAAATTACTTCTGAGGTTGGACTGTGCCTTTAAGGAGAAAAGAAGAAAAAAATTAGTCTGAAAGTAAACTCCACGTTCGTTCTTCTTGAAACAGGAAGTAATATCCACGTTCGTTCTTCTTGAAACCTTGGCATTGTTAATTTGGCCAGATTTTCTTCTGTGCCTTTCAAGGTTTATTAGATGGTGAACTTTATTAGGGCGACGTTTCGACCAATTCGTCGTCTTCTAGGCCTGAAATGGCTCGAAACACCTTAACATACTACATACCCGATCAAACGCCTTTTCACCCTCCACCAGTTGCGAAATATCCCACGAGTCCCGAGGAACGCCCATAACAACAATTTAACCAACCCGCAAAAGTTCCACCGACGCCGAGCTCCACTCGATAGCGAGAATGACCAGGAGCAAGTGGGAAACCCTGGCAGAATAGCCCCGAGAGTCTCACAGACCGCAAAGTGGTATAAGTGGCAGGAATTCATTAGTTATGGCGATGCATTCATTCCTGTTATTGAGCTTTGGGTCTCGGGCTCGAATGAAGAAAGCCTCCAAAGCCTTTCTGGGACCGATGTCGTTTTCGTAGGCCAATATCTTGCAGCTGATACTGAAGTCCATGCCTTGATGTGTTTCGACCCTATGTTTCCCAAGAGGATTTAGAAGGACTTTTCGACGTTTACTCGCCAGGTGTTCTTTAACGCGTATACATGAAGCTCTCCCTGTTTCTCCAATATACGTTTTTCCGCAGACTGAGCATTGTATCTGGTATACGACCCCACTTTGTGCGCAGTCCCCTTCCCTTCCATTGGGGCAAATCGTGCAGTTCTCCGTATTGCACGTGCGGTCGTACAACCTATTTCGTACCATTTGCTTTTTGATATTGTCCCTCGGAATATCAACAAGAACAACGTCGTTAGTTAATTCGGCGCGAGCAATGCATTGACGTATTGCGGAGCTAACTGCGTCCGATTGTTGCCTACGCAAGGTTGATCCGTGACTAAGTCCGCTGTATCCATTCTGCGCAGCAATTTCGCAAGCCATCCTTTACGACTCGTCACGTTCTGCATTCCCCGTGCACACTCCTGTTGCAGTTCTGAACATATTTCGAATAACAGCACGCTTGGTTGCTTTGGGATGAGCAGAGTTTGCGTAGATCATGATATTTTTAGAGGTGCCCTTGCGATACCACTTCACTTTATACGTCCCGTTTGATATACTTATTTGTGTATTCAAGAACGGGATCCATTCTTCGTGCGGTACTTCTCTAGTAAACCTGATGTGCTGATATTGTTGATCGAGGACACTAAACATGTGATCCATTTCAGCCTGTGTAGAGATGATCACACAGCAGTCGTCCATGTAACGACAGTACAGCAACGGGATGCGCTCTATCACTGGGCGTTCTATTCTGCTCATAAAGCATACCGCTAGGACAGGAGCCAATCTCTGACCCATTGCGAGTCCTCTTACTTGCTGAAAGTAATTACCGCTCCATCTGAAGATATTGCACTCTAGACACAGCTTTATCAGTTTCATAATGTGCGTTTTGTTCAGACTAAACATCCCAATTCGATTACTGTATTCGTTCAACATCTCTGATATTGCTTGGAGGGCTTCACAATTGTCTACGTTCGTGTAGAGAGCGGTGACATCAAACGATTCTACAACACAGCTGTCCTGAAGCGTGCATGAGCGGAGTCGGTTCAGAAACTGCCCGGTATTGATAAGATGTGCTGGGATAAACTGAAGGAGCTGTCCGATTATCTTATTCAAAAGCCACGATATTCGGTCGGTCGGTCCTTCCACACAGCTTATTATTGGCCGTATCTTAAAGACACTTGCGTCTGTTGAACGGAGTTCTTCTTCAGAGAGTTCATGTGTCTTTATTAGGCTGTAGAAAACGGGGCATCTTGGAGTGTCAAGTTTAAGTCTTCTTAGCAATCGTTCACTCAGCCCAGCTGACCTTCCTACTAATTTCCATCCTTCGTTCAGCCTTTTGTATTGCTTGAGATACTCTCTTTCAGTAGCAGGATTGTACACGGACCTGTCACTCAGATGCAGCTCATTGATTTCTCGATCAAGGGATTGTGATAACACTACATATTCTCCACCCTTATCACTGACGGAAAGCCGCATACCGCCCTGCCTTATCCGCTCCTTTACTTCTTTCATGCCTTCCCATTGCGGTCTTGTCAGATTCAAGATTCGTTCGCGTCTGCTTCTGTTGTAAACATCAAGGACACCTGTTAGAAGAATTCGGAACTTAAGGTCGGCTTCTGGCACAGGATCAGGCTCTTGGTAGAACGATCTCGAGAAGGGTATCGGGTTAAGTGTGGGTTGAACAATATTATTGATTTCCCCCTGCTGACTGCTTCGTAGTGCCTTGAATCTGAGTTGGTCGCGAAGTTTATGAAGACCACAGACTACGCTCCGGTATGCTATAGGCCCAATTGTCTGTGTTGGCGAGAACGATGGCCCAAGGCTTAGAAACTCTAAAGCGTTTTCAGGAATAGACGCATCGCCGATAACCGTGACCCTTGCTGTGTGCGGTGCGCTGGTCTTGCCTTGATACCTATGGTGATCTGGTCGGTAGTCCGCAAGCGAGCCAGCGCTGTTGCCGAAATGCCCATTCTCCCGCTCACTTCTGAGGGTATCGTACTTGGCGCGGAGTTGTGATTTTGCCCTAGACCGAATAATGTCGCATATACGTTTCGGCCCGGCCTCAATCCCGTTCCAACAACTCGGTGATAAGAAACGCCGGCAACACTGCTCTTTTGCATTACATCTCAACAATGATGAGTATAACACGTGCTGTTTTTGCTTGATAGCAACGCCTAAGAGTGTTTGGTAAACAGATATGATCCTAGGGTGATTTTCAGCAAGGTTACACAACGCGCCTAGTTTCTTATTAGTAATGAATCTTGGAAGAATTGCGATCGCTTTACATCGCTGCAGAAACTTTAGGGATTGACGGGTGAGTACAATCTTCTGCCGAAGTGTTAGTGCTTCTCGAACCAGAACGAACACGTTTGGCGGTACAGATCTGAGTAATATCCACGTTCGTTCTTCTTGAAACCTTGGCATTGTTAATCTGGCTAATTTTCTTCTGTGCCTTTCAAGGTTTATTAGATGGTGAAACTTTATTAGGGCGACGTTTCAATTTTTCAACGTTTTCGACGTTTTAATCACAACTCCGCGCCAAGTACCCTCAGGAGTGAGCGGGAGAATGGGCATTTCGGCAACAGCGCTGGCTCGCTTGCGGACTACCGACCAGATCACCATAGGTATCAAGGCATGACCAGCGCACCGCACACAGCAAGGGTCACGGTTATCGGCGATGCGTCTATTCTTGAAAACGCTTTAGAGTTCCTAAGCCTTGGGCCATCGTTCTCGCCAACACAGACAATTGGGCCTTTAGCATACCGGAGCGTAGTCTGTGGTCTTCATAAACTTCGCGACCAACTCAGATTCAAGGCACTACGAAGCAGTCAGCAGGGGGAAATTAATAATATTGTTCAACCCACACTTAACCCGATACCCTTCTCGAGATCGTTCTACCAAGTGCCTGATCCTGTGCCAGAAGCCGACATTAAGTTCCGAATTCTTCTAACAGGTGTCCTTGATGTTTACAACAGAAGCAGAGGCGAACGAATATCAAATCTGACAAGATCGCAATGGGAAGGCATGAAAGAAGTAAAGGAGCGGATAAGGCAGGGCGGTATGCGGCTTTCCGTCAGTGATAAGGGTGGAGAATTTGTAGTGTTATCACAATCCCTTGATCGAGAAATCAATGAGCTGCATCTGAGTGACAGGTCCGTGTACAATCCTGCTACTGAAAGAGAGTATCTCAAGCAATGCAAAAGAAAATTTTATCGAAATTTATTCCATTTTAAATGTTATTAATGTATGTTTTTTTCTGTGATAATTTCTATTTTTTTCATTCATCATCTCTATTATGTTAAATATTTTTAAGCATTATTTACTAATCTCTTGAAAATTTATTTTACTATTTATTAAAGCCACTTATAGATCCAAAATGCACCTAGAATCCCAGAACTTACAAGATTTCAGAAGTTCTAGGGCTTTTACGAGTGGTGGTGTACAGATTTGGAGCCTTGCCAACGCTAGCCCTTTGCGTGACCCTTCACCCCTCGCATAACGGCCGATTTACCAACACGGACTGGCCTTCTCCGCCGCCACTGACCAACACATATCGACTGGACGGCCCACACGAGACTGAAATATGGAAGAATCTTCAATAAATAGACTAAGGTTGCAAGTATGTAACATAGCTATGTTTATGTTACTTTCTATATTGAAGATTTCGCAATGAATAAGCGTTGCACTTTCACTGGGACGCATTATTTTCCCAGCCGCTGCCGGCCGCGAGGGCCTTACCTGAACGGTAAGATCCTCGCGGCCGGCAGCGAGAATTATAATGGTTGCGCTGCCGGCCGCGGGCTGGGGTACGAGAAAGAGTGTGCGGGGGGTGGGTGCGCAGGAAGGTCTTTCCACGTGGTATGTTGAGTGAGTTGACGAACTATAAAAACTGTTATCTTTTGTTTGCACCATCACCACATTCTCCTGGCTCGACGGGATCCCATTGCTCAGTCCCATTGCCCTGAACGCATCGCACAGTCAGGCTAGAGCCCTACTACTTCAGGCTGGAGCCAGTTTCCCGTTCCCACGGATGACACAAGTCGGACTGACGTCGACCATCCAGAAGAACTCGGTGGATGCCCATTTGCTAGCTGCCACAATCAAGGTAACATGCGAGTGAATGTTTTTTCTCTCTTGAACTGCTGCTGCTCGGGAAAAATTCCTGTTCCGCGTTCTCTATAAGAGCTTTCGAAAGTTCCTTGTAGTGTTCTTGGGGTCCCATTTATAGTTGGACAATGTCGAAAAAAACGTCGAACGAACGAAAATCGAATTTTTTTCGTTCGAAAAAAATTCGAAGGAACGAATTTCGAAAAACTTTAGAAATTTCGGAGGTCGAACGAAAGAAATTCGAAACTAATCATAATTTCGATTTTTTTCAAAATTTCGTATTTTTTTCGAAATTTGTCGAAAATTTTTGTCGGGAATTTCGAAATTTTTTGCGAAATTAGTGGGAAATTTCGGAATTTTTCTCGAAATTTGTTCGAAAAAATTCCGAACGAACGAATTTCAAAAAATCGGATTTTGAACGAACGAAATTTGAAAAGATTTCGTTCGACGAAATTCCGAACGAACGAAACAGAACAAGAAAATTTCGAAAAATCTTTCGAAATTTTTTTTCGCGTACAACTATAGCTCCATTCCAATAAACACCAACTCAGTCATGTTGTGAATAGTGTATACCTCCCACGATGCTCGGAAGCCGCCAGCCATATCAATTTTCGATCAGTATGAATGCTGAAATGCATGCAATGTCGCTCGTCGTGACAAGTCTAGACCAACAAGGGAAGTGTCTAATGCGTTCCATGCCTCTGCAAGGCGTAGGGGTAGTATAAAAAATGCTTTCCTCCGAAAATCTGTAAGGGTTTCCCAAGCTTCGCGAGAAGGTACCATCACACAATATTCTCGGTGTTTCAAAAGCTTTTCGTGTATTTGTCTCAATCCTCTCATGTAAGGGTTATTCAGGATCTCGGATACGATTTCGCGGTCCGTTTATATACTCTGTTTATATTGAATTGCACAAAACACGGTTCGCCAATAGTCCTCTAATTGGCCCGCTAGTACCGTAGTGTACGTCCACGACGCGTTCTCGGCAGACCCGGGTGGCAGAGTGGGTGGCCAAGTGACGGCATTGACGAATCGATTGCTCTGCACACCGGGTGCAGACCCGGGTCT
Source organism: Aplectana chamaeleonis (assembly GCA_029168955.1). NCBI lineage: Eukaryota > Metazoa > Nematoda > Chromadorea > Rhabditida > Cosmocercidae > Aplectana > Aplectana chamaeleonis. Next base: position 1,823,873 of record JAPDOI010000033.1, on the reverse strand, counting down.
GCCGAGAACGCGTCGTGGACGTACACTACGGTACTAGCGGGCCAATTAGAGGACTATTGGCGGACCGTATTTTGTGCAATTCAAGATAAACAGAGTATAAAAAGGTTCAAGTTTGTTGTAGGTTACGGTGGGGGCCAGGCCATTTAGGCAGTTGAAGCTGCCTCAAAATTTGCGAAATTGACAATTACGCGTCAAGTTCGTGTTCTGCACCCCGAAGAACAACTGCAGAGAAAATTTAGGTCAAAATCTGACTTTGATTAAATGCAGCGGACACGCTCGAAAATGATATCAATTTTATGGATTAAACTGAAGGTCTGAAGCTGTTAGTATTCAGAAATTACGAAAAAGACGAAAACAAATCGACGGAAATTAAGATATAACGGTACGTTCTATATTGGCCCAGAAATGGACGAGGTGTACGGCACTGGCTGAAATAGCGGAGCTAGCAATAAATTTGTTGGGAAAACGACGCTAATGTACTCGTACGGCCCTTTCTGGAACGCTTACGCCGTTAGAAGCCTAAAAAGTAATCTAAAGTGGCCACAATCGAGCATTGAATACCTGTATGGAGGGGCGGAGCCCGTATCGATGGGCGGAGCAAGGATGATTTCGTGACTGACTACGGCTCAAATGCGGTCGTTTGAACTCGTTTTTAACGCTTGCCACTTCGTGAAGGCTCTTCTAGAGCCTGCATGACCCCACTAATGTAGTTATCTCAACAACTTTTTCGAGCGTGTCTGCTGCCTTTAAAGGCAGTGTTCACCATAAAATCGTTTTTCTGTTTTCCCGTCTATCTTGAAAGCGGCCCCGTGTTGATTCCAATGATGTACCTGAAATCGTACAAGACCTTCTGGGAACGGAGTTATGGTCTCTCAAAAATTCACCTAAGGAAACATGGTGGACGAGTTGTCCGAGGCTTGTAACTTTCGTCTTCTGCAGCCGATCTATGCGAGCTGACTTGAGTGAAGAGAGAAGTTGAGAATGAAGGGAAGAACGGGGCTAGTGATTGGAAATCATCGCTCATCTCACGATCTCGAGCATTCATTTGTTCACGTCGGTGGGCGTGTGTTGCGCTTTTGGGGTTTGCCTTGCGCTCGAAGTGGCAACTTTGTTCTCTTTTGGAGCTTTTCCTGGCTCGTTTTCATGCGTTCTTTCGACGTCAACGTTACAGTGCGCCCCTCCACTACCCATTTCTAATGGAAACTGAAACACAATTTTTATCGCGAACACTGCCTTTAAGGTACCGTAAACCCACCGTAATCAACCGTTGCCTTTCAAAAAGCAATGAATGGACCTCAGGCTCATGTTAAGCACCCCAAATATCCTCCAGAGAAAAAACTATACATAGTAACATCTTTCATAGCATTTTGGAATATATCAGAAATTGCGTTTAAAGGCAGCAGACACGCTCGAAAAAGTTGTTGAGATAACTACACTAGTGGGGTCGTGAAGGCCCTAGAAGAGCCCTCACGAAGTTGCAAGCGTTAAAAACGAGTCCAAATGACCGTATTTGAGCCGTAGTCAGTCACGAAATCATCCTTGCTCCGCCCATCGATACGGGCTCCGCCCCTCCATACAGGTATTCAATGCTCGATTGCGGCCACTTTAGATTACTTTTTAGGCTTCTAACGGCGTAAGCGTTCCAGAAAGGCCCGTACGAGTACACTAGCGTCGTTATCCCAACAAATTTGTTGCTAGATCCGCTATTTCAGAAAGTGCCGTACAACTCGTCCATTTCTGGGCCAATATAGAACGTACCGTTATATCTTAGATTCCGTCGGCTTGTTTTCGTCTTTTTCGTTATTTCTGAATACTGACAGCTTCAGACCTTCAGTTTAGTCCATAAAATTGATATCATTTTTGAGCGTGTCTGCTGCCTTTAACCTTCAAAATTTTCCCCGACGGGAAAGTTCGAACGAATTTTGGAAAGTCGGCACATGAACCTCAGATTCATGATCTGCACTCCAAACTGCCTTCCAGGGAGAGTTTGTAGTCGAATGAGGAACATTTCTCATGAGCGAACCATGTGTCCACGACATTAGACCGTTTTCTTGTCTTTGGTGTTGTTTAGTATGTAAGTTCACTAAGTAGAGGGTATTAAGTAAAAGTCGCCAGAAAACTCACAAATACCGTAGAAAACTGTTTAGAGAAATTTCTGAAATATTCAGTTACGGCGTGTTCTGGGCGACTTTAGACAAAGTACCGAACATAACGTCGGAAATGGTTTCGCACTCCAAAGATCTTAAGCGCCTGAGTTTTCTGTTTCCTGTACCGAAAACTCTTCAAAGCCAGTGTTCTCGAAAAGGAAGTTGCCCGTTTTCTGGGCTTTCACAAACAATTTTCTCTCCGATGTCTGAGAGGCTCAAGGGCTTTCACTTTTTATCCACTACCTCTTAAAGTTGCCCACTCGGAAACTAAAGAAATATTCCCACCCCAGTGATAGTCGCGAGCCCATTAATGGCGGGCGAATCTCGCCGGCTGCTTTCATAGGCATCCTGAAACGGGGAAATTTCGGCTTAAAGAGTTGATTTCACTTATGTCGGTTCGTGTCATAACACTATCATGTGGTTCGTTTCCAGACGACGCTTTCTGAAGCGTCAAAAACGACCCACAATGGCGCTACACGAGTAAGAAGTTGGCCCCGCCCCTGTATCTGTCCGCCCCCTGTATTTGCGTCCTCTTCCAAAAATGGGGTGCTATACCATTCTCACCGTCGGCTACGTTTGTGGGTAGTGGAATAGGTACAATAGATAAACGACACACATCGAAGACGGTAGAAATAGCCCAGCACCCCTCTTTTAGAGGAGGACGCAAATACAGGGGGCGGGCAGATACAGAGGCGGGGCCAACTTCTCACAGGTGTAGCATCATTTTGGGTCGTTTTTGACGCTTCAAAATGCGTAGGCGTTGTGTTCGGTGCCATATTATTCTAATTCCGTTGTTATCTCAAGTACGTTTACGAGCGTGTATGTTGCCTTTAAAAACGCTAAACACGCAGCGCACTACTACCACGAGTGCGGCATACAGTTTAGGAACCCCCCCCCAAGCTCCACGATTTTATCCCGCTTTCACTAATTTCTATCCCATTTCGATCGACCTCGCTTTTCAATGACGCCATTATGCACTCCCCAACCCATTAACAGCTTACAGACACTCTAGTTCTGGCTTCACCCCTTGAGTGGACGTGTTCCGCCCATTTTCCACATTGCAGAAACCGTTTCCAATTTTTTGGAAATTGCGCACGCTCCGCCCCTTTCTGGCGACTCGGCAGAATAGCTGAGTACTACCGTATGCCCTGCCCACATTTCTCGCTACTTTTTACGATTGTTTAGCGCATAACACCCATTTCACAGACTTTTTGTCGGTCTATTGCGAGCCAAATCCCTTCTTCTGGCTTTTTCGCTCAAAATTCTTGAAAAAAATGAAATTTACCAAAAATCGGATAAAATCTGGCAGATTACCTCTGGTACGGAGAATTTTGGAAAAATTATGTAGTAAACTTCTGAAATTTTAGTGAATTTTCGGCAGTTAAGAAGGTTGTGGAATTCCTCTAGTAAAACTGTGGTAATTCGGCAAAAGAACCGAATTCCGGGAGATTGGTGGTAAACCTCTGGTAAACCTCTGGTAGTGCCCGGACCTGAGTAATCTCTAGACCTGAGGTGGAGAATTCTGCCAGATAACTAGAAAAGTCTGCCAGATCACGAGAGAAATCTGACAGAATACGGGAAAATTCTGTCAGAGGAGGGCAACACCGTCTCGTAATCTGGCAGATACTTCTCGTAATCTGACAGAAATTCTCGTAATCTGGCAGAATTTTCTTGTATTCTCCAGTTCGTATACGGGAGTATTCTGCCAGAATACTAGAAAATTCTGTCAGATCACGAATGAATTCTGCCAGAACAAGGGAGAAATCTGTCAGAGGAGGGCAACATCGTCTCGTAATCTGACAGATTTTTTTCGTATTCTTTCAGAATTTTCCCGTAATGGTCTGGCCTGAGTAGGCATCCTGAAACGGGGAAATTTCGGCTTAAAGAGTTAATTTCACTTATGTCGGTTCGTGTCATAACACTATCATGTGGTTCGTTTCCAGATTTTTGAAAGAATACGGCTCTGTGCAGGAGGAACAGTACATATGTATATAGGTGTCGTGCAGGATTCGGGCGGAATTCCGATTTCCGATTCATTTTTCAAGCCCGAAGATGCGGAAGTATCCACGAATTAGAATTTTTAACACATTCCGTTGCCAAATCCCTAGGAGGTTACTTCGAAATTTAGATTTTTCACGGAGGATATTCAGGTGGGAACGCTGCGCGAACACTGGGCGACTACGCGCAAATGCGTACGTACACAATTTATCGTAGACAAACCAGGCAACGGCAATTTTTTGCAGCAATACCAAAGGTTTTTTGTGCTCTTCCAGGTGCATGTGATCCTAGATATACTTATTTTATTCCTTTTATTGTTAGATTTGATGTATTAATGAAAAACACTGACGAAAAGCAGAAACGAGTTTGCCATTGCGCGACTTCCATTGCGTCGCGTTGCGTTGCAAGGCGACGCACGCGAAATATATCACGCGATGACAAATTGCGCACCATTTCGAATGTATCGCGCTTCTTCATTGCGCAACCCAGCGAAAACGTGAAGCGACGTCGCTTGATCGATACGTAGGCTGATTACAACATCGCGTCGCGCCGCGAATGAACTCTGAACGCCGCCTCACGAAAATACTATTTCCCATTAACGCACACCCCTGGTGTATAGCACGGTCGCACTGGTTTTTTTTCCATAGTATAGATTCAGATCTTGCCGTTGGATGCTATGGATTTATCAAAGTCATAGAGATTAGGCTTTTTTATGGATGCTGTGTAACGGGAAATTTCACTCCTAAAGATTAGATTTTTGTGACGGCTTCATCAAGGGAGGAATTATAACTTACAAGGAAGGACTCTCCGGGATAGGAGACGTCCTGAAAAAAGTTTTTCTGAGAGTTGTGGGGGATGGATAGAGTAGCATACTGGATGTAGGGTTATCCCTATGGACCAAACGTTAGAGCGAAAAAAATTGAAAAAAACAAGAATAATTAGGGGGCGTACATATTTTCTTCAAGCAGCCACCATGGCTGTGCTTTCAGTTTTTCAAAAGCGAAAATCGGCTGACTTTTACATCTAATACACATCTACCTCAAACTGTTTGATTTGAATTAATGTTGAGGACTTTTTTCGATTTTTTTTCGCCTTATACTCACTCATCATTCACCCTCGAAATCCATTGAAACGAAAAAAGTTTCTGCGAGATCGAACCAACCTTACTAGTTTTCGATGAAAGGTTAGCAGTCGTATTGAGCAACCGAGTGTCGCCTTCTGAAAATGAAAACTGGGTCCATGATGGTAATTTTCATAGAAGGGTTCATCATTTTTCTTCTTACAATGGCGATGTTTCCTCTACGCTGATTCGCAATCGACTTTATGTGGTCAAGAAAAGTGTTTTCCTTCACTCAAGCGAAGTAATACGGAGATATTGACGCCTACACTACATTATTTCTCAATGAACCCGAAATCCTAACAGAAGAAGGATATTTTTTGAATAAGGTGAGGAAATGCTCATATACTGCAGGGACTCACACGATAGAAGTAGAAAATTCAAAAAGAATGAAAAAAAAACAAGTTTGAATGTGAATGAGAAACCTCGTGGATAAAAAATCGAATAAATGCAAAACAATTTTTTTCTGCAGATGCATTGCGGAAATCGAACCCGCAACCAGCACACCTTCGTGGTTTAGTGTTCCCCAGCGTTATCCTTTCGGCCGTTCCTGCTCGCTCATAGTGGCAACTTCAATCAAGTGATTAGAGGAGTTGAATGCACAGTGAGCTCGGAAACGGCTTATGTGTATTTCTCGAATGGGCCAGAATAAACCGCCAAACCTTGTACTGGGCAATTTTATTGTAACTGAATGTGTTCCGAGCATATGAATTCACTCCAGCGGCACCGATCAGGAAGTTGCAGGTACAATACCCGCGCTAAGTTTTGTAAAAACGGGGAGCATCTGGCAAACTTGGCAAAAAAGCGTCCAATGCATGCAACTTTTCTGAATGAAGACTTTTTTGAAATCTGAAAACGCTATCATATTCATAGATTAAATTGCTACCCAATTATGTCACTTGTGTGCCGAAGTTCCCTAAGAGCACTTTGTTTTTGAACGAAATAGTTTTTGCAATCGTTTTTCAAAAAACGTCGCGCGCGGCGAATGCGGCGAAACTTTGAGCAGTATTTGTACAAGTAATGGGAGAGCAATCTGTATGCTTTCTTCATAAATTAGGTACAGGTGGGGGAATCTCAAGGTTTGTTCAGGTTGAATTTTTGAAATCCTTCATTTATGAGTCCGGGGATTTCGCAACAAAACTCTGGCTTTTCAGGTAGTTCTCAAGCGTGTTTAACTAAAGGTCTCGAAAATTCAACCTGAACAAACCTTGAGATACTCTCACCTGCACTTAATTTTTGAAGAAAGCATACCGATTGCTCTTCCATTACTTGCACAAATACTGCTCAAAGTTCCGCCGCATTCGCCGCGTGCGACGTTTTTTGAAAAACGATTGCAAAAATTATTTCCTTTAAAAACAAAGTGCTCTCAGGGAACTTCGGCACACAAGTGACATGATTAGGGAGCAATTTGATCTGTGAATCTGATAGCGTTTTCAGATTTCAAAAAAGTCTTCATTCAACAAAGTTACATGCATCGGACGCTTTTTTGCCAAGTTTGCCAGATGCTCCCCGTTTTTACAAAACTTAGCGCGGGTATTGTAGCTTCGCTTGGTTTGAGACATGAGACGCTTTACAGGCGCACAACACGAATTTTAGCTAAGCTTCCGCCGATCTAACTTTGTTATTTTTGAATCGATTTGGCTCAAATTTTGTCAGCGGGTGTCTTCTGGACTCTCTCACTTATATCCAGAAGGAAATCTCTAGAAATTTTGTTTTACAGGTTTTATTCACTATTTTACCAAAATCTAAGTGATCACAAGTCCCGCCAAAACCAAACCTCTCCCGCCGCTTCGCGGCGGGAGCGATAAATCGACCGAAATCGATATTGCTAATATGCACTGTTGCTGTCGCGGAAAGTGAAAATGCACTAGGTCCCAGGCTCAGGCGGGCGTTGTCCATCTGGACAACAGGGAGGACGTAAAAATTTTCGAAATTTAGATTTTTAAGGTAGGGACTAGAAAACTTGGCGCAAAAAGTTTAAAAAATCGGGGGCGTTTTCAGTTGCGTTTCTCTGTCAAGAAAACAGGTCGTGGAGCGAGAGGTTCGGACCATGGATGTGCGCAAAAAATGTTTTTGGAAACAGAAAACAGAAAATCTGGTTTGACAGAAAACAGAAAAATCTTCAAAAACAGGCAGAAAACAGAAAATTTTCAAAAATCAATAAAGAGTGTTCAGCCTAATCTATACGACATTTTTCACAACATTGAACATTTTTTACACATTTTCAAGTGATCCATGCTTTTCTCGTTGATTTATCAAAACCTAAAAGGTGATCATAGCAAGAAGGATAGACACGTCCAAGAAATGCAGATTATGGGTGCTAAGAGAGGACAAATTCTCCTCCAACTTTCCTTTCTCCAGGCAATAAAAGCTAGATTACTTTGTCAGAAGCTCAATGTCTGTGCAAGGAGTACGTAAATGCAGTCGGAGCGAACTTTATCAGCCCTAGTGTATGTACATATTTTGACACTAATTGTCAACATATTTTGACACCTCAACCTATTGGCTTAGCTTCGATTAATGCGGCCACCTTTCTCTAGAGCCATCCTGCTTCAAATCGCGGTTCACGTTTTTTCTTCTGTTCTATGTCCATTTTCGCCTATTTTTACAGAAAACTGACAAAATTGGCCAAAAATGGGCAGAAAACAGAAAATACCGCACACCCATGCTTCAGACGTGGCTGTCTCACATATTGTAATAACAACAAAAATATCAAAGAGGACTATAGTACAGCACCACAACTGTACATGGGAGGAAAGTATCTTTATATAACGATGTAACAGACATATCTTGGGCGGGATTCAAATTTTCAGCACATTTAAACAAATTTTCAGACAAGTTATATTCATTAATCGGGCCTACTACCGTTTGAATTCTTCACTTCAAAAATTGGACAACGTCCCCATTAAATTTCAGATTTTCAAATTTCTTAAAAACGATTTAGAATCTCCATCAAATTCCCCACAAACTGATACATAACACCCTACCACCACCTTAAAATCACAAAGAAAGTTGCCTAAAACTTTAAGTTTTACCGTTGTCCAAAACCGCGCCTTCGGACAAAATTGGACAACAGTTTTCTTTTTCAGAGAAGCAATTTTAACATACTGACCTACTGTGCTTATCTGGGCCAAATTCCGGTCCGCAATTGCGTCTCTACACGCTTTGTGACCGCACGCTCCCGAATCAGAAGAGCCTCCAGCGCCGCAGCCGCCGATCTGCTGACTCTAGGTGGGTTTCGGAAATTAAAAACTAAGAAAAATTGGAGAAAACTGTGTAGAAAAGCCTCGAGTCGGCTTTGACGCTGGAAACCCGACTGACTCGAGCGCGTGCGGCTGCAAAGCGTGTCGAGACGCAAATGCGGACCGGAATTTGGCCCAGATAAGCACAGTGTCTTCTACTCGCTACCACGATTTCGCTCGGTAACTCCTCAATTTGGAGCATTCCGGAGCAAGGAGTTTAATTTATCACTGCCACGGACCGCCGAAAAACATCGCGCTAAAACGCCAAGCCACATCTGCCGGCTGCGGTGATTTTGTGGGCAGTGTTGCGCAGAACAATGCCCGCAAAACCACCGCCGGTGACACCCCCTCTACCACCCGCCGGTGACACCCCCTCTACCACCCGCGCTCGCATTCCTTCTGTTTGAACAAGACTAGTTGGGAATCGAACCTTTTTAAACCTGTGAAGCTTTACGCACCCACACAAGGGTTCCACCCACCCGGAGTTCTCGACGCAAACCTAGTTGAATGTTTCTCATCCGTCAAAATGGAGACTTCTGCCGCTGTCTGCTATACTGCCTTTATTCGGAAGTGCACAAGTTCCCGTTTTCACCCGCACTCGCTGTTACAGTAATGAAGCACTGCGGCGCGGTCTGTGACGAGCCCGTTCTCTCCCACCCCTTGTGGCAGGCATCGACTTTCGCATGTCCACCGTTCATTCGTCCGCATGACCGGCGATCATGCTCAGAGAAGGTGAGTTTTTGATTTTTTTTGCTGTCTTATGTTGTTTCGGTGATAAGTTAAATGTCGTCATAATGGGATGCGGGTAAATGACCCATGGATTTGAAACAGTATATATACTCTGTTTATCTTGAATTGCACAAAACACGGTCCGCCAATAGTCCTCTAATTGGCCCGCTAGTACCGTAGTGTGCGTCCACGACGCGTTCTCGGCAGACCCGGGTGGCAGGGTGGGTGGCCGAGTGCCGGCATTGACGAATCGATTGCTCTGCACACCGGGTGCACGCCCTGGTCTGCCGAGAACGCGTCGCGGACGTACACTACGGTACTAGCGGGCCAATTAGAAGATATTGGCGGGCCGTGTTTCGAGCAATATGATAAACAGAGTATAAATGTTCAAGAAGAAACTTTTCTTTTGGTAAAAAAAAGAGAACAGATGTTTTCTCAATTTCTTGGTAGCGCGAAGGATTTATTTATTATTTCGTATTTATTTCGTGGACGTGGACGTGGACGTGGACGTGGACCGTCGCACGTGTTGTAATACATTAAAAAAAGGAACACAACGGAATCGAGTTCTGATAGCAATTTTAGAAACTACATCGTAAAAATGAAAATGTTAACCAGGATTCTGCAAAGCTTCATGTATACCCTAACTTTTAGCCAATACGATGGCATTTGAATTATCACCGAAACAACTGAAAACGGCAGAGAAAAAAATTCAAACACTCACCGTCTCTGAGAATGATCGCCGGTCATACGGACGACTGGACGGTGATCATGCGAAAGTCGATGCCTGTCGCATGGGGTGGGAGAGAACGGGCTCACCACAGACCGCGCTGCAGTGGTCCGTTACTGTACCAGCGTGTGCGGGTGACAAGGGGGGCTTGTGCACTCCCGAATAAAGGCACTATATTTGATAGTGCTATCAGTCATTGTTTTCACTTAAACTCCAAACGAGGAACTGTGAGGCGATCTTTGTCACAATTTCAATTACTTCTTTCTCAATACAGATGTCGTTGCTTAAAGGCACAGTGCACCCTCAGATATGAATTTCGAGATTTTCATGTAATTGTGTAGAAGACCCCTCCTGTATAACACGTGCCAAATGCGAGACCTCAATTCCTCCAAATAAGCGAGATATAAGCGACCACCACAGGCCCGACCCCCTTCGCTCACCACCACAGGCCCGACCCCCTTTCGAATTTTCGACCTCAATATCGGCTGGATGGATGGATGAATTCTCAACAAATCGCCGTTCTTCAGTCCATTGCCAGACTGTCTCCTTATCCTGGCTCACTCTCGCGCAACGATTGCGAATGAAGAGAAATACAGGCCTGGGACAACTCGTCCACCTTTTTTTCACCCTCAAAATCTTGGCATCTTTGAAGAGCCATAACTCTGTTCAAAGGGGGTCTTGGACGATTTCAGAGATACCACTTTAATCAGCGTGTGGCTCTCTCCAAGATAAGCATGAAATCTGAAAAATAATTTTTTGGGTGTCCTGTGCCTTTAAGGACAAGAAAAAACCACACTCCCCGAGGCTAATCAGTCGGATAGGAAATGCAGTTTTTATTTTTTAGAAATTCGCATTGAAATGTACTTTTTTTCGAAAACTTTGATCACAAAAAATGTTTAAAATTTTAGAGAACCTGAGAGGAACGTAAAAGTTTCTGCTTTACACTTTTGAACTCCCTTCCATCATCTCTTCGTTAAACGTGAAGTGTCTGATGTATGCTGACGATGTCAAAATCTACAAAGTAATCGGTAACACTGAAGACAAGGAAGCTCTACAATGCGCAACAGATGAGGTTAAGCGATGGTCTATCAATAAGAATTTACCGCTTTCTCTTGAAAAAACGCATGTTCTTGCTATCGGGTCTGGTTCAGTGGAAGCTTCATATAGTTTGGATCAAATAACCTTGAATTGTGTTGAACAAATACGAGATTTAGGCTTTATTATTACCGGAAAACTAAGTTTTCGCTCGCATTACAGATCCATAATCTCCAAGGCAATGCACAGGACTTACAACCTTTTCAAAGCACTTAAGACAAAAGATCCACAAATCCTTATCAGAGCATATAAATCTTATGTTAGACCACTGGTTGAAAACGGTACCACGGTGTTTAATCCCTATTTAAAAAAGGAGATTGCTGCTTTGGAAAGTGTGCAAAATAATTTCACGAGAAAACTTGCCTTACGTTGCAGTGGTGTAGATTATCGTTTTATACCCAATGGTTTGGTAAGAAGGCAAGTTTTCGAGTTACGAAGTCTTGAAAGTACGAGAAAACGCAACGATCTCGTCATGTCGTACAAAATAATTACTCGCAAGGTCTCACTCCGATCATCCGACTTTTTCACTTTTGTGAATTCTTGCACAAGAGGAAACACACAAAAGCTCAGACCGAAAATATCTCGGACGCAGGTCAGGTCAAAATTTTTCTGTAATAGAGTATTTCCAACGTTAAATTTTTTGATAATAGAGGCGCTTTGTGTTTGAATCTCAATTCCTTCAAAAAAGTAGTTCACCAGGTAATCTGCTCTAACTCGTCGTAGAGATCCCAGTGTTTTATAGTCTGTCTTACTTTTATAACCGGTTTTTTTTAGTTTTATCCTCTGTTTTATCCTTAATCGTTGTGTTCCATTTTGAATTCTTCCATTTAGCATTTGAGAACACTTCCGGCGTATGTATCTAACGGTATTGATGTTATGATGTCTTCATACACGTGCGCTATGTGTGCGTCCACAAATAAATAAATAAATAAAGTTTTGGTAATTTTTCGCAAATTTTGAGCTCCAAGCTCCTGGACGACTGACAGCTTGGCCCTGCTAGATACAAGGTACAGTTCGTTCGGTTCGCGAGTGCACATTGCCGCCGGTGGGCGCCGGCGACCGCCGTCGGCAATGTGCACTCGCGAACCGACGGTTTCGAGCGTCTTTTTTGCAAATACCGTTTCGGGCGAAAAGTTGATACTCTTACCAAAATTGGAATTCACTTTTTATTCTCATGATCATTAACACTAATTGATAAGAGAAGATAAGTTTCAAAAACAAAACTTCAAGTGTCTTTTTTCAGATTCTTCATTTTCATCAGACTTTGGCCACCAAAAAATCTTTTCTTATGTAATTCATTCTGATTTTTCATCACTATATGAATGCAGATTCAAGGTACTGCTACGTGCCTTCATTAGAGGACACTTAACGAAGAAGTCAGTGAGAAATAATCGAATACATCGAATAGCGATTCCTACGGGATTTGACTTTTCAGCAAATACTTCTATCATATTCCAGGAAAGAAACGACATTCGAGTGTTATTTGTGCTAATATCAGTTGCAGGTTTTCCCAACAATTTTTGAGAGTGGGAAGTTCTATCGTCTTGAAAAAAAAAATTGCGAATACGAAAAGTTGCGTGGTGATGTGCCATTTTCATCCTCCTAGAAAGTAAGAAATCGACTTTCAACGTAAGCAAACTTTACATAAATAGAGTCCATTTGGATATTTTCTCATGTTCGAGTCTTTAACCGAGAGCATAATTACGCCCAAGTCGCTGGCACTGTTTGTCACCAAAGGCGATACTGGCCGCAGACACTTCTGCGCCCCGATGTTGAGACGATTTACCCAATTACTAGAACTTGTATGTATCCAGCTGATAAAATTTCTACTCCTAGCATCAATTTGAAGTGGTAGGCAGCATCGGGTTTCCAAAATTTTAAAGATGATTTTTAAGAAGTTCTAGACCCGACGAGGTCCCATGTTATGTTGGAAATACGAAAATAGCATTAGCAGCTGTAAGAAAAATAGAAATCTCTTGGGCCATTCACTCATTTCTGAGTTTTGAGATGAGGTTATATTCGAACCAGGGTGGCGCTCTTGTTTCCAAAAAGGTTAAGATGATTTTCAAGCCGTGCCGTCGACAGTTTGCATCTCCAGTGTTGGTGCAATTTTCTCGATAACTAGAACCCACTCATTCTCACAGTTAGCAATAGTATTTTCGGAGCACCCAACCTCAGAGTACAAAAAGACATTTGGAAGTTACATGGCAATTTTCAAAAATTTTAAAAACTTCGAGTTTTTCAGCAGATTTCCTCGAATTAGCGTCCTATTTCTTCTCTTTCTAAGAAAGCTGTGAAAACCAGCTAACATTGACTGTGCAGAGGACGTTTCGTAGACAGATATTCCAATTTTTAGAAGAGCTGAAGAATTTTTCACTTGTTTTATGTTAGTCAAAACATGACTCTTCGGCGAAAAACAACATTCTTGTTACTTCTCCTATCTCCAGTCGGGCTCATATGGGATATAGAATCGAGAAATAGTCGCCAATTTAGTATACACCCATACATCGACATTTTGAACGGGAAAGGGAATAAATACGGTGGGTCAGAAATTTGAGCATTTTTGGGCTCAAGAGAAATTGAGAGCGCCCGATGAGGCGCTCTGGCGTGGGCGGGGCAAGTGGGGCGGGCCTAGCCCCGCCCCTCGTCGCGGACGAGATTATCTCTAGACTGACTCCCTCTCCTTTGCATTTTCCATGTTATTCAGCAGTATTCCACTAAACTCCAAAGTACTAGACGCTGCTCAACAGATCTGTTCCCTTCCCATGACTGTCCTGTAGAAGAAACGCTCATCTCAAATGCATTGATTTGCTAACTCATGAAACTCAGGCGATTCTAGGCCCCGAGCCGCAGCGAATAGGAATCGGAGCCGCCTGACAGTTCGGCTCGTTTTCCCAATCTCCGGGCTACTGCTGTTGTTGTTCGGGCCAACCGGAATAGCCCGGACAGCAACAGCAGTGGCCCGAAGAGCAACAGCAGTGGCCCGGACAGCAACAGGAGCCGACTCGCAGATTGGAAAAACGAGCCGAACTGTCAGGCGGCTCGGGGCCGATAATCGTCTGAGAAGTTTTCATGTTTACATATTAACATGAAACTTTTCTTGACTTGCATTGTGATGCTATGCACTACTCATCTTTCCGCAGGAGTGATTCGATAAAAAGGTGAGTCTCTTTCTCTAATTTCTTTCTCTCTCCATTCCTTTGAAACATACCACTGATTTAGAATTCGTGTATAACTCTATTCGCGCAATGTTAAAATCTTTTAATTTGTTTACACTCTAAACCTTTTCATTTTCCGTTGCGGGGCACAACAATTGTTCATAAATCTCAAAAGTCGATTCTCAAAATTATAATTCTAATTCAAAAATTTATGAATAGCTCAAAAATAACTTCTAAGAAATACGGAAACCTTCCCTATTGATTATCTAGATTTTCTTCACATTCGAGTCTTCCCCGAAACAAAATATTAATTTGCATTATCTTCGGTTTACATGGTTTTCACGCCCTCAAGCGGAGAAAAATATATTTTTTTAAATAATAGTGTTGATACATATCATCCGGATATTTTCTCCATAGCTCGACTCAATTTTATATTTTTCTATCTATCCAACTACATATCATGCCATATTGAGAAAATTATGGAGCCTCTTGACAACTTTTCACTCTTCGAGTAGCATGATTGAAACTTTAAAAAATCATACATATGTCTTATTTTGCTAATGCCTCTCCAATAAAATTTCTAGAACATTCGAGATCATTCTTCATTAGCCTTTTATTCACCAATTTTTAAAAAAATCAGGCGGTGTTCAAAAACTCAGGTAAGCGTTAGTTTTGTTAGACTGTAACATTTCTAAAGATTTACACATATAATTCGTGTGAAGAAATTTAGTGAGTGTTATTAAAAAATATCAGAACTCGGATCTATTTTCTAAGCCCTCGCTTGATCGGATCAATTCCTAACCTGTCTGAAAAAGCTGTTATAGAAACTGTCTGTGATTTACAAAACCAGATTTTCAAGCAAAGACGTAGAGGAACATTCATATAAAGCTGAAAAAATGAGTTCGTGTAAAATTTTTCGCCCCATATTTCTTCCAAACTTTTTAAAATAGATCGCTATGTTTCATTTATAAATGCTTATGAATGCATCTAATTATCAGGAAAATGTAATCGAATTTTTTTGAAAACTGTTTTTACCTTATTTCATTTATTTTTTTATTTGCATTTATTTTCGCATTGAAAAATGACATTCTAAAATGGCAGAAACTCTAAAAATAAAGGAGAAGAACAACGTTCTGGTTGATTTCACCAATTTTTAAACTTATTTCAGTTTTTTTTAATGAAGCGCGCTTTGGTTTCTTTAAAAAATGCAGTCTTAATATGGACCGCATTTCTTTCTATTCTAATGCCTAAACTTTTTTTTTGTAGTCATTCAGCTAGGGCAGACATGCCTATTTGGTCTGTATTCTCAGCCTTTGCATTCAGCCTAATAAAGTTGGCTCAAATCGGTCGATATCCCCCATCACTGGATGGCTCGTAGCCTCAGCATATCCACTGGGCACAACACATCACAAGACAAGCAACCCAGGATCGTTAACATGTCCTAATGGCAATTTGCAACGGAAGTGTGGGTAGCAGGGTCATCCGACCACGGACATCAAAGATAATTTAATAGATTGAATACTAAGGCTGAGAACAAGATTTGGAATTGAAAAAATTAATTGTTTTCTTCAGCGAACGACAAAAAACAGATAAAGTAGCAAAAGGGGTGTTTTTCCAAAAGGAAAAGCAATTGTTTGGGAGATCAAAGAAAAAACAAATCATAAAATTTCACATCACCATCACAAAAATTCAAGAATTCCGTTGTCTTTCTTTTTAAACATTCTCAGAGAAATCCTGTTTTGTAATCCGAATGAGAGAATGTTTTTTTTTTCGAACGGTCCTCGTTAAGTTAATTTCCCCGAATCAGTCTCTTGCTTTCTTTCGAGTGAATGTAATCCAGTGAATATATTTCCTGAAATTAGTCATAAAATGCAAAGAGAAAAAAATCAAACTGAAAAATTGTTCACACTTTTATCGCGCGCACAACATCACGCGTGGGTGTTTTTTTTTTCGGCTTAAAGGCATCGTCCACGATGAAAACCGAATTTGGGTTTATGCGTTCATTCGGACTAGTGGGCCATGACAATGTCACTCAGAAAGTTTGGAGTTACAAAACCGTCTCTGATTGAAGATTCGCTTACCTCAAATTGGCTTCCTGGGTTTGGGGGGCCGGCCCTGGGGTCGATCCGTTGTTACAAGGAACAAAGCTCCTGGGTTGCTGACGGCGGGCGTGCCTTGACGCGTCGTAGGGCGCAATACACACGCCAGTCAATTTCGAATTCGACATCGATCGAAAGCAGCCGGCAGCACTGGACGCAGCAGGTGGGTAGCCCATTTTAATTCAGCTGAAGTCGTAGTTGAGCGGCATCCTCGGTGAATTGCTTCCAACGCTGCGCCAAGGAACGAAGCGTAAAATTGTTCCTTGCATTCTCTGCGCAACTATCCCAAGTTGATGCCGGCGCGAAATTCAAATTTGCTATAAACTTTCTAAAAATGGGTTTTTCTCAAAAAGTTGACGTTTTTGAGGGGGCGTTCTGCTACCGTTAGTCACTATAGGGATAGTACAACACGAAAACATCAAAAACCCAAATATGATTTTCATCGTGTACGATGCCTTTAAAGGCTTAGTCTAACCTTAGAATCGTTTCTCTGTTTTTCTGCCTATCTTGAAAACGGTCTCACACTGATTCCAATGATGTCTTTGGGATCGTTTAAGACCCCCTAAGAACGAAGTTAGGGCCCCTCAAAAAATGTGCTACGGAAGTATGGTGGACGGGTTGTCCGAAGCTCGTAACTTCCGTCATTTGCAACCGATGTATGCGAACCGACCTGAATGAAGAAAGAGGCTGGAAATAAAGGGAAGAACGGGGGTTACTGGTCGGAAACCATCGCTCGTCACGCCGCTGTTGAGCTCAAAAGATCGCAAAAAGTGGCTTCCTGGTATGGGCGCCCCAGGGTGGCTTTCCCCTATATCTCGCTTATTCGGAGGAATTGAGAGCTCGCATTTGGCAGAGGCTATATAGGGTGGGTAAACTTCACAATCATGTGGAAACCTCAAATTTCGTCCCTGAAGTTGGACTGTGCCTTTAATTGATTTCTGTCTGAATGTCCTTTCTTACTGATTGTATAAAGTAAAACTTCAAAAAAGGCACTTCTGTTCCTCGTGCCAGATGGTCGGCCTAGAACCCAGCCTTCCGGACCCCTCAGGTCGTTTTCATGTGTCTGTAATGTCATAGATACTCAACATTTCGATTTCAAGCTTCGCCAACTATCTCCACTCAGCACAAACACTGGATTGAGAAGAAAAAATCGAACGTAGTTTTCTGCGCGCTCATTGCCCTCAGGCCGGGGCCAAACTTCCAGCGACGCGACGCAATGTTTACCATCCATGTCGGCCAAAAATCGATATGCCTGATGTGCACTGTCGCTGTCGCTAGCGGAAAGTATGATCCCGGCCTTAAGCACGTCTTTTTTCTCTTATCTGCTCTCTTCTTATTCTTATTTTGAATATGAAACGAACTCGTTGCGGACTTTTAACTTCCATAGAGCAAGCAAAATGGGGAATTATTTTCTCAGAAAAACCAGCGACATCTGGGTCACAGGATCAAGCGGACCAGCCGATTCTTCAAGTTAAATACGAGAGTGGAGCAAAAAAAAATGAAGTTGAATCAGATTGAGGGTGTACATTTCATAGCATTAAAAAAAGCCTTTTAAGCCTTAAAAATAAGCCTTTTACCAAACTTTGGTGGCCTTCCTCAAAAAGAAACTTTAAAAAATAGTCAAATAATTTATGCGAACAGAGGTCACAAAAATCACTTTTAGAAGAGCAATTTCAAAAAATTCAACATTTCGAGTTTTTCACGAAACGAAAATCATGTAAAAATTATTCATCCAACAAGCCTAAAAATATGCAGTTACTGGAAATAACTTGTTTTTTGGAACTCGAAAGTCGTAAAAAGAACATATCTGAAAATTTTATCCATAAATTTCATAAAACCTTCAGAAATTACGTCTGTTACGAAAACCCCTTTTCAACAGGTAAAATTGCAAAGCACTTCCGAAAATTCGAATATTTGGGAGCTACATAGATGATTCATTTAAAAATTCAACTCTTTGACCCTGGAAACTCGTGAAAATTTTTGGAAAAAACAGTGCGTATTTCCCTAAGTTTTGAAACATGACATTAAAAATGAATGAAATTACTGAAAGACGCTCTACCAAAAAAATGAGGTGATCCCTATTTCATAGAAAAACCTACTCGCTAAAAAGGAAGAACACTTACATAATTTTGTTGCATTTTTGCGGCACTGTTGTAAGGAAAAATGGAAATTCCACTCAATAAATAGAAGAAAATAACATTAATGAATGAATACTGGCGATGGTTGTGGTGGAATTTGTTTTGCTACCCAATTTTCTTTCCCCGTTCACATCTCAACCTATTTATCGCAGATTTCTAAAGGTATCGACCACGAAAATTCCAAAACCATCCAAGTAGATACATTATGTCAAAAAAGTCAGGCAGAATAAGCCAATCTGCATTCAAGTAGGATTTACGAGAACACGATGGACAGCACCTAAGCGGAATCGCTTGACAGTGATCACGCGGTGGACTACAGTACCGTGCATGTTTTTTTTGCAAAAACGGCGTTTTGCGGCGTTTTTTGTGCTCACAAAGCGCCGCATCGCCATAACTCACTTGAAATTTGACGAAACTAGATTTTCAGGGAGTTTTCGTGTTCTTCTCAGTCAGGCAATTGCAGTGATATGTGTAAAAAGTCTTTTGGACTCCGGTATTTTGTTGAAAAATTCGTTTTTCTTTCTAAAATTCACATTGACCACAGGTCAAAACATGACATATATCTGCAATCATGACCGTCTGATCAATTCATAGTGAGATATTTTGTAGTGCAATTATGCAATTTTCTATGAACTTCTGGAGTTGAATCTACCATTTTGTAACACTGTCGTGTAGCACTCAATGGCAGCAATTCAGAAATGACTTCCAATTTGAAAACGGACTACTTTGAAGCTAGTTATGGCGATGCGGCGCTTTGTGAGCGCATAAAATGCCGCAAAACGTTTTTTTTTTTGCAAAAAATTTGCGCGGTATTGTATGTGACCCCATCACACCTCTTCCCCCATCCACATGATCACTCCAGGCACCGTCATGTTTCGCCCTTTCAGACACGAGAGAGCTCTGCAATTACCACAAAGAAATAGAGTCATCTACAATCATCACGAAACAACGCCACACCCAATTAACCTAGAGGTGGGATGGTTTCGGATCGGTTGGCCATTCAGTAACCACCACATAGTCACTTCTTTTCCTTCAAAAACTCTAGCAAAGTAAAAATAGCAAAGTGCAAGTACTGTCGTCCTCTGGGCCAAATCAGGGTCAGGCGTGGCAATGGGACCGGTCGGTGGGGAATGCGTCCCCCTCCCAGCGGATGACTCGTCACTGCGGCCCCCCTTCATTCGAGAAGATAAATTGTTCGATTTTCCCAATATTCGGCCAATTTCGTCTTACCTTACTCGAATATTCGACCTCTGAAAAAAAACATACTAACGAATTATTCGGAATTATCAAAAATGTTTCCGACGATTCATTCGAGTCGGCCAGAGGACACTTTTTGATATAATTCATCCTCCAAAAATGTCATAGGGTTCACTCGAAATCATTCCTCCACTCTGAAATTTCGAGAAGGCGTTATTGTAAAAATCCATTCACTCAAAAGATCATCACCAAATCGTCAGTTTTGCCAGGAAGCTAAATTTTCAGAAATTTCACATATTTTTCCCGAAGGTTCCCTTTCTGACTTCAATTTTGCTCAACGATTTCCATTTCGGAATGATGAAACATCTAACAACGAGATTGTCGAATGAGTACAATTTTTGAAACTTATTACCCAAAACCATAAACATACCACTCATTGCCGCATTTTGTGCAACATGTGAGAACTCGATATTATTGATCATTAATATTTGATTTTGCATGATGAGAAGAATTTCCCAAACAAGTGACTTAGAGCCATCAACAATCAAAAATCATTGCGGCATTTTGTGCAACAGGCGAAAAAATCAATATTATTGCTCGGTATTTATCGATAATGACTGATGAGCGAAATTCTCCAACTAAGAAAACCAATCCCATCAGCAATCACCACTCATAGCGGCATTTGGTGCAAAAAGCACGAAAATCGATAATATTGATTATCGATCGATGACGTGTCAAAAGTACGGATTCGGACAAGTTCATCACTTATCTCTGACGACCTGTGTTGATTGGCTGCAGATTCACCCACACACCCCGGTCTCCACAGCCGTAGCAGAAAATAGGAGGAGTTTTCGTGCTTCATGGCTAATTTAGTATATAAACCCAAAATTTTGATGTACCCTGCAAAGTTAAGGTATCAAGTTCAAAATAGAATAGGAGCAAACCGCATCCATTTCCAGCCACCTGTCCAAAAATGAGCTCCCTAGCTCAATTTTAAGTGTACCAACAAGATCGTATACGCCGTCTGAAAAAAAGGAGATTAACAACAAAAACGCGCGGTCTTTCAATTTTTACTGGAGAACCAGCGAACCGTTCTAAACCGTTTTTGGGTATACATATCAAATTTTTGCGCTCTTTTTAATACAGTTTAGCTTTAATTTCTACGTTCACTCTCAACTGAAATTTCGAAAAAGGGGTTGCGCGCGGGGCCGATTCAAAACCAAATATGGTGCGCACCACAATTGTGTTGTATAGCAGGGCTGTGCCTAACGTGTTGACGCATAATCGAGTTAACGCGGTTTCTTTTTCGAAAATTGACGATCAGCGCCTTCCAGGAAAGCCAAGTGTATCATGTATCAAAGTCATAGAGATTAGGCTTCTTTATGGATACAGTGAAACGGGAAATTTTCACTCCCGAAGATTAGATTTTGGTGCGGCTTATTGAGGCTTCATCAAGGGAGGAATTATAACTTACAAGGAAGGACTCTCCGGGATAGGATACGTCCTGAAAAAAGTTCTTCTAGTTGTGGGGGATGGATGGAGTAACATACTGGATGTGGAAATATCCCTATGGACCTTATTTTAGAGCGAAAAATTGGAAAAAAAAACAAAAGAAATTTATGGGCTTATTTTCTTCGAGCAGTCACCATGGCTGTGCCTATAGTTTTTCAGAAGCGAAAATCGGCTGACTATAACTTTTAACACACATCTACTTCAATCTGTTTGATTTTAATCAAAGTTGGGGACTTTTTTCGATTTTTTTTTCGCCTTATACTTTATCATTCATCATTCACCTTCGGAATCCGGTGAAACGAAAAAAATATTGTGCGAAATCGAACCAGCCTCAGTAGTTTTCTATGAAAGGTTAGCAGTCGTATTGGGCAACCGAGTGTCGCCTTCTGAAAATGAAAACTGGGTCCAGGATGACAATTTCTAAAGAAGGGTTCATTGCTTCGCTTCTTACAATGGCGAGGTTTCCTCTACGCTGATTCGCAATCGACTTTTATGTGCTCAAGAAAAGTGTTTTCCTCGACTCAAGCGAAGTAATACGAAGATAAAAGATGCCTACACTACAATATCCCAATGAACCCGAAATGCTAGCAGAAGGCGAGAAAGTTTTTTTTTTGAATAAGGTGAGGAAATGCTCATATACTACAGCGATTTACGCGATATAAGTTGAAAATTCAACAAAATTGGAAACAACAAGTTTTTTAATGTGAATGAGAAACCTCGTGGATGAAAAATCGAATAAATGCAAAACAATTTTTTCAGAAGATGCATTGCGGGAATCGAACCCGCAACCCCACCACATCTTCATAGTTTAGTAGCCCCCGTCAACATCCTCTCGGCAATCCCTGCTCTCTGATAGTGGCAACTTCTATCAAGTGATTAGAGGAGTTGAGTGCACTACTGGGCAATTTTATTGTAATTAATTGTGTTCTGAGCATATGATTTCACTCCAGCAGCTCCGATTAGGAAGTTGCATGTCGCCTCGCAGTTTGACCTTCAATAAAACGTCGTAATTCACGTCATTCGAGACACGAGCGGTGCGCGCGACGCCTCGGCCTCCGTCTGCCCTACGCTCTCTCACTGTCTCTAACCTCCGCTCCGCACCAGCACGCGTAGGAACCAAGTGAATTTTGCCGTTTTACAGCCTGTGGACTTACCTTTTCGGTTTTTTTTTGCTAAAAATGAAAGAGAAACGGAATGCTGCAAGAGGAAATGGGTGAACAATACGGATTTTCTTTAAAATCAGTTCTGACAAACTTTTTCCTTTTTTTGATCTACTTTCCTCTCACTCTAGTAGCGAAAAAGAAGCGCACAGTAGAACGAAGTCGCTAAGGACTCTGATGTTTTATAAAGCAAGCGAAACAGGGACTTTTTTTCTAAAAAAACCGGCAACTTTTGAGCCACTGAATCAGGCATACTTGACAATTTTACGATCCAAATACGACACTGAAAGAAGCACAGTTGGAATCAGATTCAGGCCATTCATTTTGGAATATGCATGTAGCTGTTTGGAGGCCACCGTGCCAGCCGCGGTTTGAATTTAAACGTGTTTTCTTGAGGAAACAAGCTACGGACCATATATACCAACTTTTGTTCAATTCGAATTTTATTGCATTTTTTTTGGTTCGGGTTAGAAAATTTCCAAATTTTAATAATTTCTTGAACTTTATTTCTCTATTTAAAAATAAATTCCACGTGAATATCCTCTGTTTCGGAATCAAATTTACTTTGTTCCTTTGCGCGCATGTGCGGAGCGGGGCGAAAAAAAGGGTTAGGAAGAAAGAGAGACGCAGCGTAAGCTCGGCTAATTTATACGATCTTAAGAATATTTCTTTTCATCCATTCATCTTTCTTTTCCTTCATTATTTTCAATAATCTTTCAAGTATTTTTTCTTATATCCAATAGTCTATTGAGGTGAATCGTACACAATTATTCCAAAAAGTGGGCAAAATCACTTAACTCAGTTGAGATTTGCTTCAGTAGCGCGGCGCGGCCGCCCGCGCCACTCCACTCGGCTTATGTTATAGAAGATAGGCTGTATGTTGTCTTTGAGAAGTTCCGATAAGTGGTGCTTCTTCGAAAGTCCCGTGTCTGTTGAAGGATTCCAACAATGTTGTTTTTTGTGATGGATGTTTCCTGTAGAGTATATTGCATACATACTTTGCATCAAATTCAAATATTTTTCAGAACTTCATTGTTGCAGTTGACCTAAAAAAACCGACGAGTTCTCCTTATCCAGCGACTCAGAAAAAAGCCGGTTTTCCGAGAAAATTTCCTGTTTCGCTCGCTCTATAAAACATTAAAGCATCCAAACGGATTCGTTGAACGTTATTGATTAAAGTAAGGACAGAGAAGAATAAAAGAAAAGAAAAACGGGCTCTGGAAGAGCATAAAAATACTATATTTTTCTCGCATCATTCCGCTTCTCTTTCCTCCTGAAGGAGAGAAAAAAGAAAAAAATTAAGTCTAAAACGTGGTAAAAGTTTAGAAAAATTTGTGAGTACTCTCCAAATTCGGCAAATGAATTTTTCTATGAAATAGGGACCACCCCAACGATAAAAAACCAGTTTTTCCGATTAAAAAATGATTTTTCCCTAAAAGCGCTGCTGCACAATGGGCCTAGAACTTTCCGCATCCCGCTAAAACTCGAATGCTGTTTTTATCGTGAACAATTCCTCTGGAACGCTGAAACTGACTTCATAATTTGTATTTGCATTCTAAAAAAATTATTTGGACAATCGACGTTCCATCATTTTTTTCTGCATAAGGTCTGCCGTATTTTTGGCTGAAAAATTCCCGTTTCACTGGCTGCATAAAGTGAAAAATTCGGCCATAATTTTATTATCTCTGCCTACAGTAGACAGCAATGTTAAAAGGACATGGTGCGGTTGCGGACTCGCACTAAATTACGGTAGAATCTGGCACTTTGCCAGATTTTGTCATCGATCGGCGCCAAACGTCGTCTCTCTGCTCACGAGAATATCAGCTGTGGCGCCGATCGATGACGAAATCTGACAAAGTGCCAGATTCTACCGTAGTTTTAGTGCGAGTCCGCAACCGCACCATGTCCTTCTAACATTGCGGTCAACTGTAGAAGGTTTGTAAGAGGCCTGGAACAATCTGAAAGGCACTACTAAAAGATTAGCTGCCTGGCAGAAGCAAAGATTTTGTAACGTCGGGTTTCCGAGAGATTAGAAGTGAAGAAGTTGTGAAAATATCCTAAAATATATTAGAAAATGATTAGGGCACTGGACAAACTGAATTTATCAGCAAACAGGGAAATGTAGTTAAATGACCAAATTACGATTTGGCGGTCAATCATTGACCAACTTTTGATAAGGAGTGACAGACGTGAGATCAGATTTTATGATCTTCTCCGTGAAACTTACCAAAGCAAAATGAAGTGCGCTACGAAAACAAGTATTCTGGGTGCCAAATTCCGGTCCGTATTTGCGGACAACGGCTGTTGCATCACGCAATCCCAGCACGACTAAGGGTGCAACAGCCGCAGTCCGCAATTGCGGACCGGAATTTGGCTCCGAGAACGACAGTATCCTCCATTTAGAACCACATTTACTCTGTTCCTTCGCGTGCTTGTGTAGGGTGAAGGGAGAGACAGCGAGAATGTGTGGAGAGAAGGAGACGCAGCATACGCACACAGACGCACGCGACAAAGGGACTCTTTTCAAAGCTGTAATACCTAACTTTGCATAGATCAAGCTAGGAAACCGCTACGCTCCAATTTAACGGGGAAGATCGGAGAATCCGATACCTCGTCTGTCACAACTTATCGAAATTTGGTCTAAGCTTGACCGCCAAATCGTATTTTAGTCATTTCACTAAATTTCCCATGTTTTTTTATTGCTTCAGATTATTTTGCGCCAAATCATTTTCTAAGATGCTTCAGGACATTTTTAAAATTTTTTTTGACTTTTGATTTCTCGGAAACGTATTAAATAAATAAATCAATAATGAAAAATCGTTGCAAAGCTAAGCTTTTAGAATTAGTGCCTCTCGAATTGTTTCTAGACCTCTTACAACAAAAGAGGTATACAGTGCGTTTCAAAACTGTAGAGGCACCCTATTTTCTTGAAATTCTAAAATTCACAATTCGTTAGGAGAAGAACCTCGTTGAGTATTCGAGTACTCTCCGTACACGTACTCTGCCATTATCATAACTTTCCTTCCAGTTTCTAGTATACAGATTTTTTTTGAAGCTTTTTTGATTTTACACTGTTTCAAAACTATAAAGACACTAAAAACATAGTTGTTGTTTCAAATGATTTCGTCAGATTCGCTCGTCCATTCGTCACTAGAACAAGAGTTATTTCTATTTACTATAGTCTACCGTGAATTGACGCTCTCTGCCAAAGATCAAGATCAAGTGGAGGTGTTGGAAGAGCCTGGACGCTTCATTGGAAAAACTGCTACATAATTGAGATGTTCCGCCAATGGCATCGGGACACTTATACGTGCTCAAGGTAGAAGTGAGAACAAGAATACTAGAGGAATGCCGGAAATGTTGAATTCAGGGCGAAAACGGTGGATGTGGCCAAAGTTGTCAAGTAGAGCGATCAGCTTCGCGCAGGTCCGCGTCGGTCTCTAGCCGGATTTTCCTACGGCGACTATCTGAAGGTGAATCAAACAAATCGAAAACATCGCCAGCAGGGTTGAGCAGCGTTGTGACTGGGCACAACAGGGGGTCGTAAAATTTTTGGAAATTTCGGCAAAAAATGAAAATATGGGGAGGGGTCGTGAAATTTTTGGAAAAATAAGGAGGATGGTAAGGTAAAAAGAGGTCGGAAAAGTCAGTCGCGTGCGAGGTGTATGCATTTTCAACAATATAAAAGCAGATTATATACAGAGAAGCTGTTTAGAAAATTGAAATTTTTTGGTAAAATTGACAATTAGACACTAAATAAAGCTTAAAAAATTTTTGGTCCAAAGGGGTCTCAAAATTTTGGGATTTTTTTGAAAAAAAAAAGAAAAATGGGGGGTCGTAGCCGCGAAAAAAATCGCCACAACGGCCTGCTCAACCCTGATCGCCAGAGATACTAGAAGAAGGCCTGCACTGTCGGAAGGACATAAAAATACGGCTCAGGTGCTCACTACCAAGAAGTATTTTAACAGGTAAATTGGTGAACACGTCATCCTTGAACCTGCCCTCACCTCGGTCAATGCCAGCTACTTAATCACCTCCATGGTGTCTATTTCGACTAAATTAGTGATATTGTAGACAACTCCCAGAGCTTCCCCTAATAGCTTCCCCTATTCTCGACGTCATTTGAAGAAGATGCCATTCTTGTCCCTCCGTCGAATTTTTGGTACATGCTCGATGACGGTTTGTAGACCCCATTGGCTCTATGGGATGGTCTTGAAACCCTTAAGTTGAGCTGGATGGTAGCCTACTGTGCCGTAATTTCTAAGAAAATATGCCAACTCAAATTTGCGGAGTCATCAAAGTTGGGAATGGATGATAATCTTGCTGTCCATGTGAGCCTCTCTCGTTTCAATTCCTTGGCTAGCTGGCACATAATCTGGACATTAACTCCATTGAAGCTATCTCAGGTGAGTTATTCAGAGGAATTCATCCAGGTTAAATGGACTACAGAAGCGTTGATGAGCTCTAAGGTGCAATTCTTGACTTATGAAAGGGAAGCAGGCCAACGCTGATATGGAAGTTGTGCGACTCCATTTCTAACCTTGTTTTCGAAGTTGAATTTCACGATGGAGACTTCGATACACTGTGATTTACAATGAAGGATCACTTATTCGCAGTTGTACAATCGTTTAGACAAGTACCTTTATAGTTTTGAAACAGTGAAAAAACAGAAAATATCTGCGAAAATTGCTAAAAAAAATTCTGGCTGGGGAATTTGTTGTGGACTAGTGTATACGAAAGAAAACAAGTCGTCAAATGTGCAGAAGGGTGCCCGCAACTATCTATCGGTCTAGTTATCCTAAGAAAATAGGGTCCCTTTATAGTTATGAAACGCAGTGCATACATGCCACATATCAAACCGCGAACGCAATGTTCCTTTTATACGGTCAGCGAAACGGGAATTTTCCAGCCAAAAACGCGACACTCTTGAAACAAGAAAAACGGTGGAATGTCGATTCTTCGAATAAATGTTAAGAATGTAGATCAATACAGATTACGAAATCATATCCAGCATTTTAGGGGTAGTGTACACAATGAGATTGCATCGGTTTGAGTTTGTAACGGAATTCGAAAGATTCGCAGCAGTGCTTTTTGAAATTTTTTTTCAATTCAGAAAACTGGTTTTTCATCATTAGGGTGCTCCCTATTTCATGGAATATGTATTACAATTTTCTAAAATGTGAGATTACTCGCAGAATCCTTTACGCACGAAAACCTTTTTTTTGAAATTTTCATCATGTCTCAGACTATTTTTTTTTCGTTTTTTTTTCACAATATTTCTTGGCTTAAAAATAGAGGGCTTCGAAATAATGCAATACGAAATTAGGATTTTCCAATGCCACTGTTAAAGGCTGCGTACGCTCAGAAATTCGTATCTGATTCTTTTGTGCTGTTTTGAGCAGGTGGGGCTCCGAGGCTGCGATATACATATATGTAGCAAATAGGCCAAACAAAACACTTGAAATATCACAAAACTCGTCCGAGAATTCCGGAGCACTAACCCTTCTTTTTTAAATGCTCATGCATTTTGGTTTGTCATGTGTAATGCACTAACGTCTAAAACCTAAAAATCTTATATGGTTTAGCTCTTAAACTACTTAGATTACTTAACTTGAAATGAAGACTTATCTTTTCTGAATGACCTAAAATCGTCGTGTCGCTTCTGTTCCTCGAACTAGATGATCGACCTAGTCTTCCGGACCCATAAAGCCGTTTTCATGTGTCTATTGATTCTTGTATAGGCAACATTGAGGTCTCAAACTTCACCAACTATCCCCACTTGGCTCAAACACTGGATTGAGGAGAAAGAACCTCTTGTGGTTTTCTGCGCGGACGCTGCCTTCAGGCCCGTTTTTCTTTTGATTATCATCTCTCTTCTTATTCCAATAGGAGAAAATGTACGTCAAAACGGACTCCTTGAAGACTTTGATCTTTTATAGAACAAGCGAAACGGGAGTTTTGTCAGAAACCGGCGACTTTTGGTCCACTGAATCAGGCCGACCCGCCGATTTTTCAAGCGAAATAAATATGAGAATGAAGCACAAAATGAAGCGAAAAAAAATGAGATCTGATCTAGGCTATGCACTTGAAAATATTTACTTGAGTACATATATAGAGGTTTTAAAGCAAAATCATAATTTTATTAAATCCCCCGCAAAAAAACGTTAGAATCTATATACCTTCTGGTCCCGATACGACAGCGGAGAATTATATTTTTGCCTTAAACACATCATTGAGGAAACATTTGTCTGGACTTCCTCCAGGATGAGATAGGTGCGAAACGTTGCCTGATTTCAAGCAAAATTTGAAATTACGAGACGAACGAATAGTCTACATTTACGAAAGAAAGCGCGGACAATGGCTAAAAACTTGGACGACGAGCACATTTTCGTGGCACACTTGCAAAGTGAAATGACCGAAATAACTTTAAAAAGACCGTCTTGTTCACGGATTTTGCACATTTCCTGGAATAATCTGTGACTTGCGCCCGATTCAGCGGAAAATCTCGGAATTGAAATTCTGCGCGGGCCCTGCCTCTAAAGGCACAGCCCAACTTCAGGAATGGCATGATTATCTAGCACGAGGAACAGAAGCGTCACGACGATTCCGGGCCACTAAAAATTAATTTTATTCCAAAAACACCGACCAATTCTTACAACACCTGGGGAATGCCCATTTGACGTCTCCGTATGTGGAATATCACAGCTTCGACGTTACTTCTCTGTATACCAATGTCGACACCATCGCAGCAGTGGCAGCTTGTGGAAATCAATTCGTCGAAATCAGCAAGAGATTCACATGTATGGCCTTCAGCCACAGGATATCGAAAGACTGCTCACCGCTGTTGTCGATTTCAATTTCTTCAGTTTCGATAACATCGTCTACTGCCAGAAACGTGGCCTAGCAATGGGTAGCAGGCTCGCCCCTCTGCTGGCAATATTGTTTATGGATAGCTTTGAAAGGAGTACTCTGACGGCGGATATGATATTCTACGGCCGGTATATTGACGAAATATTCATCGTAGCCAAAGAACAGGGAACGTTGCGTCAGGTTCTATCGGATCTCAATGAGCGGCACAATTCCATAAAGTTAACGGCTGAAGAACCCGGATCTGATGGTTACCTACCCTTCCTGAATACTGAAGTCAAACTCTCTGGCCATCAAGTGCAAACTGCCTGGTACTCAAAACCCGCGTCAAGAAACATCCTGCTGCATTCACGTAGCTGCCACCCTCTTTTCATGAATTTGGTACGAACAGCAAGAAATCTGACAACCGACAAGAAGGAAGACGTAAAGAGACGACTAGCGCTTATTCTGAATGAAAACGGCTACGTGGAAAACAACGTTCAGACCTGGCGACCATTAAGGCACCCTCTGTTTAACAACAATCTAGTCCTCCCCTACGTAAGCGAGTCGTTTGCCAAGGATGCAAACTTAGCTGTGCGGAGATCCGCCCTTCCACTCCTTTTGGTATTCCGCCCTCCGCCAACGCTCCGTCAGCTCCTTGCGTCGTCAAGACCGTATGAAGACAGATTTGTGAGGAGAGGTTGCACCTACTGCACTGCTGATAGAAAAATATGTCAGATTCGAGACGTGGTGTACAAATTTGAATGTGACGTCTGTGGAGAATTTTACATTGGCGAGACAGGAAGGCCTTGTTGGTGTCGGCTAGATGAGCACATGAGGGCACTACGAACTCCTCAAACATACCCAAACAGTGCCTTTTCGAAGGCACTGTTTGGGTATGCTTGAGGAGTTAACACAGGTTAACAAGACATCTCAACGACAGCTTGCCTACCATGAAAACGAGTATCATCCACATGAACATTCCGGACACCGCGGAACGGAAAATACGGGAGGCTCTGGAAATAAAACGGCTTTCACCGCCCATGAACAATCGAGAAGAGATGAGAGAGGCATTGAGATTGTTAACATCGCAAAGTAATTAGAGGATGATATTGATCATTGACCACGCATTTGGCCCATCCCACCAACAAGGGTCTTCTGTCATCCACGTGGGTTACGAGCCGGTCGCAGAAGTAACTATAACCTTCCCGCCCCACCCACGCGTGCGTTTCTGAATTCTTATCACCTCTTCTTTGCTGAAAATGATTCGATGTGATATTATAAATTACAGTCGCCTGATGAAGGGTCTATGACCCGAAACGTTGCGGATAAAGGGATTTGGTTATTTATCTCTACGCAAGCAGCTTCAGGCTACATTACCAGTTATCTATATTCTACCATGAAGCTGAGGAATCCAACCATTCTGGACTATAGAAGGCGCCTAAGTAAACGCGGCGCTCCAATCCGCATTGTGCTTGATTTCGCCTCGATAAGTCTAACGGAAAGGTTTGTAAAGCCCATCCCACGTCTGTCACAACTCATCAAAAGTTGGTCAGTGCTTTACCGCCAAAACGTATTTTCAGTCAATTCACTACACTTTCATTACATCGGACTATTTTGCGCCAAATCATTTTCTGAAATGTTTCCAGACATTTCTATAAACTTTTTTGAGTTCTAATTTCTCGGAAACATGATATTGATAAAATCGTTGCTTTTGCCAGGAAGCTCAACTCTTAGAAAAAAGTCTCTAAAATTGTTCCAGGCATCTTACAAAAGTGAACTACGAACAAATGGTGGACGCACTTTTAATTTTATACCGTCAGTCAAACGGGAATTTTGTGACAGAAACATCGCAGACTTGAAACAAGAAAAAAAGATGAAATGTCGTTTTTTCAAATAAATCTCGAGGCTGTAGATCAATACAAATTAGAAAGTCATATTCAGCATTTCAGGGACAGTGTTGGTGATAAAAACAGCCTCCGAATTTTCACCGGACTTCGAAAGGGGTCCGGTGAAGAGACTCATCGTGTTGCAAGTTCTTTTCGAAAAAAATCTTTTCATTTGAGAAAAAAATGGTTTTTCGTCACCGGGGTGCTTCCTATTTCATACAAAAATACGGGAGAGTACTCGCAGAATTATGTTGTATTTACGCACGAGAACCATTTTTCAGAATTTTCGCTATGTTTCATATTTATTTTTTGATTTTTCTTGGCTAAAAAAGAAGAAGGGAAACAGAATGCTGCGAGAAGAAGAAAAGCTTTTTTCTATACAACTCCTAAGCCCGTTTTTCTTTTTTTCTCTACTCCCTTCTTATTCTATTAGTAGAAAACTGATTCGAAGAAACCAATTCATTGAGGACTATCGCCTTTAATAAAGCAAGCAAAACGGGATTTTTTCCAGAAAAAAAAAACGGCGACTTCTGGACACCTGAATTGGGCGGACCCAACGATTTTTCAAGTTAAATAAGAGAATTTAGCAAAAAATTAGGCGAAGAAATTGGAATTAGGTTCAGGGCATGCATTTCGTAGTATTTGAATATGTACATAGCTGGGTTAGAACAAAGTAACCATTTTAGCGATTTTTCTCTCGCAAAAACGTATGAACATACCCTTTTTTTACACATAATAGAAAAAACAATCGCCGGCACTCGCCCTAGGAGGAGATAAGTGCGAGAAGTCACCTAATTTCCAGTGAGCGCTGAAATTACGGAACCAATAGTTTTTTTTTACGGAAGAAAGCGCGGACAATGGCTGAAAACTTGGACGACGGACACACTTTCGTGACACACTGGCAAAGTGAAATGTCTGAAATAATTTGAAGAAAACCGTCTTATCTGCGGATTTTCGCATGTTTCCAGGGACCTCCGATTTAGCGGCAAATCTCGAATTTGAAATTCTGCCCGGATCCTGCTTTCAAAGGCACAGATCAACAACAGAGATAATTATTGACATTTCCCCCGGGGCAGGGCCTGTAACGACTCAGCCAAACGAGGGATCTCGGCTCTCTCAAAAATAAGGGAGAAACTACTGGGAGAAAGTCGGCCCAGCCCCCAAATTCTTAGATTTTCTTCTATCCGAATGAGACTGACCTCCTACGCGGCCCACGAGCGTGTCGAACGGCCGTCGCGGAGGCATGTCTTGGACCAGCCCTTCCACGACTACAGCGAACTGACTGAAATATAATTCAGTATGCGTCTTAGAATCATGCTAGTCGATTGGCAGGCAAGGCGAATGCCTTCTCGACTACCGCTCGACACGTACGCCGACTGCATGGGCGGACACTCTCATCCGGAAAGACTTTATATTCCGTTTTTGTAGCGAAAAAATCACTAAAATTGTAACTTCGCGTCAACGCAGCTACGTAAACACGTAGATACTATAAAATGAAACTGATTCCAACATTTCCACTTCATTCTCGTATTTAACTTCAAAAATCATCGTGTCTGCCTGACTCAGTAGGCCAAAAATCGTATGTTTTTTTTCAATCCCCGTTCCGCTTGCTTTATAAAACATTGAAGTATTAAACAAATTCGTTTCGTTCGACCTATATTCTTCTTTCAGAATAGCAAGAAAGTAGACAAAAAAGAAAAATGGGCTTTGGAAGTGCATAAAAACACTATATTTTCTCTCGCATCATTCCGTTTCTATCTCCTTCTGAACGAGAAAAAAAGGGAAAAATTAAAATTAGTCTGAAACATGGTGAAAGTTTCGAAAAATAGTTTTTGTTTGCAACTGCAATAGAATATTGTGAACCCTCTTCTGTTTTAGCCATCAACTTTTTTTTCTGTGAAATAGGGACCACCCAACGATGAGAAATCAGTTTTAACGAATAAATGATTGAGATCTTTGCTTCGCTTCTTGTAGGAGGGTTAGAGCAACATGAGAAACACTATTTCCGAAAGTTTGGCTTCCTGGCAGAAAGAAAAAAATTTTAAATCTCGTGTTTTCGAGAAATTAGGAGTCAAAAAAAGTTTTTAAAATGTTTTTAAAGGCACAGTCCAACCTCAGAGGTAATTTTTGATATTTCGGAATGCTTCAGAATGATATCTGCGAATAACGGGATAATACAGGTTCGGGACAACTCGTCCGCGATCTTCTACCAGTTCAAATTCAAAATTTTTGATAGGCCGTAACTCTGATTCAGAACTCTGATTCGTAGTGAGTTCTGAGCGACGCTGGAGACACCATTGTGATCAGCATGAAATTTTCTCCAAGATAGGCAGAAAAACAAAAAATCGATTATGAGCTTGGACTGTGGCTTTAGGTATCTTAGAAAATTATTCGGCACAGGAAAAGCTCAGTTCATTACAAAAACTGGGGAATGTAGCGAATTGGATGGAATACGATTTGGCGGTCAAGCGTAGATCAAACATCGATAAGTAGTGAAACTGACAGAATTTTCGGAATTTGTTCGAAATTTGAACGGAAAAAAATTCGGGCGAATGAAATTCGAAAAACTCGAAATTTTCTCGAATAATCATGTTCTTGGGCAACTGTATTGCAAAAGTAGCTTTCGAATAATTCTATGCCTCTTAATACTTTTGGGAAAACTAGAAGGAAATAATACAGCCACGGCTGCAATTTCGCCTTTATACATTCCGTGAAACGGGAGTATTTCTGACAAAAACACTGCAGATCTGGGACAAAAAAAATTGGTGGAATGGCGATTCTCCGACTGATTGTTGAGCTTGTAAATCAACACAAATTTCGAAATCAGATTCAGTGTTTTAGTGACAGTTTTCACGATAACAACACCCTTAACTTTGAACCGGAATTTGTATGGTTCGAGGCCCATTTGGCAACAGCAATGTTGGAAAAACCATAAAAACGAGCCATAGCTAGCCTTGAACGGCCCTCAAATAAAACTTCAATGTGGCTTCCCGCTCCGCCCACTTTCACAACTGCCATTGAGAAAAAGTGGGCGGGGCGGGCATGCCACATTCAGGTTTTGCGGCATTATTGGACTAACAAAGGCTCGATTTAAGGAAAACTCCCTTTTTCCACCTATGAGTTGTGGTGCGCGCAAAGCGCGCACCAGATTTGGTTTTGAATCGGCCCCGCGCGTAACCCCTTTTCGAAACCTCAGTTGAGAGTGAACGTAGAAATTAGAGCTAAATTGCGTTAAAAAGAGCGCAAAAAGTTGGTGAGTGTACCCAAAAATGGTTTAGAATGGTTCACTGGTTTTCGAGTAAAAATTGAAAGACCGCGCGTTTGTTGTTAATCTCATTTTCTTTCAGACGGCGTACGCGATCTTGTTGGTATACTTAAAATTGAGCCAGGGAGCTCATTTCTGGACAGGAGGCTGGAAATGGATGCAGGACGCTCCTATTCCAATTTGAACTCGATACCTTAACTTTGAAGGATGCCTCAAAATCGTGGGTTTACATACTAAATTAGCCGTGGAGCACGAAAACTGCTTTTTTCTGCTACGGCTGTGGAGACCGGGGTGTGTGGGTGAATCTGCAGCCAATCAACACAGGTCGCCGGAGATAAGTACTGAACTTGTCCGAATCCGTACTTCTGACACGTCATCGATCGATAATCAATATTATCGATTTTCGCGCTTTTTGCACAAAATGCGGCTAGGAGTGGTGATTGCTGATGGGATTGGTTTTCTTGGTTGGAGAATTTCGCTCATCAGTCATTATCGATAAATACCTATCAATAATATAGATTTTTTCGTCTGTTGCATAAAATGCCGCAATGATTTGATTGTTGATGGCTCTAAGTCACTTGTTTGGAAAATTTTTCTCATCATGCAATATCAAATATTAATGATCAATAATATCGACTTCTCACATGTTGCAATGAGTGGTATGTTTATGGTTTTGGGTAATAGGTTTCAAAAATTGTACTCATTCGACAATCTCGTTGTTAGATGTTTCATCATTCCGAAATGGAAATCGCTGAGCAAAATTGAAGTCAGAAAGGGAACCTTCAAGAAAAATATGTGAAATTTCTGAAAATTTAGCTTCCTGGCAAAAGTAACGATTTGGTAATGATAAAAAAAGTTTTAAAATGGTCTTGAAATATCTTTAAAAAATGATTTGGCGTAAAAAAGCCTTGAAAATAAAAGAGGTAGGAAATGAAGTGAAATAACAAAAAATGTGATTTAGTGGTTGATCATATCACA
This sequence comes from Aplectana chamaeleonis, assembly GCA_029168955.1. Lineage (NCBI taxonomy): Eukaryota > Metazoa > Nematoda > Chromadorea > Rhabditida > Cosmocercidae > Aplectana > Aplectana chamaeleonis. Next base: position 1,788,576 of record JAPDOI010000033.1, on the reverse strand, counting down.
AGCTTCTCCATTTAACTTATCAAAACGAATTCAAGCGCGCAACGGAAACATTAAGCCATTTTTGAAAGCTGTAATAAGGGAATCAGCATAGGTCAAGCTAGGTGAACGCAAGGCTCCATTCCATATCGTGCTTGATTTCGTTTTGATAAGTTCAACGGAGAAGCTTGTGAAATGATCGACCACCAAATCGCATTTTTTGTTATTTCACTTCATTTCCTAGCTTTTTTATTTTTCCAGGCTATTTTGCGTCGAATCATTTTTTAAGATATTTCAAGACATTTTTGAAACTTTTTTTAAAATCATTACCAAATCGCTACTTTTGTCGGGAAGCTAAGTTTTCAGATGTATGTATGTAAGCTATGTGAAATACAGCCGTGACCGTGATTAAGTGCCTCGGTACTGACCGCCCGCAGCACGCTCGCCTGTAACGTCACCCATTGATCTTGCCCGTATTGATCGATGGTAGGGCACGCGAGCTGGCTTCGCAGAGAGGCAATTATGCACGGACTTTCCCATATCTACATTAGACTCGAAAAAAAACGTTTAGAAAATCCAACGATTTATGAAAATAGTCAAAAAAGATCTGTTCTACCCTTATAGTAAATACTGAAGTAGACTATGAAGTCAAAAATTCATTCTGGGGCAGAGCCGCCGGTTTTTTTCTCAAACTTTCGGAGAGTCGTGGTTCCATATTCACCAGGATTATCAGATACTCAGACAAACCATCGCTCGGAGCGGGACCGGCTCGTCCCAATTATGACGTCATCGCCCGGACAGCGGCTGAAGGGCGAACTGGCACCGCGGTCCCTGTCCGGTTGGAATATCAGCGTCGGCCGCTCTCCGGTCGCTCTCAGGGCGACAGCGGTGCCATCGCCAGAGATAAAAACACGCAGGATTGGTTGTTCTTTGAGTGATAACGTGCGGGCCACGTTATCACTCGAAGAACAACCAATCCTGCGGGTATAAAAGACGGCTCGTCTCGTGTAGACCGGAAGTTGACCTTTCGAGGCCACTCTTGAGAGGTGACCTCAGATCACTTTCAGAAGGACAATTTTTGGCGGTCGAGGGGATCCCCCATGGCCCGCGGTGGGGGAAGGCTTCCTCATTGTGCACCATGCTGTGATGATATCCTTGTTGCGGCCTGTGGCAGGATTAACCTCCTGGCCCACAGGCGGTAACAAGTGCCTTATCCTCTTGAGAGGCTTAATTTTCTGCAGAAGAGGCGGAAGTAAAGAAAAAATAGCAGTTAGGAAATTTTCGAAAGTCGGCCGAAGAGCCACGGCAGTGCCAGTTGGGAGCGACTCAGGCAATGGGCCGACTTACCGCTCTCAGGAACCGTTTCTACCTCGAGCGAAAATCCGATCGCGGACAAGTTGCGGTTGCTCGATATCATCGTGCTGTGTGTCGGACAGAAGTACGGACTTAACGCGCGCAGCTACTGGTGAGTAGAACTTATCGCGACCACAACTCGTTTCTATCGCGTACAAAAATGTCATTAGGACTGATCGCAAACGACGCGCATCGTATTCCGGCTGATCGCGACGGACCCCGCCTCGACTTCGATGCACTGTTCTGTGTGGTAAAACGAGATCGTCGCCGGTTCAATTACCCGAGTTTGAGATATGTACCTCTATACTATCTCCTTGGTTGCTCTAGCGGGAGTACACTCTGTCCCCACGAGATAGAGGACGTAACGCCCGAAGGTGCTTAACTTTGGTCCTAGGCTCCGCCTAGTTGTATTATAACTAATCACTAAATTATACAGATTTTTCGCGGTCGGTCCTTTTTTAACCAGGCGTATGTACTGATCGCGAGCCCATTTACAGCTGATCGCGAACCCATTTACAGCTGACCGCGCGCAAAAGCAGCGGGCTGATCGCCGTTGACCACGCGTTTGTTCCCATTCGGCGTCGCGATAAGTCCGCCCCACTGTCTGAGGAAGATCGCTCCGAGCGGAACTGCTGTTGCCCGGAAAGCGGCTGCTGTCGCCCCAATAGATGGCTAATTTTCGCTCGTAGCGGAGAGACTGCGCCGCTCGAGTAGCTCTCCGGTCCCGCTCCGAGCGATGGTTTGAGTACGTACAGTTCTGTGACAGAAACATGAAAAATGTATCTTAGCAGGAAAAATTGCATTTTTTTAAACGCAGAAAAACAATTATTTAAATAACAAAAAAGGGTCGATCAATCCAAGCCGGGGTTGTATGTACATATTTACATGAAATTTCTACAGTAAAAAAGGATAGGCCCAAGTTTTTTTGGTAGGCACAGTTACCAGAAAGGGTCAAGAGTTCCGCTGAACAAATTTTCGATTTCCGATTTCCGACGATGTTTAGCGTTCCAATTTCCGGAGTCCGAAACTGCGAAGATCGTTAAAATTTTCGATTACCGAAATTCATTTCAAAAAATTTCCGCTCATCCCTGGTGTGCATGTGGTCCCTAGAGTTCTCACAAGTCGATCGCCCTCACAGAATTAATTTGAGATTTCTGGGCCTACCTGTTTCCTCAGAATGTTGGTATATACCATGTCATCATGTCCTTTACTTACTTCCTTGTGAATTTTGACCTGCAGTATGAAATGATGTTCAATAGCGTGGTTTTTCAGACACGGTTTCGGTTTTTCGGAGGCTCTGAAGACGTCAGCTGGACAAATAAGTTTATAACAATCTTGGTCATTGCTGTGAGATATCGAAGTTCCACTATCTTTCAATGATGCCGAGATTTATCGCGAGTTGCAGCTGAACAGTGCCTCGAAGTATATAAGCTATGAACGAAATTTGTTTATATTATTACATTGCTGACCTCTTTGCTTCCATTGAACTTTGTTTGGTGAAATGAAGAGTTTCTATTCCATTTTTTTCGCGTTCAAAAGTTGAGCGAAACGTGGCGCAGGCTTAGCACTTGATAATGCTCAAAGATTCGATTTTGCCTGTTTAAGTCGTGCTCATCTCACGTACCCTACTGGACGATTTGCGGCCCCGTGCTGCCTGACAGTTCTGCTCGCGTTTCCCCATTTTACGGGCCACTGCGGTTGCTACCCGAGCCACTGCTGTTCCCGTCAGGGCGAACTGGAGGAGCCCGGACAGCAACAGCTGTAGCACGGACAGCAACAGCAGTGGCCCGGAGATTAGGGAAACACGAGCCGAACTGTCAGGTGGCTCGGGGCTCAGAATCCCTTGAGTATGTTCACGAGTCTTGTTGATCGAACGAATGCACAGCTCACACACCTGCGTGGCTGCCCTGTCATCACTACGGCGCGCCTTAGAGGCCTATCACAAATATTTCTGTGCTCGTAGGTGCTGGCAATTCTCAGTTAATGATTAACAACACAGTGACTTTGGCCGCTTTAGGCCAGTGGTATACATTTGCGACACGCGGTCGCGTCGCTCTGCACAGCGACAGCGCCCGCCTCCCGCCCTTTAAATCTGTTAGATTCGGAGTGCGCTGCACAGCGACAGCGCCCGCCTCCCGCACTTTAAAGGGCTTTGCAGAGTTGCAGCGACCAGCGGCACGCCGCCGAGCGAGAGCTTTGAGGCGTGGTCGAAACCCGACGCGGCGATGAGCACAAAGACCTCGCAGAGTTGCAGCGACGTTGTCGTCAGCATAGCATTCTACCGTTGCGTACGATCTCATTCATTTGACGTCGCATCTCGCTATACACAGTTTTTGTTGGTTTGATATGATTCGTAACTTATGTAAATGTCTACCAACAACTTCTACAAAATATTGTGATCAAAAAGCTGAGAAAATAATTCAAGTTTACGACCAGTAGAGTGGTGCCTTGATGAATAGTTTTCGAGATAATAAAATCAGTAGACGGTTTGTGGCAATCGCTTTGAAAACAATCGTACCAGACGACATTTAAATAAAAAAATACCAAATAAAACTGGAAACAAAACCAATTCGAGATGAAATTGCGAATTTGGACAATTTGAAGTATGCTCCAATGATTTTCCCTTCAATTTGTGCTGAAATAGAAAGAAAGGTTGTCAGAGGGTTATATTCATGAAAGGAATAAGAGAAAAAAGCTCGAATCGATCGTCGGCGGCGCTCGCCGCCAGCGATGGAAATGGTCGAGACCATTCTCCTCCGACGCTCGGTGACGGCGTCGCTCCGGGAGTCGCTGTTGTCGGGGCGGCGGAAACACCCTGCGAGGTAACCACGTCGCTGCTGCCGCGCGACACGCCGCCGCCATCGCCCGCTGCATGGCGCCCCCCATTCTCCATCATTGCACTGCTGCAGCGAGACCCGCCGCGGTGCAACTCTGCAGAGCCCTTAAAGGCAGTGTTCACGATGAAGAAAGTTTTCGAAATTCCACTAGGATTGGGTAGTGGAGGGGCACACTATCACGTTAACGTCGAAAGAACTCATGAAAACGAGCCAGGAAGAGCCCCAAAAGAGCCCGAAGTTGCAACTTCGAGCGCATTGAAAACCCCAAAAGTGCATCACACGCCTACCGACGTGAACAAATGAACGCTCGAGATCGTGAGATGAGCGATGATTTTCAATCATTAGCCCCGTTCTTCCCTTCATTCTCAACTTCTCTCTTTACTCAGGTCAGCTCGCATAGATCGGCTGCAAAAGACGGAAGTTACAAGCCTCGGACAACTCGTCCACCATGCTTCCCTAGCTCAATCTTTGAGGAACCCTAACTCCGTTCCCAGAAGGTCTTGTACGATTCCAGAGACATCATTCGAATCAGCATGGGGTCGTTTTCAAGATAGGCGGAAAAGCAGAGAAACGATTTTTATCGTGAACACTGCCTTTAAATCTGTTAGATACGCAGTGCGCTGCACAGCGACAGCGACAGTGGTAACGACAGGCATAGACCCATTAGCAGTATGTCAGCCCTCCGCGACACGTCGCTGCGACAGTCATGCGACAGCTGTTCCGGTCAGTACCGTTTCTCCGATGCTGGTCCCTTCCACAATTTGCGCTAAATGTCATGGCTGTCGCTCATGACAGGGACAATGTATACTGTTGACCTGGGACAGGGGCTGTCTACACACCGGGGGATGAGATGCCCCGTTTTTGCAGTTCGAAACGTCACGCCACTCAACGCGAGCGAAGTGGTCCCGAGTGGAATTAGAGCCGCAAAAGGCGGGACAACTTCTCCCTCGGTGTGTAGACAGCCCCTGTCCCCATTGGCCTTGCCTCGCAAATCGCCGGTTGCTAAGACCGGCTAAGGGTACTGCACGAGGTGCGGGCCGGCCAGCTTTGCTCCGACCCGACAAGATCAATTTCGCTCAACCCTCAGAAGCGTTAGCATCTGAAAATTCAGCTTCCTGGCAAAAGTAACGATTTGGTAATGATAAAAAAGTTTCAAAAATGCCTTGGAATATCTTAAAAAATGATTTTGCGAATAGAAGTCTGGAAAAATAAAAAAGTTAGGAAATGAAGTGAAATAACCAAAAATGTGATTTGGTGGTTGATCATTTCACAAGCTTCTCCGTTAAACTTATCAAAACGAAATCAAGCACGATATGGAATGGAGACTTGCGTTCACCCAGCCTGACCTATGCTGATTCCCTTATTACAGCTTTAAGAAATGGCTTAATGTTTCCGTTGCGCGCTTGATTTCGTTTTGATAAGTTTAATGGAGAAGCTTGTGAAATGATCAACCACTAATTCACATTTTTTGTTATTTCACTTCATTTCTCAGCTTTTCTATTTTTCCAGGCTACTATACGCCAAATCATTTTTCAAGATATTTCAAGACATTTTTGAAACTTTTTTTATCATTACCAAATCGTTACTTTTGCCAGGAAGCTAAATTTTCAGAAATTTCACAGATTTTTCCCGAAGGTTCCCTTTCTGAATTCAATTTTGCTCAACGATTTCCATTTCGGAATGATGAAACATCTAACAACGAGATTGTCGAATGAGTACAATTTTTGAAACCTATTACCCAAAACCATAAACATAGCACTCATTGCCGCATTTTGTGCGACATGTGAGAACTTGTTATTATTGATCATCAATATTTGATCGATGAGAAGGATTTCCCAAACAAGTGACCTAGAGCCATCAACAATCAAAAATCATTGCGGCATTTTGTGCAACAGGCGAAAAAATCAATATTATTGACGGTTATTTATCGATAATGACTGATGAGCAAAATTCTCCAACCAAGAAAACCAATCCCTTCAGCAATCACCACTCCTAGCCGCATTTTGTGCAAAAAGCGCGAAAATCGATACTATTGATTATCGATCGATGACGTGTCAGAAGTACGGATTCGGACAAGTTCAGTACTTATCTCCGACGACCTGTGTTGATTGGCTGCAGATTCACCCACACACCCCGGTCTCCACAGCCGTAGCAGAAAAAAGGAGTTTTCGTGCTCCACGGCTAACTTAGTATGTAAACCCACGATTTTGAGGTACCCTTCAAAGTAAAGATATCTAGTTCAAATTGGAATAGGAGCGACCTGCATCCATTTCCAGCCTCCTGTCCAAAAATGAGCTCCCTAGCTCAATTTTAAGTGTACCAACAAGATCGTGTAAGCCGTCTGAAAAAAAAGGAGATTAACAACAAAAACGCGCGGTCTTTCAATTTTCACTCGAAGACCAGTGAACCATTCTAAACCATTTTTGGGTACATGTGTCAACTTTTTGCGCTTTTTCTTATGCAATTTAGCTCTAATTTCTACGTTCACTCTCAACTGAGATTTCGAAAAGGGGTTGCGCGCGGGGCCGATTCAAAACCAAATCTGGTGCGCGCTTCGCGCGCACCACAATTTCTCCCTAGCTTGGGCTAATGTGCTCGGACAGTTCATGCAGACGGTTTGCCTCTAACGTTTCGTTGCAGTAAAATTACTCTTGTCGTACTCAATTGGTCGGAATAAATTTGCCGAAAGGTTAGAAATACCAAAATTGAAAGCTTGAAGGCAGTGCTATGCAAAAAAATGCGGATGGTTGAGGGTTCGATCCCCCGGAAGTCGACAATTTTGAGAGCTGGGCGTCACAGGAGTAGGATATTTGAATCCGGCGTAGTCGATTTACCCTGTATGCAAGCTTTCACCGTCTCAGAGTGACGCCGAAATTCGTTACATAGCCAGCAGAAGAAGGAAAGTTCACGAACCTGAACAAGGGTTTTAAAACTGCAGTAACTTAGGTTCTAAATTAGGGACTTGGAAAAATGCTAGCTTCAAGAAACTATGCTCTGTACTCTACAGCTTAGGACCTTCCCTACTCCTGAAGATTGCCTTTGAAGAAAAATTTTCTGGTGTGGATTCTAGGACAATTTTTGCGTTTTCTCAGTTTTTGGGTATGGGCCCAGCTCTGGACCCTCAGTGCATTTTAAAGAAGAACCCACATTTAGCAAATTTTATTCTAACGCACTCTCCAGGGGTGCGGAAGGTTTCATACGGTAGAGTATTAAGTCTAGTTTATAGAACCAGGATTTTTTCAATTAAATCATTTACTACTTAATTTATAACCTTGGGAACCCTACTTTTTTCAAGAACGTGTTTTTTTCTTCGACGTTTGTGCCCACAGCGAATGTAGCGCTCTTTAGCGTCTATCTCAGACGGTGGACCTTTCCATACAGGATAAATCAACCACGCTCAACTCAAATATCAACTCTCGTGAAAAATTCAATCACGCACAGTCCCGGTTGCTATCGCTCTATTCCCTTCCAAGCTCGAAATAGAGCATACCTGTTGAAATCCTTCTACAGACCCAAACTTCCCTATGAGAGATGCCTTTCTATAACCTCTTATGTAAGGCCGCAGATGTTTTCAAATGCATGACCACCACTATGGATCAGGTGCCGGATTCATCAATGAAATTTGTGGTAATTTATACCCCGAGTTTAATTGACTCCACCCCATACCCCCAAATAAACCCCAAATGCGATTCAACAACATTTACTCCCCGAGAGTATCGGATACCCCACCGACGTCTAATAAGGAACCTTTTGTGCAACCGCAACCACTGATGTGACGTAAAATTTTGAATCGATAACTTCGCGTCCTTATCAGTTTCGAAGTTTCCTTGTTTGGCAACTTGACCATGTGACCTAGATTTTGCAAAGTACGGAAGAAGCACTATGTATTTTCGAACGGATTTATGCATGTTCCAGCAACTGTAGTCTCTATCGAATTAAAATCTTGAAATAAAAATACCGGTACCATATAACAGTATTTTGTTGAGAGTAGGAAAAGGAAACCCTACCAGAAAGTTTATATGAAATCTTTATCTTAAATCTTTTAAAAAAAGCCATTGCATTGAAAAATCTATTCTCGATATGGTTTATGATACGAAAAAGATACGGAACGGAGCCAATGAGAAAGCTAAACATAGGGTAAAGTATAAAATCAGCAGTAATATGTATGTATTAAAGTAGGGAAAATGCAAATTGCTCGACTTGTAATGCCTTATAAGTTCCGAAAATTCGCTGGTAGCAAAGTGCTGATTCAGCTCTTTTTTTGAGAGAATAGTATCGGTTATCCGACTCCTTCAGCTGGGTATCGGATACTCCCTTATATACCCCGAAAATTGGGGTTTAATTCTTGATGAACAGCCAAATTTTACTCCGTGAAGCAAATTTAACCCTAAAACCGCGGTTTTATCGTTGATGAATCCGGCCCCAGGAGACGTGACCTGTTATCAGTGATACGCCGCGCCTGCCACCAAAAGGGGGCATGAAGGACTTTGTCGGCGGCATTTTCTTCAGAAAAAAGATCGTGTCAATCAGACCGTGGGCAGATGAACCGCGGATGATTAAATAGAAGGATTTGTTGCGTTGGAAAGAACTCGGAATTCGTCTAATCACCCCTAACCTGCCTGCAAAATCCATTCCCCCTTGAAAGCCGTCACACTAGTGTTGCTGATGATGCTCGCTTTCGCCTTGACATTAATCGCTGCGTGGTCAATGCCATTGTTTACCCAGTTCACCTTAACATATCAACATCACCACCAACACCATTCGCTTAACAGATATGTGATCCTTTATGCACTAGTACCTTTGTCTGTCATGGTTGGAGTTAGCTGTCGCTAATCCCATGTCATTCTTATATGCCATCATTAAAAGGGAACTTCTGCAAGTTTGGCACCTACTTTTTCGTCCAACTCTCCACCAGCTGCGACTAACCAGTCATATAACGATTGAAAAACTGATAATAATCAATTTTAGGAAAATCCAACAAGCATCGCATGTCCTACTGCTCGTCGTTTTGAGTGCACGCGGTGTACTTGCACCCTAAGGCGTGTCCGACGCCTATAGTTCAAAATGCTTTTTTTACGGACTGATCCCAGCATAAGCCATAGTTTTAGGCTTAGGCTCAGGCTTACGAGAAACTTCGAGCGCTTCCAGAAATTTATGGTCTGCAATATGGCGTTGTACACCATGAGAAATGAAAACATCCCTCGTTTACATGGCCGTGTGGATTCTGTGACCCTGTATACACGCCATATTGCAGACCAGAACACTGGAGCGATCTCAAAATATAATTTCATTGATGCTTTCTTCTTTCATCATGGAGTTATTGCAGAAAACTTCTCGGTGCAAAACTAGTTCGGGGGGGGGGCACTCAAGATTTACTCATAGAAATTAAAAGTTTCATCCTTGAAATGAAATTTTCATTTGTTATAGGATATGTGATAACATTATCACTCGTAATTTCCTAGAAATTTCATGAAATGGGATCGATTTCTGAAAGCAGAATCATCCATTTCTCTTTTGGATTCTGAGTGCCCCCCCCCCGAACTAGTTTTGCACCAACTTCTCGTATTATATTACTTGTCTCAATCTTGAAGCTGCTAAACCCATTTCTTTCGTGTTCTAACAAATTTAGCCCAGAAATTATACAACTGATGGAAGTTGGCAAATTTCCAAGCGGATAGGTCCTGCACCGACACAGTACGCGGAGCGGCAGCGTGCATAACAACTAGTAGCGACTTTCCACAAAATTCTGAATCCCACCGGTCATCGCTCGCGGTGCGACGGTTCTTTCCCTTTACGGTTAGAAAACAGTGGCCAAACAGAATTTTTAGGGTTTATTGAAGGTTCTCTAGCGAGCTGATCCATTTCTACGGTATTTATTCGATTTTCGCTGAAATCAATAAAACCGATAATTCAGAAAATCGATAAAATTCTACTGCGGTGATTTCTGTTCATAGCGGATTCTCGAAAATTCATAAATGTCCCGTTCGACCACTTATTTTCTTCAACAAACTGAAACACCATCACTATTCCCGTTGACCGATTAGATTCAGTGCTTTGTCGACTTCTCCCCGGCGTTTTGGCTATTTACTAACATCTAGAATTCATAATATTGTGTAAAAACATGTTAAAATTTGTTTAGAGGAGATGAAAGGTTGTGGTTATCCATCCATCCACTTATCCGTTATACAACAGTATCTGGCGCAAAATTATCATAACTATACACTCATCTATGTATGTATGTAAGCTTCCGACCAGTCCCATTTAGCACATACTTCCACTACTACTACATTTACCCATTTAGACTTTTGACGATCCCTTTAGGCTTTACGACCTACAATTACTGGTGGCCATCGAACTATATAAAAAACAACTGCTATTTGTGTCCGTCCACCCACGGAAAAATGATACCTGAGTGGATTGCCAGGCTAGGAGTGACAGACAACTCAGCGTCACATACTTCCACATATCCTTACACTTTGCAGTTGTTTATAGGGTAATCCAATACGCTTTAGCCAGTACATCACGCGACTCCTTGCCATCTGAGCTAGCTCGCTAACTGCTGTATGATGTTCGGTTGTGTGATCTTATGAACTGACCTACTTCAGCAAAGGAGCATTCATTCAAATGCATCATTTTCAAGTTTTAATTTGAGTCTCCCCTCGTTTTTAGTCGGCGCGCACTGCCTGCGTAGGGTCTTTTCTGGAGTTATTCGTCAGCGTGAGGGGTCGTTTATACTTCCGCCGCGGAGAATAGCGGCGAAGGGCAATCCTATAAAATCGATGGTGTCTCGCCGCGTGATCAATATTGATCAATATTACAAAACAGCAGTGCGTCGCGCCGTCGACATCAAGGGCATTAACGACACCTGAGGCAACACTTTGCTATCTGTGGTATCGATCGATAATGCGCTCGATTGTAGAGTTCTGTCCACTACTGTCAATACATGTTGTAAAAGCTCGTTTTCTTGTGTCTTCTGGTGACATGCCCGAACAGTTTTGAGAAGTCGCTAGGTTAGACATGACGTGTCAACTTCTGATAAGATAACCCCGCCTCCCTATCTGTCTACAAAAAGGGGAACAAAGTGCAGAACACGCTACGCGCTCATCGATCGATACTGTGTCTCCTTTGAAGTGTACAAACATGTTTTGGAAAGTCGCTCAGTTGAACCTGACGTGCAGATGGTATACCCTGTCCCATGCGAGATGGCAAGCGTAGAGCCCAAAGCAGCAGCGCGCCGCCCACTGCGTCTCTGACATTTTCGTATTTTTGGACGTTTTTTAACTTTCTCACTTCATTTGCTTACGTACTTCATTGCTCTTTTGTGTTCTTTTCTCTCGAATTGCTTGTGATATTCACTATCGAAACATATTTTCCTCTTCACGTGGCAGGGAATGTTTTTCGGAATATGGATAACAGGTCGGAGCGCACAGTCTTCTAACCCACCAATTTCACCGTAAACTCTATACAACCGAGCTGTTTTAACTTGTCTGAAGCCATTATTCTTTTTCCTTGTTTGGTTGCACTCTCTATGGTGTCTCAGACAACTTTAACATCGATCCAGGTGCTTCAGGTCGCTGATGATGTCAGAGACGCAGAGGGCGGCGCGGTGCTTCTTTGGACTCTAGGCTTGCCATCTCGTTTGGGACAGGGTATATAACATACTGCCCTCATCGGAACGAAATTCCGGACCGCAGTTACAGAGTGTCGCTGTTGCAGCACTCAGCACAGCGACCAACGTACTGTTATCACGGTATCCCGAAACGGTTAACCTTTGTACCAGCACGATGATGTCTGCGATTATGTTTGGGTTGCGTGCTTCAAATGCGGTTTTCCGCAACTGCGAACACGAATTTCGTTCTGATAGTGATAGTACGTGCACCGAGTTTACATCAACCGTCAGTAGGTAAATTAAAGTGTCACTGCGATCCGTGCGATTGTACCAATAAGAGGGAAACGTATTTTGGGTATATAGAGATTTAGGACATGGGAAGATGTTTATAGCAATCAATTAGTTTACCACAGTTTCGTTCCTGCCCTTAGACTGCGTAACTCAATCAACGTTAGTGAATTAAGAATCAAGTGTTAAGATTTTGCCTACATGAAAATAAAATCGATGTTCATAGCGATGGATTGTGATAGGATAACTGTGTCTAATTATACGCTCACTGAGGAAAGAGACCAGAGCGGACCGAACGCTGCACACGATCGATTTCGCGGGCGCTTAAATTCACAACGCACACGACCGATTTCGAGCACTGCTAAATTCGAATTCGAGGTGAAACTCCGCGCTGCGTGGCGGCGCGACACTATTGTGAGCTCCTGCTCCTCTCAGAGTCAGTTATCCATAGCTATATCATAAGCCCCTGAGGATTCTTCAATGACGTTCCAATCATTCAACACGTAGAGTTCGCGTAATAATTTCAGTCTGACGAATGGACGGGGCTGCGACGGTAGATCACTCCGCGCCAATCGAAACCCCATTCTCCAGTGAGGCCGCCAACATCGCATGGCCAGCCGCCTGGTCTATGCGACAGACTGAATCAAAAACGGAAACCATATGTCACACCCAGCGATTGGGCGCGAAATCATTTGATCGATAGCCACTACCTATTGTTTCCCCCCTTACGGCGTCGAGGCCCTCTATTTAAATGACATGAGCTGTAGCTGGGGATATTGTTCACCGTAACTCAGGAATTTCGGATAAAGTTACATGCGAATTCAGGACTCTAAACATGTTACCTGCGACTTATTTTCGTAACTTTGAGTTACATGTGACTTTCAACAAAGAAGTATGTTGCACGGTGCGAGTTGACTTACACGTGACATAAAGTACTGACGTGTAACTTGAATGTGTTATTTCAACGCACATGTAACACAACTCGGGCCGTGTTGTTACCTAGGGAGGTATACGACGCACTCTCGAGGCAGGACGGTAGCGTCGTCGGTTCAATTACTCAAGTTTGGGGTACTTCGCCCCGCACACTGGCTGAAGGCCCCGCCATGCCTCTGACGGCTGCCGGCGTGCTCGGCGAGCATGCCCCGTCGCGTGTCAATGCCGGCCGCAAATCGTCTGCGTGTCAGGTAATATGTAAGAACAATGCGAGTTACTCGCAATTTTGTGTATTATTAGAGCAAGTTACATGATAGTTTAGTCAGAAATCTGATCAAGTTACACGTAACATCACTTCAAGTTACTTGTGAGCTTAAAGTAAGTTGCGTGAAGCCATCATGCAACTTGCGTTAAAGTCTCAGGTAACTTGTTCAGAAATTCCTGAGAATTCGTATGGCACGGAGTTGTCTCAGAGATGGAGTTGAAGCGCTATCAATTCGCAAGACTTTTTCCTCAAGGCTGGCGGTGAAATTGCGCTAAACAGTATCACAAACCTGAAAGCTCAGGATATGATGATTGGTTACAGCTGACTAACTTTGCCCGTCATGCGTAAGAAAGACCAATGGGCGCCCACATAGTCCAGTCTACCTCATAAGGCGAAATGACGCAGCACAATCTTTTTCTCTCCCGTACCAGCCTGCGAGTCTTTACCATCCCCACTCTACTATGCTTGGGAGTGGTACTTTCCAGCTTCGCGTTTTTGAACCTGACCTACTGTTTAGAAGTCTCCTCTAGCAGAATCAGAAATACTATTCTGCCCCTTTCGCTTCCCCTATCTGCAATCTCCCCCCAGCAACTTATTCTCATCGTCACTTTCTCTATTTCAACCCTCTGCCTCCTTCTTCCATTCGTATTTGCCTTTCACTTTTCTTTTCTTTGCATCTCATCTTCGCTACTCACTCTCTTCTTTCAGCTCCACCTTCCCTCTTCCTGCTAATCGGTCCCTTCGTCCTTTCTCTTGTCCAACTCTTCTCTCTTTTAGCTGCCATCCTCCTTCCGTTCCGTCCCGTTCTCCTCCCCTTCTCGCTTTCATCATCTGCCAGCCCTCACTTCCAACTCCACCCACTGGCTTTGCTTCATCTCTCATTTACATTTTTGGTAACCCTCCCTTTCAGGCTCATTGCGTTCTCACCCACCTTTTCGCTCTTTCCCTTCGTTTTCTCTGCTCGTCTTTTTTTTCAGCTTCTCCTTTCTACCCTCAGGCGTATTCCACTTCTCATCCCTCTTTTTTACTCCCTTCTCTTTTCTTTCTCCTCCCTTCTCACCTACCCACTTCCAATCTATGATAGTGAAAATTGGCCCTCCCTTCCTCCCGCCTCTTCCCTTTCTGCCTTCACTTTTCTCCCTCTCTACCTCCTTCTTACGTTTCCTTTTCTTTCTTATTTGCTAGTAGCCTTCCTACTATGTTAAATTCCTTCTTCTTCTTCTCTATCATTACTCCTCTTTCATTCCCCTCACCCTCTGCATTCCTGCTCTTTTCCCATTCCATGACACTCCTTTCCTTCTCGCTAATTTTCTTCCCGACTACTTCAACTTTCTGTTCTTCCTTTTTTCCCTACTTTATCCTTTCGCTATTCGTTTCTGATTCCTGCTTTGTTTTTCTTCCCACGCCCTTCATTCTCCCAATCTCTCCCTTGTCTCTTCATGCCTCTTCTCTACTTCCTCTGATGCTTTTCCCCCTCTCCCTTGTACTTCCACTTCTTTTCTCTCCCTTTTTTAGCTCTGCCCTCTCCTTCTAATTATATTCCTTCTACCTCCCTCAACTCCTCCTTCCTTCTTTTTTATGAGCCGCGCTTTCCTTTCTTCGTCTTTCTCTTTTCTTTCCATTCTGCATACACTGTTCTGCGCCGCTTCTATTTTTCTGCATGCCTTCGTGAAAGATAAGAGATTTCCCTACCCCTCGCCTTTCTTTCAGCTTCCCCTCTCTTCCTCTCCTGTTATTCTTCTCCTCTTCTACATCTTCACTGATCCTTCTATCTCCCCTACCCCTCCCCTTTGCCCCATTTCCTCCTTTCTCCCTTCCTGCTCCCTCGTCTTCCTTTTTTATTTTTTCCCTTTTGTGATCTCTATCTCCTCTCACTACCTCTCCTAGCTTCTGCCTTCTACCTTCTCCAGGGACGAGCAAGACTGGATAGCTTGTGTGCGGGGGGAGGGGGGGGGGAGGCGTAGAATATTTTTTAGAGAGAGTGAACCTTAAACGGGTCGTTCATTTCTCAAATGAAAAATATTTTCAGGGTCGCCACCCCATCAAAAAAAATGAGACAATGAGGTCATAGAAGTTTACGAATGATTCGGTTATCTTTAAAAACTGGAGCATGGAGGTGTATTTCACATTTTTCCGAACAGTAGAGGAAAAAATTACTTCGATCGTTTACAATATTCACTCAACTTTCCTAGACCCTAGACCTCATCAAATTTTCTTAAAATGGGAACAAGCTGCTGTACCTGTAGCTTTGTCGCCGACACCATAGAAAAACCATAGTCAGTGTGACCACTAGGCGTATGATCTCATCTGTATCCAAAAACTGGTCATCACAACCTGAAGACGAATGAATTCACAATAATCTTCTACTCGGATATATCCGTCTAATACTTTGAACCCTCAAGATATGAATAGAAATGCTCTCCTAGGTCTAGCTTATGAAGTATGTAATAGACACTGCCGCTAGGTTCCAAATGAATGGTTAAGACTAATTTCGGACTCTTAAAATACCTCAAGACCCTCACAAATTGTTAGAACACCTCAAATCAATTAAAAATTAATATGACCCCATTCTGAGAAATCCTGAATTGATGTGTTTTTCAATATAACACGCATTTGAAATTTTCAAATGAATGAATAAATTTGAAAATTGCCTCTTGAATTAATTCGAAAAAATGTTCTCGGATGGAAGGTTAGATTTGGAAACCTTTCCTTAAGAGGATTCAAAAGAGTATTCTAGGAATTTATCCAAATATTTAGACAAAAAATTGTATTATATATTTCGGAATGATTTATGAAGATTTCCTAGCGTTTTTCGAATATTCGATTTTCCTGACACCGAATTCGTCGATTATTTGAGAAATCGGGTATTTCAATTCTAGGAAACAAACGAATATTCGAAAAGTAAATATTTCGAATTTTCGTACGAGTCGATTAATCGAACAAATGAAGTGATAATCTGATTTCCCGATTAAACCCTACCCAATATTCGAACAAGCAGAAATCGAATCTTTAGAAAGAATTTAATATTAGAGAAAAAATAGAAAAAATTATTTTGCGAAATTTTTAAAAGTATTTAATTACTCGCTCTCTAGGTTTTCAATTTCCTACATATTTCTGGGGGTTTACTATTCCTGTTTTTGGGAATTTCGAGATATTCGATTAGAGAAATTGATTTAAAGTGAATGAAATATGAAAGAGACGTTTCTATTATAATCATCTAGTTTTTCCAATACTGCAGTTGTTCCATATTTCTAAGTATTTAGATTTTCGAACTCTCGTTTAGCTGAACTGTGAATTATTTGGTCGTTTACGAATGTGCTAGTCATCCTACCCTTAAAAATTAACTTTTCTTATTCAGATTTTCAGGATTTCGAGCTAATTTTCAATTTCTGAGACTTCCAAATTGTTGAGTTCTTAAATTTGAAATATTTCGGGTCAGTGTGAAATCTAAAATACCCATAATTTCTACGTTTCCGGCGAAAAATGCTTTTTTGGCGTTTTTTTAGCCGAACAATTTCATGAAAGTATAGCAAAAAAATCTTTTTTTTCTTTTTTTCATAACTTTGTTCAAAATGGTCGATTTGGGAATCCAAAGCGAAACTAGGAGTCAGCATCATGTGGACTTTCTTCTGGAATGACACACAGCTTACTTTCCAAAAAAGATATATGTAGGTAAAACTAGACATGAAACAATCAATCCGAAACATCCGCGAAACGGGATTTCGCAATTACTCTGAGAAAATTTGCCGCGTTAGTGCCGGAATAGTACCGCGACCCTCGACGGCGCCGCGAAAGTTCCGCGATAGTACCGCAGCGGCTCCGCGGTACAGCCGCGCCGGCTCCGCGAGGATGCAGCAGTGAAGCCGCGTGGAGTATGATGTACTATCCTGTGTGGTGAAACGAAGCTGTCGCCTGTTCAATTACCCAAGTTTGAGATACATTCAGTATTTCCTTGGGCGCAAAAGCGGCGGCAATCTCTGTCCCTATTAGACAGATGACGTAATGACCGCAGGTGCGTGTTTTTGTTTTTAGCCCCCCCCCCTAGTTGTATAATCATTCTTGAATAATTTCATATAAGATACTCTTCCGGAGCCGAAGCGGCACTGCCGCATCACCGCTACGGCTCCGCGGTAGTTCCGCCACGGCTCCGCGGTAGTGCCGGCGCGGCTCCGCGATACGTGCCTGTAGGCTCCGAAGCGGCACTATCGCGGAGCCGCAGCGGCAATTTCTCTCCGAGTAAGGTATTCATGAGCGAATGTGTTCATGTTGTCACGCCTACCTGCTTTGTGAAGAGCAAGATGAAAAACATGTTAAAAGATGGATCTTTTAATCCTGATTCCAGATATCTCCTTGGATTCCCAAACTGATCATCACGAACAGAGTCAAGACAGAAGGGCGAAAAAACGTTTTTTTTTTTGCGTTTTTTCCGCCGAAAACGCGAAAGTTATAACCAGTAGTGTACGTTTATGCCATTTGAGTTTTCGAACATGTGTTCTTTCGGATTACGGATCTTTCATCTTTTCAATTTATTTTAATTGAATGAACCTGAAATTTTCCAATTTCTAATCGCTAATCGGTTGTTAATCAATCGCTTTTTCGATTACAAGCTTCTCTAAATTAGAAAATCAAGATATTTGCCATTCCGAATGTTCGGTCTATTTGAAAATCAGAAAAGTCGTTCTTTAAAAAAAAAGCAGCGAGTTCCAGGTCGCATCGTTCTAATACTATTCAGCTGCTAGAAAAAGCCGTTCGATTCCAATTGTGTGGCCTATTGATTTAATCGGCTGGCTTCTGCGGAATAGGGGCTCTCTACTCTGAGAGGTTTGGCCTAGAACTAGCCGTGAAATAGCCGCGAAATACCTGCTTGTCGCGTAATAGCCGCTAAATAGCCGCCAAATAATGCTCGCCGCGAAATAGCCGCGAAATAGTCGAGAAATAATGCTCTCCAGGTAGATATACATACGGTGCACTCCAGAGGCATGATTTAGATGTCAGCATCCCTTCCGTTCAAATACAAACCTTTGAGATACCTGGACTTCGTTCAGCCTCTGGAGGCCCCGCCCAACAGCTGGCGGCCCCAGATGGTGGCTCGGCGAGCCGGCGACGGTTGCGTCTTGGTTAATTTTGTTTACTTCTGAATAATTCTCCGTTATACCTCGGCTATTTCTCGGCTTCTTATTGCCCTTTCCATGAAAAGCCGAGAAATAGCCGCGAAATGGCCGGGAAATAGCCCACCAGGAGCCGCTCCGGAGCCTGGTGGGCCACTTCCCGGCTATTTCGCGGCCTGAACTCTCAGAGTACACACGGAGGGAGGAGTTGTCTCGGCTTTTGCGGCTCTCATTCCACTCGGGACCACTCCGCTTGCATTGCGTGGCGTGACGTGTCGAACTGCAAAAACGGGACAACTCCCTCCGTGTGTAGAGAGCCCTTTTCCCGCTTCCGCCCGAGGCGTCATTCGTGTATTAATCCAAAATCGGAGAGTATTCGGAACGATTACTCGAAAAGTCATATAACATTTGAATACCCATTCGAATCGAATAGAGGAACGGCGAAAACCCAACTCGCTTTTTAACTGGCGTATCCTACCTTAATATTTCGAGAAATGAACCTAAAGTTCTTGTTCGCCTCCCTAAATAACCTTGACAAGGTATTGTTTTGACCAGATTTACTGTGCTACTCTGGGCCAAATTTCGGTCCGCTACTGCGTCTCGACACGCTTTGCGGCCGCGCGCTCTCGAGTCGGAAGAGTTTCCAGCGCCGCAGCCGCCGACCTGTTGACTCTAGTTGGGTTTTGAAACTGGAAACTAAACAAAATTGGAGAAAACTGTATAAAAAAAGCCACATCGAGCCCTCTTTGGCGCTGGAAACTTGACTGACTCGAGCGCGTGCGGCCGCAAAGCGTGTCGAGACGCAATTGCGGACCTGAATTTGCCCCAGAGAAGCACAGTAAGTACCAGGGCTGTGCGTTATAACGTTAACGTGTTAACGCATTAACGGGTTAACGCGGTTTTTTTGGAAAAATTAACGATTAACGCTTAACGAAAAAATCCTGAAATACCGTTAATTTGGGTTCGTTAATTGCGGTGGAATTACGGCGTTTTTTTTTACGACGTCCTGCTGACGTCACCTGAAGCCCTACTGTCTTGCATGACATCATTTGAAGGCCTACTCCTTTTCCACGAAGTCCTGGCCATGTCATCTAAAGCTCCACCCATTTTCCACGACGTCTTGCTGACGCCATTTGAAGGTCTATTTTATTTTTTTCTGGGACCTCTGATGATTTATTGATTTTTGCTGTGGTCAGGTAATGTTTTTAAATTTTTTAACAAAGTCCAAAATTAACGTGTTAACGCATTAACGGATAAACGCGGTTTTCTTTCGGAATTTAACGATTAACGCTTAACGAAAAAACAAACTTTCATCAACGCACATCCCTGGTAAGTACATTCGTGGAAGTTCTAGTGACTTGCGATTACCCACCACTGCAGCTGTTTTTCTTTTATGCTGTCACTGCAACAGGGAATTTTCGAGAGATAAAGCACAGGTTTTTATATAAGCAAATTCAGACGTTAATTTTTTTCGATTCCAAAAAATTTAATGAATCAAAAAGGAGAACTAAAAAATATTCCAAAGAATGGTGGGAATAAGTTATCACTGGATTTGCGCATGTACTTATAGGTGGTATGCGTCCTATGATCTGAAAGAATATGTACAATTTTAAATCAGACAGAATTTTTTTTTAAATTTTAATTTCTTAAGAGCAATTTCCTATGAGCAACGGCTACTCATGACGCTAAATATCAATTGAATGATAGTTGCGCACTTTATGGCTGGCAAAAATCTGAAAGAAATCTACATTTTCTTGTTTTACATATCTAGGTGTTCACAGAAAATTCTTCGAAAAATAATCAACTATGAAGAAGAAATCAAAGAAGGCCGAGGTTGAGCACGATTAAAATCTAGAAAAAGAACAGTTAGGCGTGGAGTTCACCGTGCTTGGTGAGGCTGCGTCTTTACGCAAAGGGGACGGCATGTTTTTCGGGTCATTTCTGGCTCGACGCTTTGCTCGTAGAGGGCGGGGCGGCTCCCTGACCTCCTCTAAAGCTTTCGTGCATGCCGCCCCAGGTTAACAACAACACTGAAATTCAGAAAAATATTGGAATTTGGCGCAAAGTATGCATATACTGTGCTTCTCTGAGCCGAATTCCGGTCCGTAATCGCGTCTCGACACGCTTTGCGGCCGCACGCGCACGAGCCAGTCGAGTTTCCAGCGCTAAAGCCGATTCTATATGTTTTTTTGTACAATTTCCTCCTATTTTCCTAAGTTTCCAGTTCCCAAAACCAAACCTAGAGTCAACAGATCGACGGCTGTGGCACTGGAAACTTCTCCGACTCGAATGCGCGCGGCCGCAAAGCGCGTCGAGACGCAGTTGCGGACCGGACTGTGGCCCAGATAAGCACAGTACAAAGCAGTGATTTTTTTCATACAAAAATGTTTGAATATAAAGTCTGTCTGGATGAGAATGTGCGCCCATGCGGTTGGCGTATGTACGTGTCGAGCGGCGTCTCGAAGGCACTTGAGCCCAGATAGTATGTCCACTCAATAGCATGATTCCTCGGCGCATACTGAATAGAATTCCAGTCAGCTGTCTGCAGTCGTGGAATTTCTCGTACGAAAAATGCCTCCGCCACGGTCGTTCTACACGCACGCGGGCCGCGTGGGCGGACAGTCCCATTCGAAAAGAATTTACCCTGTACTTGCCCAAAGATGAGAATGGTGAGAAACGTTACCTAAATTCAAGCAAAAGTTTTGAAGTTACGGGAAGGACGAACAGTTTTTATTATAGGATTAGAGAACTCTAGAAATCTCTCACAAATTTGAAGACTAACGATTTAAAAGCTTCTCTGCGAGAATAAAATTCAAAACTGTCTTGGTCGATGGAAATTTCGAGTTGTTGTTCAGAACAGTACGGTGACACAGTACCACAGGTTGTTCAATAAGTTTTGTCGTTCAATAAGGGAAGCACAATTTTATGGTTCAAAATACACTTTATTATTCAGTATTATCTCCCCGAACATTAAAGGCAGTGTTCACGAAGGAAAGTTGCACGTTTTTTCGGCTAAAACCTAAGCTTTGGGTCCCTCTAAGAAGATTAAGAACGGAAGTGCGTCGAAAAACGGCCGGTAAGTAGGTGAAAATCTCGTGGGCCAGCCAACCCATTGGGCCACTCCGCCCACGTCCAATAACAGTTGCCCTGAATTCGTGGTTAGACGAGCTATGGTTTCCGATCAAAATCCCCGTTCTTCCCTTCATTCTCAACTTCCCTCTTTACTCAGGTCAGCTCGCATACATTGGCTGCAAAAAACGGAAGTTACAAGCCTCGGATAACTCGTCCACAATGCTTCCCTAGCTGAATTTTGAGGGGCCATAACTCTGTTTCCAGGGGGTCTTGTACGATTCCAGGGACACCAATGAACTCAGCTTGGGACCGTTTTCAAGATAGGCGGAAAAACAGAAGAACGACTTTTATCGTGAACACTGCCTTTAATACACTTGCTCCAACGATTCTCAAATCTGTGCATCCCATCCCTGAAGGTCTGCAAAATACGCTTCAACAGACCTCTTCAATTGATGAAAAACGCTTGCCACGCATAAATTTCTTGAGTTCTTGAAACAAATAGAAGTCGCTGGGGGCCAAATCTGGTGAATATGGTGGATGCTTCAACAACTTGAACTTTAATCAATTGATTTTAGCCATTGTCAAAATACTCTTGTGACACTGTGCATTGTCCTGATAAAAAAGGATTTTTCTTCTCCAAATCGGGTCTTTTTTCACGAAAGGAGTCAAAAGGTTGCAATAATGTTCAGAATTGTTTTACCAGTTTGCAAGTAATCCACAAACAAATTGCCTTTTACAAACAAAATCACAAAAAAACTGATGCCATAACATTCTTGGCCAAATTCCGAACACGAACTCGTTTTGAAGCCGAACAACCCTCTTCACACCACATTTTAGCCTCTTGTTTTGATTCAGGATCATGGTGATAGACCCAAGCCTCACTCATAGTGATGAATCTAAGCACAACATCCACTTTTTTCTTTTTAAAAAGCTCCAAATGTTGCTGAGAAAGTCGCATTCGAACGTGTTTTTGTTCCTTTGTTAACGAATGCGGCACCCATTATGCACATAGCTTTCTACAACCCAAAATTTCACTTAAAATATGGCACACTGCCTAATGAGATGTGTAGAGCCTCTACTGAATCTCTCTCAGTCAATCGACGATCTTCCTAAACCATATCCTGTATTTTGGCTAGGATTTCTGGTGTTGATGCGCTTTTTCGACGTCCTTGACGTTGATCGTCTTCAAGGCTTGAACGATCACGTTTAAATTCAGCGACCCATCTTTCTACTGTTCTAGCTGTAGGTGAACAATCATTATACACTTCTAACATTCGTTCGTGAATTTCTTTTGGTGCTACACCTTCCAAAAATAAGAATTTTATCACTGCACGATGTTCAATTCTTTCCATTGCTGTGACACGGCGACACTAAATGGCTTGTAAATAAAGTATGAATTGACGCATCGAAATGAAACTTCACATACGTTCATATGAATAGTGTATGTACCAATAAAACAAAAAAAATTGTGCTAGTAGCAACGCCCTATTTTATCGAACTACAGAACTGATTGAACAAACTGGTATCTAAGCGGCATAAGAATCGAATCCACACCGCGGGTGTGGCTAAGGGGTATGGTATACTTTTGCGACACACGGTCGCGTCGCTCTGCACAGCGACAGCGACCGCCTCCCGTCCTTTAAATCTGTCGCTGTCGCAGTGCACTCACTGCACAGCGACAGCGACAGTGGTAGGGACAGGCTATGGCACAGTTGCAGTATGTCAGCCCTCCGCGACACGTCGCTGCGACCCACACGCGACATCTGTTCCTACGACGACCGTTGTCGTTGCTCCCATGTGGGTCCCGCCACGATTTGTGTTAGATTGCATGCCTGTCGCTCATTACGGCGACAAAGTATACCATAGGCCTAAGGAGCAGTTCGGCTAGCACACGCGACGGAAAAACCCTGTGCGCGCTCATCGTCCTTGGGGCGCGTTAACCGAGGACCTTCAAAAAAAAGAAGTCGTTGTCCCATTGTAGCCGGCCCCCTTTATCATTTTTTGCATTTTATTCATGTTTTTTCTTGTTTATAATGTGTTTCTTAGACGAAATGCTCCTCATACCATCGTTTCAATGGAATTCGTTTTTTATACAAGTTTTATTTGTTCTTTTTGTTTGCTTCTTGGAGCGGAATGGGAGATGACGATATTGATTCCGACGCCGACCCTACGTCTGACACATCAACCTGCATGAACAAAATGCAAAAAACGATAAAGGGGAACTGCTAAAATGGAACAACAACAACTTTTTTGAGTGCCCTCGGTTAAGGGGTCGAATACAGTCCCGCCGCTGAAAGGAGCGGCGGAGGATGGAGCGGCGCGGCGTGCCGCGCCGCGCAAGATTTCTCATCGCCGCCGATCTCCAAATGCTATGCACGGGCCGCGGCAAACTGAAGCGGCGACGCGCTTTTGCGTACTACGTGCAGGGCTATGCACCTGAGGTCTAAGTTTTGAATTAAATTATTGTAATATTCTGATTGGCCAAGTTTTAGCTGGATTTAATTTTACGGCTGCTTTGGTCATGTTCAGTGGTTCAGATAAGAAAACAATATATCAGGAATGATTGGCAAGCAGAGCTACTTCAAAACTTTAGGATTCTACCCTGAAAAAGGATTCCGTGATCGACGTGCACCCCATCCATTTTCTTGCATTCATTTTTAGAGTCGTATGATTGTAACATTTTACCTTACGTATTCGTCAGATTTGGGACCCAATGGAAAACTTATTCAAATATTATTCAAACTATCGGAATATTCTATTCATTTGGGAACCTCAAATTGTATTTTCTGAAAGCCGATTCATTCGGGGATTGGGATTTTTTTAGTTTCCTCGGGTATTCGGTTCATTCAGGATGTTAATTATTTGCTTTATAAAGTGATTGATTCTTTCGGAATTCTGCACTGATAGGTTTTTCGGATATTCCATTCATTCGGGGTTCCAAATTTACTGGTTCTTCGAATACTCGCTTTATTTGAGTAACTGAAATATTCAACTTTCCGAATAATCGTGCAATTTTGGGTCACGGCATTCGAATACTTTCTGCAACTGAAAAAATGGGTGGGAAATATCCTTTTACTGTTCAGAAATAATTCGAAAAATCTATTTTAATTTCGAACATACGGACCAATTTTCCGAATTTTCGAATCGAATGGAGGATAAATTATCAAAAATTTTCAAAAAATATTCGAGAGTCCCAATTCGATAGTTCAAGTTTAATTCAAAAGTTTCTCATTCAAGTACATTTATTCATTTGGTGATTTTACAATGAAAAAGGTCTATTCAAAAAACTCATCAATCAGAGGTTTTCACAAACGTGATTATCCGAACTACATATTCATTCATTCGACATATTATGAAAACATGGAAATCGAATTATTAATTCATTCGAAACCTAGTGTCTAATATCTATGTCTTTCACTCACTATTACTTATCGAGGCAACTGTAGTTTTCGAAAATTAGTTATTCATAGAAGATCTGCTTCCAGCTGAAAATAAGTTTCTGAAATGGAAATTTAGAAGGGCGTTGTTCAAAGGTTACGTGGGAATTTGCAAATTCGAAGTTTAGTAAAAAATAGCCGTTGAATTGGTGTCAGAATCTTTAAAACTCTTCGAAAATTAGGTTTCAAGAGCCCAAAATCCTATGACTAGAAGTGAACTTGATGTAAGTACACCGGTAAACAGAAATTCATCTTATAAACATATATATTTGACCATTCAATCATGGAAAGCGGGCTCGACCGTCTGCTGTCGCCGCGCCACTTCGCCGCATCGCTCGGGGTTGCAAAGCGGCGCCGCCTGGCCATGCGGCAGTCGCCGGCGGCGGCCGCTGCCAGATTCGGCCCTGACCTAGTCTAATCGACCCGCCGCGCCGCCTCGCGACGCCGCTTGATCGATACGGCTGCACACCATGCTGCCGCGCCGTTGCGCGGCGAGACTCTATTCGGACCCTAACGCGCCCCAAGGACGATGAGCGCGCACAGCATTTTATCGTCGCGCGCGTCGTGTGTACCAGTCGAACTGCTCCTTACAAGGGAACCACAATAAGTCATAGTGACCATTCCAAATGGAATGTACTTTTCTAGAACCATTTTTGGACGGGAAGACCGAATATTCCTATCGCAGCTGCGTAGACCCACTCTGAGAGAAGTTATGAGCGTTTTTTAAAGCTTCGCGGCAAGGTAAGGGTACCCCACCATGGAATTTTCAGGGTGTTTTAAAATTTTCCTCCTGATTTTGCTAAACAATATCTAGGGGTAGTCTGGGGTGCTGAACACGAATCTGGGGTTTGCTTGCCCAAATTTTAAGGTTTACTGTAGGTTACCGTCGGTAACATTCCATTTAGGAGGCAAAACCTACCTCAAGATTCCAATAATCGACGAATGGACATCAGATTCGTGTTCAGCACTCCAAATAACCTCCAAAGAAATAACTTGAGCATATTCTATAGAAGCACCCCGGAAATCGTCAAAAGTCGCGATTTGTCATCAAATTCTCCCCCGATGGGAATCTGTGAACGAATACAGTCGAAAACTTTGGAAAATCGATAATTGAACCTTAGATTCGTGATCAGCACCCCTAATAACCCCCCATAGCGAATTTTTATTGAAATCTGAAATATTTTTCTAAAACGCTTCGAGAGCCCTCTAATTGGTATAAATAAACGCCCAACCGAAAATCCGTATAAGTCCAAAACGCTATTAGTCTGCGCAAAGTTTGGAAAATGTTCCTTCAACCTAACTTTGCTTAGTGGGGTAGTTTTGGACGCTGAACACGATTATGAGGTCCATTTCCGGATTTTCGTAAAAATTATGCGCTTTTTGGAGGGTACAATAGGTACGAAAATCAGAGAAAAAATGCCTATAACTTTTTTCAGAGTGGGTCTAGGCAGCTACGATGGGAATATTCGGACTTTTCGTCCGAAAATGGTTCTAGAAAAGTACATTTCATTTGGAATGGTCACTATGACTTATTTGTAGTTCCGCCTCACCCGCGGTGTGGATTCGATCCACATGCCGATCCAAGCGTGCTTTCACCTCAAATCGATGTGGAGCGGATAGATTAAGTTAGTGCTCTGATAGAGTGTGCCTTCTAAGGTTGGTAAAAAAGAGCTTCTAAGTAAATGGTGGTTGTGATTTCGAATATTCGAAATTTCATAAAAAATCGAATATGCTTATACTAAAGTCTTCGAATTTCGAATGTTATTCGATACCGCTCTCAATAAGTATTCGAATTTTGAATATTATTCCAAAACTAAAATTTTCGAATTTCGAATGATTGGAAATTCGAAAAACCTTTCGAGTATTTTTCGAATAATACAATTCGGTCCGAAGTATAGTACATATGTAAATACTATGGATTGCATACCCTGATTCTGATTTCAATTTTTTTCGCTCAATTTTTAGCGTCATTCTTGTGTTTAACATGAAAAATCGGCGAGTCAGCCTGATTCAGTTGTCCGAAAGACGCCGGTTTTTCTGGAAAAAGTCCTCGTTTTGTTTGCGTTATGAAAAATCAAAGTCTTCAACGAATTGTTTCTTTTTCACTCTGTTCTAATAGAATAAGAGCAGAGTAAATAAGAAAAAAAGAAAAACGGTGTTAGGAGTTGCATTGAGAAAACTTCATTTATTCTCGCATCATTCTGTTCTTCTTTTTCTTTTTTACCCAAGAAAATTTAGAAAAAAAAAGAAAAAATTAGTCTGAAACATGGTGAAAATTCTGAGAATCGGTTTTCTTCCGTAAATGTAATAGAATTTTGTGGGTACTCTCCGGTTTGAGCAATCGAATTTTTCTATGAAATAGGGACAATCCCAATAATAAAAAGAAAAGAATTTTTTTTTCAATTAGGCGCCCGACCATCCGATTTCCGGTACATAGCTGAATCTGATTTCATAATTCGTATTGATCTTCAATCTCGACATTTCTTTGGAAAATTGACAATCCATCTTTTTTTTTCTTGTTCCGAATCTGCAATGTTTTTGGTAGAAAATTTCCCGTTTCAACCACCGTATAAAGGAAAAACTCCGATAGCCATTTAATAAATCTTCGTAGCTCGGATTGTAAGAGGCCTAGTACAGATTGGCACAAATTGTTTCTGAAAGCTTATCTTCGTGGAGAAAGTAACGATTTTTAGTGTCATTTCCCGAAAGACCAGAAGTCAAGAAAGTTCCACTCATTTTCTGGTTTCTCTCAAAGTTTTGCTCTATGCAAGCAGTGAAATTCGAGTTTTCGACAGAAAGCATTAAAGCCGGAAAAACACCGACGTAGCGTGCGCGACAAAAGTGTGACTACCTTAGACCTAGCAGGGTCATGCAGACCGTTGTCCAGGACCTCCACGAAGCTAAGTCCCCCTGGAGATCAAAATTGTTGAAAAGTTGTCAAAACTTTTACGTTTCCCTCAGGTTCTAAATTTTAAACAAATGTGGTCAAAGTTTTCAAAAATAAAAGTATATTTCAACCTGAAGCGACGGGCGACGAGACATAGTGTTTGCTATATAAATCGACCGAAATCGATATTGCTGATATGCACTGTCGCTGTCGCGGGAAGCACGTATGCACTAGGTCCCAGGGACAGGCGGGTTCGGGTCAAAACCGCGCCTTTGGACGAAATTTTTTTTTCAATTTTTTTTTCTAATTTTTTTTTCAAAAAAAAAACAAACAATCCTGATACCCTAAAAGTTAAACTTTAATCCTTGACCTATCGTCTACTAACTACACCGTTTTCGCTCGAAAACTCCTCAATTCCGGAGCAAGGTTTCAATTCACCACCGCGGCGAGCCGTCGAAAAATATTGCGCTCCAATGTCAAACCGCGTCGGCTCCCAGCGGTATTTTTTCGGGTTTCCCGCAAAACCACCGCCGAAGACACCCCCTCCCACCCACGCTCGCACCCCTTCTGTTTGAACAATACTAGTTGGGGATCGAACTTTTTTGAACCTGTGAAGATTTACGCACTCACGAAATGGTTTCACCCACCCCCAGATCTAGATGCAAGCCTAGTTGGAGATTTCTTATCCGTCAAAAAAAAAGACTTCTGCCGCTATCTGCTATTTGATAGTGCTATCAGTCATTGTTCTTACAGAAACTCCAAACGAGGAACTGTGAGGCGATCGTTGTCACCATTTTAATTGCTTCTTTCTCAATACAGATGCTGTTGCTTATAGGGCGAGAAAAACCGCACTCCCCGAGGCTAATCAGTCGGATAGGAAACGCAGTTTTCATTTTTTAGAACTTTCGGTTGAAATGTACTTTTTTTTCGAAAACTTTGACCACAAAAAATGTTTAAAATTTCAGAGAACCTGAGGGGAACGTAAAAGTTTTGACAATTTTTCAACAATTTTGATCTCCAAGGGGGACTTAGCTTTGTGGAGATCCTGGACAACTGTCTGCATGACCCTGCCAGGTTCAAGGTAGTCACACTGTCGTGCACGCCACGTCGAAGTTTTTCCGGCTTTAATGCTTTCCGTCAAAAATTCCTATCTCACTGCTTGTATAAAGCAAAACTTTGACAGAAACCAGAAAATAAGTGGAACTCTCCTCACTTCTAACTTCTCGGGCCGCGATTATACTTCCCGCGACCCACGACGGCTACTGTGCATATCAATAATATCGATTTTCGATCGATACTGATGGCTAACATTGCGTCGCGTGGCTGAAAGTATGATCCCGACCGAACATGACATGGAAAATCGTTACTTTTGCCACGAAGATAAGCTTTCAGAGACATTGTCTCCCAATCTGTACTAGGCCTCTTACAATCCTACCTCCACAATCTTATTGAATTTTTGTAGTGTGCTCTACCCAAGCTGAGATGGACGAATGTTTTGAGCTTTTGAACCAGCAATCAGAGGATATAACATTCACTCGAGAAACCCCTAAGGACAATTGGCTAGCCTTCCTAAATGTAGAAGTTCACAATTTTCAAGGAGTTTGCCGGACAAAGTGGTATCGAAAGCCGACTAGCAAAAATATCATCGTTCATTGCAGTTTGGCCCACCATAGGAGAATGAAATGGGCGATTGTAGGTGGCATGTTCAGGACAGCAGCCACGGTTTCATCAGGTATTGAGGAAAAGACCATTTCTAAAGAAATGGCAAAATCAATAGCGATTGCCAACGGATACGCTCCAGCAATATGGGATGTCAGAGGAGAGAGACGACGTTATGCATCTGACCGACGCGATGAAGAAAGTACGAAGATACCTTTTTACCTGCCCTTCATCTCCGATGAATTAAGTACTGAAGTCCGTGCATGCATCCGAAAGGCTAACCTGAAGGATCTGGTCCGATTGGTTGAGATCCCACCCGCCAATCTCAAAAAACAGCTGACACGCAACCGTCTCTACGACCGTCTTTGTACTACTCCTTCATGTGTGGTCTGCCCTTCCGGAAGAGACGGTGATTGCATGATCACTGGGGCTGTGTACCTCATTTCATGTGAACTGTGCAAGAGTACATTGGTGAGACGGGCAGACCACTCTGTCTTAGGATAAAAGAGCACCTTAGCGGTCTCACTAAGTCAAAAACTTGTACCCCTTTAGGAGACCACCGCGTCCGCGATCATGGCGATACATTATTTGAAGTTGCGGTAAGTATTCTGGCGCGCGAGGCTGACATTTCTGCCCGCAAAACGCTTGAGGCATTCTGGATCGCTGCTAGGAATCCAAAATCAATCGCAGGGAGGAGTGCGTGGCAATTACCCAAGATTTGGCACCTTACATGGACCTCTGTGGGCTATGTCACCTTAATCAGTCGCCCTAGGTGGTCCTTTGAGGCAGGTCGCTACCATATATAAGGGGGCCCGAGGCGCGAGTTTCATCTCCTGCGTTTTTCTCATCACAGGGTTACTTGTTGAGCTCGTCGGCTCACAGTACAAGGTTGGTCTGTTTTTCCTTACCTCTTCGCGTCGTGGGTGGTCCTGCTTCCCACTGAAAGCGATACTGTTGAATGAAATGACGCTTGATCGGATAGTTTTTCCAAATGCTCTCTATTTTCCAGGCTCCGAAGAAGGCGAAAACGCCGAAACGTCAGCCGAATAAACCTGTACCATACTCGGTTCTAAGCTGCAGAAAACTACTTTCAATATCAACTTTGTCAATGCCGAGATTAATTGAAGTCGAACATGGACAGTTATTGAATTGCGATCGTAGTTTTCCCTTTATACGGTCGTTGAAACGGGAAATTTTCTGCCAAAAACATTGCAGATTCGGAACAGGAAAAAAAGAATGGACTCTCAATTTTCCAAATAAATGTCGAGGTTGAAGATCAATACGAGTTATGAAATCAGATTCAGGTATGTACCGGAAATCGGATGGTCGGACGCCTAATTTAAAAAAAATGTTTTTTTCTTTTTATTAATGGGATTGTCCCTATTTCATAGAAAAACTCGATTGCTCAAACCGGAGAGTACCCACAAAATTCTATTGCATTTACGCACGAAAACCGATTCTCAGAATTTTCACCATGTTTCAGACTAATTTTTCTCTTTTTTTTCTGAATTTCCTTGGCTAAAAAATACAAAGAGAAATATAATGATGCGAGAAGAAATAAAGTTTTCTCAATGCAACTCCTAACACCAGTTTTCTCTTTTCTTATCTACTCTCATCATATTCTATTAGAACAAAGTGAAAAGCAAACAATTCATTGAAGACTTTGATTTCTTATAAGGCAAGCAGAACGAGGACTTTTTCTAGAAAAAGCGGCGTCTTTTGGACCACTCAATCAGGCTGACTAGCTGATTTTTCAAGTTACACATAAGAACTCTGAGTTTCGGCCGCTAAATAGCCCACCAGGCTCCGCAGCGGCTCCTGGTGGGCTATTTCCCGGCTATTTCGCGGCTTCTCACGGAACGGACAAGAAGTAGCCGAGAAATAGCCGACATATAACCGAGAAGTATTTAGAAGTAAACAAAATTAACCAAGACGCAACCGTCACAGACTCGACGAGCCTCCATCTGGACCGCCAGCGGTTAGGCGGGGCCTCCAAAGGCTGAACGAGGTCCAAGTACCTCAAACTTGGGTAATTGAAGCGAAGGATGTGCTGACATCTCAATCATGCCTCAGGAATGCGCCGTATATCTACATGAAGAGCATTATTTCTCAGCTGTTTCGCGGCTACTTCCCGGCGAGCAATATTTGCCGGCTAATTCGCGGCTATTACGCGGCAATGAGGCATTTCGCGGCTATTTCTTGGAAAAAGATCTCAGAGAATGACGCTAAAAACTGAGCGAAAAAATTGGAATCAGAATCAGGGTATGCAATCCAAAGTATTTGCATATGTACTATACTTCGGACCGAATTGTATTATTCGAAAAATACTCGAATAATTTTTCTATTTTCGAACCAATCAAAATTCGAAAACTTTGAATTTAGAATAATTTTCGAAATTCGTAGTCTTTAGTATACGCATATTCAACTTTTTTGAAATTTTTAATATTCGAAATCACAATCACTATTTACTTAGAAGCTCTTTTTTACCAACCTTAGAAGGCACACTCTATCAGAGCAGTAACTCAATCTATCCACTCCACCCCAATTTGAGGTGAAAGCACGCTTAGATCGGCATGTGGATCGAATCCACACCGCGGGTGTGGCTAAGGAGCAGTTCGACTGGTAGACACGACGCAGGCGACGGTAAAACGCTGTGCGCGCTCATCGTCCGTGGGGCGCGTTAACCGAGTGCACTCAAAAACGCTGTTGTTGTTCCATTTTAGCAGTTCCCTTTTATCGTTTTTTGCATTTTGTTCATGTAGGTTGATGTGTCAGACGTAGGGTCGGCGTCGGAATCAACATCGTCATCTCCCATTCCGCTCCAAGAAG
This sequence comes from Aplectana chamaeleonis, assembly GCA_029168955.1. Classification (NCBI taxonomy): domain Eukaryota; kingdom Metazoa; phylum Nematoda; class Chromadorea; order Rhabditida; family Cosmocercidae; genus Aplectana; species Aplectana chamaeleonis. The sequence goes on along the minus strand of JAPDOI010000033.1, from coordinate 1,756,323 downwards.
CAAACAAAAAGAACTCTAAAAAAATTGTATAAAAAAAGCGAATTCCATTAAAACGATGGTATGAGAAGCATTTCGCCCAAAAAAGCACATTATAAACAAGAAAAAACATGAATAAAATGCAAAAAATGATGAAGGGGGCCGGCTACAATGGGACAACGACTCCTTTTTCGAAGGTCCTCGGTTAGCGCGCCCCAAGGACGATGAGCGCGCACAGGGTTTTTCCATCGCGTGTGCTAGCCGAACTGCTCCTTAGCCACACCCGCGGTGTGGATTCGATCCTTATGCAGCTTGGATCGCGTACAATACCAGGTTGTTCAATAAGTTTTCTTGTTCTATAAGAGAGGGAGTTGCTACTAACCCAATTTTTTTTGTTTTGTTGATACACTCCTCATATGAACGTATGTGAAGTTTCATTTTCAATCTTTCAATTCATTCTTTGTTTACTAGCCATTTAGTGTAGTCGTCTCACAGCCATGGAAAAAGTTGAATATCGTGCAGTGACAAAATTCTTATTTTTGGAAGGTGTAGCACCAAAAAAATTCACGGACAAATGTTAAAAGCGTATAAAGATTGTTCACCTACAATTACCCTCTATAAAACGTCGTAATTCACATCACTCAAGGCGCGCGCGACGCCTGGGTCTCCGTCTGTCCGCCGCTCTCTCACTGTCTCTACAGGCCATAAAACGGCCAATGTCTCACCGTCGACTGCGTACCACGCGCTGCGCGACCGCACGTGCGTCGGAAGCAGACGAGTTTTGGCCGCCGCGCGACGAGTTTCGGCCGCCGCGCGGCGGCCGAAACGTCGCGCGGCGGCCGAAACGTCGCGCGGCGGCCAAAACTCGTCGCGCGGCGGTTAAAACCCGTCTGCTACCGACGCGCGTGCGGTCACGCAGCGCGTGGTACGCAGTCGACGGTGAGACATTGGCCGTTTTATGGCCTGTAACCTCTGCTCCGCACCGGCACGTGTAGGAACCAAGTGAATTTCGCTATTTTATAGCCTGTAGAACAGTAGAAAGATGGGTTGCTGATTTCATACATGGTCGTACAAGCATTGAAGACGATCCACGTGAAAGACGTCCAAAAAGCACAGCAACACCAGAAAGCATAGCCAAAATACAGGATATGGTTTTGGAAGATCGTTGGTTGACCGGGAGAGGTTTAGTAGAGGCTCTACACTTCTCATTAGGCCTAGTGCATGCCTCGTCGCGGGTGCGACGGCGTCGCCGGGACACCAAGCGCTCGACGACGGGATGAGTCGCTGGCCCATCGCGTGCAAATGGGCTGGGCGCAAAATGACAGGTAAACTGACCAGCAGCGGTAAAGTGAGAGAATTGAAAGAATTCTGTATACTCAGAACAGTGGACAAGGATGAAGAGACCGACTGGACAGACTACCGAAGTGCTCTGACTACTCGATAATCCCGAATCGACTGCTCTTCTGGAAGGGAATCACAAAATGAGACTATTCGGGGCCTTCGACCACTCCGAGCATTTCGAAACGATACTGTGAGTGGGTATTGCGAAAGATGAATCAAACAAACACGGACAGGCACATTGACTACAAAAAGAAAACACGAGAGAAGTGAAAGTGAAGTGCAGAACCCGCATGCGGGACGGGTGACGGTCGAATGCGTCGCTGTGCCGCTGTGCAGTGCACGACGACACGACGCACATTCCAGTTGACGCTAAACAGCGCGCACATTGTGGAAAAGTGTGGATTGGCCGCGACAAGAGCACGACCCCGTCGCGCGTAGCAGCTCCCACTAGTTTCGCCGCGCGCGACGGCTGTCAGTGCTGGGCGCGATCGATTGCAGCGCTAGACGCGGTGGGTTGTACCAGTCCGTACACCGCGACCCCGTCGCCACGACGCAAGTATGCACTAGGCCTTAGCCAGTGTGAGCCATATTTTAAGTGAAATTTTGGGTTTTAGAAAGCTGTGTGCACAATGGGTGCCGCATTCGATAGCAATGGAACAAAATATATAGATTCGAATGCGACTTTCTCAGCAGCATTTGGAGCGTTTTAAAAATGAAAAAGTGGATTTTGTGCGTCGATTCATCACTATAGATAAGACCTGGGTCTATCACCATGATCCTGAATCAAAACAAGAGGCTAAAGGGTGGTGTGAACCTGGTTGTTCGGCTCCGAAACGAGTTCGCGTCCGGAAATCGGCCAGGAAGGTTATGACATCAGTTTTTTGGGATGCGAAAGGAATTTTGTTTGTGGATTACTTGCAAACTGGTAAAACAATAAATTCTGAATATTATTGCAACTTTTTGGACCAGTTGAAGGCAAAAATTCGTGAAAGAAGATCCGGTTTGCAAAAGAAAAAAATCCTTTCTCATCAGGCTTGAGCTACAATGAAGCCAGTGTTTTGGATTACTAGAAAATTAGCCGGATTTTGGCAACTAGCTCCTTTCCATATGAAAATGGATCGTAACTGGTAACGAGAAAGTAAAGCACCACAAACGCCCCCGTATAGCGGTAATAACGATCGAGAACTTTTCTCCGCCAGCGCCGCGTTTTATTATTTTCCTTAGGAGCGGCGTTTGACCCGGCAGCAAATGTATGAAAAGGGCGTTAGGCCAATGATATAGTTTTGCAACAAGAGGTCGCGTCGCTCTGCACAGCGATAGCGACCGCCTCCCGCCCTTCGAATCTGTCGCTGTCGCAGACGAGTCGAGTAGGGAGCTTCGGAGAACCGCTCTGCTTCCAAACGAATCATACGTATCGATCAAACGTGTTCAGACAGGTAATTGCAGGTAAACATGTTCTGTCACTTTGACAGGCATGTTTTAACGTTAGGAGCCGATCGGTTCCCCGAAGCTCTATACCGCTATTCCACAGCGACAGCGACAGTGGCAACGACAGGCATCAGCACATTTGCAGTATGACAGCCCTCCGCGACACGTCGCTGCGACGGACACGCGACAACTGTTCCTACGACGGCCAGTGCCATTGCTCCGATGCTGGTCCCGCATTTGTGCTAAATGCCATAACTGTCGCTCATGGCAGCGACAATGTATACCATTGACCTTAGGCGACGTTTATACTCCCGCCACCGAAAGGCGCGGCGTAACGCGATCCTATAATACCGATCGTGCCACGCCGAGCACGGCTGTGCGTGACTGAATTTTGTAATTTTGTAAGTTTTTAAATTCCTCGTAATCGTAATTCACAAGACCTGAGCAAAACCAAACCTTTCGAGCCGCGAAGATCACTCCAAGCTAATGTTTTTAGAGTAGTCAAGTTAGATTAGTGAGATCAATCGCTCCCATCCGTATTTTAAGTAACCGTTTCTCTGGAACGAGAGGGTTTTGTAAGCTAAAACCCTGGTACTGTCCATATCTGCCTGACAGCTACATAATAAATGCGAAAACGAGAGAAAAACGGTTTCCGTTGGCTGGCCTTTCAAGCCAGCCTATCCGACCGATGGAGCCCTTGTACGGTGACGCAATATTTCACACGATCCAAGCGTGTGAGAACCCCAATTTGGGCGTGCGGTGTATGGGTCAAGATGGTGCTTTGATAGAGTGTGCTTTAAAAGTTTGTTCAGAAAAAAAGGGCCTCTAATGAAATGATGACTGTGCATATCGATTATTCGAATTACGAAAATTCGAACATGCTCTTCAAAATATTCGAATATTATTCGAAAGCCTGTTTTTGAAATATTCGAATTTCGAATACTATTCGAAATTCTGTTTTTGAAATATTGGAATTTCGAATATTATTCGAAACCGCTTTTCACGAAGTATTCGAATTTCGAATTTTATTCGAAAACCAAAATTTTCGAACTTTGAATGATTCGAACAATCATTCGAATATTTTTCGAATAATAAAATTCGGTCCGAAGTATACTGCAAAAGCTTATTAAATGGCTTCCGCAGTTTTCCCTTCATATGGTCGTTGAAACGGGAAATTTTCTGCCAAAAACATTGCAGATTCGGAACAAGGAAAAAGGATGGAATGTCAATTTTCCAAATAAATGTCGAGGTTGAAGATCAATACGAATTATGAAATCAGATTCAGGTATGTACCGGAAATCGGTTGGTCGGACGCCTATTTGAAAAAAAAATTTTTTTTTTCTTTTTATTATTGGGATTGTCCCTATTTTTCAAAGAAAAATTCGATTGCTAAAACCGGAGAGTACCCATTAAATTCTTTTGCATTTACGCACGAAAACCGATTCTCGGAATTTTCACCATGTTTCAGACTAATTTTTTTTCTTTTTTTTTCTGAATTTCCCTGGCTAAAAAAGACAAAGAGAAATAGAATGATGCTAGAAGAGATAAAGTTTTCTCAATGCAACTCCTAACACCATTTTTCTCTTTTCTTATCTACTTTCATCTTATTCAATTAGAATAAAGTGAAAAAAAAACAATTAGTTGAAGACTTCGATTTTTTATAAGGCAAGCAAAACGAGGAATTTTTTCTAGAAAAACCGGCGTCTTTTGGACCATTGAATCAGGCTGACTCGGCGATTTTCAAGTTAAACATAAGAACTTTGAGAGTTTTAGCAGCGAAATAGCCCACCAGGCTCCGCAGCGGCTCCTGGAGGGCAATTTTCCGGCTAATTCTCGGCTTCTCACGGAACGGACGGAAGTAGCCGAGATATAACCATGAAGTCTACAGAAGTAAACAAAATTAACCAAGACGCAACCATCGCCGACTCTCCGAGCCTCCATCTTAGCCGCCAGCGGTTGGGCGGGGCCTCCAGAGGCTGAACGAGGTCCAAGTACCTGGAACCCGGGTAATTGAATCGACGGAGGTGCTGACTTTGAATCATGCCTCTGGAATGCTTCGTATATCTACCGGGAGAGCATTGTTTCTCGGCTATTTCGCGGCGAGGATTATTTGGCGGCTAATCGGCGGCTATTACGCGGCAATGAGGCATTTCGCGGCTATTTCTCGGCCAAAGCTTTCAGAGAATGACGCTAAAAACTAAGCGAGAAAAATTGGAATCTGAATTAGGGTATGCAATCCATAGTATTCACATATGTACTATGCTTCGGACCGAATTGTATTATTTGAAAAATACTCGAATGATTTTTCGAATTTCCAGTCATTCAAAATTCGAAAATTTTGGATTTGGAATATTATTCAAAATTCGAATACTTCTTAAAAGCGGTATCGAATAACGTTCGAAATTCGAAGACAGTATAAGCATATTCGTTTTTTTTTGAAATTCCAAATATTCGAAATCCCAATCACCATTTACTTAGAAGCTGTTTTTTACCAACCTTGGATGGCACACTCTATCAGAGCACTAACTTAAAGGCAGCATTCACGATAATCTTCAATTTTGAGATTAATGGGTAAATCGATTATTTGGCCCCCGGGTAAACCTGAAATGACGAAGAAATCGAGAAAAACGCATCAGAAGGGTACGAAATCCTTTACTCTCAACCCGCCTTTTTGCTCTCACTGGAACTGTTTGTGTTGGCAACGAAATCTTTTGTGGATCCGTGCTTTAAAATTCTTCACTTACTGTTGCTCAGTTCTTTGCTTCGGACCCTAACTAATACTGTTTTGCAAAAAAATGTTCTTCCATTTCCGATAACCCCATTTTTCACCGGCGACAACCACCGATAACATGATCGTACAACCGGACAACTAGTCCAGACCAGGAAATAATCTAACTGAAATAAGGCGTTTTTGTGCGATTCTCGCCGTTTCTTCGTAATTTTGGTAATCGTTGGTGACCAACGCATTGTTTCGAGTGGAAAACTCAGGAACGAAAATCGTCGTGAACACTGCCTTAATCTATCCACTCCACCCCGATTTAAGGTGAAAGTATGCTTGGATCGCGTGAAATACCAGGTTGTTCAATACGTTTTGTCGCTAGATCAGAGAGGGAGTGGTTACAAGCCCAATTTTTTTTTGTTTTATTGCTACATACACTCCTCATATGAACGTATGTGAAGTTTCATTTTCAATCTGTCAATTCATTCTTTGTTTACTAGCCATTTGGTGTAGTCGTCTCACAGCCATGGAAAAAGTTGAATATCGTGCAGTGATAAAATTCTCATTTTTGGAAGGTGTAGCACCAAAAAAATTCACGAACAAATGTTAAAAGCGTATAAAGATTGTTCACCTACAATTACCCTCTATAAAACGTCGTAATTCACATCACTCGAGGCGCGAGCGGCGCGCGCGACGCCTGGGCCTCCGTCTGCCCGCCGCTCTCTCACTGTCTCTAACCTCCGCTCCGCACCAGCACGTGTAGGAACCAAGTGAATTTCGCTGTTTTATAGCCTGTAGAACAGTAGAAAGATGGGTTGCTGATTTCATACGTGGTCGAACAAACCTTTAAAGATGCTCCCCTTGAAGGACGTCCAAAAAGCGCATCAAAACCAGAAATCATAGCCAAAATACAGGATTCGGTTATGGAAGATCGTCGATTGACGGAGAGAGATTTATTAGAGGCTCTACACATCTCATTAGGCCTAGTGCATGCTTCGTCGCGGGTGCAACGGTGTCGCCGCGACCCCGAGTGCTCGACGACGGGATTAGTCGTTGGCCCATCGCGTGCAAATGAGCTGGGAACAAAATGACGCAAATGGCGAGTTAACTGACCGGCAGCGGTAAAGTGAGAGAAATGAAAAAATTCTGTATACTCAGAACAGTCCACAAGGATGAAGAGACCAACTGGACAGACTACTGGAAGGGAATCACAAAATGAGACGATTCGGGGCCTTCGACTACTCAGCATTTCGAAACAGTACTGTGGATGGCTATTGCGAAAGATGAATCACACAAACACGTACAGGCACATTGACTAGAAAAAGAGAACCCGAGAGAGGTGAAAGTGAAGTGCAAACCCGCATGCGGGACGGGTGACGATCGACTGCGTCGCCGTGCCGCTGTGCAGTGCACGACGACACGACACACATTCCAGTTGACGCTAAACAGCGCTCACATGGTGAAAAAGTGTGAGTTGGCCGCGACAGGGGCACGACCATAGGTTCGTTGGGGGTGGAGACAGCGGTCCGAGAGGTGAAGGTTGTTTAGGATACCTGAGTGGGGAATGGTGAAGGTTCCCTAAAGACTTGCAACTTCAAAATTTGACGTTTTCTCAATCCTCTTTTTTTTGCATTCAGTATATTTTTCTTTTTAATCCATAATTTTGAAACATTTTTTTTCGTTAGATGACCTCCTTTAGAATATCACTGTTCTTAATGAAATGATCTGCCTAGGTCATGAAAAATTTCCTTTGAGCTGTCTTGGAGTCAAAAATTTTCGGAAATTTTTTTCCAAACGGTTTTTGAAAAACTACCCGTTCTTCGCTCATAAAATTGTTGCCCTTCAGGACGAATCTTTGAACGGAGCTGTTCCCAGAGTCTCCATGGAATCTTGCGTCTAATAATGTTTTCATGTTGAGAAAAATACGGTACGTTTCCAGTCTCTCAGCCGACTTCAGTTTATGAAGTAACGTTTCTTTCACCAAAAGCAATCAGTTTTTCGGACATAACCTTTTTACCCTTGAAGATAGCCCTTTTGTAGAGGTTGTTTTCGGAATCCCCATAAAATTCTGCATCGAATAGCGTTTTCAGTTCTGAAAAATACATTCCCCTTCTACCAGCCGATTTCAGTTTATGAAGTGCATTTTTTTCGCCTGAAATTATCGGTTTTTCGTCCATAACTTTTTAGTGGGTTAGACAGACCTCTGGTGAAGATTGTTTTCGGAATCTCGTTGAAATTCTGCGTCGACTAGTGTTTCAAGTTTGGAAAATTATTTTCTCGATCCTTCAGCCTAATTCATTTTACGAAACACAGGTTATTCGCCCATAACTCTTCAGCCGTTGAAGATAGGGTTCTAGTGAAGGTTAATTTCGAATTTTGAAATCCACGTACAATTCTGCGTCGAATGATATATTGGGTTCCTAACTTTACTTGCCCCATAAGTCAGCCAGGTCGGTGGAGCCGAGCCCGTTGTAGGCTCCAGGAGAACTCTGCGTCTCCTACTTACACCATAGAGGCGAGAGCACCCTATGGAGATAACTATGGAGCTCGGCTCCACCGACCTGGCTGGCCTTTCGAGCAAGCAAAGTTAGCCGGCGTTCAGAGTTTTCACGGCGCGACGCGATGGCACATGTCAGCGCGACGCGAAAATCGCGTCGCGCGGAAATCAAGGTGTGAACGGCGCGCAAACGCTAGGCGACTACGCGCAATTGTGTAATTTCCGCAACTTTCCGTACCCAGGCAAAACTGATCAATATTCGGCCTCATTCTGTTTATTTGAGTGTGATGTACCTTTTTTTATCTTTTATCTGTATTATTATTTCACATTTTTGTTTTCGTTGCGACAACTTGCTCCTTTAATGACGAAACAATCAAAAAGACATCGGGAGCAAATGATGTTTAGAATTTCTTTTGGAGTTGATAGCACAGAATAGGGATGTTTCGGTGAAATGAGACCGAATTATGCTTGTGTCGCTTGTAAACCGTGAGGAAAAAATTTATAGCTCGTCAACTCTTTGAAACCATCACCCTCATCACTTTGTCCTTAAATATGCCGACAAAATTGTTCGCAGTATCATCTGAGAACAATACAATAACCCACAACAATTTCAATCAACCTAGTCTTTGAAAAGACCCGCCCACGCGGCCCGCGCGCGTGTAGAACGGCCGGGGCGGAGGCACATTTCGGACGAGACTTTCCACGACTGCAGACAGCTGACTGGAATTCTATTCAGTATGCGCCGAGGAATCATGCTATTGAATGGACATACTATCTGGGCTCAAGTGCCTTCGAGACGCCGCTCGACACGTACATACGCCAACCGCATGGGCAGACATTCTTATCCAGACAGACTTTATACTCAAACATTTTTGAATGAAAAAATCACTACTCCGTACTGTGCTTATCTGGACCGAATTCCGGTCCGCAACTGCGTCTCGACGCGCTTTGCGGCCGCACGCTCCCGAGTCGGAAGAGCTTCCAGCGCCGCAGCCGCCGATCTGTCGACTCTAGGTGGGTTTTGGGAACTGGAAACTACGGAAAATAGGAGAACATTGTATAAAAAAACCATATCGAGTCGGCTTTAGCGCTGGAAACTCGAGTGTCTAGAGCGTGTGCGGCCGCAAAGCGTGTCGAGACGCAATTGCGGACCGGAATTTGGCACAGAGAAGCACATTATATGCATAATTCGCACCAAATTCCAATACTTTTCTAGACTTCATTGCCGTTGTTGACCTGTAGCGGCATGCATGAACGCTTATGAGGAGGTCATGAAGCCGCCCCGCGTTCTACGAGCAAAGCGTCGAGCCAAAAATGACCCGAAAAACATGCCGTCCCCTTTGCGTAAGGACGCAACCTCACCACGCACGGTGAACTCCCCGCCAAACTGTTTTTGTTTTAGATTTTAATCGTGCTTAACCTCGGTCTTTTTTGATCTCTTCTTCATAGTTGATTATTTTTTGAATAATTTTCCCGTTTGACTTTATTGTTTCATAGAAATGAAGCCATTCTAGATGAGGACCAAATAAAAAAAACAGCTTTTAGGCGTGGGGTCCACTGTGCGCAGTGGGTTTGCGTCCCCCAAGTTAAGCGGACGGCATGTTTTTTGGGTCACCTCTGGCTCGACGCTTCGCATGGAGGATGCGGAGCGGCTCTCTGACCTTCTTCACAGCGTTCATGCATGCCGCCCCTGGAAAAGCGACGGCTCCCCTCAACCAGAGTCACTCAAAAGTCACGGTTTTTTAGAAAAAAATTCCGGTTTCACCTACTGTATAAGAGACCAACACTTGTATCTTTCAGGTTGTCCGATAAGTTCTTGCCGTTTTTTTTTAAATTTTTCATAACTTTATTTTTAAACATAAAATAACAACAATTTAATCAATAATGTATTCTCCGTTGTTTGTTATGACTTGCTCCTGTGTGACTTATGACTTGTTATGTTATGACTTGCTCCTGTTATGTTATGACTGTTATGACTCGAAATTGCCACTTTTGAACTTCGCAAACCAATATCGAGCAGTTCTTTCAGCTATGGCACCCTCTCCGTATACGGCACAAATCTCTCTAGCAGCTTCCGTGGCTTTGGCACCTCGGTTAAACGCAAAAAGTAGATGGTGTCGAAAATGCTCGTTTTTGTCGACTTGACACTCCATTTAAATGCTCTAAAAATTAACAAAAACTAATCGAAACAAAAAAACCAAATAGACTTTCTTGTACAGCGAAAAATTCTCTTTCGAATAACACAAAACATTGTACCAAAAAATTTCATTTCGATCGCTAATTTTTTAATTAAAAAAAACGGCAAGAACTTATCGGACAACCTAATAATAAGTTTTTCCTCAGATTACTTCTACAAGAACTGTAAAAAGAGTAGATGAAAAAAACTGCATGAAAGAATGCCAAAGGCAAAAAAAAACGTTCGAAAGGCATAGTATAATACAGAATAAAAATTCTTGAAAAGGGGTTACGTGCGAGACTGCAAGAGAATTTTGTACTATCGTCCTCGGGGCCTAACTCCGGACCGCAATTGCGGACTACGGCTGTTTCATCATCATGCCGCACATGATAATCGTGTTGGGAGAAGGGTGAATAGTGCCGGGACCAAGTGGTCCCAGCACGATTATCACTTGTCGCATGATGCAATAGCCGTAGTCCGCAAATGCGGACCGGAATTTGGCCCAGAGAACAATAGTAGGTACTTTTCTGTTTTGGCAAGCGGGTTTTTTAATGAAATAAGGACCACCCAAGTGATGCTAAACCAGTTTTTCTGAATAAATTCAAATGATACTTTCTACCAATTTGCGAAGCGAGTGAATTTCTTTTATAATAGATTAACATTCTGCAGTCCTGAAATGAGTAGTTTTTTAGGAAGATTTTCAACAGTTTTAGTGAACTATTTTTTAGTAGCCTGTTCTCAGATTTCACTATTTTTTGATTTTTATAAATTTGTGTTTTTATCTTTTGTTGTGAATGTGCTCATTTTTTGTATTAGTGGTCCCATAGGAAGTTATGGGTGGCAGCCATTCGCGCTTTTTCGACCTTCGTTAGACACACGAGGTCTAAGCAACTAGCATTTTTCTTGTTGATGGTGCCTTTCAATTCGTTGGTATGTTTAATACGTTATAACCAGGGTTGGTTCAACGTGTTGCTTGATCCTGTGGCCGGCTCCGAGCCGAACTGTTATGTGGGTCACGCTACAGTTGTAGTCATCCCAAGCTGGATCATTGAGCAGCTGCTAATCCGTTTGAGGTCGTTTGCAATAGTCCTCTGGCTCCCAAACTCGTTGTGATCGCCTCCAAGCCGAACTGTTAAAGTCTGTCCGAATGATACTGTCCACCCAATCCGTCGGCGTGCGTGTCAAGCGGCGTCACGAAGACATTGTCCGGGCGAGACCTAAATACGATTAACTGGCATATTATTCACTACTCGCCTAATACTATTCTCCTAGTCGATTAACAGGTCCGAAAATGCCTTCTCGATGGTCTCGACGTGCCCTCCGCCCGCGCGGGGGGACAATCTTATTCGGACAGACTTTATGTGGCTTCCACTCCAATTGTGGTTTTTGTCGAGTAGCTGATAATCCAGATTTGTTCGGCTGCAAGCCGAACAGTTTTCTGACCCCCATGCCTGTTGCGGTCAGCTCCGAGCCGAACTGTTATGTTGCTCCCACCTCAGTTATGGTTCTCTCCGATCCGAATTGCTGAGGAGCTGCTCACCCAGTCGCGGTCGATTGTGAGCCAAACTGCCCTCTGACCCCAGACACGTTGTGGCCGGCTCCGAGCCCAACTGTTATGTGGCTCCTACCGCATCTGTAGTCGGCTCGGAGCCGCTAAATATCTTAATATCTCTTATTCCTTCTGCAGCCCTATCTTTGTTTAGGTACCATTATAAACACTATTCAACTAGCCTTCCTTCGCATAAATCTACTTGTGTGTAGTAATATGGCGAGCACGATGAATATGTTTTTTTTCACTCTAGAACCCTTCATTGAACTTTAAAAGTTATTGGAATATGTTCAAAATTTTATTCTTTTCTGAGAGTTCAAAAAGCTTCAGTGTCGGATAGTTATTCCATCACAGCAAGAATTTTCCCGTTCGGGGCAATTTTCCAGCCGGGGGTCGGCTCATGATGAAAAACACCCAAACTCAATTACATATAGCAGGGGCTATGTGAAGATGAGATTTGCGACCACTGGTCACACCAGTTGATTTCGTTTTTCTATAGCCCAGTGGCTTCGCTAAATTCAAGGTTACGACCATGATTCGCTTGTTGTTTAGCCGTGTTCGGTGGGTTGATACTTCCCCAACAAATTTTTACCAACTTCTACGTTAATGTATTGCGGTTATCTCAGATTAGCCTCGTCCCCAGTGCCCTAACATATTTAAGTATTATAGAACTGGGAAGCGGTCAACCAACAAATCCGGCCGGACATTCCCTCGGGGGGGGGGGCGTTTTGAGATGGGCATTTTTTTTTCACGCCGCATGGAAGCCTTGTTGGAAAATATATGATTTCCGCTTCTGAGCCGTGGCGTAGCCCTACTTTCTATTTGTTCTGAGGTACGATTTTCGAAAGTCAACAACATTTATACTATGTACCTATCTAGGACTTACTTGGATCAGGATCAATATTTATGCCTCACTTTGTCCATGTTACAACGAACAAGCTAGGCAACTAGTGAAAAGAAACTCGTTCGATATACGGGAAAAAAACTGACTGAGAGTGGCGGCGAAAAAAAAAACGCCATCCGTTTTTTCTTCTAATATGGCTTATATACCCAATAAAGGCCGCCTAACGGAACAGTCCACTATCGCTTCTTCAAATATTTACATATCTCTCTGTCATCCTAAATTTTCAAATTTCTGCTGTCCGTACTGTTCGTCTAATGGAACCGCTTTTGGATATTCGATCGTATAATTTGGTGCTGCCAGTTACCCTTGAAGACAAAGTATATACTGCATACGAGTTTGGTTTTCGGTTTCTAGGGCAACCTAGGACCAGCGCATTCGTTTGTCGAGAGTGAATCACGAAATCCGATTTTTGGCTGCATTTTTTGACTATCCGTACAATATTAGACAACTCGTACATATATTGTCATTTTATGCTTGGTCAAGGCTCGTTTTGGACTTTGTTGTCTACAATTTACATAACTCGCAGTGCTTTTCAAAAAGAAACTTTTTCTTTGCGTCATCGCCTTTCTTCATAGTCGGCCTGGCAGAAAAACATATAGATCGATTCTGAGCGGCGAACGGCAACAGTTCCGATATTTACAGGCACACATAAAGTGTGTTCCCACAAGGGAAGTAGTGTAGAACGATCCGGCCATTTGCTAAGAAATGTATTCTAAATGCATTTTAGTCATAAGAGTGCTCTCAAATCTGAGTTTTTAGCTGTTTAAGAGAGCTTCGAGCGAGGGTATGTAGGTAGGGAGTTTCTCGGTTGGGTTAGGACGCAAAGGGAGAGTTCACGATAAGAACGGTCCTCGAGTATTCACCGGAGATCGAATTTACCGGGGTCCACTGCAACAATAATGGCGGAGCAACGGCCAAAAACGAGCCTTAGTTGGCCCTATAGTGTCTCCAAACTTGTACTGGCTATACTCGTCCCTCCTACTCGTTCAACAGCCAACAAGAAAGTGGGCTGGGCGGGCATAGCACATACAAGTTATAGGGCTGTTCAGGGCTATCTATAGCTTGTTTTTAGCCGTTCTTTCGCTATTATTGTTGCAATGGACCCCGGTACACCCGATTCCCAGTGAAATCTCAACGACCGTTATGATCGTAAACACTGCTTTTAACTAGGGGATTAGGCAAGTTTTTGGGTGTGCAGAAGAAAAATGTTTCAGATTTTAATCAAATTTTTTTTTCGGGGCGTTTTTTTGTGGTGTCAGACACGAAACTGATGCCCATTTCTCAGTTTTCGAGAAAAAACCTCGACAGTACTGGTTCAAGGCCTACCACCAAGTTATTTTGAGAGCTGAGCACGATTCTGAGGTCCGGTTATCAATCTCCGATTACGATAGGTTAAGGCACCGTAATTTTGTCAGCGTTTCAGATCCAGCGGAAAATGACTAGTGTGCTTATCTGGGTCAAATTCCGGTCCGCAATCGCGTCTCGAAACGCTTTGCGGCCGCGCGCTTTCGAGTCGGAAGAGTTTCCAGCGTCGCAGCTGCCGATCTGCTGACTCCAGATGGGTTTTAGAAACTGAAAACCAAACAAAATTGAAGAAAACTGTATAAAAAAGTCATATCGAGTCGGCCTTGGAGCTGGAAACTCGATTGACTCGAGCGCGTGCGGCCGCAAAGCGTGTCGAGACGCGATTGCGGACCGGAATTTGACCCAGATAAGCACAGTATGTGGTGGCTATTTGGGGCGCAGTACAACAAGAATTCGGAGTCCATTTATCGACTTTCCAAATACTTATTTATTTAGGTCACCCACTTTAAATGGCACTATAAACAACATCAACATTATGCCTACCGTAACCTACAGTAAACCTCAGAATATCAACAAGCAGATACCAGATTCGTGTTCAAAATCCCTCTCAGGCGAACTGGGGCGTCGGCAGCAGGTTGATAAGTTGTCATCTCATAAACCGCTCTCTGCTGACAAGTCACATCGCACGTATTGTCAGCTTGGGACCTGCCCGTTGCCCAGCAACGTCCGCCTGTTGTCGGGCCGTTGACATCTCGAAGTGTCGCATTTAGCAGGCTATTTAGCAGCAGTTCACATTCTGCTGTTTCTTCTAACTAAGGAACTTTACAATGACACGCGTTGTGGTCGACACACCGACACGCGTCGTGACTGGGTCACCTAGCCTCCACTGGGGCCGCCACCGGATAGGCAGGGCCCCCAGATGCTGGGCGGGTCAATGTACAGCAAACCTGGGTAATTGAACCGGCTGCACTCTTGTCATTTGAAGGATGTCGTAAAACCGCGTCGTAAACTTCCCTTTTATTTAGAGCGCGAAATCGCTAGCTGTGCAACAGCTCGACATCGACCAGATCATTACTCGCGGCAAGGGACCCGCCGAATATCGGTGAGTTGGCCAGCGGTGACTCATGGTGGGCGGATCAAACTGTTGTCGACGCCCCAGTTTGTCTGAGCTTATAGTCCCCACACAAAAAAGTTGAGTCAAATCCGAAATTGTTTTACTGAACACCCTATGATTCCTGCTTCCTTATCAGATTTAGTCTTGTGAATAGACAAGACGCGATCATTGCGGCTAGCTGTGCGGCATTAGCGGCCTCACCGGCTGAATTAATTCCGATCAGGGATGTGCGGGAAAAATATTTTTGGAAACAAAAAACAGAAAACAGAAAATCTAGTTTGACAGAAAACAGAAAAAAAATCTCAAAAAATGGGCAGAAAACAGAGAAATTTTGAAAAATCAATTAAGTGTTCAGCTAGCACTTTACGAAGATTTTCACAACTTTGAACTTTTTTAATGATTTTTTGAGGTGACCTATTCTTTTTTCGTTAAAATTTTAAAACTTTACGGTCACAGCAAGAAGTGTAAACGCCTAAGAAAGGCCTATTTCGAGGGCGAAGAAATGAAAAATGTCTTTCTAACCTTCCTTTCCCCAGGCACTGAAGTCTCGATTACTCTATCAGAAGCTCAATATGTCTGTGCAAGGGGTACGTAGATGTAGTCTTTGCGAACTTCCCTTCCCTAGTGTACATATTTTGACACTGATTGTGGGATAACTACTGGTTTGAGCACTGTATGTACTACTCCTTAGGGCCGAAAAACACGCGCGTACCGCGCGGCTGTGCCGTTAGAGTAGTACAAATGACCTGGCGCGTCATCCGCTCCATCGTTGAGAGCCTCTCGTACCTCTGTGGCAAATTTATCATCTGCCTCATAGCCTCACCTCCGATTTCTTGGCGCTTCAGCTTAACAGAATTCTGTACCAGCCTGCGGTGCAATGTGTTAAAACACGTGTTTAGAGTTTGCGCTCATGACACAGTTGGGGCTAACATTACCGCGCTCCACCGAAGCGGGTGCGCTGGAGAATTCTTAGTCTCTGCCAAAGTGTAGAAATTATTTAGACTAAAGCGAGGCGCCAGTGCGGGTATGAATAGTGGGCGTTAAATAGTATTAGTGGCTCATTATTGTTAGTTTACTGTAACTTTGCAGTTTTCCCTTCATTTTACTGCATCGCGTACCTAAGGGATCTGTCAACGGTAAACCTCTGGGCAAGGATATCCACTAAAAGATGAAGACAAGGACTCGGCTTCGTGAATCTCTTTTGGGGTGCGCAGCGCATTCGACGTCATATTCTTAGAAGCTTGAATTGCTTTCGCGCCTACTTAGTGGCTTGTAGGGGGCCAGTCGACTTCCCTGTGTGCGCCTTCATCTCCCTAAGTGAATCTGTTACCAACTAAAGGGTCCCGGAGGGATAGCTGGGTTGACTCACCTTAGCGAGGACCAAACCCGACCGTTTACAGCGAACAGCAGCGCTTCCTCCCACCAGGCCACATGCGCGCTAATGGATAACCACAACAGCGAGATAAAAGTGTCTAGCATGTGCGAACTGCAGAGAGCCTAGGTGAAGTGTACCTTCAACTTATTGGCTTAGCTTCGATGAATTCGGCCAGTTTTTTCCAGGGCAATCCTGTTAAAAATCGCAATTCACGTTTTTCTCTGTTTACTGTCCAATTTTCGCCTATTTTTACAGAAAACAGACAGGAGAAAAAATGGCCAAAAATGGGCATAAAACAGAAAACATAAAATTCCGCACACCCCTGGTTCCGATCGCGCGCGACGATCTACCATAGCAGCCTCGTCCTTCCACTAGACTGTAGCGAAATAGAATTTGCAGTGAGCGTGCCAGGTTTGACCAAATAGGTACTCAGGCAAACCATCGCTCCGAGCGGTACCGGAGAGCTACTCGAGCGGCGCTGCCTCTCCGCTCCGAGCGAAAATTAGCCATCTACTCGAGCCACAGCAGCCGCTCTCCGGGCCACAGCAGTATCGCTCGGAGCGGTCTTCGGTCCCAACTGGCACTGCGGTCTCTGTTCGGGCGATTTTCAAAAATTTCCTAATTGCTATTTTTTCTTTATTTCCGCCTCTTCTGGAGAGGATTAAGCCTGTTAAGAGGATAAGGTACCTGCTACAGCCTGTGGGTCAGGAGGTTAATCCTGCCACAGGCCGCAACAAGGATACCATCCCAGCATGGTCCGCAATGAGGAAGCCTTCCCCACCGCGAGCCATGAGGATCCCCTCGGCCGCCAAAAATTGTAATCCTGAGAGTGATCCGAGGTCACCTCTCAAGAGTGGCCTCGAAAGGCCAACTACCCGTCTACACGAGGCGAGCCGCCTTTTATACCCGCAGGATTGGTTAATCTTTGAGTGATAACGTGGCTCGCACATTATCACTCAAGGAACAACCAATCCCGCGTCTCTCTATCTCTGGAGATGGCACCGCTGTGGCCCCGAGAGCGACCGGAGAGCGACCGAGGGGCGAACTGGCACCGGACAGGGACCGCGGTGCCAGTTGGCCCCTCGGCCGCTGTCCGGGCGATGACGTCATAATTGGGAGGAGCCGGTCCCGCTCGGAGCGATGGTTTGCTTGAGTAAGCATCCACATTCTTCAAGCGATGAGGTTTGCCATGCGAGGTTCCCTAGTTAGCACGGTACCTTCGGCAGGCAGCCACACATGATAAACTAAAGTCGGTCCAAAAAAGTCCGTATTGTAGGCTTTTAGTGTAGTGGTGGTTGGTCGGGGCTCATAGACGTTTTACTTAAAGTTCGGATCCCCTTCGTGACAAAATTTTTGCCTTTTGTGGAGTAAGCATATTTAACTTTGCAATCACATCCAAAACATTCCTGCGTCGGCGTGCGTGTCGAACGGCTATCGCAAAGGCACTTTTCAAACTTGGAAATCGATTAGCAGGAGCAATCGCAGAATAGTGAATAATATCTCAATCAGCTAGTTGCAGCCATGAGAGAGCTCATCCGAAATAACACCTTCACGACAGACGCTCCACACGCGCGCCGACCGCGCGGGCGGGCAGTCCCAATCGGACAGACTTTACGTTTTGCGCGTCTGAGAAACTCTAAGCCTGCAGAATGTTTTCCAGTGTACTTGGTGTCCTAAGAAATTCCGTGACTGACATCCAGGTAACAAATGAAAAGAACAGGTATCCAGTTCCTTTGTCAGAACTTTGTGAAGCTTTTAACGACTCAGGTGCTGTTTTTGAAAGAATAGTAATTAATAAATTGTTCGTCATTCCCAAACTAGCTCGTGTGTGTACGCTTTCAAGATAAAACCCCATTGGAACGCTTTGAAAACATCCATCTGTGTGCCGTGACGAAGACATTCCGTCAATGAAAATCAGCAAAAGATCTATGAATTCCATTTTATCACCTTGTAATCCTGCCCCTGTAGTTGTTTTTCCAGGCGAAATTCCCGAAACCCGCACTTTGTCCTTCCTTGTCAGTCAAGAGACGCTGCAAATCTAGTCCTTTTACACTAACCCCATAAAAAAACTAGCCCAAAAAACCACTCAGCGCAACGGTTTTAACCTTGAGAGGTTATTTTTTCTACCGCAATGAACTTTTTTCCGAACTCTCTAGAGACCGGAAGATGGAAAAGTGTAACTTCTACGTGTAGAACAGGAAACAGGCATGCGTGCTACACTTTTCGTTTTTCCACCTGGAATATTTAAAGGATTAATAGTCGCACGCCGAGACATGGATTCAGTCTAATCTCGCGCGCGACCACTAATCTCCCTGTGTGTTTTGGTCTTTACGATCGGGTCTATACTTCGTCGAGATTTCGCGTTTTTCAGATTACCGTAATCGTTCTGGTGGTTTTAAAGAAAGTTGATTTCACTTTTAAATTGTGAAATTTATTCTTCTACCTTACGTTTGGATGAAAAACCATTAACATAGTACGTTCAATGCAAAAAAATTCTAATTTTCTTACATACTTCTCTCTTTTTCTATGTCCCATAACATTCAGCTCTGCTTTATTTTATTCGGCCATCTCTGAATAACAGTTATTTAAACACAAAAATTTCATTGGGAACAAATTTGGAAAGATGACAGCGTGACGGCGTATTCTCAGAAAAATGAAAACAAGTTACTTGTAACATAAAAGGCCGAAAACAAGTTACTTGTAACATATCTGAGCCGATGTAAGTTACTTGCGACTTATCTCAGGTCATTTAAGTTACATGTAACATATCGGAGGAATACTGAGTGCGATCCCATATGTTACATGTATCTTAAATGGCCCGAGATAAGTCGCAAGTAACTTACTTCGGCTCAGCTATGTTACAAGTAGCTTGTTTTTGCATTCTGAGAGGATACTGCGTGCAGTGCACCTCCGATCTGTTACATGTAATTTAAATGGCACAATATGAGTCGCAAGTAACTTAAATCGGCCGAAAAGATACTTCCAAGGGGGATGTACAACGCACTCGCGGGGTCAGGCTTACGTCTGGCGTTGCTGTTGGTTCAATTACCCAAGTTTGAGGTACTTGACCCTAAACCAGCAGGTAAGCCCCGCACAACAGTTTTTTGCTTAGTGTGTGGTCTAAGACGCGCGCTCTGCGTCGCGTGTCGTCTGCATCACGTGATGGCCACCTATAGTGAAAATACAAATGTAAGCCACATGTAACATAAGAGTAACTTACATGCAATATAAATTTAACTTACATGTATTATAAATGTGTGTTACATGTAATATAAATGTAAGTTACTTGAGACAATCGAGTAAGTTACATTTATATTACAAGTAACTTGTTTTGATTTTTCTGAGTTGGCGACGCAGTGGTAGGTCCTTTGAACTAGCGCCGCGCAGGGTCAAGCAGACCGTCACCTTCGCTTTTCTTGGTGAGTGGAACAAAAAAAAAATGTCCAAAAACTCCTGTGCCTTTAGATGTAGTGTTTCGCTCGGTAATTTTGGGTATGATGATTTCAAAGAAATTTTGTTTTTTCTGTAAATTTGTAATTTTTCTCTTGCTATCAGAATACACTATACTGTGCTTCCCTGGGCCGAATCCCGGTCCGCCATTGCGTCTCGACACGCTTTGCGGCCGCACGCGCTCGAGTCAGTCGGGTCTCCAGCGCGTTTCCAACGTCAATGTGGCTTTTTTACACAATTTTCTCCAATTTTTCTTAGTTTCCAGTTTCCAAAACCCACCTAGAGTCAGCAGATCGGCGGCTGCGGCGCTGGAAGCTCTCCCGACTTGGGAGCGTGCGGCCGCAAAGCGTGTCGAGATGCAATTGCGGACCGGAATTGGGCCCAGATAAGCACAGTACCTTCTGCAAGTGGCACAAACCTGCTGACCAGCCTTGATTAGTGTTTCTTCATTTTTGGCCCAAAATGTTTACGCCCCCCTCTGCGAATTCTCAATTTTTCAAAAAAAATGAATGGCACATAATCCGCTTGATCCTGGCGGTTGTTGTAACGAATAACCCAGGCGTTAGTCGCCCCGAGCCGCACCGAACAAGAATTGGAGCCGTCTGGCAGTTTGGCTTCGGGCCACTGCTGCTGCGAACTGTTGGAGCCTGGACAGCAACAGAAGCGCACAGTCAGACTGAGAGAACGAGCCGAACTTTCAGGCGGCTCGGGGCCGAGAATCACCTGAGAAGGGAAATCATTTCAGCGTAGTCCAAGGTCTGCAATGGTGAGTACATAGCAAGATTGTCCATGCTATGACTAGTAAAAAAATTTGAGTGACTTTGGCCTATACCTAGATCTCAAAGAGTTGCAAGCTTGATATGATAGGTTACATAAGTAAAATGACGGTCTTTCTAATGTTACCCGACACAGAAGTCCCAAACACCTAAAATGGACCTCATATTCGTGTTCGGCGCCCCAAAATACCCTGCACCTCCCGACGATGTACTAATGGGTTACAAGGAGGAGGTTCAAATGAGAAGTGAAGCAGCGCCAAACCCTCGGTGGCGAGCGGGACCCTGCCCTTCTCTATTCAAAGTTGGAGCGCATTGCGTAGATGGTGTAGTGGTGGTTGGTCGAGGCTCGTAGGCGTGATATTACGGTTCGACTCCCCATCTCAACAAAATTTTTGCATTTTGTGGAGTGTTCATATTTTGCTTTGAAATCACATCCTAAATGTTATTCAAACATTCTGCTGCTCAGTATAACCTTGTTGTTAGAGACATAGATCAAATTATGAGGTGGAAAACAGTGTACCCAACATGGCATTCTCTTGCATTTTAGCATATTTCGCTTGAAAATTACAACGCGTTACGTGATTGTCGTCATTCTGCGCATCAGCATATCGATCAGCAGCGCGCAACTATCGATTGAAAGTCAATGCGTTCAACCCGGGGCAGCCGCTGTCTAGCGAAGTATGGCCCTCGCCCGTAATCGCGCGAATCGTCTCATTCTTCTGGAATTCTGGATTCCAGACGTTCCGATAAGCTTAGAGGGGTTCTTTGGGGCGCTCAACTCGATTACGTGGGCCAATTAAATTTTTTGAGAGATTTCAGCGTTTGCAAAAGGTAAAATCTGTTCAAATGAGACTGTCCGCCAGCGCGGTTAGCATGCGTGCCGTGCGGCTGTCGCGTAGTAGGTAATTGTCGGACAAGCCTTCCCACGGCTGCAGACAGCTGACTGAGATAATAGTCAGTAACAGTTTCTTCTAACGTTCCTGTTTATCGATTCACAAGCCCGGGAAATCCCTTCGCCACCGCCTGTCAACACGCACGCCGACCGCGTGAGCGGACAGCCTCATTCGGGCAGACTTTATAAGAGTACTATGCTTATCTGGGCCAAATTCCGGTCCGCAATTGCGTCTCGACACGCTTTGCGGCCGCACGCGCTGGAGTCAGTCAAGTTTCCGGCGCCAAAGTCGACTCGACATGGCTTTTTTATACAGTTTTCTCCAATTTTGTTTACTTTCCAGTTTCTAAAACCCACCTAGAGTCAACAGATCGGCGGCTGCGGCGCTGGAAACTCTTCTGACTCGAATGCGTGCGGCCGCAAAGCGTGTCGAGACGTAATCGCGGACCGGAATTTGGCTCAGAGAAGCACAGTACCTAACCCAACTTAATTCAAAAAAATAATTAAATAAATAAATACAATTTAAAAAAAAATTAAAATAAAATAAAATAAAGTTATTGAATTAGAGTTCTACGCTTTTAAATTATTAAACGCATCAATACTGAGTCAATTTGACGCTTAGACCCTTAAAAGACTCAACTCGAGCCTAAATTTTGAGTTCAGCGCCCAAAAAACCCCGGTAGGCGATTTTTTGACGGAAAGTTTTCTGAGACGGAAAAGCTTTTGAGGTGCTCAACTTGAATATGAGTTCCGTTTTCGGTGTTTCGAACTTTTACGGTAAGCTAAGTTAGGAAGAACGTTATTTTACTACTGCAAACTATCGTTTCGATCTTACACCTTTTTTATATATAGGTCTAAGCAGGAGTCACTCGCAATTTTTAATTGGCCCGGATAGCAACAGCAGGTGCTCAGACAGCAACAGGAGCGGACCCGCAGATTGTGAGAACGAGCTGAGAATCGCCTGAGTATGTTCTTTATTCAGCCAACCTCGGCCTTGTAAGCCTCCTGAAAAAACCGACAATGTGAACGCAGCGGATTGTGGCCGCACGCGTCGCATTTGATTGCACAACTCGTTCGCTGCTCCTCCTTTTTCGTGTACTGGGTCTAGAAAGTTTCAGAGAGAGGACTCACGGAAAATTCTCATTACAAAACATTTTTCTTACAATCTTTGTCTTGAAAATGAAGATCTGTTCAACTAGCCCACCCATATAAAGGTCGACAGCAGCCTTGGAAGACTGAAGACCGCGGATAGATTAGGTTCAGAGTTGACGTCCCAAATTCGGCCACCAATTAGATACGCTTGAGTGGAGTACGATCTGTAAATGTTTCATCTAGAACATACCCAAGTTCAACCCTACGCTGGGTAGGTCAACTTTCTCCTTTCCCGAAGATCTCTCTATTCTACTTTCTCTGCCAACCATCAGACAATAGTCAGTAATTGTATACCGAAGAACCGTCATAAAACTTCCTCTTCCTCTATTCTTCCTTCCTTAGCGTTGTTTATGCCACCGTCTGGTGGAGGCTAATTGTCCCCGGCAGCTAGAGCCAGTATTTTACCACTCTCGCCCTTATCTACCTGTAAATCCTTTAAATGCTGATGTCAGTCACTGTCTGTCTCACTTTCGCCACCCTCACGATTCTTTACGTTCGCTTGAACCATCATCGTTTGAAAAACCGTGCCATGATGTTTTCCCAAGGCGGAAATGGGCTCTTAGCTATCACTATAGCCGATTTACAAACGCTGACGTCAGAAGGAAAAACTACACCGGATGATGTGTCAAAATTTCTGGCCCAAATACGCTATTGTATTGTAGTATAAAAGCGAAGGTGATGATTCGCCGCTTACGGCGATTCCGTCTCATACCACACATTTCGCCTCCCCCCCCCACGACGTTTCACTACGTCCGCGTCTTGCTCGCACGGAACTCCTGTTCTGATTCATCTTTTGAAAGTATCATTTCCACTTTTGGACGGACATTTGTGCACTATACAATTGAATATGTTTTTTTTGTCGTACCTTTATTTATATGCTCGTTTAAAGACAAATCGTCCTCGAATGGATTACGTAAAGTTCCCGTGTCTAATCTAGTCCTGTGAATGGACGGAATGTCGCCGCGCGCTGTCGAAACCCTGTAGGCCGGTAATGTCGCCAACGCCGCTCGGCTAGCTGGAATGAATGCGCCCGGTCCATTCACTAGACTAAATCTGATAAGGAGACCATACATTGGTCACCATGGCACGCAAAACCACGGAACAAAACTGACTACGGCTTGTTTCACATACACCACGATGTATTAGGAGGGACGGGAGACTTTGAGTACACCTGCTGGCGGCTGTCAGCAAGCCGGCTGTCAGTAGTACTGCAGGATACTGTAGTTTGTATTATTGACACCCGAGATGGTATCGTATCCCCTCTCCTTCCATGCCAGTGACCAAAACGGGGTCACGTGGCTGTGCTATCCGCATTATCGACCAAATTTGAATCGTGACGCCCTCTCTTCTTGGCTCACTGCCAATTCTACCAATACGGGCTAGAATTTCATAGGAGGTATGAAGCTGGGGTAGTTTTTCAAGCTTAATCTATCTGTAACGGTTTTAAAACTCAAGCGAGGTTTTGTTTCAACGCACTTTAATTTTAATCAGGTGTTCTAGGGCTCTACCTGGGTGAAAGTTAAATTGCAGAAGTTTAAGTATTTATTGCATGGAATTTATAACATTCTTACATGCAAATTATTACATTATTACATGCAGATTATTTCATTATGACATGCGAATTATTACATTATTACATTTCAAAAAATCCATTTCATGAATTATCAGTTTTATCAGTTTCTAGTTATTAAAATTAATTTCAAGAAATTTCATGAATTCACGAAAAAAATGGATAAATTGGTAAAAGAATGATTTATCAACGGTTCCGTCGAAAATTCGGGGAGTAGAGGTTTCGTAGAGTTTTCCTCGAAATTTCATGGATTCACGAAAAAAAAAGGATAAATTGGTAAAAGAATGAATTCCGTCGAGTATTCGGGGAGAAAAGAACAGCGCAAATTTATGTTGACTAACTAACCTGTCTCCTGTTGAGCTAACAATAAGTTTGGCTGCACATAGAAGTCCATAGGTATGTTGTTCAAAAAGTTAAGGTGATACGGATACTGGCTGTGAAGCGGCGAAATTCACATGGTTCCTACGCATGCTGGTTCGGAGCGGAGGTTAGAGACAGTGAGAGAGCGGGGGCAGAAGGAGGCAGAGGCGTCGCGCGCGCCGCTCGCGCCCCGAATGAGGTGAATTACGGCGTTTTATAGAGGGTACATGATATATGATGAGCAATCCTTCCCCATTGGGTATATTTACGCATACTTCCTTTACTTTTCAGTCGGTTTGGTAACACATTCCATCCTCATAAGAACGCTTTTGAATTTTTAAAAGTTAATTTCGAAGAGTTCGCCAGTGTAAAATCGTTCCATGTTACATGGGACTTTACATTTTTGTTACTTTACATTCAAGCAAACTCAGCGCAGTGTATTTGTTTGGATCTCTTTTGGATAAGATTTTTTTCGAAATTTAATTTTTTTCGAAAATTTCTCTCTTCGATTTTGGAATGAATTTGAAATTTTCACGCTTCAAGAATCATTTCATTGAACTCAGCACATTTCATTTGCAATAACTCGTTTTTGGAGCGACATTTTTGCGTGTTTTTAAAAATTTGAAAATTTTTGAAAAATTTAGAAATTGTTCCAGTAATCGTTAATGAGAGAATTCATTTAGTGTTGCTGAGCAATCGACGACAAGATGGCCAGCTCCTGTGTGAGAGTAATCTCGAGGGTCATGAGCTGTCAATATGTAATGTGGGGTCATGAGCTGTCAGTAATATTGGGCATGGTATAGCTACCGTAACCCGTGTACTCAAGGTATACCACCCTTTTAGGAGACCATGTTCCAAAATTTCCTCAACATTTTTCTAGGTAAGGGCATTTTCATAGCTCCACAAAGAGAAAGGGGCACCCGAGAAGTAATTTGCAGAGTGTCCAGAGAAATTGTTTCAGATTTGGCTCAACACATTCTTGTAGAGGTTGTTTTGGGATCTGATCACGAATCTGAGGTCACTTTGTAGATTTTCGATAGATTTCGGCTGATTTGATACATAGGGCCCAGTGGCGGAAATTTGCTGACCAAATGCGACTTTTGGCGATTTCTTGAATGCTAGGACAAAGTTTGCACTAACACTTCTTATAGGGCTAACATAAACTGCTCTGTGGTCCCCTTATAGATCTTTCTTGGATTACGATTACGCTGCTCACGGGAACCCTGTTTTTGAGTTTTTGGGACTATCCTCAACGGGGGGGGGGCACTCAAGATTGAATAAGAAATTAAAGGAACGATCTGTAACGCTATCAGTCAAAGTATTTCTACACAATTTCATCAACAGCAATGATTGATAGCAGCATCAAGCATCTTCTATCAGTTTTTCCATTCTTTTCTATGAAGTGGTTCATGTCATTTCTGATTGAATCTTGGGTGCCCCCCCCCGTTTAGGATAGTGCCGAGTTTCCAGTGCGGAACACTATGCTGGTATATAGACACCGGAGGGGATAGATTCGAAGAAAGCTGCGAAAACGAGCCAGAAATCGAAAAAACGGCAGCGAAGTGAAGTTTTCGTTAGTCCAGTACGCCTACACAGCCCGCCCCGCCCCCGGTTCTGACGAGCTTGTGGCGCCGCTGACGTTTTCGATGGCAAATCGCCAAACAACTCCGCCGCGTCCCGCCTAATCGATTCGCGCACATTTCGCTCTGAAACTAGCAGGGCGTGGTAGCTGGTCCGAGGCCCTGAACCTGTACGTACTCTAGAAACCGCCATTTCAGCTTAATCTGAATGCCTTTCTTCGCGGTTTCTTGACTGTTCGATAGCTCACGACCAAGCAACCCCGTTTTTGAGTCCAAGTCGAATATGATATTCATCGTGAACACTGCCTCTACAACAAGTTATAGGCAAAAGACGCTTTTGTTGCCAACTTTGCCCATTTCGCCCCTTTTTCCTTATGTCACCAGCTGTATGGTAGATATTTTGAACACAACGATGAAAAAGCATGAACATGCATATGCCATAGCAGGAGGTGTTGGAGGTGACGTCATTCGCCTGAGAATTGAAAAATGTGATTGCCTGGCAGACAAGAATGACAGGAACTGAGCACTAAACGAATCCCCACGGATGAAAGGACAGATTTGGGCCAAACTGCGCGGACGGCTCGCCTCAATCACCGAATAATTCAAAATCCTTTCCTACAACATCCTATGGACTTTCCCTTTCAGTATCTACAAGCTCCTTGAACGATAGCTGCTTTACTAGCCGCAGTTCTTACTTTTTTCTATCAAAATTTCAGTTGCTTTCCCCATCAATCAGCTGGGGGCGAGCGGCGACATGGTCAGTTTAGATCTGGGAGAAAAAGTCGCTTGACATGAATGCAACATCACAGGTCGAGCGAATCCAATTTAATCGAATCAGCCCCTAAATGCAATTGATTGATCTGACAATTTTTTTCAGGAGGAGGGATTTTCCCATCACAACGGGTCATATCTAGCTGTCCATCCACTAGATTATCGCAGTTTACTTGGTCTTCGATCTATATCTCCTCGCTAATCCCATAGAGGACTTTGCGGGCCACGTGGTCCAGGAGCGGGTTCGAATTGGATTAGCCACGAGTGGAGCGCATTCAGGTGTGACTCTTGTCGCATTTTACGAGCTTTAGCGGACAACAGGTCCTTCCTGAGCGCTTCACGAAACGTGGTTATATCCCCCAGCGGATGGATTTTGCTAGCTCCTATACCAAATCTTGATTTTTTTTGCTTCTCTTCGGTGGAAACTCTCCGTTTTTTTTCAAACTGGTGATAATTTCCTTTTCGGAGAAGGAGACTCATTTTTGCTATAGTTTATTATTCGTTGCAGTGTATACTATTTGACTCAGTAATCTTTATGTGATTC
The DNA here is from genome assembly GCA_029168955.1 of Aplectana chamaeleonis. Taxonomy (NCBI): domain Eukaryota; kingdom Metazoa; phylum Nematoda; class Chromadorea; order Rhabditida; family Cosmocercidae; genus Aplectana; species Aplectana chamaeleonis. The sequence goes on along the minus strand of JAPDOI010000033.1, from coordinate 1,728,844 downwards.
TAAGGAATATATGAATAATTTCCAGAAAACTAGATTCTGATTTCGTTTTTTTTGTCAGCTACTCTCAGTTCTTAGAGTACTCATTTGAGGTTGATTTCAGGACCTAAGAAGCTTCCGATGACTTCGTTGACCTAATCGGCTGGGTTCCGAATCTTTACCGAGGTGTGCCCCTAGAAGACAGCCGTGTCCATTTTTCACGGTCTTCAGAGCCACAATTTGAACACATTCCATCCAGCTGTCACTATTCCATTTCCTGCGAAAGAACACATCACGTCTAATCTGCCTTTCGAAGCCGAGTGATTTCAAATCCTCCTTCACCACTTCCGTCCAAAACTTTCGTCTACGTCCAGGCGGCCGTTTCCAGACAGGATTCGGATGCATCCTTAGAGAGTGTTCGGGCATGGATAGAGTCTCGCCGATGAAAAGCACGGCGGTATGCAATGAAGGAGTATCGATCGTGCGGCGCCGCACGATCGATTCTTTTTCACTGCTGCTGTCGCGCCCTTCAGTGGCGAGACTATTGGAGCACATGTACAAGACGATGTGGCGGTCTTCCTAAAATATGCCCAAACAGTCGAAGTCGACCTTACGCTGCAGCTTGAGATGGAGTTGGGAGAAGTTGGCTTCTCCCTCGTGTAAATAGTAGAGGTAAGGCGTCGATTTAGTTGTGACGCATCCGGGGCCAGGAGTATCCGAGCAATCGTCTAAACAGCTTCTCTCCGTGCAATCTAACCTTTCCATCTGCGTCTTCGGTGCTGCCCACGTCTCCGATCCATACATCATGATAGGGCGAATAGCGGATAGGTAGACGCGCAACTTGACTCCCTTCGTGATGGCGGTAGACCACAAACACTTGGTCAGAGAATTTAATGCAGATGTAGCTTTCGCACATCGTTGGTGAAGGGCAAAGCGGAATGGCATCGCGACGCGGCGAACCTTATGATGGACTGCCATATCGACAGATCGCGAGGATCAATCAATACGGCAGCTCATCATGCGGTCACGCACAGCCGCAACGTCACCCTGCTCAGTAACCATAGCTCCACTGCATAACTACCACCGCTTTTCAGCAAACAACCAAAATAACAGAAATCATTCACAAGTTCGATACGTTGTCCATCCGCTGAAACTCCAGTTGAAAGCCCATTGGAGACCCACACCTGCTTGCATTTATCGGGATGAAGACGAAGTCCATAGGCTGCGGCATACTTCGAAACAAGATTCACGATATCTTCAGTTTTGTGTTGTTTTCAGTGAACAGCGCAATGTCGTCGGCGTACTTAATGCCGACAAGGGAGCGTCCTGATGAAAAGGACGCTTGATCAAGGTCATACACCACAGATTGTAAGAGATATAGGTATAACGATATACAAATCTCATTTTCACATCTTTAAAAGTAGCCTAAAAAATATATATTCATATTTAACCATCCAAAATGTTAGATCGCTTCCACCCTAGTCGGTCGAATCGATAAATTAGAAAAAACTATGAGTCGATTTTTTCGATGCGCGAAGTTCTAGACAGGCTTGCGCTGATTGAATCGACTCCCGCAGGGTATTTTCTACCCGACTTTTCCCACGTTTTAGACTCTACATTCTGAAAAATTGCTCTAATTAGCCTACTAATGCTTTCAAAAGGGCAACTGTCCTCTATGAACCCTCAAACTGGTTACATTACTCGCTAAGCGTTTTCACTTCTCTTTCGGTTCCTACTGATTGCATGTAGCTAACTCGAATGGTTACTGGTCTTGAATTTTTCTCCGATCCAATCGGTTCCACGTTGAGTTCCAACTTTCCTTTCATCTGAAGTTCTAGTTATTCAACAATTACGAGGTTGTTTCAGTTAAATCTACCCTAGTAGCAATTTCTGCCGCAATTTCGTCTGCTACAGCTCTTCCAGAACTTGTTTGTGAACAGGGAGGTCGGGAGGTCCTAGCCCAGTTTTTGTCACAAAATTGAAAGTTATCGAGGACAAGATGTGTCTTCGAAACGCCATCTATTTCCTCCTACGTTTACGACACCGTTATGTAGTCAGCGACATTCGAAAACTAGTACACCAGTCTATTAGGCCGTCTACCTCTTCAACACATTTCACCTGAAGCTACTTTCTGAATCCTCAATGTAATATTCTCCGAAAGTCGGGTGATTTTCATACTTTGTGTGTAGTTCAAACTCCAAAAAAAAACCTTCGCAGCTAAGAATCCCTCGCTCCTGGATTTTTTTTTGGCTAATAGCTTATTCAAAAAATCAAACTACATTTACGTATTCTCCTGATACGATTTTAACCAAATGTCATTCAAGAATATCAAATTCCACTATGTCAAAATGTTAGATTAGGATATGGATGCCCCCTTCGCCTTCATTTAGTTCATTCGAACCCACATTCACTTACTAATTTATTCGAAAAATTAGAATAATTAATCGATTTCTTTGGCCCGAGATTACTTTGGTTATATATTAGGTTGTAACATGAGTCTTGAAAGATTTTTGTTTACAATTCTAGAACTTTCCATTCCTAGTCGATACAGATTAACTAACTCATGATAGTGAGCGGAGTATCTGGAAGCTTCTCAGCGAAACCTTTATAAACGCGCGCTCTCACTTCACCGTCGAAATATGCTTTCTCTTTCTTCACCCCAACGTCGACTACTTGCGTTCTACGAGTGGCGCCGCGGCAACTCGGCGGTGACTACAGTCGCCGATATCAACGCTGTTGGCGAGGAGTCTGTCAACTGCTCCACACCGTTCATCGCTGGTTTACTCGCTTTGAGGAAGGAGATACCGACTTTGAATACAAACTGTAGAAGACTCGACCGTTCGTGAAGTCATCAAAGAGAATCTAGAAGCGAGTGTGCGGGAACTGGCGACGAAGATCGGGTGCAGCCATATGACCATCGATCGTCGTCTTTTGAAACTTGAATATCGGAAAGTACTCACAAAATGGATACCTCATGCTCTCACCGACGGTCAAAGGATGACCCGACTGCCCATATGTCAGTCTCTTCTCCTCCGCTCCAACAGGAAGGACTTTCTGGAGGATGTGGTGACTGGAAATGAGAGTTGGATACTATACACAGAGCCTTCTGGCTTCCTCGAGGAGAACAGCTGCCAACTCAGTCAAAACCGGACCTTCATCCCAGGACTTCATTGATGCACAGACTCCTGGGTTCTGAGAAAAGGAAATCAGTGACTTACCTATTAGATGGAGAAAGGTTGTAGATAGTTATGGTGATTATATTGTGGATTGAATGTGTGAAGCAGTAAAGATAAAAAAAATTAAAAATCTTCTAAGACCTGTGTTACAACCTAATACGTTTTATAATATATAATCAATTTGCTGATCTATCGGATACATTGACCGAATTCATTTCCTAATGTTTTAGAAATTTTTTTTAAATGTAATACTTCAATAATTTTATTAGTAGTTTAGGTTCATTCTATATTCGATAGCTCTAAAATGATTTTATGAATTGTTTATTATTAATCTTTGTCAGATTTTTTTGACTTCTCCGAGAATAATTCGATGAAATTATTTCTATTTTTCTGTTCCCTCTTCATTCTGTTTTTTTTACAGTTTACAATTCTTTATTTATAAATTGACTCAACCAATTATTCATTCATTCCGTTAATGATTTAAATTATTTTCTAATCTATGTATTGACCTATGAGATAATATAACCAGACTCTTATTGCTATTTATTTCAATTTATTGATTTAATTTAGCGATGACGCAATATGATGCAACGATTTTTACCATTGTATTCGATTTTTTTTATTCTCTCTTCTATCTCATGGGCACTTGAGATAGTTCAATGGATACACTTTTTGTAGTGTGTAGTCACAGCATTGAGATTTTGTCTCTACTTCACTAGCTCAATTAATTCTATAAAATTTTCATTAAGAGCGAGAGGGAATTCTATATTATTCGTATATTAACTCAAACTCGACAGCCGTCATTCAGTACTGTAAGAATTTTTTTTCGTTTCAATTCTTCTTCTGTTGTTTTTTTATCGACCACTATTTAATGCTCCACTTATTCGTCAATTCATTGAGCAACTCGATTATTGATTCATTTAGTAAGCACTTAGTTTTAGATGTTTTATTCATTATATTTATTAATTATTTTTATTTATTATTTTTTATTTTTATTCATTATTATTTATTTAATTGCTTAATTATTTATTACCTTATCTATTTATTTATTCGTTAACTTTATTTATTTATTTGTTAATTCCTTATTCTTTTATTGATCCGCCTATTTATCATGATAATTAGTCTGAGTATCCTTTTAATTACAATTAGTGTCGCGGTCGACCTTCGCTCGAAGTATGGACATGTGATTTTCGCCATGAATCATCTTTGAATCTTTTGCCGAGTTAAAGGCAGTGTTCACGATGAAAATCGTTTTTCTGTTTTTAGCCTATCTTGAAAACTGCCTCACGCTGATTCCAATGATGTCTCTGAAATCGTACAAGACCTTCTGGGAACGGAGTTATGGTCCCTCAAAGATTGAGCTAAGGAAACATGGTGGACGAGTTGTCCAAGGTTTGTAACTTCGGTCTTTTGTAGCCGATCTATGCGAGCTGACCTGAGTAAAGAGAGAAGTTGGGAATGAAGGGAAGAACGGGGCGAATGATTGGAAATCACCGCTCATCTCACGATCTCGAGCATTCATTTGTTCACGTCGGTGGGCGTGTGATGCGCTTTTGGGGTTTTCAATGCGCTCGAAATGGCAACTTCGGGCTCTTTTGGAGCATTTCCTGGCTCGTTTTCATGCGTTCTTTCGACGTCAACGTTACAATGTGCCCCTCTACTACCCATTTCTAGTGGTAACTGAAACACATTTTTATCGTGAACACTGCCTTTAAAACCAATGACGTTAGTCCCTTGGACCAGCCGCTGAACCACCCCGCCCACATCATTCAGCAGTTGTCCACCGTTCACTTCACCAAAGGGACAGTTGCCGACTTTTTGAGTACTTTTGATCCCGAAAGATTCCAACAACCAAGGATGTGCATTGGACCATCTTATTTTTGAAGAGTTTCCGATAGATGGAACAGAGAACAAATTTATTTACCTGGGAAATCTGGAGCGCAATACCATTTCCGACGTTCGGATTCTCGAAAGTCCGCGACCCCCTGAAACACAACAACTAGGAGTAATTAAGAAATTTGAAGGTTTTTAACAAGTTTTTTCTATCCGAAATTGGAGCGTTTTGTGGAGACTTTCCACTGCTATCCTTTACTTCGTGGACTCACTCAAAAATCTCAAAAACTAAAACACGATTTTTAGGGTGAACAAAGCCGTTAAATTCACTAGTACATCACATCATACAGTGAGTGACATGACCGCAAAGTGACTAAGCCGTCATTTTCTCCGCAGTGCATCTTGAGTGTTTTTCTTGATTTTAAGGCTAGCCGGAATGCATATGCGACCTCATTGAACCGGTCAAACCGGTTTTCAAGACAGCTGCACTACATTTATATACTTGAATAATTTGAAGGCTTATTGTCCTGCCAACGCTGGAATTCTGGACAGGTTTCGATTTTCTAGGAGATAGAGAACTTGAAAATCAGCTGGCAGTGTGGCACAGCTGCTGACCTCCTCTACTGGACCTGATCACTATCTAGTTGGATTTCCCACCCAAACCAGTGGGTTATAACTCCTTCCAATTCATCGTGACTTTATGAATTTCACGCTTAAGGGTCTCGGAGGTATCAACCGTAATTTGCAGTAATTAGATTTTTTAAGCTGAGACACTAGGTTTGTCACTTTTCCGGTCACATAGGCGTCAACTTCTTGATGGAGACTGACAGCGTAACTCTCTAACAATACCACATTATCATGAAAAAATACCGATAGTGTGTTCCGCACATGACACCTATCAGGTGTTATTAGATTAGACATTTCGAATATTACTACAGCGTTACAACTGGGTCTCATCGTCCATCAGGAAAAAACCGCTATTCATGGTGCTCTCATCAGATTTAGTCTAGTGATTGGACTGGGCGCGGTCATTGCAGGAATTACCGGCCAACAGCGTTTGATCGCCCTAGACGATCTACCGTCGCAGCCCCGTCCGTTCATTCACTGGACTAAATTGAACACCGGGATTCTAGCTATGATAGTTGTGCCACTCGAGTAGTTTCGAGTCGAGTCCTCTGAATAATGGTCAGTCGAAGAATGCCTGTTCGATATTCGGTCCTTGAAAAATGGTGCCGTTCGAATATTATTCGAAATTAGGACATCAAAAAAGAGTCATTTCAATCTATTCAATATTAGAGGCCTACTATTCCAATGAACATTCGAATGCGAATAATGTCCGATAGTTTAGAACACGTTCCCCTGTCGTTGTTAATTATGGTGTACGGTAGGTGAACGTGTGTTCCGTTTGGCTAGCCAGACCCCATCAACAGATTTTGAAATCAGTTGGCGCTAAGTCTCGTCCGGTATTCGGCATCATTTGGCGCCTCGCTGTGTGCAGCAGAATGCAAAATTCACCGCAAGTTTTTTTTCCTTATTATCCGTTTATTCTATAAGGCCCCAATCATAGTCAGTCGATCGGCTGTAGCCAGCCTGATCGATAAGCATGTACATCATGCGGATTGGATGTAAAGATTCGGCCTTCGTGGTCGAACTGTGCTCACCTGTGCCGCCCGTGGTCGTCCCGGTCGATACGCATTCAATACATTGCTCTCTCTCTATCTCTAGAGGGAAGTGTTCAGAGCGTTAAACTAATCGTAACTTGAAAACGAATTGTATTGAGTTTTAGTAGGATTTAGTCGACATTTGGCCGAATAAGCACAATTCTGATTTGTTCCTTTCAGGCTCTGAAGACGGCGATCCCGCCAAAACGTGCGTAAGCCAATAAAGCATCTACCAACCTCGTGGTCCAGTTAAACAGAACAACTGCTACTGATTACAATGCCGAGGTTCATGGAGAGTCGTACCTGGAGACTGCATTGAGTTTTTCTCTTTCGCATCCATAGTGCAGTTTCAATGGTAACACTCTCACTCGGAAAGCTATGCGATGCGGGTTCGATTCCTGCCTGACTCCTAAGTTTTGTAATCAACTCAGCAACCTTGTGATAACTTATATATACAATTCGTTTTTGCGATGCGTTTAGAAGCATAGAACACCCAGAAAATTATTTTCTAGTTTTTATGCTGATTTTGGAGAGAGACACACGCTGATCACAGTGGTATCTCTGAAATCGTCCAAGACCCTCTTTGAACATAGTTATGGCCCCTTGAAGATGCCCACATTTGGAGGGTGAAAAAATGGGCGGACGAGTTGTCTCAGGCCTGGGTTTCTCTTCAATCTCAATCGTTGCGCGAAAGCGAGCCTGGATAAGAAAACAGTCCGGCAATGGACGGAAGAACGGTGACTTGTTAAGAATTCATCCTTCTCTCTAGTCGGAAATCTGGGAAGGGGTGTGGCCCGTGGTGGTGAACGAAGGAGGTTGGGCCTGTGGTGGTCGCTTATAACTCGCTTATTTGAAGGAATAGTGATCTCGCACTCGGCACGTCTTACATACGAGGGGTCTACTACACCATCAATTAAAAATAACAAAATTCATGTCTGAGGGAGTACTGTGTCTTTAACGCAATGTACACTTTTTTTGCGAGTGAGCAATGTATTACCTGCGTATCGACCGAAACGGCCACGGGCGGCACGAGCATGCTTTGTTCGGGCACAGATTTGTACACCCGATTCGCATAACGTACATGCTAATCGACCGGGCTGGCTATTGCCGATCGATAAGCTGTGTGGGGGCTTAATGGAATAAAAGGGCAATAAAAAACCTAACGCACGCAGCCGAGGCAGTCGCCGAAGAATTTTGAATTCTGCTGCACGCAATGAGGCGCCAAGCGATTTTGAGTAAGGAGCGAGATTGAGCGCGCCAATTGGTTTCAAAATCTGTTGATGCGGTCAGGCTAGCCAAACGGAACACGGTCACATACCGTGCACTAGAAATAACATTCGGTTTTCAAAGCTTACTATTCCAGTGAAGATTCGAGTTCGAATAAGTTTGAAGAGTTTCGATTACATCTGCCCTGTCTTTCACTTTAAGGAAGTTAGTTATTCTCATAGATGTGAAAAGCGGAAGACCATTTTTACCGAAGAGCTTATAGCCTAGGTCGCTCATTTTGAGCCGGTCGAAGCAAGGCTTATCGGGCTAATCAGAATCTCCTTATCACTGTTATATTTTGCCATCAATGACCGCTCCGCTGCATACTCCGCCCGGACTCATCCTAGCAACCTAAGCTGTATGTTGCGCCAATACAACTTTCGAACCCCTCCAAGCTCCCAGATTCAATCGAGCCACGACATTTTGAGTTTTCAACACAGCTCGCTAATTTTCGTTAATGTCTCGTGCCATATTCGCCGCTATCATATGATATACGTAACCCGTAATACTTTCAGCTGACAACCTATTTTTTCAGCTCATGATCTAATTCTCGCAGTTATCCTCACCCCCCGCGCATATCGTCCTTCTAGTCAGTAATGCTCACAGTTCTCACGACCATTACCGTGTACTACGTTGTAGCAGCTGCAGCGCAGTTGGACAGCTTTCCGGTAAGATCATCATTCATCACAATTTCATGTTTTACAATTTCAACTGATTGTTCGAAAGGTTCCCATCTCCTACATTCATTCAGGTCTACTGGAACGTTCCCTCTAAGGTGTGCTACACACGGAAAGTCAACATTCCGCTCGAGCAGTTCGGAATCACCTACAATAGCGGTTGGCATACTTCTATTTTCTGGCTATTCACCGCGGCGATTGGCAGAGCCACCGCGAGTGGTCGCGAAGGCGGCGTCGACGCTAATTCTCTATAGATAAAAGCGAGAATCAGCCGAGCGCGTCCATCTCAACCCTGCGGGTTAGGGATTTTCTAGATTTCGACCACGGCATGAAGCAACGTCATGTTTCACATGTGAATCGACGGGCGGCGCGCTATCGATTCATGCAAATACATAGTATCTGGTTCCGCCGCGCTGCAATGGAAGCCTAAGATGAGCCTTGATTGATGACGCCGCGTGCGTGACCGTCCGCAGCTCTGGCATTTCCTATCCACGCATAAAGCTGTTATCCTATTCTATTGTGTCATCGATTATTTTTACAGGACACGAATTCTTAGGCGATCAAATCGTAATATTCTATGAGTACAACTTTGGTTACTTTCCATACTACGTAGATTACAACGCCGACGCACCGGTCAACGGTGGTCTGCCGCAGGTTAGTTTCCCAACCACCTTTTACACGTTCCCATAGTTGATAACCTGAGGACCACCCCATGAGGTTTAGTCGCCTCCAACTCATTTACTTGGGTGACATCTCATGGACCAACCACCCATAATACTTTGATATCCTAGGTACCACCCGTGAAATTTTATCTACTTCAACCAAACTCTACCCCGATCCACGTGTAAATCAGCAACGCATACTTATACAGCATAATCTGCAACACGCTCCTCCCCCCCCCTTTCCAGACGCTCTCAGACCCTTATCCCACATTTTTTTCCATCATTGTTTTCAATTTTTTGAAAATTTAAAGTTTTTTCATTGTTTCCGATTTTATAGCCATTTCCATATTTTTCATAATGTTGTGGCCGTCTGGTTACCGCGTTTGACCTCTGCAATTGGCAAACGCGGTATCGGCAGCCGGGTGTCCGTGACCGCCCACGTTGTGTGTTTCTCGTTGTTCTGTCTACCGATCTAGGTGGTGTAGCGGGAAAACAAGCCGTATAAAAGGCGACTAGGTTTACCACTAACCTAGTCGCCTTTTATACGGCTGTGTTAGCTGTGCTCTGGTGTCCTGCTCTGGTGTGCTGGTGTTCTTCATTGTCTACTAATAAACCATTCCTTGTACTCGTCTAACTGCAGCTGCAGTTCGTGAAGAATTCTCTCGCTAGAAGAGAGAATAAAGAGTTCTCAAGGAACTCTCGTAAAACTTGTATCCGCAGGGATACAACACATAATGTTTTCCACATTTTTGCAAATTACTCTACAGAACTGCCCCCTCGACAAGCACCTGTTGCGAGTCTCGCAGCAGATTCGTGAGGCAATTCCTCGAGAAGACTTCAACGGAATCGCCGTCATCGATTTCGAGGAGTGGCGACCACTATTCCAGCTCAACTGGGGTAAAAAGGCGGTAAGTAAGAAGTAGATACTCTGAAGTAGTGCTGGAAGTTTGTGTTCTGTGAATTTCCAGGTCTACAAGAGAGAGTCTTTGCGCCTAATTCGTCAACAATATCCCTCGATTTCTCCAAAATCAGCCGAGGAGTTGGCGAAGAAGGAATTCAACACTGCCGCCAAGTTAGTCACTGAATTCTCCACCACGCATTCACCGGCTCCGAGCCTAACAGCCCCGCCCACGGCAACAGAACAGCACTTGTTGTTGCCAGTGAAAATACAGTTCGGTCGCTCTGACATCACAGGAGGAACTAGCTGCAGTGACCTTGAAGTGATGTGATCCTGCAATAGGAGCCGAACTGTACCGCGAGTTCTGTTCCTGTTGTGATCGTCTCAGGGCCCACCTGCTCACTGAAACTTTCCACACCATAGCTTGGCGAATATGTCTGATTCAGAAAGATCTTCCTCCACACGATTGCGCTGGCCCGTCAGCTCCGGCCTTACGCTCGATGGGGTTTCTATGGGTTCCCCTATTGCAACTACGATGCCGGCAGTTCATCAGCTGACATGCTATGCAGCGAGAAGTTCCAGCGGTTCAACGATGAGTGAGTCTTTACAGGAATCTTTCTGGATAGGAAGGACATACACTTCTTCAGGATGTCGTTCATATACCAAGCCAGTACGGCGCTATTTCCTTCAATCTACCTGAGTTTAAAGGGCAGCAGCGCGCAGAATTATCGCTACATTCAGGTATGTAATTTTAACGTTTATACCTGATCGCAGCGCGGAAAACTCAGCATGTGCCTCTTGTCTCTCTCCGAGAACACGACCTTTGCTCCACGCGTTTAGTGCTGCCATGAAGTTCAATTTCAGCGAAAGGAAGTATGTCTAGCACTACTTACCTTACGCATATCGCTTCCCCCTCTGCATGTGCCAGATATATAGAAACAGACTATAGGTATTTTAGCAAGAATATTGTGTATCTGCATCTCTTTTCAGAAAATACGTCTACGGCTTATTCAGACACCTTGAAACTCCAATTCCAACCGGCGCCTGAAGAACACACAAAAACAATGAAATTCGACTTCTTCAATATATTCCAGTTCCCCAAAAATTTCTCATTTGCAGACGAAGAAGATGTGTCTGGTGGAGGTCAATAGGCATGAGACTCATTGCAACACGTCTGCCACCGGTCGAGAGGGGACGAATCTGTATAAATGAGTTTCCTGCATATTGATCGCCAATTGAACAAATCTCTTTCGCATTTAGATGTCAAACTTCTGGTAGACAAGGCTACCGTACTTTCTCTTTTAGAAGTACATGTACTTCTAATACTCTTAGAAGTACATGTGCTTCTAATACTCAGGCCCCTTTTTCATATGCACTTCTATTGAAGGTGTACTTCAAATAGAGGCTGTACTTTTGATATTCGGCGCAATTTTTATGAATTTATTAATGGTAGTTCGCAGTTCCGGAAGGGGTTTCCAGTAAAACCCAGAGAATTTGTATGCCCTGAAATTTCAGACCGCAACTACGAAAACTCAGCCTTTTAGGCTCAATCGAGTTGTGGCTTACACATTTACTGATGTCATGTTTTCAAAACCTTTATTCACACCCTGCCCAAGTCAATTTCTTCAGAAAATTGTAGTTCGGTATCGCTTTCGTTGGCACTTGCTTTGTGAGAAAGAAAGAGACCAATGGGAATTGACTCCTTAGTTCTGAGCACATTGGAAGTGATCGCCTTTCTAGTCGTCCAGAGCGATTGAAAACGTGCTCTTCTTGAACGACTTGACAGCTATTCCAGAGGCAAATTCTTTGCGTCCATAACTCACTGCAGGTGAAGTCTACCAATGGTGGTTCCTAATTTCCTCGTCCTGTGAACGATTCCTCTACATTAATGACCCAATTTTCATAACGATGGGAAATCTTGGCTTTTCGAGGACCGTTACAGTCAATGGCATTGGGCCAAAACAAGTAACTCTGAATTATTAAACCCAACCAAATCGAAATTTCTGTTAAGTACCTGAATGAACTTCGTTCATTCGCAATGAATAACAGCGATATCAAGCTTCAGCTCTGTGTTTTTTCTTGATCATTTGACGTTCGCCGAAGTTTCATCGGAAGTTGTCCCAAACAAGCAATCCTTGATCGAGAAAGGGTGGCCGATAGTTTTTTGGGAGTATTTGAATCTCACAATATTAAAAAAACATCTCGTGCAATTCGGTCGCTCTCAAATGCCACATTCGTATTGCCAAACACTTAGCGTAGAACCGGAGGTCAATTTCGGAAACAGGTGTACTTGTGTAACATCGGCATGGATCCTGTCGAGACTTTGCGTGCCTCATTGGAGGTTGGCACAAACTCGGTGCACCTATGTTATAGTATATGGCACCGAGTTCGCGCCAACCTTCAATAGTGACGCAGAGCCTCATAAGAATCCATGCCGACGTTACTTCAAATAGAGGGTGTACTTCTTATACTCAGACCTCTAATTCACATGGACTTCCATTAGAGGTGTACTTCAAATAGAGGGTGTACTTCTGATACTAAGCCTTTCTTTTTAGGTGTACTTCTATTAGAGTTGTACTTCAAATAGAGGTGTACTTGTATTAGAGGAAATACGAAATATGTCGTTTATTGCAATCGATAATCCAGTTGATGTCAGCGGGCTACCGGCTGAGCAGGATAACATGGGAAAACGCGCTGCTCACCTCGCGTGCTCTATGCTTTCCACACTCCATCGCTTCAACGTCTAAGCAGGCAATGTGGTCACGCCTACAGTTAAACTCCGCATTACCGTTCAGTCCGCAAAATGCACACTGATTGCGAAAGCGTGCTGCGGCGCGGTTGCGAGTATCCTCAGACAAGGATGTGGGATCACCCGGGCACCAAAGGCGAAAACCGTCCGGGTGATCCCTGCTGCTTGCTGCTTGCTAAAAGATGGGCTCACTGCATCATCAGCATTTGACAAAGCCAATATGTTGGCTGGACATTTTGCTAATACGTTTGGGGAAGACAATGGAGTCGTACCGAAGGTTTCGTCTAGTCCTTGTAAACCCATGAAGCAGTTTCCTTGGTTCAATGCTGAGCAAATTTACAATTTGCTCAATAAATGGCCAAGCTCTTCATCAGTTACTGCGGATTTTATCCCCTTCTTCTTCATCCAGAAAGTTGCTATTGCCATAAGTGGTCCTCTTGCTTACATCTTCAACCAATCATTGATGTACAGTCAGGTCCCTTCTCGGTGGAAGCACTCTATTGTGACCCCTATTTTGAAAAAGAAACCTGCTTCAGATCCAGCTAATTACCGCCCGGTTAGCATCACGTCCCTTTTTTGTAGAGTTTTCGAAAAAGTTCTCAAGGAGCATATTATTTCTCATCTCATTGCTAATAACATAATTCCTGAAAGTCAGCATGGATTCGTTCCGGGTCGCTCAGTTGAAACAAATTTGAATGAATGTCTAGACGACTGGTCCTTGGCAATGGATAATAAGTACTTTTGCGATGTTATTTATTTTGATTTTGCAAAAGCTTTCGATCGTGTGTCTCACTCCAAACTTATAGCCAAAATACGGAGTTTAGGGTTTCATCCAATACTTGTTAGATGGATAGAGGAGTATCTCGCTCAACGGACATTTCAAGTAAGAGTGGGGCAATCTCTCTCCAATATCGCTAATGTCCTAAGTGGAGTTCCGCAAGGAGGTGTTCTATCTCCGGTCCTTTTTAACATCTTCACGGCCGAAATTCCCAACCTCATACACAACACTGGGGCGATATGTAAGATGTATGCTGACGACATAAAAGTTTACAGAGTTGTATCCCAACTGGGTGACACGAGGGTAGTGCAGGAAGCTATAAATGTCATGGTGGACTGGTCTAAATAATGGCAATTGCCTCTATCCCCGCTCAAGACGGTTTGTATGAAGTTAGGTTCGCGATTGGCCAAGTCAAATCAAACTTACATGATTGATGGGGTAGCTGTTTCAGAAGTCAAAGAAGTTAAGGATCTTGGATTTGTATATAACGACAGACTCGATTTCGCGGGTCACATTAGAGACAAATGTAAGCAAGCTCTAGTACGCACTTTTCATATTTTTAGAGGACTGTCAAGTAGAAGCAAGGCAGTGCTCTTGCGCGCTTACAAAACGTATGTAAGGCCTATAGTCGAAGCTAGTACAACAGTTTTTTGTCCATACAAGAAGAAACATATTTATGCCTTCGAAAAAAATTCAAAACAATTTCACAAGGAAACTAATGGTTAGAATTGGAGGTTTCTTATACTCTCGTATTCCCAAGGCTGCAATTAGAAACAAGTACCTGGGGCTGCCTACACTTGAATCCCGACGTCGAGTATTTGACCTATGCATGGTTTACAAGCTTCTATATTCATCTGGGTTACTTCGTCCCAGAAATTTTTTCAGTTCCACGACAGCCAATACTAGGGAGAGCCATTTCAAAATCACGTTACCTAGACCAAAAACCACAATTCGGGCAAAATCGTTTACTTTTAGAGCAGGAAGTGCATTTCTCAAAGCTACAAAAAATACTCCAGCTACAAATATGACTTATGCTCAGTTTAAGCGGAGAATATCAAACCTTTTTCATAGCTATGAGTTATCCTAATTTGATTGGTATCGACAGCACTAGCGCTCATAATTATATTTTTCATTTGTTGCACTGTGTTTGTGCAGTTACTTGTTTTTTTTTCTCGCTGTTAGATGTTTTTTTTCCAACGGCTGCCTTATGTAATCGTAATAAAACTAAACTAAACTAAACTATCCCACATCCATGTCTTAGGATACTCGCAACCGCGCCGCAGCACGCAAAAGCAATCAGCGTGCACTTTGCGGACTGAACGGCAAAGCAGAGTTGAACTGTACCCTCCATGTGAGGCATTCTGGTAGCGTTATGGCAGGAAACAGTTCAGCCACAGTCACCCACCTGTTCACTACTCCTTGTATGTATGAATGTTTTCGAAATTATAACCACCCCTGTTACCATGATTGATTTGGTTTAAAATTTGTTCACAAACGATATTTGACATGCTGAACTTGGGCATGAGGTCAGATAGGTGAATTTTAGGAAATTATATCCAAGGACCCTAAAGATTTTGGGCTACAAGAGTCCAGAAGCTTACCCTAGGGTTTTTTCAAGGAATCAACGAATTTGAGGCCCATTCGTTATACTTCTCAGGCGATTCTCGGCCCCGAGCCGCACCGAACAGAAATCGGAGCCGTCTGACAGTTCGGCTCGTTCTCCCAATCTTCGGGCCACTGCTGTTGCTCTTCGGGCGAACTGGAGCAGCCCGGGCAGCAACAGGAGTGTCCCGGAAAGCAACAGCAGTGGCCCGAACAGCAACAGAAGCCAACTCGCAGATTGGGAACACGAGCCGAACTTTCAGGCGTCTCGGGGCCGACAATCGCCTGAGTAAGAAGATTTCGGCAGATTTGACTCGAAGCTTCTAACTTTTGGAGGTAAAGTGAGGTTTTCCACGTTTTCTTAAAAGCTGCGAGACTTTTTAGGTCCATTTGTCTTTTCCAAAACATTTAAGTAGATCATGCCCCTTAGATGGCATCACACCTACCGTAACCTACAGTAACCTTGTATATATCGTAAAAAGGAGCCCCAGATTCATGATCAGCAACCCAAACAGTTCCACATAGAAGTTTTGCGTCAAATCCAAAACAGTTCTTGCGAGCACCCGAAAAATATGCTAACGGGTACCCTTGCCTTTTCGTCAAGCTCCGAAAATGCTTATAACTTCTGATGTTTCTAGATGATGTGACTGCAGATAGTCGGTGCATCGTCTAATCGCGGCCCTTCACTCCCCCCGTTTTTTTCTTATTTTGGACACACTACGACCACGACTACGGGAAGAGCGTGCTAGAATTGACCAAAAAACACTTAAGCCTTTCCTAATACGGGGGGAACAACATATGAGGTTCCCTGTATAGTTCGGTTGGTATGCTATAGTTGGCGAGTCCTGAAGTGGTGCTACGCTTTGTGAAAATGAAATTAATCATAGATTGGCTTTTATTTGCTGTTGTATCACGCCAACCATTAATAAGTCCACCGTCTCAGGCTGTTCTGGTCGAATCGGCTCGCGTCGCTGCCCTTCAGAATCCACCGCTGGACGTCTATCCCTACACCAAGTTCGAGTACAACCCCTACCAGTTCCTCGACTCTTTCTATGCGAAGGTGAGCTTTTCAGGATTGTATGCGTCTCAGGGGCAGGTCCTGTTCACGAAAGGTTTTGGTTTAGAACCAGGGTGATACTCGAATGTTACAAAACTTCATCACCTCAGATTTCCACCCTTTCAAAGACTATTTTTTTAATAATGACTTTCTTCAGAAAGATGTGTGCAATTCACTGAAACAAGCAGCCGACTTGGGAGCGCGCGGAGTGATTCTGTGGAGCAGCAGTAAGAACATGAAGCAACGTTGTGATGGTCTCGCCAACTATGTACGCGATATGCTTGGACCGTAAGTGTGCTGAGCACAGAAGTACACAATTTGAGCAGTTCCAAGAAATCTTTTTTCTCACAATAAGAATGTCCTATCCTATATTCATATTTGGTTTTTCTAGCACAGTAGCACTCATCCGCAAACGCACACAACGCTGTCGCGAAAAGCGCTGCTCAGGTCATGGACAGTGTGTGCTGCCAGCTCCAGCATCGCGGTGCGTTTTCTCTTCAAAGTTAGAGAGTGATGGTAGTTATAAGGTGCCGGAAGAACAGAATAGCAAGTGCAGTGGTGAGGTGACCGCATTTTGTAAACTACACTGCGTCACACCATGTTTTAGTTTCACATCCGCCTATTGTTGTGCCTGAACCTATTTACTCCTTCGGCACCCAGCGACTATTATCTTCCGCACAAAGAAGAGGAGCCTAAACTTGTTCAGGTGCACGTTCCGAATGCAACCTGATAGCTATATCTGTCGATGCGACACGCTCTACACTGGTGGCAAGTGTATGAAACGAAGGCATTTCCGTCGGAACTACGGCAGTGATGACGCTAGAGAATTGAGGAATGCACGGAGTTCCAATCGGAAACGGTCACGAAGAAGAAACGGGAAGCAGGTTCGGCCTATCAAGGTTTGTCTCCATGTGAATTGGGCTCAAAGGATCGTGTCAGAAAATGCGGTGTGAGTGTGCCGCTGGCAAAGTTCCTGAATAGTGAGAGTTACAGACGGGAGTGAGTGTGTGAGGACTTTAGGAAGTGCACAGTGCGATAGACAACTCAGAGCATAGAAAGGCACGACGACGTGAGAGACACATGGTTTCCATTTTCATTTTAGTCTGAGGCATGGACCAGGCGGCTGGCCGTGCGGGGTTGGCGGCCTCACTGGAGAATGGGGTTTCGATTCGCGCAGGGTGATCTACCGTTGCTGCGTCCATTCATCAGACTAAAGTGATTGCGCGAACTCTATGTGCCTTCTAATAAGAGAGCCTAAGCGGACGAGTTCGAAGCCGCAACTCTGACTGCACCCTGACACTTCTAGTTTTCCTCCCGTAACTCAACACTCGACCCAGCAATTGACTAGTGCTAGTCTTCATTGTGTGCGTGAGGGGCTGTGCCGGAAGTTCTGAGAAAAATGCTAGATGTACCTAAACATAAATCCTTCCACATTTCAGATCTCCGGTGACGCTGGATCGGACAGCAGACAGGCGTCAAGTGGGGAGACCGTCCAACTGGGAGTGGTGACTTCACCAACCGTGAGCATTGATAACACGAATCGTGACGCTGTCACGAATGTCACCCTTGCACCTATGATCATGGCCACAGTGCCCACCTCAGTGGACGTCACTACACCAGCTGAAGTCTTCCGACTGACCCCGCCACCATTGGATTTTCGATTAGTATAATTTCTATGTAGTCAATAGGCTGCCTAAGATTGCATCAATCTCTGCCATTTTTAGTAGGTTCTGCTCACTGCCTAAGATGATCTGTAACAGATCCTAAAACTAATGTCAGGCCTAGGGTAAAATAGGCATTGTTGAAATATGCGCCAATTCCAGGATATACTCTGTTTCAATCGAGTGGGCTTTCCTAGAACGCAGAGAGGCTACACTGTCACTCTGTGTCTCTGCCGCATTCTCCGCGTCATTTCCGCCCAACCTTGCCGTTTAACCTCTGGCCGGTGGATAAGCTCTCTGCACTCTAGGATGGCCTACTCGACGGAAACAGAGTATGACATTATTCTTGCATAGCGTGATGGTGAGCCCCCCTTTTCTGGCATAAAGGATCTGCAGAGTTGCAGCGACCGCGGAGTGGTCGCCGAGCGTCAATCTTGACTCGGCAACTTCGAACATTTCTGTCGCGGCCTCGGTTGCCACGCGCTGGCAGTGACGCAGGGCCGTAGCGGCATCGAAACACTACGGTGCAGGGCTGTGCGTTAATAACGTTAACGTGTTAACGCATTAACGGGTCAACGCGGTTTTTTTTTCAAAAATTAACGATTAATGGTTAACGAAAAAGTCCCGAAATCACGTTAATTTTTATTTCGTTAATGTTCCATCCATCTATGCTTTTTTGCACGTCAGGATTCCTATTCTTGAAGAGCATTCGTTTATTGTTCTGGCTGATAGTATTAATAATCCATGAAGATGATTTCCAAGTTTGGAGTGTACGGACTGCGTTGTTTGGTATGGAACGTGCTTCACGTTTTTTTGGGACTTGTGGTTATTTATTGATTTTCGTGGTGGTCAGGTAATGTTTTCAAAATTGTTAGCGAAATGCAAAATTAACGTGTTAACGCATTAACGGATTAACGCGGTTTTTTTTTTCAAAAATTAACGATTAACGGTTAACGAAAAAAAAATTCATTAACGCACACCCCTGCTACGGTGCACTCTCGTCACATCACGCCGCGTGGGTCGCCCCCGTCGACGAATGTAATCGATATTGCATCACTCAACGCTCTTCCTCGGTGCGAGCAACACGGCGGCTCGAACTCTGCGGGCCCTTGTGAGCCGTGAAACCCTGCAAAAGCTGCTGGTCGTGAAAGTGCTTAGTGGATTTTTCATTTAGAAGAAGAGTAGCAGCCGACTGGCAAGGTGTATACTTCACGCAACGAGCGACGCTACGTGATAATCATCGCTTTAATACTTTTGTTTTTACTAATTCTACAATCTAGTCTGCATAGTGTATGTACATACATCGATTGATTTATTGTCCGTACCATTCAAAAAGGAAGCCGCACTGAGCTGTGTATTGGGCTAGAATCATAGCTGCCGTCTTCTCGTTTTCCCGCGTGGCACCTTTCCCGCCAAGCAGCGTCGCTGCTTCCTAACTGAGTTACACGGACTATATGTATGTATGTAGGTAGAGTAACAAGTAGCGCACAATGACTACAGAAATTTTTTTTGTAGGTTTCACAATGCTAGTCGAAATTTACGGTATCTCATCATGTTTACCCACATTGCTAATTGTGATTGTTCCATATGTGTTCATAAATAATATATGTAAGTATGTGAAACTCCTGCCCTTTCAATAAAGCGCTTTCAGACGCCACCAACCTGTTGCAGAACCGAAACCGTTGTTTTCCTAATGCAGTGTAGCGATAGTCCTGTCGTCATGAAGTTAACACTATCGGAGGATCTGAAACAATCTAGTTGAGCATAGACTGAGAAATCCCGCGAACATGATATTAAAACTATTCAAACTGAACAATGAAAACCAGCGGTGTATACACTACAGCTCTTAGGTTGTGGTTCAAAGATGGGCGGGATGGGTTTTGATCACTTCTTTCAAAAACTTTTTCATAGATCTATAATGTTCTACAGGATTCAGGTAAAGAGTCCAATGGCATAATGCTTGTTAGAGTTCAAACTTGAGTAGAATAGCTTAGAGCGTGATTTCCAGATAGTTATATGTACACTGCGCACAACGTTATGCAGCTGAATAGCTTCTTACCAGAATCTCAAATAACTTCTCAGATCCGGGAGAAATTTTCTTCGATGAGGATGTTGAATAAGGACGCTAAATACGCGAAAACGGGTCCCCGCGAGCTTTCTGACCAAATCCGACTAGCGGTATTTCACGTGTTATAATGTTTACACATGAACGGGTTTAGAGATTTTTTTTTCGAGAAATAATGCAAGGCAACCCCTCTGGAAATTGTCAGATAATAGTGAAACGCATCTTTTCGTTGAATTGAAACGTCGTCTGCAGCTCATGGCTAACGCGCTCGGGCACGGCGGCAGTCTCCGGAGTCAGGAATGTGCGGCAATTGCCGTTTGCTGGCCATTTTTGGGACTTTTTTGCCGTTTGTCGTTTGCCGAATTTTTCGTTATTTTTTCCGGCAAAAATCGGCAAAACATTGGAAGGAAACGCCGCCTATGCTCGTGGCTAAGTGGGCACTAGGGGTAATCCGATTATCCGTTGTTCGTTCAGTCCTTATCCGGGGTTTTGAAATATCTGAAGTAGTAGTAAATCTGTTTTAATACGCGAGTCAACTCGCGGTAACTTCGCGATAAACTGCAGCTGAACGCGAGCTTTTTATTTGAAGATTTCCAGGAAAGGGACCGATATCACCACCCACTTGGATTATGACACATTTCATATGGGTTACTCGCAGTCGGTTCCAGTTTTGTCGGAGCGCGGCTACCGATCGCGGAGCCGCAGCGGCCCCACCGCGGAGACGCAGAGGCTCTACCGCTGCAACTTCGCGATAGTGCCAGTTTGGTGGCTGTAGGAGGCGAAGCCGCAGCGGCGGTTTCTTTGATTTCCATGAGGTCCCTCTATGGCTTGTTTTTGTTCATCTGATGTCTTGGAATGAATATATATTAGAATGTCGACATAAGTATTAAAAAGAGAAAAAAGTAGAGCGCCATATGTGAATAACTTTTATGCCAATCTAAGGAATGAAGTTTTTGCCGTTCGTTTGCCGGCCGTTTTTGGGATTTTCTTGCCGATTGCCGTTTGCCGAAATCTCAAAATCGTTTGCCACACATCCCTGCTCCGGACTTTTCAGCAAGTCTTCAGCAGTACGGTTGTTTTGTCTGTTCTGCGATGCAAAAGCTTTTTCTGGAGTACTCCAGTGTTGTAGATTACCAACAATGAGCCTGCATACCAATGAAGTTGATACCATGCAATGATGAATTCGCCTCTTCAGCCATCAAGATCAGAATTCGTTTGAATTCATTCAAACAAAACTGAACTATGTACTCCACAGTCCACAAAGCAAGAGTAATGCTGCTTCAACATCGGAAAGTTGAAATCGAAATCTGCGAAATTTTATGCAGATGCGGAGAATCCTCCGATTTTTCTAGAAGTTCGAACTCTAGAGTGAGCGGAACTTCGGCGCGGTTGTGAGGCTTTGCCCGATTTTTTTTTCAAGCGCTGAAATTCCTGGTTTGTCTTAATTTTGACGTGATTGCGAAGCGTCCTCCGATTTTTTTTTTCGTAGGGAATCAAGTATTTTCAGTGATGAGATATAACGTTTTTGACTTTCCGGTACTCACTAAACCATGGCACCTTCCCAGAACCCGCTACAGAACAGCACCTTTCCGCCACTCACTATGAAGCAGCGGCTTCCCGGTATTCACTGCAACGCAGCACCTTCACGGCACTCACTACAATACAGCACCATCCCGGCACTCACTACACCATAGCACCTTCCCGGCACTCACCACAGCACAGCACCTACCCGGCACTCACTACAGCACAGCACCTTCCCGGCTTCTACGCTTCCACATTACCAATGCAACTTCCCGGCACTCACTTCGGCACAGCATCTAACAGGCACTCATTTAACCATAGCACCTTCCCGGCACTCACTCAACACAGCACCCACCCGGCACTCACCACAGCACAGCACCTACCCGGCACTCACTACAGCACAGCACCTTCCCGGCTTCCACGCTTCCACTTTACCATTGCACCTTCCCGGTACTCACTACGGCACAACACCTAACAGGCACTCATTTAACCATAGCACCTTCCCGGCACTCACTCAACACAGCACCCCGGCACCACTACAGCACAGCACGGCACTCACCAGCACAGCACCTACCCGGCACTCACTACAGCACAACACCTTTCCGCCACTCACTATGAAACAGCGGCTTCCCGGTATTCACTGCAACGCAGCACCTTCCCGGCACTAATTAAACCATAACACTTTCACGGCACTCACTACAACACAGCACCATCCCGGAACTCACTTCACCATTGCACGTTTCCGGCACTCACCGCAGCACAGCACCTATCCGGCACTCACTACAGCGAGCACCTACCCGGCACTCACTACAGCACAACACCTTTCCGCCACTCACTATGAAACAGCGGCTTCCCGGTAATCACTGCAACGCAGCACCTTCCCGGCACTAATTAAACCATAACACTTTCACGGCACTCACTACAACAGAGCACCATCCCGGAACTCACTTCACCATTGCCCGTTTCCGGCACTCACCACAGCACAGCACCTACCCGGCACTCATTACAGCACAGCACCTACCCGGCACTCACTACAGCCCAGCACCTACCCGGCACTCACTACAGCACAGCACCTTCCCGGCTTCCACGCTTCCACTTTACCATTGCACCCTCCCGGTACTCACTACCGCACAACACCTAACAGGCACTCATTTAACCATAGCGCCTTCCCGGCACTCACTCAACACAGCATCCACTCGGCACTCACTACAGCCCAGCACCTACCCGGCACTCACTACAGCACAACACCTTTCCGCCACTCACTATGAAACAGCGGCTTCCCGGTATTCACTGCAACGCAGCACCTTCCCGGCACTAATTAAACCATAACACCTTCACGGCACTCACTACAACACAGCACCATCCCGGAACTCACTTCACCATTGCACCTTCCCGGCACTCACTCAACACAGCACACAACCGGCACTCACTACAGTACAGCACCTACCCGGCACTCACTACACCATAGCACCTTCCCGGCACTCACTACAGCACAACCCTTACCGCCACTCACCAAACGATGAGAGCAACAGTTGACATACAAATAGGATTGGGGTGATGGTCGTAATGTATTTCAACTGCAAAAGAGGTGGATGAGCGGCGCGCGTGATTGGACGGACGGGGAGGAGCCAAACGAGTGATTGGAATGAACACGATCTTCCCCCGCCTCTCATACATACGAATACACTACGACCATCAACCATATGAATGGATTCCAGCCCGCTACCCCGCGTTTTTATGCGTGTACGGAGTGAATTAAGATTGGGACGCGTTAACTTTATCATTTTCCAAACTACAAGCATTTCCCGGATATGATTCATTGGTTAGTTCAAGAGGCTTCGAGAACAAGCTGTGTGCGGACTTCTACAAATACCATAGCACCTTCCCGGCACTCACCACGACACATCACCTTCTCTGCACTCACTACAACGCAGCACCTTCCCGGCTTCCACGCTTCCACTTTACCAATGCACCTTCCCGGCACTCCCTACGGCACAACACCTAACAGGCACTCACTACAGCACAGCACCTACCCGGCACTCACTACAGCACAGCACCTACCCGGCACTCACTACAGCCCATCACCAACCCGGCACTCACTACAGCACAACACCTTTCCGCCACTCACTATGAAACAGCGGCTTCCCGGTATTCACTGCAACGCAGCACCTTACCGGCACTATATAAACCATAACACCTTCACGGCACTCACTACAACACAGCACCATCCCGGAACTCACTTCACCATTGCACGTTTCCGGCACTCACCACAGCACAGCACCTACCCGGCACTCACTACAGCACAGCACCTACCCGGCACTCACTACAGCACAGCACCTACCCGGCACTCACTACAACACAGCACCTTCCCGGCTTCCACGCTTCCACTTTACCATTGCACCTTCCCGGTACTCACTACGGCACAACACCTAACAGGCACTCATTTAGCCATAGCACCTTCCCGGCCCTCACTCAACACAGCACCCACCCAGCACTCACTATAGCACAGCACCTACCCGGCACTCACTACAGCACAATACCTTTCCGCCACTCACTATGAAACAGCGGCTTCCCGGTATTCACTGCAACGCAGCACCTTCCCGGCACTAATTAAACCATAACACCTTCACGGCACTCACTACAACACAGCACCATCCCGGAACTCACTTCACCATTGCACGTTTCCGGCACTCACCACAGCACAGCACCTACCCGGCACTCACTACAGCACAGCACCTTACCGGCTTCCACGCTTCCACTTTACCATTGCACCTTCCCGGCACTCACTCAACACAGCACTCACCCGGCTCTCACCACAGCACAGCACCTACCCGGCACTCACTACACCATAGCACCTTCCCGGCTTCCACTTTACCATTGCAGCTTCCCGGCACTCACTACAGCCCAACCCTTACCGCCACTCACCAAACGATGAGAGGAACAGCTGACATACAAATAGGATTGGGGTGATGGTCGTAATGTATTTCAACAGCGAAAGAGGTGGATGAGCGGCGCGCGTGATTGGACGGACGGGGAGGAGCCAAACGAGTGATTGGAATGAACACGATCTTCCCCCGCCTCTCATACATACGAATACACTACGACCATCAACCATATGAATGGATTCCAGCCCGCTACCCCGCGTTTTTATGCGTGTACGGAGTGAATTAAGATTGGGACGCGTTAACTTTATCATTTTCCAAACTACAAGCATTTCCCGGATATGATTAATTGGTTAGTTTAAGGGGCTTCGAGAACAAGCTGTGTGCGAACTTCTACAAATACCATAGCACCTTCCCGGCACTCACCACGACCCATCACCTTCTCTGCACTCACTACAACGCAGCACCTTCCCGGCTTCCACGCTTCCACTTTACCAATGCACTTTCCCGGCACTCCCTACGGCACAACACCTAACAGGCACTCACTACAGCACAGCACCTACCCGGCACTCACTACAGCACAGCACCTACCCGGCACTCACTACAGCACAGCACCTACCCGGCACTCACTACAGCACAACACCTTTCCGCCACTCACTATGAAACAGCGGCTTCCCGGTATTCACTGCAACGCAGCACCTTCCCGGCACTAATTAAACCATAACACCTTCACGGCACTCACTACAACACAGCACCATCCCGGAACTCACTTCACCATTGCACGTTTCCGGCACTCACCACAGCACAGCACCTACCCGGCACTCACTACAGCACAGCACCTACCCGGCACTCACTACAGCACAGCACCTACCCGGCACTCACTACAGCACAGCACCTTCCCGGCTTCCACGCTTCCACTTTACCATTGCACCTTCCCGGTACTCACTACGGCACAACACCTAACAGGCACTCATTTAACCATAGCACCTTCCCGGCACTCACTCAACACAGCACCCACCCGGCACTCACTACAGCACAGCACCTACCCGGCACTCACTACAGCACAACACCTTTCCGCCACTCACTATGAAACAGCGGCTTCCCGGTATTCACTGCAACGCAGCACCTTACCGGCACTAACTAAACCATAACACCTTCACGGCACTCACTACAACACAGCACCATGCCGGAACTCACTTCACCATTGCACGTTTCCGGCACTCACCACAGCACAGCACCTACCCGGCACTCACTACAGCACAGCACCTACCCGGCGCTCACTACAGCACAGCACCTACCCGGCACTCACTACAGCACAACACCTTCCCGCCACTCACTATGAAACAACGGCTTCCCGGTATTCACTGCAACGCAGCACCTTCCCGGCACTAATTAAACCATAACACCTTCACGGCACTCACTACAACACAGCACCATGCCGGAACTCACTTCACCATAGCACGTTTCCGGCACTCACCACAGCACAGCACCTACCCGGCACTCACTACAGCACAGCACCTACCCGGCACTCACTACAGCACAGCACCTACCCGGCACTCACTACAGCACAGCACCTTCCCGGCACTCACTAGAGCACAGCACCTACCCGGCACTCACTATGAAACAGCGGCTTCCCGGTATTCACTGCAACGCAGCACCTTCCCGGCACTAATTAAACCATAACACCTTCACGGCGCTCACTACAACACAGCACCATCCCGGAACTCACTTCACCATTGCACGTTTCCGGCACTCACTACGGCACAGCACCCACCCGGCACTCACTACAGCACAGCACCTACCCGGCACTCACTACAGCACAGCACCTACCCGGCACTCACTACAGCACAGCACCTTCCCGGCACTCACTAAAGCACAACACCTTCCCGGCTTCCACGCTTCCACTTTACCATTGCACCTTCCCGGTACTCACTACGGCACAACACCTAACAGGCACTCATTTAACCATAGCACCTTCCCGGCACTCACTCAACACAGCACCCACCCGGCACTCACTACAGCACAGCACCTACCCGGCACTCACTACAGCACAGCGCCTACCCGGCACTCACTACAGCGAAAACACCTTTCCGCCACTCACTATGAAACAGCGGCTTCCCGGTATTCACTGCAACGCAGCACCTTCCCGGCACTAATCAAACCATAACACCTTTACGGCACTCACTACAACACAGCACCATCCCGGAACTCACTTCACCATTGCACGTTTCCGGCACTCACCACAGCACAGCACCTACCAGGCACTCACTACAGCACAGCACCTACCCGGCACTCACTACAGCACAGCACCTACCCGGCACTCACTACAGCACAGCACCTTCCCGGCACTCACTAAAGCACAACACCTTCCCGGCTTCCACGCTTCCACTTTACCATTGCACCTTCCCGATACTCACTACAGCACAACACCTAACAGGCACTCATTTAACCATAGCACCTTCCCGGCACTCACTCAACACAGCACACAGCCGGCACTCACTACAGCACAGCACCTACCCGGCACTCACTACAGCACAGCACCTACCCGGCACTCACTACAGCGAAAACACCTTTCCGCCACTCACTATGAAACAGCGGCTTCCCGGTATTCACTGCAACGCAGCACCTTCCCGGCACTAATTAAACCATAACACCTTCACGGCACTCACTACAACACAGCACCATCTCGGAACTCACTTCACCATTGCACGTTTCCGGCACTCACCACAGCACAGCACCTACCCGGCACTCACTACAGCACAGCACCTACCCGGCACTCACTACAGCACAGCACCTACCCGGCACTCACTACAGCCCATCACCTACCCGGCACTCACTACAGCACAGCACCTACCCGGCACTCACTATGAAACAGCGGCTTCCCGGTATTCACTGCAACGCAGCACCTTCCCGGCACTAATTAAACCATAACACCTTCACGGCGCTCACTACAACACAGCACCATCCCGGAACTCACTTCACCATTGCACGTTTCCGGCACTCACTACAGCACAGCACCTACCACGCACTCACTACAGCACAGCACCTACCCGGCACTCACTACAGCACAGCACCTACCCGGCACTCACTACAGCACAGCACCTTCCCGGCACTCACTAAAGCACAACACCTTCCCGGCTTCCACGCTTCCACTTTACCATTGCACCTTCCCGGTACTCACTACGGCACAACACCTAACAGGCACTCATTCAACCATACCACCTTCCCGGCACTCACTACAGCACAGCACCCACCCGGCACCCACTACAGCACAGCACCTTCCCAGCTTCCACTTTACCATTGCACCTTCCCGGCACTCACTACAGCACAACATCTTACCGCCACTCACCAAACGATGAGAGGAACAGCTGAATTACAAATAAGATTGGGGTGATGGTCGTAATGTATTTCAACTGCAAAAGAGGTGGATGAGCGGCGCGCGTGATTGGACGGACGGGGAGGAGCCAAACGAGTGATTGGAATGAACACGATCTTCCCCCGCCTCTCATACATACGAATACACTACGACCGTCAACCATATGAATGGATTCCAGCCCGCTACCCCGCGTTTTTATGCGTGTAGCGAGTGAATTAAGATTGGGACGCGTTAACTTTATCATTTTCCAAACTACAAGCATTTCCCGGATATGATTCATTGGTTAGTTTAAGAGGCTTCGAGAACAAGCTGTGTGCGAACTTCTACAAATACCATAGCACCTTCCCGGCACTCACCACGACACATCACCTTCTCCGCACTCACTACAGCACAGCACCTTCCCGGCTTCCACGCTTCCACTTTACCAATGCACCTTCCCGGCACTCCCTACGGCACAACACCTAACAGGCACTCATTTAACCATAGCACCTTCCCGGCACTCATACGGCACAGCACCCACCCGGCACTCACTGCACCATAGCACCTTCCCGGCTTCCACTTTACCATTGCACCTTCCCGGCACTCACTACAGCACAACACCTAACAGGCATTCATTTAACCATAGCACCTTCCCGGCACTCACTACGGCACAGCACCCACCCGGCACTCACTACAGCACAGCACCTTCCCGGCTTCCACGCTTGGACTTTACCAATGCACCTTCCCGGCACTCCCTACGGCACAACACCTAACAGGCATTCATTTAACCATAGCACCTTCCCGGCACTCACTACGGCACAGCACCCACCCGGCACTCACTACAGCACAGCACCTTCCCGGCTTCCACGCTTGGACTTTACCAATGCACCTTCCCGGCACTCCCTACGGCACAACACCTAACAGGCATTCATTTAACCATAGCACCTTCCCGGCACTCACTACGGCACAGCACCCACCCGGCACTCACTACAGCACAGCACCCACCCGGCGCTCACTACAGCACAGCACCTTCCCAGCTTCCACTTTACCATTGCACCTTCCCGGCACTCACTACAGCACAACATCTTACCGCCACTCACCAAACGATGAGAGTAACAGCTGACATACAAATAAGATTGGGGTGATGGTCGTAATGTATTTCAACTGCGAAAGAGGTGGATGAGCGGCGCGCGTGATTGGACGGACGGGGAGGAGCCAAACGAGTGATTGGAATGAACACGAGTTCCCCCCGCCTCTCATACATACGACTACACTACGACCATCGCTCATATGAATGGATTCCAGCCCGCTATCCCGCGTTTTTATGCGTGTGCGGAGTGAATTAAGATTGGGGCGCGTTAACCTTATCATTTTCCAAACTACAAACATTTCGCGGAAATGATTCATTGGTTAGTTTAAGAGGCTACGGGGACAAACTGTGTGCGAACTTCTACAAATGTCTCGAATGCCGGACCTAGACGCTCTAAAATTCCTTCAATATGGGATGCGACCCGTATTAAAGTGGGGGCAAGAAGGCAGCCATCTACCAACGTCTACCACCATACCTCGCTTTAACCCTTGCAGACTAGTCGACTTGGAAAGTCAGACTATGACAGTATGTAGGGAACTCGGTGCAGAAAACAGTTTTTCTTTGCGAAGAATGAACTTTCATTTCACCCCTTGATTCTCTACAATGCCCCATTGGCAAGCCATCCAGCCATGCTCGACCCTGCAAAACTCATTTTGAGAACCTATAAAATTACCATGGACAGGAAACACGTAGCTTTAAATTGCTATTCTTGAAAGGGAAAGTTGGAACATTCCTCATTCCCAAGTCATCCCGGGTAACTTTTTGCTGTACTTTGCAATTGCCACTCCAACCGGACTTCTTGCTCGTCCTCCATATCAATGACGATAAAACCATGATGGGCGTCCACGCAACAGGGTACCCATCAATCTTAAACACCCATAAGAATCTCGATCAGTCGCTAGATCGTTCCCAGTCGTCGGGATCAGCGATCAGTCAGTCTCTTTGATTTTTCGTCCTCTGCAGGTGTCATCTTCCGGAACTTTTGCATTTCGTCTGATCTAGCACTGGCGAAAAAAAACTCGGGATATCATACGATAGGGTTTTTCAACGCACAGCACATCTACATATTCCATTGGCCAACTTCATTATTGACTTTTCACCTCCTCGTAAAATGTATAAACAAGAAATATTGTGCCAAATATGTTCTTTCTCAGTTTTTGTGTCTGTTCGACCGGGAACTCATAAGACGGCTCACAAGGGAACTACTATAAGTCATACTAACCATTCCAAATGAAATGTACTTCTCTAGAACCATTTTCGGACGAAAAGTCCGAATATGTCCATCGCAGCTGCCTAGACTGGCTCTGAAAGACGTTATGAGCGTTTCAAAGCTTCGCGGTGAGGTAGGGGTACCACCAAGGGGTGTGCGGCAATTGCCGTTTGCCGATTGCCGTTTGCCGGCCATTTTTGGGGTTTCCCGTTGCCGTTGCCGTTTGCCGAAATTTTCGTCTTAAACGGCAAATTTTCGGCAAAAATTCGTTGAAACAACAGGATTCGCCCTCACCGCAGCCTATGTGTTGGTCAGCGATTCGGAGCTGCTACAATTAATTATTTTGACTAGTTCCAGCTCCTGGTTCCGGCTCATTCAATGTATAATTGTACCCTTTCAGTAGGTAGCTTATAAAAACATCTTGACTGGGTAATCAGAGGAGTTCGTTTGAGTTCTAAAATGTTTGGGAGCTTCCAGATGTCTTTTTTTAATCATCAAATTCTTAGTCCTTTAAAAATACAGGACACCCAAGAAATTAATTCTCGGATTTCATGCTTGTCTTGGAGAGAGTCACTCACTGATCACAGTGATATCTCTGGAATCGTCCAAGACCCCTCTGAACAGAATTATGGCTCCCTAAAGATGCCTAATTTTTGAGGGTGAAAAATTGGTGGACGAGTTGTCTCAGGTCTGTATTTTTCTTCATTTGCAATCGTTGCGCGAGAGCGAGCCAGGATATGGAGACAATCCTGCAATGATCTGAAGAACGACGACTTGTTTGAATTGATCCATCCATCGAGCCGCTGTCGAGTTCGAAGGTCTGTTAGCGGGACAGGCCTGTGGTGGTCGCTTATATCTCACTTATTTGGAGGAATTGAGATCTCGCACTTGGCACGTGTTATACAGGAGGGGTTTTCTACACAATTACATGAAAATCTCAAAATTCCTATCTGAGGGTGTACTGTGTCTTTAGGAGTGCCAAAACTGCAAAAAAAAACCTTTTTCAGAGGCATACCGATCACTGCAAGTTCTAAGATTACAAAACCAAGTCATATCAAAGCTGTAGCGAAAACGTAGCCTTATTTAGACATATGAACCAGTGGAGAATTTGTGTATATAGGCCCACTTTTCGTCGGTTGGTTGGCTGATGGTAATAATTGGGACAGGAAAATTATCAGTTCTGCAAACACTTTGTCCGGCTTTTCAAAAGTTGAACAATATTCGAGGCGGTCATTAAAGGCAGTGGTCAATGATATCTTCGATTTCGAGATCATTAGCTGAAATGAAAGGTTGACTTAATGGCAGACCTGGGTTTGCTAGGAAATGGTGCAAAGATGAAAAAATTTAAAATCTTCGAAGGCAACGATTAAAACCGCATTCAATTTTTCACCAGAAATCCAAGGGTTACAGGCCCATTGCAACAACAGTGTGGGAAACCGGCTCAAAACGAGCAACCACTAATATACGGCCCGAAACTTGAACGTGGTGTACACGGTCCACCCTTCTCCTCGGTAGCCACAGGAGGTGAGTGGGGCGAGTAAACCACACTCAAGTTTTGGGACAAATTTATTGCTTGTGTCTAGCCGACATTGTGGCTGTAATTGGCCACGTGCCAGCTTGTGGGCCGAATACGTAGAAAGGAAAGAGCCCAGGAGCAGTCCAGCTGGCTACTGCAAGCGGCGCTCCAGCGACGAAGTCAGCGCAGCAGACTTACCGTCGCGCTCGTCGCATGTACATACCAGTAAAACGCCCCTCATTCTGTGCATTCGATCAACATGCCCTTCAGAGCTCTTGATTTGAAAATTCGAAGGCTGCTTTAATCGTGAGCGCTGCGTTCAACTAAACTTGTCTCACTCCATTACTGTAGCTTCGCAAGGGTAACCATTCAATCGTAGTTTGAAATGAGCGAAATTGAAATCCTTGAGCCTACTACTTGCTACTAACAGTAAAATTTGTGACTCCGGTTATAACCTAAACCGCGCGCTGTTGATCGCGGTGTGAACTGTCTGGCCATCAATTCCGACCAATCATCTCGTATTAACCCTTCTATTCGCACCTGATTGTGGTACCTGTATCATCCACACTCTTTCGGTCGGCGCACACTCCCATCGCAACAAGCTTGCTTACGGTTCGCTGATCTTCCCCGGATCGACTAGGCTGGGACGCGCTGGCCGCAGGCTCCTTTCAGAAAATTCTTTGCGGACCAGTAACACTTTGCGCTGCTCAAGAAGACGCCCATCTTTTGAATCTCGCATTGATTCGTACGCAAACTTCAAATGGAGAGGAATTAACAGAATTATCGCCGGTGATGGAGAAGCTTACAGTCGTGTTGGTCTTGGTAGTGACTCCTGTTAACCTGAGGCTTTCAAGCAGCTTCTGATTGATAGGACTTTTCTTCCTGTGAAGGCCATTGAAACGTAAGGCTCACAGTAAATGGCAGATATTGCATGGAATACGACACGACTAACAAGAAAGGGTTGCCTACATCAGATAGAGTTTCGGAATGTTTTTTAATATGTTCTAGGGGGAGGGCAGTTTTCCAATATCCCATACATAAAAATCTACTAAATGCCTCAGGCAGACCCTAAAAAGGTCCAAATTGGAACAAGGCCAGAACGGCTCGGCCGAAGTGAGTAGAGCTGATTTAACGATTGAATTACCTTTGTGTATGTTCAGAACAGATCAGAAAGTGGGCAACAATGCATAGTTTCTGATCTAATCAGAATCAATACACCAAAATTTTCTACATCTATTTTGAACACATCTAAAGGTAATTCAATCGTTAAATCGGCTCTACTCTCTGCGGCCGAACCGTTTTGGCCTTGATCAGATTTTCACATTTTTAGTGACTGCCTGAGGGTTCAGCAGACTCTGAGCTTGGTATACTGGAACACTGTGCTTCCCCTAGAACATATTAAAATTGCATCCCGAAACTCCATCTGAAGTTGGCAACCCTTCCTTCTACGCAAATGTTGGTGTATTATAGCATAAACAGATTTTGCCGTTTGCCGGTCATTTTTGGGGTTCGCCGTTGCCGTTGCCGTTTGCCGAAATTTGAAATTCCTTTGCCGCACACCCCTGGTACCACCCCTCATGAAATTTTAGGGTTTTTTGTTTAATTTTTTTCAAATTCCGCTTAAAACATGTATGTAGGGGTAATGTGTGGCACTGAACACCAATCTGGGGTTCGTTTGTCGAAATTTTAGGGTTGACTGCCGGTTACGGTAGTTAACATGCCATTTAGGAGGCAAAACCTACCTCAATAATTCTAAAATCAACAAATGGACATCGAATTCGTATTCAGCACCCCAAATAACCCCCACATAGAAACTTTGAGACAAATCTGAGACTTTGACCAAACTACCGTATACCCACCGTAAGCAGTCCAAAATCGATAAACTGACATCAGATTCGTGTTGAGCACTCCAAATAACCTCTAGAAGTACGATCTGAGCCACATCTGTCGTCCCATTACGGAAATCGTCAAAAGTCGATTTTGCCCTCAAGTTCTTCTGCCGGTGGGAAGATTTGAACAAATGTAGTCGAAAACTTTAGAAAAAGAACAAATAAACGGCAGATTCGTGATCAGCACCCCAAATAACCCCCCACGACAAATTTCAAGTCAAATCTGCATTATTTCTCTTCAACCCAGGCGAATGTCGTCCCCAAGCCGCCTGGCAGTTCGGCTCGTGTTCCCGATCTGCGAGTCGGCTTCTGTTGCTTTCGGGCCACTGCTGTTACTGTCCGGGCTGCTCCGGTTCGCCCGAACAGCAACATCAGTGACCCGGAGATTAGTAGAGCGAGCTGAACCGTCAGGCGGCTTCAATTCCTGTTCGGTGCGGCTCGGGGCCGAGAATCGCCTGAGAACGCTTTCTGTACCCCATAATTGATAGAATTGAACGCTGCACCGAAAATTCGTACAAGTCCAAAAGGCAGCAAGTCTGCACAAAGTTCGGAGAATGTGCTCTCACTTGAACTTTCCTAGCGGGGTTGTTTTGGGCTCTGAACACGATTATGATTTTATTTTACGGAATTTCGAAAGTTTACTGCGCTTTTGGAGGGTTCAATAGGTACGAAAATCAGAGAAAAAATGTCTATAACTTCTTTCAGAGTGAGTCTAGGCGGCTGCGATGGACATATTCGGACTTCACGTCTAAAAATGATTCTATAATAGTACGTTTTATTTGGAATGGTTAGTATGACTTACAGTAATTCCGTACGTGATTCGCATGAACTCTATCATGTGCAAAACGCTATCAAACTTCTGACGTTCTTAACTTTACCGACTCGAATCTGTACAATGATTACCAATTCATCAAACCGCGGTTTGATGAATTGGTAGTCATTGCACAAAAGAGAAAAATAGACGAATTTAGAGCAGAGAACAAATTCCGACCTCTGAGCCATCAAAAGTCTATTTGAACTACCTACCTTTCATAGAGCATCAGGGTTAATTTATTATTCGCCAAAACCGATTAGGGAGGTTCTCAAGGTGCTAGACACAAATGTGCGGTCCTTTCCTTACTTTTTTTACGTGACTATGGTAGGCAGAACACCACTGTATACACCGTGGCCCACTGTGATCTTAATGAAACTTCAAAACGGACCTTTTTTGCGTCATAAGAGACCAATCCCTATCACGACAAGCAAGTCATCCTTTCCCGACACTGCGGTGGCAGCATTCTTCTGAAATTTACCCCATTGATAATTGTAGTAGTAATCACAGAACCACATCTGCTGAAAAAACTCTCAAAACCTTGTTTGTCAGTATTTCTTGAAATCTGGTGTGCACCTCTAAACCACATTTGCCTGGCCCATACTACGGTGCCGTCTGTGATATCAAATGAACCAACTCTAAATATGGTGGACATGTACCTTACGAATTCCAGGCCATGAATAACTACTTGTTCAAAGCAATGGTCGCAACACTTCTACTGGTTGCCTCTTCGGCGCAATTTATTAGCCCAAATCAGTTAACCAACGGCTTACCCGTGCCGAATTGGCCCCAGGCCCTCGACACATTACTCGGAATCCCACAAACAACTACGGCTTCGGTAAACTTTGAATTTATATAGTTTATTTATGGTGTTACGTAATGATAAGTCATGTCATGTTGCTGTGTTGTTGTTACGTATGTTATGTTATGTTATGTTATGTTATGTTATGCTATGTTATGTTATGTTATGTTATGTTATGTTATGTTATGTTATGTTATGTTATGTTATGTTATGTTATGTTATGTTATGTTATGTTATGTTATGTTATGTGTTATGTTGTTTTGTTATGTTATGTTATGTTATGTTATGTTATGTTATGTTATGCATTATGCGTTGCGCGTTATGCTTACACAAGGTGCTGAGTTGATCGCAAAACGCTTGGCTCCGAGCGAGACTGAACCAGCATATTCCCTCTCCGGGGGAGCGCCTTATCGCACTGCACCACCGAAGCCCCAGCGCCGCTCTCAATCAACTGCTCGGTAAATCTTCACCGGAGCAATCATCCTTTCACCCGCATAATGGGATGAAACAGGTATACCTTCAGAGAGTATCTAACAGTCGTAGACCTGTCAAGATGTTGTCCTAGTTAAGTCTTACACGATTTTTGAATGTTTTTTGCCGTAACTGTTATGCATTTTGCGTTGCGTTATGTTTTTATGTTGTGTTATGTTATGTTATGTCATGTCATGTCACGTTATGTCATGTTATGTTATGTCATGTCACGTTATGTCATGTCACGTTATGTCATGTTATGTTATGTTATGTTATGTTATGTTATGTTATGTTATGTTATGTTATGTTATGTTATGTTATGTTATGTTATGTTATGTTATGTTATGTTATGTTATGTTATGCATAACGCACGAAATCACCCGTTTCAGACCATGTACCCAGAATATACTACCCAAAACGCTTTCCAAAGAGCTGGTTGGGAGACGGACGACAAGGGCAACGTGTTTGTTGGCACCGATGACTCCAAACTGCTACTGATATCTGTCGGCTCCTACTGGCCCTTCCCTAAGGATTACAGGAAGAAATAAATACATTTAAATTCCCCCGTATGAGAAAATCTGATACCTTAGGCTAGCGTTGTCCACTTTTTGTGCAACAGTTGTGCAGGTACTTAACATAGGACTTAGCAATTGTACATATAGCTAAATTAAGATAACATCTATGTAGTATGTTGTTCAATGTGTTGTAAACTGCAGTGATTTAGTCAGCACACCAATGAACCACTTGGCTCCGCCCATACAGGGCGTGTCCCTCATTCTCGCCTTATTCAAGTATTATCGTCTAATTTACGACTTTTACACAATACTATAAATATTATAACAGTAACAGTAATGTTTATTTGCATAACCTTGCATCACAAATGTTCAAATATAGGCATCAACAATGAGCCGCGATATTTATAGATCTGAGAGAGTGACTAGCTAAATACCACTGCCGACTAGAAACAGAGGAGATCGTAGACTTTTCGGCCCGTACAACAGGCAACATGTATGTATGTAAATCAACAAAGCATTCAATATTCCGCGCCTCAATGGTCACGAAAGTGGGCGGGGCCACGTATGTATCATTACGCCATCCTATATTGCTACAGTAAGCTACATATACACCTTTACTACATACGAAAGCGTACCTAAAAAAGGTAAAACACATGCGCCCGTCCCTGATAAATAGGCGGAGCGCTGGATGACCACGCCCATTTTCGTAACAAATGGAACGCCGGAGGAAAACGTAATATTCTATTCGTAATGTAGTGTTGCCAGGACAGCCGCTGAAGAGTCGGTCATGGCTTCTTCGGCACTGGGAAAAAAACTGTTATGATCGAGGTTTTCAACATTTTGGAAACTGAGAAAAAAATAATAAAAATAGAGAATAATAAAAAAAATTAAATATAATGTCAGAATAAATAGAATTGCGCCGAAAATCACCTTGTCATGACGGAACTCGGGAACATCCCATCACTACTGGCCTCACTCTTCTGGCTTGGACTTTCCGGTCCATCAGATGATCGAATGCTTTCCAACATCACGTCACCGCCGGCACCCTTTCGACCGCCTTGGTACTTTTTCTGCCGCGCCCTCGAGTTCTGCACAGAAAAATTGGAGTTTAACCCTGAGTTTCACCGCCCAACTGCCTCTGACCTACCTGAAACCAGACCTGCGTGACTCGCTTGCTCAACCCCGTAATATTCGCTATACGCTCCAAATCTGCACCATCCGGGTTGCTGTCGATTTGAAAATGGGCCTGAAAAAAAATTTAGTCAAAATCAATTTCAAATATAGATATTGATTTTTTCCAATGTCACCTGCAGTACGCTGAGCTGCTCCTCGGCAAAAGTCGTCCTCACTCGCTTGATTTTCTGCTTCTGCTGATTAGTACCTGAAAACGCATTCAGAAAAAACACTTCCAGTTCAATCAGAAATTGATGTTTCGTAACATAACATAACATAACATAACATAACATAACATAACATAACATAACATAACATAGCATAACATAACATAAATATAACATAACATAATATAACATAACATAACATAACATAACATTACATAACATAACATATAATATAACATAACATAACATATAATATAACATAACATAACATAACATAACATAACATAAATATAACATAAATATAACATAACATAACATAATATAACATAACATAATATAATATAACATAATATAACATATATATTATATAACATAACATAACCATAATATAACATAATATTATAATATAATATAACTATAACAACATAACATATAATATAACATATAATATATATAACCATAACCATAACATAACATAACATATAAATATAACATATTATAACATAACATAACATAATATAACATGACATAATATAATATAATATAACATATAATATGACATAAATATAACATAATATGACATGACATAATATAATATACTTATAATATAACATAATATAACATATAATATGACATAATATAACATAACATAAACTTTATACATAATATAATATAATAAAAATATAACATAACATAACATAACATAACATAAATATAATATAACATAACATAACATAAATATAACATAACATAACTATAACATAACATATAACATAACATAACATAACATAACATAACATAACATAACATAACATAACATAAATATAACATAACATAACATAACATAACATAACATAACATAACATAACATAACATAACATAACATAACATAACATAACATATAACATGTATAACATAACATAACATGACATAACATAACATAACATAACATGACATAACATAACATAACATAACATAACATAACATAACATAATATAACATAACATAACATAACATAACATGACATAACATAACATAACATAACATAACATGACATAACATAACATAACATGACATGACATAACATAACATAATATAACATAACATAACATAACATAACATGACATAAAATAACATAACATAACATAACATAACATAACATAACATAACATAAAATAATATAACATAACATAATATAAAATAAGATAACATAAGATAACATAACATAACATAACATAACATAACATAACATAACATAACATAACATAACATAACATGACATGACATAACATAACATAACATAACATAACATAACATAACATAACATAACATGGGGGTGTGTATACAAGTCTGTTGGTACCTGCTCGTTGGTGCCCCTGCTTCTACTGAACCCAGCAGACGTTTGAGTGTACACAGGGAACGTTCGAGCGATATAGCGTGCACAACTATATCGCGAAAGTATCCCGCACATTGCATAAAGGTGTCGCCGTCCGGCACACTAAGGCCTCTGGTCCATAACACCTTAGGATCCGTACCTAGGGAGTCATGGAGTCTTTGGCCACAAGCCACAATTTCGCCACCCTGAACTGTCGATCGCTGTCGAGTGATATCCAAAAAACTGCGCTATCCAGACTTCTGAGCTATTTCCATGCACCGTTTGCTGCTTTGCAGGAAACCCGCCTCAAGGATAGACCCGTCATCAGCGTCGGAGAGTACACCATCTACTGCGGTAACGCTGACGATAGGAGAGTGGGAGGCTGTGCAATAGTTGTAAGGAAGGATTTCAATGGTATGGTCAAGGAGTTCGGCTCAACGTCGTGTCGGAATGCATTCGTACGACTGCGGGATCACAGAGGATTCAATCTGTGGATAGTGAGTGCTCATGCGCCCACTGAAACCGCCGAAGACAATTCGAAGGATGCGTTTTATGAGGAACTCAATACGTTGCTGGCCAGGATACCTTGTCAACATGCTGTTGTCGTGGGGATTGACGCAAATGCGAAGATGGGACTTGATCAGGAATCCGAAGTACTCGGTAAATGGTTCTACCCAGTGGAGCAAACATCGGACAATGGCTACCGCCTTGTCGACTTTGTGAACGCAGTGGTCTGATTATTGCATCGACATTCAAGAGGAATCATCCCCGCCATCAGCTTACGTGGCAGGGACCAACCCGGCTATCTCCAGAAGAGCAGCGAAAGCGGAAGATGACAACTTTGAAACTACAGCTTGACTATGTCCTGACGAGGAATATTCCAGTATCGGACATTCGAAGATCTAGAGCTGTGTGGGATGTCGCATTCGATTCGGATCACCGTCCTGTTCTGTTGAACTTCACTGCGAGGATTCATAAGAGGAAGCGAGGGGCTCAGCCTCCAGAGGATTGACATGACAAGTCTCAGAGATGAAGAGTGCAGAAGGAATTTCCGACAACGCGTTTCTATTCACATCGGAGTACGGACTAAGAAGAAACTTTGCGACGCGGATTCTTTTGTCAAGTGCATCCAGGACGCTTCGAAAGAGGCACTCCCGGTTGTACAGCCTAAGAAGAAGTTCGCCTACGTCTCAGAAGAAACAACATCTACCTACAACAGAGTATGTGCTCTACGAACTGCAGGAAACTTCGTGGAGGAGAAGCGTCTGAGGAGGAAGTTGCGTCGGCAGCTTCAAAGTGACCGCGAACGAGAGTGGACGTGTAGAGCTAAGGAGTTCGAGAAGGCTTGGGAGGAGAAGAATCCGAGGAAAGCCTACATGTTGCTGCGACAGTATAGCGGGAAGATGAAGAGATGTTCTCCTGTCTTGAACACTACCAATGGAGTTGCAGTTGGTGATGCGACGCTGCCAATATGGAAGGATTACTTCAGTTCACTACTGAATCGTCCAGCGCCATCAGTACCTGAGCTCCCGCATGTTCAGAGAGCACATTACGATGTCAGTGAGGAACCGCCGACTGAGTCTGAAGTTTTGGATTGTGTCCGGAAAATGAAGAATGGAAAGGCAGGTGGAGATGACAACATCACTGCTGAAATGCTGAAAGCTCTTCCTCCGTCTGGGATTCGTGAAATGACCAACACCATCCGTGCCATATGGATGAGCGAAAGGATACCCGATTCGTGGAGACATGCGATCATCGTACCTCTTCACAAGAAGCTATCCGTCACGGATCCTAAGAACTACAGAGGAATCTCTCTACTTCGTGTCATGTACAAGGTTTTAGAGCGTATCATTCTCGAGCGACTTATCAAACATCGTGAAGGAACGACCAGAGATGAGCAAGCCGGTTTTCGACCTGGAAGATCGACCATCGACCAAGTGTTCGTCGTGAGAAGAGTAATTGAATCGTGGCAGCGGTTTTCGAAGCCATTACAGCTTGCTTTTTTGGACTTTGAAGCCGCGTTCGACTCTCCTCATCGTGATCGATTGCTCAATGCTCTGCGAGCAGATGGAGTCCCGGAAAAGTATGTTCGGTTAATCGAGGACATGAACAAAGGAACAACAGCAGCAGTTCGTACACCTGTCGGATTTACGTCAGCTTTCGAGGTGAAAACAGGAGTAAGGCAAGGAGCCGTTGCAGGACCTTTTCTTTCAACTTCGCCGTTGATGACATCATGCGTAGAGTTGCAGAACAGTTTCCTGCGGATGTGATCCTAACACCATCAGGACGCTCCCTTGTCGACCTGGAGTACGCCGACGACATTGTGTTATTCGCTGAAAACAACGCAAAACTGCAAAGGATTGTGAACCTCGTTTCGAAGTATGCCGCAGCCTATGGACTTCGTCTTCGTCCCGACAAATGCAAGCAGATGTGGGTCTCTCAGAGGCCTTCAACTGGAGTTTGTGTGGACGGACAACGTATCGAACTGGTGGACGATTTCTGTTATTTGGGCTGTTTGCTGAAGAACGATGGTAGTTATGCAGCGGATATTCGACAACGATGTGCGAAAGCTACGTCTGCATTCAATTCTCTAACCAAGTGTTTGTGGTCTACCACCATCGCGAAGGAAGTCAAGTTGCGCGTCTACCTATCCGCTATTCGCCCTATCATGATGTACGGATCGGAGACGTGGGCAGCACCGAAAACGCAGATGCAAAGGTTGGATTGCACGGAGAGGAAGCTTTTAGGCGTTTGCTTGGATATTTCTGGCCACGTGTATGCCATAACGAAGACCTTTACAAGGAAATCGACGCAGTACATCAACGCTTGACACGAGGGAGGTGCCAGCATCTCCTAACGCCATCTCAAGCAGCAATGGAAAGTCGACTTCGACTGCTCGGGCATATACTAAGAAGAACGCCGGATTGTCTCGTACAACACGCTTTAAAAATGCTTCCAAATCCTGTCTGGAAACGGCCACCTGGGCGTAGGCGAAAGTTCTGGACGGATGTGGTTAAAGAGGATTTAAAGTCACTCGGCATCGGAAGACAGTTCAGGCGCGATGTTTCGTTTCGCAGGAAATGGAATAGTGACAGCTGGATGGAATGTGTTCAAATTGTGGCTGAAGACCGTGAAAAATGGACACGGCTGACTACTAGGACGGCACACCTCGGTGAAGATGCGGAATGACCGCGTCAGGCGAAAGCCAACCGATTAAGTCAAGTAAGTCAACATAACATAACATAACATAACATAACATAACATAACATAACATAACATAACATAACATAATATAACATAACATAACATAACATAACATAACATAACATAACATAACATAACATAACATAACATAACATAACATAACATAACTAACATAACATAACATAACATAACATAACATAACATAACATAATATAACATAACATCGACATAACATAACATAACATAACATAACATGACATAACATGACAAAACATGACACAACATGACAAAACATAACATAACATAACATAACATAACATAACATAACATAACATAACATAACATAACATAACATAACATAACATAACAAAACATGACATAACATGACAAAACATAACATAACATAACATAACATAACATATCATAACATAACATAACATAACATAACATATCATAACATAACATAACATAATATAACATAACATAACATAACATAACATTACATTACATAACATAACATTACATTACATTACATTACATTACATAACATAACTAACATAACATAACATAACATAACATAACATAACATAACATAACATAACATAACATAACATAACACAACATCATAACACGAAATTTTGTTCATAAAGTTTATTACAAAGAAATCTTACCTGAATCTCCTTCAACAAACTCCACAAAATGCTGTTTGCAAAGAAGTCGACTGTCTTGCAGGGCGAATTCTTCTCCAGTGCTCAGTTGCCTAAATTTAATAGAATATATTTTACTGCAAACAAAAAACGATTTTGTAAATTTGCTAACCGTTTGCACTGCGCGCAAGCGAAGCAGGCGAGATGAAAGACATAGGATCGAGCTCGCCGAACCCAATCAGTCGCATGAATCAATCGACAACATGAGGCGCATTTGGTGCCGAATTCTCTGTAGAAAAATTATCAGTAGAGGAGAATTGAATGTTACCAAGAAAAAAATTATCTAGCAGCCCAGGTGAAAAAATGAGATATAAACTTCTAGACAAAGAATATTTGAAAGGGGGACAGGTCGATCTCGACGAGTT
Source organism: Aplectana chamaeleonis (assembly GCA_029168955.1). Lineage (NCBI taxonomy): Eukaryota > Metazoa > Nematoda > Chromadorea > Rhabditida > Cosmocercidae > Aplectana > Aplectana chamaeleonis. Next base: position 1,685,730 of record JAPDOI010000033.1, on the reverse strand, counting down.
TGCACGGGTCGTGTTAATAGTGTACCTAGGTAAGTCTTAAAATTCCTTGAAAATTTCAACTTTTTTTTGTTTTTCAATATTTTCACAGTGCAATGTTCTCCTCAATGAAAGACCTAAATGTCTCCAATAAAAGAATATCTCAATTGTAGGTTATTATACAACTTATTTTTATTATTCACCATAAACACATCTGATTTGAAGGCTTACATCTGGATCCGGAAATGTCGCCCCCGGAAAAGCGAGTTCCCCGCGCCCCCCAATGGACTGACACCGCTCGCATCTGCCGAATCTCCTTGACTGTTGCTCCTGATGTTCTAATCCGTTTTTCGGCCGGCTTTTATCTACAAGTGTTTGCCCGCTCACTGCTACAATTATACAATTTGCATCTACTACCACAAGGCTAACCATGGATGAGCTCAGCTATCCACTAAACTATTAAAGTTAATTTTACAGCAAAATGATGAAAATTTCGCTTATTTTCCTTACATTTTTGAAGTGTTTTCCTTTTGACAAAGTAAAAGGTGAGGATTCCTACGGATAAAGTGGGTTTTTGAAGAGATCAATAATTTGAATACTATCCGAGTATTGGAACAATCCAGATGCCATTTGAACAATTAGCCCAAAATCAAGCCTCTACAATTCCTAGGTCTAATTTAATCTGCATTTCTCAACAACACGTTAAACCTAAGAAGCTAAGAAGTTAATCAGCAAATAAGGTTACAATATAGTGGATAATGTTACAAAACCTTCCCCCATAGAGAATTCGATATCCCGAAAACTCGGGATCAATAGTTGCTGGAGAAAACAAATAACGAAATGTAAGGATTAACAAAATAAATTAATAGTTAAATAAATAAGCAAACAGGAAATAGGAAATCGAATAATTGTATAGATGAAAATACAATTGAAAAAAAATAGGTAAACGACTGAATAAACAAATGAACAAATAACTTGAGAAGTAAATGAATGAAGAAAGGAGCAAAGGAACAATTGAATATGCAGTTCAAACTCAGGCGATTCTCGGCCCCGAGCCGCACCTAACAGGAATTGGAGCCGCCTGACGGTTCGGCTCATTCACCCAACGGCCGAGCCACTGCTGTTGCCGTTTGGGCCAACTGGAACAGCCCGGACGGCAACAGCAGTGGCCCGGAAAGCGGCAGCAGTGGCCCGAACAGCAACAAAAGCCGACCCTGAGATTGGGAGAACGAGTCGAACTGTCAGGCGGCTCGGAGCCGAGAGCCGCCTGAGAACCATTTATGACAGCGTGTCCCACCGGGAAGACACGATTTTCAAAAATCGATTTTTCCGAAACAGGGTGGATTCTCAAACTCTTTTATGATGAATGTATCAGCAACACTTTGAACATTCAGAAAGAAAATCGATTTTTGATCGTGTGTCATTCCAGCTCGCGTGTGACACCGGTGGGACACGGAATATGTTAACGCAATATTGCAAGCGATCCCAGCGTGCAGTAACAAAAAAATTAGGGGTGGTCGTGAATGAGCTGATAAATAAATCATCAAATAAACAAAACAGCAAAAAAAAACATAAATAAATAAACGAAAAACGAACAACTAAATAGACGAATCAATGAATGATTGAGCAAACAAAAGAATAAACAGTGGATAATCGCAGGAATAATAAAAAATTACTAGATAAAGGAAATATTAGTCAGGTGAATGAGTAAATAAATTACGAAATCATTTAGAAGACCAACAAAATTTATGAATCAAGTTAATAATCAATTATTGAAAAAATGAACAAATTAGTAACCAATCAAGTGATGAAATACAAATAACAAAAAAAATTGTCAATTAATAAGTTAATAAGAACTTATCAGATAAACAGAGAAATTCGGTAGAATAGTGGTGCTATTTCTGAGTCTCATCAATACACACTATAAGGGGCTACAAAATGTTTATCGAATACCAAACGTTTCAAAAAACTTCAAAGCTCAGATTCAAAAAAGCTTAAACCTCCCTTCAGGTAAGCTTTCGGCTCCTAGAGCCTTCTTCAGCCCTTGACTCTCTTCCTAAAATGGGAGAAAAACTATAATTAGACTAACCCAAATTTGGGTAGAAAGCCAAGGTCTGAGAAAGCCTCCAGGAGTCGAAAGCCTATGTTCCTAAAGGAACAAGGTAACTTTTTGAAAGCCCCAGTTTTGAAGTTTTGATGCATTTGAAACTCAATGAACATTTTAGAGCCTGCTTCTTGTAATGTGCATTGATAGTAAACTTCACGGTGGTTGCAACAAACGGAAAAACGTACTCATAACCAGAATTTCTGAAAAGAAACTCTTGAGAATTTCAAAAAAAGCGAAACTGTTCCCAAACGACCTCGGCCGAATTCATCTACAGATTGCAAAAAAGCTGAATTTCAGCAGATCCATCGAGTTCGGGTGCGAAGTGAAGTCAGTCTTATGCCGTCTGACGGCTGGAATCGTCGTGTTGCCACGAAGCGTCTGCCGTTTATCCCGGGACATCGTTCATTGATAACAGCTGCTCAAACGTCAGGTCCTGCTAGCTACAGCTTCTGTCCCACCCGAAACCACTTGTATTCGCAAAAGATATAAGAGGATGGTATGTTACATGTCCAAGATGTTACATGCTACATGTTATGTACATGTAACATGTTACATGTTACACATTACAAGTTACATGTTACATGTCACATGTCACATTACACGTTTGTTACAGGTTCGAAAATCTTAATATGAAAAGCGCAAACTTCATAAACGTATGTTATCACTACTGAATGCGAAAGTTCAGAATAAAGATTACGGCCATGTTTTTTTTTCAGGGTTTTTTTTCAATCAGAAAACCTACCTAAAACCATTACCCCCACTAACAGGGGAAGTATACAACGCGTTCGTCGGATCTGCGGAAACGAATTATATGGCCAGCATCCCTTGAGCTTGTATAGTTAAACTTTGCAGTACCCCGCCCCGAGCAGCTGGTTCCAAAAAATTATGAGCGTTTTTGAAGTTTCGCGAAATAGTAAGGGACCCATCAAAAAAAAATTTTGAGGTGATTTGCAAATTTTTCTCGGATTTTGCTGAAAACTTGTACGTAAGGGTATTCTAGGGTGCTGAAAAAGAATCTGGGGTCCGTTTGTCAAAATTCTGAGGTTTACTGTAGGCCATGCCACTTAGGGGGCAAAAACTACCTCACATGTTCGAAAATCGGCGAATGGACTGCAGATTCGTATTCACCACCCCGAATAACCCCCGGACACCAATTTTGAGTCAAATCTGAGATCTTGATCGAATCACCGCATACGCACCGTAATCTACCGTAATCTGTAGAAAAGTGGCAAACGGACCTCAGATCCGTGTTAAGCTCATCAAATTGTCCCCAGAGAATGATTTTGAGAAACATCAATCGAACAAATGAAAATCTGGAAAGTGGCGTTTTGCCCTAGAAATTTTCTACCGCTGTGATGCTTCGAGCAAATTAAGCCAAAAACTTTGGAAAGTTGACAAAGAAACCTTAGATTCCTGATCAGCGCCATAAAAAAACCCTCCTGGGAGAATTTTAAGTCAAATCTGGAACATTTTTCTGAAACGCTTTCAGAGCTCCTAATTGATATAAATAACCGCAAAATCAAAAATCCGTACAAGTCCGAAGCGCTAAACACAATTATGAGATCCGTTTCCGGATTTTTCAGACACTAGCGCGCGTTTCGAAAGGTACAAAAACCGCAAAAATCGACCGTTTTGGGCTAATAACTTCTCGGAACCCGCGGTTCGGGACGGGGTACTGCGCAGTTTTACTACCAGGCCGTCCAATAATTCCAGTCCGGAGATTTTCAAAATTCTTTAATTTTCCTTAGAAGTGTTATAAAGTACAGGCAAGTGTAAGAACGTTCTAGAAGGTTCTCCAAAGTTCTAAGCTAGGGGTATATAAGGCGCAGTCGCCGCGTCTAGCTACCAGTACAAGCTAAAATGAACCAAGGTCGAATTCGTACGTTCGCGTACTACGAGTGGCTGCTGGGCAACGACACGGGCACCGCGGTCGCCAACATCTGTAAAGCGTGCGAAGAGGATGCAGTGTCCCAACGCACAGTCAGCCGCTGGTTCAATCGTTTCGAGAGCGGCGACACGAGCCTCGACGACAGGGAGCACAGCGGGAGGCCTTCTACGGTGGATGATGACGAAGTCCGTCGCTGTATCAAGGAGAAGCCGGAAGCCACCACCCGTGAACTGGCGACGACGCTCGGCTGCAGCAAGTCTACCATCCACAATCGACTCAACTTACTCGGCTACCACAAAGTTCTGGCCCGTTGGATCCCCCACCGTCTGACTGACGCCAACAAGCAGAGCCGCGTGGCCGTCTGCCAGTCCCTCCTCCTTCGTCCGCATCGCAAGGAGTTTCTCGAGGACCTAGTCACTGAAGATGAGAGCTGGGTCCTCTACGACAACGTCGCCCGCAGTGCCGTCTGGATCCCGCGCGGAGAAGAGCCGCCGACGACGCCGAAAGCCGACCTGCACCCGCTGAAGATCATGCTCTGCTGCTGGTGGGACACCAAGGGCATGCTGTACATCGAGCTGCTCCCGCAAGGCAGGACGGTCACCGCCTCCATCTACACCGATCAGCTCGAGAAACTAGCCGCCGCCATCCGAGAAAATCGTCCCCGACGGGCCTCGGTCCACCTGCTGCACGACAACGCGCGCCCCCACGTGGCGAAGGAGACCCAGCAGAAGTTGGCGACGCTCGGCTGGGAGACGGTTGCCCATCCGCCGTATTCCCAGGACCTCACCCCCTCCGACTACCGATTGTTCCGCCCGCTGAAGCACCATTTGGCCGGAAGAAAATTCACCAACTACGACAACCTCAAATCCGACATCGCGGACTTCTTCGAGTCGCAGCCCCCGGAGTTCTGGGCGAAGGGCATCGGCGACCTGTCCAATCGATGGGCCACTGTTGTGGATAACTGTGGTGATTATATTGTTGATTAGAGTTGTTTTTCAATAAAGTTGAAATAAATTAAAAATGGTGAAATTTTCGGACAAGAATTATTGGACAGCCTGGTATATATGCCCAAGAGATACTAGCAATACTATTCGTTTCCGCAGGTCCGACATAGACCTTGTATACTTCCCTTGTAATCTACCCTGTACATAACTGCCCATCCTTGTAATCATCTAACTAGAATTCTACCCTCAAGCCTGATAGAGGCTGCCTTTGTTCACCCTATAGAGTAGTGAATCCCACTAAATAGGACACTAATGAGCCGCTTCAAAACGTATGTTTTTACAGGTTACACCAACCCCGTCACACACCCTCCCCTTTCTCGATTCGGGATCGATCAGCAGCTTCACACAGCCTGCTATCTCTGCTAATCCGCCCCGAAAATCTGGACGGTATCGCGCAAATCAAGTAATAGGCAGTTGTAAGCAGTGCATAATTGCCGCCTACCGTAATCGCCGGCTGAACGCTGGCATGACGTAATTAGACACTCTGACAGATGTGTGTGAAGAGGAAGGAGGAGGTGCAAGGCGGAGGGGGAGGCTACGATTGGATCATGAAAACTCAGGTATTCAGCTCCAACGAATAAATAAATAAATAAATAAATAAATAAATAAATAAATAAATAAATAAATAAATAAATAAATAAATAAATAAATAAATAAATACATATATATATAAATAGATGAATAAATAAATAAATAAATAAACAAATAAATAAATAAATAAACATAACGGCTCAGGAGGGTTATTTTTAGAATGTCGAAAAATAAGCAGCCCGAAAACCGGGTACACTATGAACTTATGAGGCCATTCACCAAGGAATCCAGACAGTTTGTAGACGGTTTGGAACACCCTTTTTCTAAGTTTTTTTTTTGTTACGGATCGATAGAGAGTGCAAATTAGGCAAGGAAATTTCGAAAAAGAGAAAGGCACTTCGGAAATTTTCGAGAGAATTTTCGTGTGAAAAGTACGGGTCTCGAATGCGCAGTGCCTCTGGTTCAATAAATATTTCCAAGGTAGAGACTCACGACAAGCAGAGAAAATATCGATTTCCACGGATATTACGGCTATTGTAGCTATTGCGTGGTGATTTTTTCGCTTGAAAGACTGTTGGATCGATAAAGTGTCATACAAAGTGATTTTTTATCAGAAATTTAGTTTCAGGGTTTTGCGCTTCTAAATTTTTGTTCTTCTTCTCCATAGCGGTAATGGTCGTTAAACTGCCCTAGAAATACGGCGTTCAGTTGTTGGACTCGAAAGAAATCGTGGCAAAAAAAATTTCCAGCACAAAGGGATCGAACCCGGGAGTCTGCGGCTGGTAATCCACGTCTTGAACCCCTCGGCCAACTTGGCTCGGCGGGAGTAGAAGGGAACAAATTTTTCCGTTTCGACCTCATTCGGGAAAATGGCTCATAACTTTTTTCCCCTAGTATTCAGACAGCTAATAGCGTGTTTTTACCACCACCCGGAAGGTTATTTATTTATTTATTTATTTATTTATTTATTTATTTATTTATTTATTTATTTATTTATTTATTTATTTATTTATTTATTTATTTATTTATTTATTTATTTTCAATATTTGCAAATTATCGTTATAGAATAAATAGAAACAAATTTACAACATCATAAAAAATAAATAAACTCAAATTTCAAAAAAATCCTGATGGCAATGTAATTTAGAAAAAGTCAGAATACGACAGAGACCCTCGCAAAAATCAGGAAAAAACACTTTTCGGCAGAAATCCTCTCCCTTGAGGGACTTTCCGGCCACTTTTCCCAACCCCAATATACTCAATTTCCGCCGAACAAGTCCTTGAAATACTGTAGTTCTCAAGTCTGATTAGATCTCAGGGGACACCCATCCCCCTCTCCCGGGTGGGGGACCCGGTCTAACCAAATGCCAGATGTCGCAACAGCGTGAAGTTTGCAAATTGAGTCAATTATCAAATTTGAATAGCATACATAAATCGATGTCGCCCAATGTCACTAACCTCACATAACACGTCTTACACAGAGTACTGCCGTTGCGATAGAAACAAGTATGTTGGGAAACTAGCGAAGTTCTGCAGGAGGAACACCGCAGACACGTCTCGTGCCATGTTCTGCAAAGTATAAATGCAGTTTCATACACAAAATTTTACTTCCTAAAAGCCGAAATTGTAAGAATCCTGAGAGGTTGGCTCTACGGCTGCCCTAGAATCTTACTCCAGATAAAACTTACCGTCCGTTGACTGTCAGCAACGTTCTCTCGAGAATCGGCCGATCACAACCCGCGCACACTGATGCCTCGAACTGAAATAAGAAATTTCAAACAGAAAGTTTGATACACTCAGCATCGGGCAATAAAGAATATTAGAGGTGTACATGAGAGGACCACAAAATTTGTTATAAGCATTCCAAGTGTCCACCGTAAAGAAGTTATCGGTTAGCTTTATTGTATCACTCTGGAAATCGCCAAAATCTCGATTGGTCAGTCAAATTTCTTCCAGTGGGAAGCTTTGGGACAAGTCAGCCGACCACTCCCAAGTATGAACTGAAGGACCTTAGATATGCATAGTCAATATTTCGAGAATCGATCAATGGACTTCAAATTGGTGTTCAGTACCCCAGATAACTACAACCGATGAGTTTCGGGCCAAATCTGAGAATTGACCAAACTACCGTATTCTATTGAAAATCGATAAATGAAGCTAGATTGGTAAGAGGCGCTATATAAATATAATCTACAGAGTATAGTTGTAGAATTTCGAAAAAAATGTCGAACGAACGAAAATCGAATTTTTTTTTTGTTCGACATATTTTCTAACGAACGAAAATTGAAAAAATTCGTTCGAAAAAATATCGAACGAACGAATTTCGACAAACTCTCGAAAATTCGGAGGTCGAACGAACGAAATTAAAAACTAATCGAAATTTCGATTTTTTTTTTCGAAATTCGTCGAAAATTTCGAACATTTTCAAAATTTGTCGGTAATCACGACTTTTTTTTTAAATTTGTTCGAAAGCATTCCGACGAACGAATTTTGGAATAATTTCGAAAAATCGGAATTCGAACGAACGAAAATTGAAAAATTATCGTTCGGCGACATTTCGAACGAACGAAATTTGAAAAAAAATCGTTCGACCAATTTTCGAACGAAAAGAATTTCAAGAAATCTTTCGAAAATTTTTTGAAAACTTCGTTCGTGTACAACTATACTACAGAGAAGTTCCGGAGCGAATCTACTCTAGCGTTTTCGAAACCACCAAAAGTCCCTTTTTTGCCTCAAAAATTGTCCCCAGCGAGAGACTTTGGGCCAAACTTGTTAAAATTTGCTGAAAATCGACAAACTTTTCAGAAAATTTCAACTTAATTCGGAACCACTTCCTGAACACCCTAAAAATTGCCCGACGGGTGAACCCTTACCTTACTTAAGGGGTCCGCGGAGTTGAAGTCGCGGCGTTGCTCGCAGCGACGAACAGAGCTGGGGTGATGCAATATCGATCACATTCGGCGACGAGGGCGACCGACGCGGAGTGAAGGGCGACGAGGGAGCACCGCAGAGTGTATTAACTCCGCGATGGCACTGCGTCACTGCCAAAGAGCGGCAACCGATGCCGCGACAATAATGCTCCGAAACATTTTTGTCGCCGCGTCAAGGCTGGCGCTCGGCGACCCCTCGCCGGTCTCTGCAACTCTGAAAACCCCTTTAGGCTCGTTTTACAAACACCCCGATGATATAGAAAACCATGTTCGTGATGTTGTATAGATGAACTTCCTGAATACGACATTTTGAAAATGTTCAAATACATAAAAGTTTTGAGTTTTCGGTGAACGAAACCTTACCAGTATAGCATTTCTGAATTTATTATGAACCGATTTCTGAATAATACTGAATACGACTTCCCTTGAATTTTCGAAAAAATTTAATAAATCTGTATAGCCTTCTCAGGTTCATCAATTCAATCAATAACTTCACAAATCTGTCCTCTATTCGGTCATTTACTCCAATTTTGAATCGGCTACAGAAAATACACGATATTTTTTCCGATGGCTGTATGTTTGAATAATCTGATCTAAAATCAACCACATAATCCAAAAAATAAATCAATAGCACCACTCTCTGAAAGAATCAAATACGCGAAAAAAAAACGAATCCCTTCATATGCATTCCCACGTATATGCGAGGAAAAATCATCGATTTGAACTTCCGAATGCATCAAATAAATTCCTGCAAGAATCGAATAATCGAATACACAATATCCTCAAGTGGTTGATTTACACAAATGTATGTGTACTCACACTAAAATCCGAAAAGCTGTTCTCGGAAAAAAATCTGCCAATTTGCACTTCTGTGGAAAAAAAGGTTCTCCGAAAACAAAATCAATTAAATTCAGTTGTATACTCAAAAATGACCACATTCACACCTATAGCTCAAGGAATCCGACAAGACTTCGAAAGTATCGATCGTCCTCCCTTCAAGTGAAATACGTATGTAGCCCCAAACCCGATTTGCGAAGCCTCAACGCTGCAGCTTTGTGTCATTTGATTTTCGCCACTCTAATCCTATAAAGACACTGTCTCACGCAGCTTCTTATCCAATTACACTGACCGAATCTATCGGATCCTACTTGCATACTTTGTGAAGTATCGATATACGTACATACTTTTGAGTTCGCGAATCAAGTACCATTCCCTTAGGAAGCCGCGACGCTGCCAGGCGGGAAAATGTTACGCGTGGACACGATGGATTGATGGCTATCGATCAAGTGCATCGCGATCATTAGGTAAGTGCGGCTTTCTAGTTGAATGACACGGACTTTATACACTACCGCTCATAGGACCTGGTTAAAAGGTGGTCGTGTTCGCGTCATTCTTAAAAATCTTCTTTGAAAACTTTTTTCAGATCTGAAAAATTGTTTGAAATCCAGGTGAGGAGGGCTATAAAATGATATATGGCTCTCTAAGATTCAGATTCAAACCAAAAAAGTTTAGAATGTGTTTTCCGTATGTATGTGAGATCGCAGATCAACGTCTATAGGGGCAACGAAACTAAAAAAACTTTAAAAAAACAGAGAAAAACTTTTTTTTTGAAAAATAAAAATGATGGAAACAATGAAGGTTTTCATCTCTTAACACTTCTCACAAACATTCTATTACAATTTCACAAGATACAGTCCGAAATACATCGAAGGCAAACAGATAGGAGGAAAACCAAAATCAGTCACAAAAAAAGAACATACTCGAGTTTTCCTTCTAATTTCCTATATATTTCAGAAGAATCAAGAAGTACAACACAAAGAGGCGTACCCGCCGTAACCCATCGTAACCTACCGTACAGTAACAACACTCAGAAAAAAGTCACCTTTATAGCGCCCAGTGGTGACACACAATTTTGAACTGCTGTCCGAATATAACATCGAATCATCGATTATCATGAGAATATGATATACATACAGCGCGTTTCAAAATTATAAAGGCACCCCAAAAAATGGCAATTTCGCTCACAGATCAAAGATTTTCGAGCCGAGATCGATCCCTTACGATTCAGCATAGCCGGACACCTTAGTAAATTTTCTTTATGGAAAACACATTCTTCACACTTTTCACGAAATATTCGCCAACGTATGTTCCGACCGTTTCAAAATTATAAAGGCACCCCCTGCGGTGCTTCTTTATCTCCCACAGTTTCAATCCTCCTGCACTCCACTTTAAAAGCAAGACTTCCCTGTATCTCTCTGACATTATGCCTCGTAGACGCAAACTTTCAAGTGAGGACCAAGCCCAAGTGAAAGCGTTGCATCAGGCTGGCCATTCGAATTGCTTCAGCGCCGCTCAGCTTGGCCGTTCTGCAAACTGCATTGATAGCTACGTGAAGAATCCAGATTCCTACGGAAAAATTAGGAATGTCGGAAGACCACGAGTTCAGTCTGATAGAGATGTCCCTCATATTCGGCGTTCCATGTCCAATTCTACGAAGTCAGTCAACCAGGTCAGGTGCGAGCTGGCACTTCCTGCGTCAAAGACTGCGGTATGGAGGGCCGTAAATGACAGCCCTGACATTGTTCGGCAGTCTATGAGCAAGGCTCCAAAGCTGACTGATCTCCGCAAATCCGGAATATGAAAACGGGTTGAGAATCGGTAGGTTATATGGCACTCCAAGGCGCTTTTCCATTATTGGCCAATTTTATTCAATCTACGTTTTTCAGATCTCCTTTTCTGACGGAAAGAAGTTTAACTAAGATGGCCCTGATGGTTTTCATAGTTACTGGAGAGATCTCAGGAAGGAGCCGCTTGTCTTCAGCAAGCGCAACTTCGGCGGTGGGTCACTAATGGTTTGGGGGGGGGGCATTCTGCAGCAGTGGCGTTTTCCAACTAGCTTTTCTTTCATGTCGAATGGATTCCGAGGAATACCAGAAGGTGTTCGCTGACCACCTCCTGCCATTTCTGAGAGGCCGTCGCCGTCAGAAGTACGTTTTCATACAGGACAACGCCTCTGTCCACAGCAGCCGGTCAACTGTCGACTGGCCTAAAAGCAAGATTATCGCTCTCCTGAAGTGACCACCCTATAGTCCTAAACTAAACCCAAATGAGAACATCTGGGGGAATATCTTTAGGCAGATATACTCTAATAGCATGCAGTATAAACACATAGATGACCTCAAGAACGCCATTCTGAGGGCTTCGGACAATTTGGATCCCTCTCTCTTAAAAAAGCCTACGGATAGTATGCCGAATCGCATTATTGATGTTATTGCTAATCATGATGGACCAATCCGTTATTAATCTTTTGTTGTTTTTTATTTTTGTAAATAAAATTTTCGTTTTTCTATAGTGCCTTTATAATTTTGAAACGTTCACGTAGATACAATACCCACCCTATGTTTTGGCAAAAAGGAGAAAAAAGCGCGGAAATTCACTTTTTTCGTCTTTTGATCATAATTCGCTTCAAAGTGAACGATTTTCAAATTTGAAGACATTTTTGGAATCAGCATTGATCCCTCTTTCTTTTTCATCGATACGTGGCTTACTCTGAAACAATGCATATAGGGTTGACACAATCAATCGAGTGGGCGAGTATGAGCTGCTGAAATGTGTGACTGGGTCTACTCTAGTTTATTCGAATATTCGGTTCAGTTTTCTTTTCATTTACAATTTGTATTTTTATATTTTCAATTCTTTAAAAATTTAATCTCACTCTTCCTCTAGGTGTTATTTATTAGCTATTCATTCAGTTACTTGCTTGAAACTTTTTGGTTCTTAACTATTTTGGTTTTTCTATTTGTATGTAATACTTATTTCAATTTGCTTTATTGGATTTTTTATACGAATTTTCACTGTAATTTGAATACTTTATAATTCAGTTTGATTACTATAACTATCGCTTTATCTGAAAAATGGTTTCAATAACAACGATAAAATATTATTCGGATATGAATATTTTCAACTTTGACTTCAGACGAAGGATTCATAACACTAAAAACTTCTAGAGTTTTCGATGTAGGAGCAAATTCAAGTTTCAATTGTTTGTTTCAATATTAAAATTTTTTTGGAGTTATTATTTTCAGAATCCGAAAATACCAATCGTCGCCCTGATTTCTAGAATTTTTTCAAGTTTGTGAAAACAGTTATTTTTTGAAGTAGTTATGGCATATTTCGCCCTTCCTCGAAGTTGAGATTCTTCAGTATTTATGAAACTTCAACCTGAAAAACATCACCAATGGATTCTTGTCGTATTGTGAATTTCGAAACTGTCTCCATACCTGGGAAACAGTCAAGATTTACTTTTGATCCTGCCAGGTTTCCCCTTAGCTGCCTGCGCCTCCACTACTTCCACTCTATCTATCTGTTCCTCTCGACGGTCTAACGCACTCCTCGCTCGAAGACAGTCCCGGAAAGGGATTGAATTTGAGCAGCGAAGATGGGTCAGAAAGACAGCGGTGGAAGGTGCGGTCCTTGGAAAACCAATGTTCCGAAAGCATAAAGGGTGGCTTCTGCAATGTTGGTGTATGGGGACGAGATAAAAAGTAGTTGACGGTATGGGGGCTGTTTTTTGGACAGCTTCGGAGGGTTAAGAAAAGAAAGCATTTAACCGTGTGGGTGCAATGCTCGCGGGTGATTTTTATGAAATTGAGAAAATGAAAATTCCATATTCCGATCCTTCTCCTTCTATTCAATAATTTCTGACCGCAATTATCGAAGAGCAGTTAGTTGGTTGAGTCACACCTTTTGCTTGATGGAGTCATCAGTGCGGTGATGCGCCGCGGCCGCGCGCGTCGCTTTTTGGATGGTCTGCGTCTAAGGATTGGCTCACCGATAGCACAGTATGAGAACGGGACTGGAATCCCAGGAAAGGACAACCCATAGAGCTAGTTCCTGTCCCGATTTTCTCTAAATGCGCGTATGATGTTGGCCACCCACACAGTTAAGTTTTCTTTTCTGAACCCTCCGAGGCTGTCCGAAAAACAGTCCCCCATACCATCAACTACTTTTTAGCTCGTCCCCATACACCAACATTGCAGAAGCCACCCATTATGCTTTCGAAACATTGGTTTTCCAAGGACCGCACCTTCCACCGCTGTCTTTCTAGCCCATCTTCGCTACTCAAATTCAATACCTTTCCGGGACTGTCTCCGAGCGAGGAGTGCGTTAGACCCTCGAGAGGAACAGAGAGATAGAGTGGAAGTAGTGGAGGCGCAGGAAGTTAAGGGGACCATTGCCAGCGCGGAGTTCATCCAAAACCTGGCAGGATCAAAAGTAAATCCTGACTGTTTCCCAGGTATGGAGACAGTTTCGCAATTCACAATACGACAAGAATCCATTGATGTTTTTCAGGTTGAAGTTTCATAAATTCTGAAGAATTTCAACTTCGTGGAAGGGTGAAATATGTCATAACTACTTCAAAAAATAACTGTTTTCACAAACTTGAAAAAATTCTAGAAATCAGGGCGACGATTGGTATTTTCGGATTCTGAAAATAATAACTCTAGAAAATTTTTAATATTGACACAAACAATTGAAACTTGAATTTGCTCCTACATCGAAGACTCGAGAAGTTTTTAGTGTTATGAATCCTTCGTCTGAAGTCAAAGTTGAAAATATTCATATCCGAATAATATTTTATCGTTGTTATTGAAACCATTTTTCAGATAAAGCGATAGTTATAGTAATCAAACTGAATTATAAAGTATTCAAATTACAGTGAAAATTCGTATAAAAAATCCAATAAAGCAAATTGAATTAAGTAATATATACAAATAGAAAAACCAAAATAGTTAAGAACCAAAAAGTTTCAAGCAAGTAACTGAATGAATAGCTAATAAATAATACCTAGAGGAAGAGTGAGATTAAATTTTTAAAGAATTGAAAATATAAAAAAAATACAAATTGTAAAATGAAGAGAAAAACTGAACCGAATATTGGAATAAACTAGAGTAGACCCAGTCACACATTTCAGCAGCTCATACTCACCCACTCGATTGATTGTGTCAACCCTATATGCCTTGTTTCAGAGTAAGCCACGTATTGATCAAAAAGAAAGAGGGATCAATGCTGATTCCAAAAATGTCTTCAAATTTGAAAATCGTTCACTTTGAAGCGAGTTATGATCAAATGACGAAAGAAGCGAATTTCCGCGCTTTTTTCGCCTTTTTGCCAAAACTTAGGGTGGGTATTGTACTGTAATCTGCATTAGTCGATTAGAAGTTCTAAAGGATAGTGTTTTGCCCCCACAGTGAATTATTCAAATTTCAACACGTTCACTGTTTCTCGCAAGTTTTTGTCACGTTTGTTTAGTTTTAAGCGCAGATAATTACTGCAAAATGTTGTGAAACCGTGTCAAAACAGTAAATCTGGTGTGAACGTGCTAAAACACTAATATTTCTCGACGATGGCAAATAAGTAATCTTCAGAAATTATAATCGAGTGTGTGTATGCAAGCTAGGGTGGATATTTCGCAACCGGTCAATCGCTTTAAGTGTTTTATGTTTCTTTTTTCGGAGAAACAAAAATAAAGACCCAAATCTGACAAGGGAACCACTATAAGTCATGGTAACCATTCAAATGAAATGTACTTTCCTAGAACCATTTTCGAACGAAAAGTCCGAATATGCCCATGGCAGCTGCCTAGACCCACTCTCAAAGAAGTTATGAGCGGTTTCAAAGCTTCGCGGCAAGGTAAAGGGTCCCCCATGAAATTTTCCGGGTGTTTCTAATTTTTTTTCCAGGGTTCTACTAAAAACATGTATGTAATCTGGGGTGCTGAACACGAATCTGGGGTTCGCTTGTTAATCCCTTAAGGTTTACTGTAGGTTACGGTAGGTAACATGCCGTTTAGGAGGCAAGACCTACCTTAATAATTCGAAAATCGACAAATGGTTATCGAATTCGTATTCAGCACCCCAAATAGCCCCCACATAGAAACTTTGAGACAAATCTGAGACTTTGACCAAACTATCGTATACCCACCGTAATATACCGTAAGCTGGCAAAAATCGATAGATTGACATCATATTCGTGTTGAGCACTCTAAATGATCCCCAGAAGAATGTTTTGAGCCACATCTATCGTCAAATTCCGGAAATCGTCAAAAGTCGACTTTGCCATCAATTATTTCTGCCGGTGGGAAGCTTTGAACAAATTTCGTTGAAAACTTCGAAAAAACGACAAATAAATCTCGGAATCGTGATCAGCACCCAAAATAACCCCCGGGCGAATTTGAAGTCAAATCTGGAATATTTCTCTAATTGCTCTCAGGACCCCGTAATTGATATAATTGAACGCTGAACCGAAAATTCGTTCAAGTCCAAAACGCTGTCAGCCTGCACAAAGTTCGGAAAATGTGCTTCAATTCGAACTTTGTCAAGGGTGGTAGTTTCGAGCGCTGAACACGATTATAAAGTCCGGTTCTGGATTTTCGTAGAAATAATGTGCTTTTTGGAGGGTACAATAGGTACGAAAATCAGAGAAAAAACGCCTATAATTTCTTTCAGAGTGGGTCTAGGCAGCTGCGATGGGCATATTCGGAGTTTTCATCCGAAAATAGGTTCTAGAAAAGTACATTTCATTTGAAATGGTTACTATGACTTTAAGTGGTTCCCTTGTGAAATAAATTTATTGATTTTCGCAAAAAGACGGCCGAGGTGTGTAGCCCATACTTCGGTTATAATGGGTTTACCGTAACTGGTCCATGCCTCTATGCAGTTTTACTAGAATTTTGTCCAGTGACACAAAAAAGCGTGAATCCGAATCAAAATTATTAACTTTCATGAGATACGATGGATTGGTCGATTTTGTAATCTGCACGCAAGTCACGGTGGATATACCGTAATCTGTCAATGGTTTAAACTTTTCTAGGTTTTGTTTCTCACAAAGAAATAAAAAACAAAAAAAAAGATGAATGAAAGACAAAAAATCCGCAGATACTTAGATTATTTTATCGATTTTTTGAAGAACACCGTGCGCAGTTACGGTGACTGTACGTAAGGCATTCCGTAAGCGGGTTACGGTGGGCATACCGTAATCGGTCCCGGCCCCATATCTGCCTATCACTCTTTTTTTTATAATGGAACGGAAAGGGAAAAAACACGAAATCACGAACAATTCATAAATTTTGGGAAGGATATGGTATACGGATAGGTTACGGTAGATATATCGTATGCAAGTTACGGTAGGTATGCCATAGTCAGCCACAGTGGCAGATTTTTCAGCAGGGTTGAGCAGGGTTGCGACTCGGCGCAAAGGGGTTTAGGTCGTAAAACAACTGGGAATTTCCGAAAAAAAGGAAATCCTAGACGGCCTGTACGATTTAGCAGAATTTTACCAAAAAATTTGATGTTCTTCCAAGTTTTTCACTGTCTAAAGACTTGAGGAATTGTTTAGGGGGATTGTATTAATTTGAGAAATTTTTTAAGAATTTTGTTCAATTGGGAGGGTGTCGTGGCTCCGCCGAAAATTGGCGCAACGGCCTGCTCAATCCTGTTTTTCAGAAATGTTGTTCAAAGAAATAAAAGTCAAAAAAGACTATTTCATACCCAATGTATTGATTTTGAAAGGAATCCGGTGTGTGGTTACGGCTGTGTTGTTTATGCATACCGTAAGCAGGCTACCATAATCGGTCGATGACTCAGATTTCTAACAAAGCGTGCACAAAGTGGTGTTTTGATAGGCTACAGTACATTACGGTAAGAATGACGATATTTGCATACAAAAACTTGCAGAACTTCTTTGAAAACCGATAAGTGGACTTTAGGCTCATGTTCAACACAATATGTATGTAATTCTCTTTTATAGGTTTGGATCTACACATACCGTAACCTACCGTAATTCCACATGAATCGGTCAACGCAGCTCAGATTTTTAGTTCTTAATATTCAGTCACAAAGTTACAAATACTGGCAAAAATCCAGATTTCAGGGAATAAAAATTTTGAACACGAAAATTCAAATTGTCGCTCCGCTAAAGGGGGGGGGTGTACGGCCACTGTGAGCATACTGTAGCGACTCATTGTTTCAAATTCTTTTTTTTTAGATTCCATCGCTGTGTCTCAGCTTTTT
Organism: Aplectana chamaeleonis; assembly: GCA_029168955.1. Classification (NCBI taxonomy): domain Eukaryota; kingdom Metazoa; phylum Nematoda; class Chromadorea; order Rhabditida; family Cosmocercidae; genus Aplectana; species Aplectana chamaeleonis. The sequence continues at coordinate 1,668,223 of JAPDOI010000033.1, read as the reverse complement.
TACAGAATTTTGAGAACTGGCTAAAGGTTTTCCGGGTCGTGCTAGAACCCCGTGGCAGGCTTGCAGCCATATTTGAAAAATCTATATAATAGTCTATCAAAACTCAATACCAAATTAAGAAATAAATGAACGCAAACAAAAAAAATTCACAAGAGCTGGAGCTTGTAATAGATCGAAAACTCTAATTACCCCGTGGTTAAAAATTATTCTTCCATTATCAACATGAAAGTCTCATACCCCACTTAACCATACTCGAGATAGACAAAAAAAAACAAATTTTAAAGCACAAAGAATTTAGAGAAATTATTGTGAACTATAAGAAATGGGATTCTTTACGACTAATTCACCATATACGGTTTCACTTCAAGAAAAGTGTTCCATTTGAGGGTAATTTTCCAAGTGAGTCAAAAAAAATGGAAAACTGCCAAGAAATAACGGTTTTTTAAACAGTACTAGAACGCTTGCACTGGATATGAATTACGAATTTGAGTGAAATGGAACAATTTTTTCACTTTTTAAATATGTAAAAATTCTATGGTGACTTATGTAAGTGCTTTGGTAGGCAAATCACCACAGAAATTAAGAATTACGGTTGGTTTAGTGGCAACTAACCTACCGTAATCCACCGTAATCTTCCAAAATCGATTGAAAAACATCATACTTGGTTTTTTTTGGTTTTTTTTTTATATTTTGAGCCTGGAAGGTTGAAATGCTGCTAAACAGTAACGATATTTCAGAACGAATAGACACTTCAACTGATAGGAAATCATAAATCTACCTTATTCAAAATGGATTTTTCCCAATAACTATAAAAAATAAAGTGTTTAACGCCACTCCATCACAATCGAAAAAAAACTAAAAAATTATCAATCCACAAATATTCTAAGAAAAAATCTTGAATTGGAGAATTATGGAATTTCGATTACAAGAAGGTACATATGTTTACATATAAGGGGTGTATAACTTTTTCGAACCATAAAAAACAGCAGAGGTCCTACTTGGCAAATTCATATAATACTAGTCCATCAATATGCAGAAAACTAGACTGAACCACGAAAAAAAAAACATCCGTCTTCAAGCATTTGAGCAAACTCTAATTCCTCGGGCGATTCTTGGCGCCGAGCCGCCTGACAGTTCGGCTCGTGTTCCCAATCTGCGAGTCAGCTTCTATTGCTGTCCGGGCCACTGCTGTTGCTGACCGAGCTGCTCCGGTTCGTCCGGACAGCAACAGCAGTGGCCCAGAGATTAGAAGAACGAGCCGATTCGTCAGGCGGCTCCGATTCCTGTTCGGTGCGGCTCGGGGTCGAGAATCGCCTCAGTAGGGAAATCACGATAAAAATAAAGGATTACGGTACGTCACCAAAAGTAACCTATCGTAATCCACCGTAATCATTCGAGGGTCGACAAACGAAAATCGTTAGCAATCAGGGACCTAGCCCGCCCACGAAAGAAGACTGCGCGGAAAAATATTACAGCCAAAAATCCGCATATTCATAGGAATAGGGACTTTTCGAATAGGAATTACCGCCTAAAAAATCTTAAATGTACCCTAATTAGGGCGTTTTACGTTGCTCCTCAATTATGAATTGAAAATAAAATGATATAGAACAATATAGAAAAACAATACAGAAAAAATCGTACATATCCACGTCCATGCTCAATCAAGCTCCTTGGAAAGTCACCATAGGTCTCAAGTTTACACTATTTTAGGGCAAAGAGTTAGCCATAAATTACAGGTGATTATTCGAAAATTTATGGATGATCACCGAAATCGTGTTTTATGCGGAGAAAAAAGTTCATTTCAAAGGATGTTTACTCACAAGAATCACACTTCTAACTATGAAGCGCCAGATTCTGGAAAAAACAGTAAACATAAGGATTACGGTATTTAAATTACGGTACATGTGTCAAGCATTCATTTGCGGGACACGCTTCCAGAACCTCAGAAAAACAACAAAATCTAGATTCGGTTCATTCATATTTAATTAGAAATAATATGACAACTTCTCTGAAGTTTGACGCCTTGACGCCTTTATACTCGCAGTGAAATGAAGGACTATGGTGTTCGATTACGGTAAGTCGTGCCTTAATGTGTAAGGTACGTATGTATGTAAACGTTTCAACCTCCGTGCATAAAAACACTCCCACCTGGAATACTCACATTTTCCATGAAGAAATAAATAAACATATGAAAACAGTTTTGGAAAAGAGTGCTGTTTTTAGGTTTTCATACCCAAAACTTCCAGGAAAATTCACATGAAAAAGGCAGATTACGGCATTTGCTGGTAGCGAACCTACCGTAATCTACCGTAATCTTTCGACAAACAAACATCAGATTCACGTTTAGTTCTAGGAATGTGCTGCATACGTCAAAAATTGAAAGAAATTTGGTGACTAGGATTGTAAACTCCATGATCGACATGAGGGGAATCCAGATTTTGTCTAAAAAACTGGCACAACTCTATGAGAAAAGGCCGGGCAAACGCTATCAGTTAGTCGATTATAAGTTCAAAAGGTTAATGTTTTGCCACCGCGGTGAATTACTCGATTTTCAACACGTTCACTATTTCTCGCATGTCTTTGGCACGTTTGTTGAGTTTTACCCGCAGGTAACTGCTGACAATGTTGTACCAACGTGTCAAAACTGGAAATCCGGTGCGAACGTGTCAAAACGCTAGTATTTCTAGGCGGTGGCAAAACGCTAACCTTTGAAACTGATAATCGAGTTGAAGTATCGAATCATCATTTGATCGCACACGAAAAAGCACTGACTATAGGTCTCGAAACCTACAAATTTCCAGTAAGATTTATACAAATAAACGGATTGGATTACGATATTTCTGGTAGCAGACGAACTGTAATCTACCTTAATCTTTTGACGAAAAACATCACATTCGCGTTTGACTCTAAAAATGTGTTACGTCAAAATCTGAAAAAAAAACTTGGTATTAATGATAGTAAACTATATGATGTACATGAGTGGAATTCAGATTTAGCCAAAAAAAAAACTGGCAGAACTCGATGAGAAAAGGCTGAACGAAAAGGTCATCGATAATCGCCTCCAATAAATATATATTTATATAGATATTGGATTTTTTCTGAATTTCTTAAATATTTTTAATTGTCGAAAAAAAGTTGGACGAAATAATTGCATATTTTTCTTGTCTATTGGAAGCACAATAAATCCATCCTTATGAAAGTGGAATACTATCCGAGCACTAAAGAGTCCTCGACCATGAGTTCAAAACGGTTATCACATTGCCACCGCGCAGAACTATTGGAATTTCAACACCTTCACTGTTTTTCACATGTTCGCGAAGTTTTCGCAATGGAAAACTGATTTAAAACTTTATACCAAAGTGTCAAAACACCAGTAGTGGTTACCGCGGTGGCAATCGGATAACCCTTTTGAACTTATTATATACTCTAAAGGATACTGTTAAACAGGCAATAACGAGAGTTTTCTCGGACTCAGAGCTTTTTCAAGTAGTAAAGTCACCGAAAAAGTTTGAAAAATTTTTGCACACTCACATTTTTGAATATAAAATTGGAATTTCAGAAAATTTTCATGTAGTTCGGCAGGTCTTGGTCCTTCTAGGTCTAAATGAGACTCGGAGGTAACACTTCCACCCTCAGGAATTCATCGCAAACAGGAGCTTAACCTAAGACAAATAACACATGACATTGTAACTATACTTATGGCGCACGGTGACCCTACCCAATGCCAAAAGTTGATCTCCGAAGGCTTAGAACTAGATGGATATAGATAACGGAAGAGGTTAGATATAGCCGTGTGTCATGGACACACAAGTCACTGAGGGAGGGCGTCTTCTCTCACCTTGAGCGGCACCGCGGCATACACGAAATCTCCTCCATCCGTATTCAATTGAGTTGCACAATCCTGGCCGGCAGCGACGCCGAATTGTCGTAGGTCCGCTGCTGCTGCCGCAGCCGCCGCGGCTGCGGCCGCCGCAGCCGTCGAGGCGACAAAATCCGTTCGCGGCAGCAGCGAATCCGGCAGTGCGGCGATGCATTCCGGTCGCATCACGGCGAAATCGACTCGCGTGACGGCGGCGAATTCCGTTCCAGACGTCGTCGCATCGACGAAGCAGCTCTGATGATGAACCTCCATGAAGACGCTTTAACGAGGCGCTAACGAGCCAACAAACGCCCTAACGAGGAGAAGATACAAAAGTGGGTGGAGCCGCCGCGGACACACCCTGCTCACGTGATTCGCTGGCTCCGCGCAGACAGCGACAGCAGGCTGGCCCTGAGCACATTGAGGAGCATCAGCACCCTCCAGCAGCTTCAAGGGGGATCTGGCCAGCTCCCCTCATGTAAACAGCTGGAAGAAGTGGCTGACTTATCACATTACGGTTGCTGGCTGGGTGTCAGAATCGGATTCAGAAGGTGAACTTGATGCTGTCGGAACAATAGCGGCTTATTAGATGGCTAGGTCATAATTGCCGGCATTCATCCCAATAAGACAGCTGGAGAGGCAAATTTCTCTGCTACCAACTCAACTAACGAACCTCCAATTCGAAACTGCTCCAGCTGTTGCTCAATATGGCTCATCCTTCTCTATGTTCGTGCTCTCATGAGGCTAAGAGAACTTGATAAGACAATTCTTTTCGCATCTTTCAGGATAGCTGTCGAAACAAAAAGCTTTTATTTCGCTGTATCCGGACAAACTGGCCTGAACAAACTCCATTCCAAAGTTTTGGACCCCCTTTTATTTGCGGAAAATCATCATAGAGGAATGCAGGATTACGTTATTCTTAGCATGTCCTTGGTTTATACATGAAATGAATATGGTTACAAAGTTTCCAGTTTCCAAAGCTGTACCTCAGAACTTTGAACCCAAAGAACTCTTCTAGCCCCTTGATTACTTTTCCTTTCAAAAAAACCAAAAAGATTTTCCAGTTTTCCGAACTTGGCATAATAAATACATAGGTGCAATATTTGTACCAGACTGTTCAGAATATTCTGCGAAAAATTCAGGCACCAGTGTCCAATGATTTGCAAAGCCATGTTTTCGTTGTTGCAAGTGTGCGCCAGTACAAAAAGTTTATTGAAAAAAAAGTATACAAAATTTATATAAAAACTATCCGTGATCGAAATTTGCCTAATGCCTTAGGGATTTACAGAGAAAGGACGTTTTCATAGCTTCACGAGAAGGTCAGGAAGCGGCTCTCATGTAGGATTCCTAAAGCGTTCAGAAACATTTTTTTCCAGATTTTGGCTCAAAACTTCTAACAAAGGATTAATTATGGTGCTAAACACGATTCTGAGAATTACTGTAGGTTACGGTAGGCATAATGCTTTTAAACTGGTTTAGCCTACCTTAATATTTCCGAAATCGTCAGTGAGCTAACAGTTCATGTTTGGCGTCCCAAATAACCACCACAAAGTAACATTTTGCTAAATCTGAGACTTCGAACAAACTACCGTATACCCACCGTAACACACCGTAACCCAAGAAATACTGATAAACGGTCCACCAATTTGTATGAAGCAGCTCAAATAACTTCTATAAAGAGGTTTCAGGGCGATTTTTTTTTACCGAAAAATAGAAGCGAAATAGCCGCTAATTAGCACAGAAATAATTCTCTCCCCGTGATATACGGCGCATTCCAGAGGAATCATTGGGATTTCAACACCTTCGTCGATGCAATTACCCAAGGCTGAGGTACAACACCCGCGCTAAGTTTTGTAAAAACGGGGAGCACCTGGCAAACTTGGCAAAAAAATACCCATTGCATGTATATTCTGTTTATCTAGAATTGCACAAAACACGGTCCGCCAATAGTCCTCTAATTGGCCCGCTAGTACCGTAGTGTACGTCCATGACGCGTTCTAGGCAGACCCGGGTGGCAGGGTGGGTCGCCGAGTGACGGCATTGACGAATCGATTGCTCTGCACACCGGGTGCACACCCGGGTCTGCCGAGAACGCGCCGTGGACGTACACCACGGTACTAGCGGGCCAATTATAGAACTATTGGCGGATCGTATTTTGTGCAATTCAAGATAAGCAGAATATAATTCTTTTGAATGACGACTTTTTCGAATTCTGAAAACACTATCATATTCACAGATCAAATTGCCACCTAATTATGTGACTTGTGTGACGAGGTTTCTTAAAATCGCTTGGTTTTTGAAGGAAATAGTTTTTGCAATCGTTTTTCGAAAACGTCGCGCGCGGCGAAGTGCGGCAAAATTTTGAGTAGTATTTGTACAAGTAATGGAGTAGAAATCTGTATGGTTTCTCCATAAGTTAGTTGCAGGTGAGAGAATCTCAAGATTTGTTTAGATTGACTTTTTGAAAACTTTCATTTAAGAGTCCGGGGCTTTCGCAAAAAAAAAACTCCGACTTTTCAGGAAGTTCTTAAGTGTGTTTATTGAAGGATTACGAAAATTCAACTAACAAAAACCTTGAGATGCTCTCACCTGCACCTGATTTATGAAGAAAGAATACAGATTGCTCTTCAATTACTTGTACAAACACTGCTCAAAATTTTTCCGCATTTCGCCGCGCGCGACGTTTTTGAGAAACGATTGCAAAAACTATTTCCTTCAAAAACAAAGCGATTTTAGGGAACTTCGGCCAACAAGTCACATAATCGGGTAGAAATTTGATCTGCGAATATGATAGCGTTTTCAGAATTCAAAAAAGTCTTCATTCGAAAAAAGTTACATGCATCGGACGTTGTTTTGGTCAAGTTTGCCAGATGCTCCCCGTTTTCACAAAACTTAGCGCGGGTTTTGTACTTGGATCTTGCTCAGCATTTGGAGGTACCACCCAACCAACCCCTGGCGGCCTCGGATGATGGCCCGGCGAACCGACTACAGTTGCGCCTGGGTTACTTTTGGTTACTAATCGTTATTTCTCAGCTATTTCTCGGCTACTTCTTGTCCGTTCCGTCAAAAGCCGAGAAGTAGCCCGCCAGGAGCACCGGCGGAGCCTGGTAGGCTATTTCTCAGCCAAAACTTCTAGATTAATAAGCATCCAAAAGCAACCTTCAGACAAAAAAAAAACGCGAGCGAAAGTCGGAACGATTTTCCAAACATCACGAAAAGTTGGCTTTCCGCTACTCCCTTTTCTCTCCGCGAAGCTGCAAAAATATCCTTTTCACGGAAAATCTGACTAGGAAAAAATACTAACAAAAATAGGGCCATTTCAAATGAGGTATACGCTTCCAGGATCGATTTCTGAGGTAGAACTCGCATTTAAACATTATAGCTGCGGAACATTTCTCTCTACCATAGGCGTTTCTAGCGATTCACTTGTAGGCGCATCATTATCTGTAGTGACCATTCCAAATGAAATGTACTTTTCTAGAACCATTTTCGGACGAGAAGTCCGAATATGCCCATCGCAGCTGCCTAGACCCACTCTGAAAAAAGTTATAGGCATTTTTTCTCCGATTTTCGTACTTATTGTACCCTCCAAAAAAAGCATTATTTTTACGAAAATCCGGAAACTGACCTCATAATCGTGTTCAGCGCCCAAAATAACCCCACTGTGCAAAGTTAGGTTGAAGGAACATTTTCCAAACTTTGCGCAGACTAACAGCGTTTTGGACTTGTACGGATTTTCGGTTGGGCGTTTATTTATACCAATTAGAGGGCTCTCGAAGCGTTTTAGGAAAATATTCCAGATTTGACTTAAAATTCGCCCTGGGGGTTATTTGGGGTGCTGATCACGAATCTGAGGTTTATTTGTCGTTTTTCCAGAGTTTTCGACCGAATTTGTTCAAAGCTCCCCACCGGCAGAAAAAAAATTTACGGCGAAACCGAGTTTTGACGGTTTCCGTAATGTGGCGACAGATGTGGCTCAAATCGTTCCTCTGGTGGTTTTCTGGAGTGCTCAACACGAATCTGATGTCGGTTTATCGATTTTTGGCAGCTTACGGTAGATTACGGTGGGTATACGGTAGTTTGGTCAAAGTCTCAGATTTGTCTCAAAGTTTCTATGTGGGGGTTATTTGGGGTGCTGAATACGAATTTGATGTCCATTTGTCGATTATCGGGATATTGAGGTAGGTTTTGTCTCCTAAATGGTATGTTACCTACCGTAGCCTACAGTAAACCTTAAAATTTGGGCAAGCAAACCCCAGATTCGTGTTCAGCATCCCAGATTACCCCTACATACATGTTTTTAGCGAAATCAGGAGAAAATTTTTAAAACACCCTAAAAATCCTTACCTTGCCGCGAAGCTTTAAAAAACGCTCATAACATTTTTTAGAGTGGGTCTAGGCAGCTGCAATGGGCATATTCGGACTTTTCGTCCGAAAATGGTTCTAGAAAAGTACATTTCATTTGGAATGGTCACTATGACTTATTGTGGTTCCCCTGTGAGATGCATCAATGTGAAATCTGCACCAGAAGTCATCCTGCACGGTGTTTTGCGCCTGATTCTGTTGCGATGTTGAAGGGAACGGTGCGCCCTCATATGTCGAGTTGTCGAGTATCATGTCGAGTTCAGGCTGGGATCATACTTCCCGCGACCAGCGACAGCGACAGTGAGCACCAGACATATCGATTTTCTGTCGATAATGAATATAAACATTGCGTCACTCTGATGGTCGCTGGAGGTATATTACCAACCTAAGCAGGTTTTCCCCAATTCTAGAGTTCATAACAACAGTTTCTGGCTGTTTCTGGCATACCCAGGTGCAGTAAGGGAAAACTAAGGACTTAGACTGCTCTCTTATTTATCTGCCCAAGAGCCGTCAAAAAAAATTCTAAACTTCATCTTGTGTTACATTGGTGGAGTCCAGAATTCGAAAAAAATCTGCTCTGATTTTGTTCGGGCGACATATTTAAGTGCTGAACTCGGATGTGAGGTTTGATTTTGATTTTTGGGATTTTCTTTTAAGTTTACGCCAGGAATAAATACTACATTTTAGCAATGAAAATCTGTTGAAGAGCGCACAAAACCGCATTCAGGAAAAGGTTCCGCGGCTTTAAGATAAAAACTCAAATTCTGCTTCGAAAATTGGTCCCTGGATGAAAATTTCATTCGGAATGGCCACTATGTGCAAGCATCTTGCTAGGTTAAGGGTATTACTTTTTAGTCGTCATTTTTCGAGAAAAATTTATCACCTAAAACAGTTACGTTTTTCCAAGTCTGGCATACATATTTCTGTGCAGTTCAGAGCTGGCTCTACTTGAGTGACCTTCGCGCAATCACCATAATAAGCACGACAGATTAATCGTGTTAGTGTAGCACGAAGGGGTAAGCCTCCTGGCTGGCTGGTCCCCCACATGTTACCATTTTCAATGACACTTGGCAAGCTGGTGCCACTGCTGCCACCCGACTGTGAGACTCTCTGATTGGCACGAGGATTCCAAAGAATCTGAGGCCAATTTTCATAAGGTTAGAAATTTATGAGGTTTTCAAGATTTTTTTGTCAAAAATCCAATTTCATAATAAATGCGAAATTACTGTGCAGAAAATGATTTTTTTTTAGATTATTGCAACCTAAACGATTATTTTCACATTTTTGTGCTGTGCTTCGATTTCTTGAGGCCGACTTGAATGACGAGGACAACATTTTACGGCTCAACTGCCGCTTTTGCGCACGCAAACGCGCTAAATTGAATAACGTGATCGATGCAAATCGAGTTACTTTCCGCTCAAAACATCGAAATCTGCAAAATCGCGTTAGACACCCTAGGACAATGCGCACAACGAAATCATCACGAAGAAAGGCCCCTCTTCAGCATGTTTCTCGTCAGCTCCTTCGAAATTCTGGGGAATGCCTACTAGCTCAGTTCGGAGCAGAAACTCTTTCCCTCACCTTTTTTTTGCAAAGCAATGAAAACGCCTTTTTTGGTATTCTGGTGAAATTTTCAAGCACGGATTATTTTTATCAAGAAAAATCAATAAACGGACAAACAGGATTTGGGTCAACCAGTCCAAATAAGCGCTATGAGAAGTCTTGAGACAATTTTATTGCCGCATTCAAGAAATCACCACAAGTTTGGCCACCGAAAACTCACCCAGAGGGAAGTTGTGGCCCAAATCAGCCGAAAATAAACAAATGGCCCTCAGAATTGTAACCAGCACCCAAAACAACCCTTCAAGAAAGTTTTGAGGGGAATCCGAAACATTTTCATTCAACACCCTAAAAATTGCATTTTAGGTACATACTACATTATCTAAATCATGGAAATGCAATTTTCCAAAAATTCCTGAGACACGTAGTCAACTTAAAACACTTCTTATTGATACACAGGACTATAACTATGTATGACATCCGGAACATGGCTTCTAGAACCTCAGAGTGTGTGTAAAACAGGCCCTTGTCAAGGGTACATATAGCTTTGGCCAGATGCAACTTTTCGATCAGAATACCGTACACCTACCGTAAAACCCTAAAAGAAACTGAAAACGGATTCGATATGTGTGCTCTTTGCCCCGAAAATGCTTTCAGGACGAGGTTTCGTTTAAAAAAACTTGCCAAAGTGTACAGTATAGATGTCAAGAAAGACCATTCAAGTGTGTTGCATAATTGAAAACTTGTAATATTCAGCAAACTTGTGATATTTATACAAAATCTGCAAAATCGCGTTAGACACCCTAGGGCAATGCGCACAACGAAGTCATCACGAAGAGAGCCTCCTCTTCAGCATGTTTCTCGTCAGCTTCTTCGAAATTCTGGGGAATGCCTAGTAGCTCAGTTCGGAGCAAAAACTCTTTCCCTCACCTTTTTTTTGCGAAGCAATGAAAACGCCCTTTTTTGGTATTCTGGTAAAATTTTCAAGCACGGATTATTTTAAACAAGAAAAATCAATAAACTGACAAACAGGGTTTGGGCCAACCAGTCCAAGTAAGCGCTATGAGAAGTCTTGAGACAATTTTATGATAGCATTCAAGAAATCGCCACAAGTCGCGTTTGGCCACCGAAAACTCACCCAAAGGGAAGTTGTGGCCCGAATCATCCGAAATCTTCCAAAAATCAACAAATATCCCTAGGAATTGCGACCAGCACCCAAAACAACTCTTCAAGAAAGTTTTGAGGCGAATCCGAAACATTTCTCTTTAGCGCCCTAAAAATTGCATTTAAGGTACATACTACATATCTAAATTATAAAAATGCCATTTTCCAGAAATTCCTGAGACACGTGGTCAACTTAGAACACTTACTATTGATACACAGGACTATAACTATGTATGTCATCCAGAACATAGAACCTCGGAATGTGTGTAAAACAGGACCTTGTTAGGGGTATAGCTTTGGCCAGATGCAACTTTTCGATCAGAATACCGTACACCTACCGTAAAACCCGAAAAAGACTGAAAACGGATTCGATAGTTGTGCTCTTTGGCCCGAAAATGCACTCAGGACGAGGTTGCGACTAAAAAAACTTGCCAAAGTGTACAGAATCAGTGTCAAGAAAGACCATTCAAGTGTGTTGCATAATTGAAAACTTGTAATATTCAGCAAAGTTTACGAGTTAAAGAGTACAACGGTAAAGTTACAACGAAGTGAAAGGGAACTTGCCGAGTCTCCGGCAGACTTGAAGTGGTGAGCACAGGCTGACATAAAACCCAATAGTTCGTAGAGCAAAGTTTCGATCGTTTTAGTGACACGCACATTTTCGATCGTATTAGGGAGGAAAAATCACTCACAGGGGAAGTTACTGAAGCGTTTTTCACTTCTGCGATAACCAATTGGATTGTCAGTATGTATTTCTTGTGCATCCATAGTAAAACTGCTTGCCAGGAAGCTACTATGAGTCAGCCTGGCCATTCCGAATGAAATGTACCTTTCTAGAACCACTTTTCGACATGGAGTCCGGATCTGCCCTTTTCAGCTGCCTAGAACCACTCTGAAACCAGTTGTGAACGTTTTTACCCTGATTTTTATACTCAAGGCACCATCCGAAACGCGATGTAATCTTAGGAAAATCTGCAAACGGACTTCATAATCGTGCTCAGCTCCCAAAATCACCACCATGGACAATATTAGGGTGAACAATCATTCTTCGGACTCTGCAAAGAGTAGTAGCGTTTTGGACTTGTACGGATTGTTGGTTGAGCGTTTATGTATATCAGTTAAGCAGTCTGCAGAGTTCAAGTCGCGGCGTTGCTCGCGGCGACGAACAACTCTGGGTGATGCAATAACTCAGAAAAATGAAAACAAGTTACTTGTAACATATCTGAGCCGATGTAAGTTACCTGCGACTTATCTCAGGTCATTTAAGTTACATGTGACATATCGGTGGGACACTGTGTGCGCTGCGCCTCCGATATGTTACATGTAACTTAAACGACTTGAGATAAGTCGCAAGTAACTTACATCAGCTTAGATATGTTACAAGTGAATTAATTTCAATTTCCGAGAGAATACTGCGTGCAGTGCGCCTCAGATATGTTACATGTAACTTAAATGGCACAATATAAGTCGCCAGTAACTTAAATCGGCCAAGAAGATATTTCCAAGGCTGATGTACGACGCACTCGCGAGGTCAGCCTTACGACTGGCGATCTGGTGGTTCATTTACCCAAGTTTGAGGCACTTGACCCCATACCAGCAGGGAAAGCCCTGCACAGCATTCTTTTGGCGTAGTGTGTGGCCTTGGAAGCGCCCTCTGCGTCTCGTGTCGTCTGCGTCACGTGGTGGCCACCCATAGTTGAAATTCGAATGTAAGTTACATGTAACATAAGTGTAAGTTACATGTAATATAAATGTAAGTCACATGTAATATAAATGTATGTTACATGTATTATAAATGTATGTTACATGCAAAATAAATGTAAGTTACTTGAGACATTCAAGTAAGTTACATTTATATTACAAGTAACTTGTTTCGATTTTTCTGAGAAGGGGTCCGCAGAGTTGAAGTCACAGCGTTGCTCGCAGCGACGAACAGCACTGGGCGATGTAATATCGATTACATTCGGCGACGATGGCGACCGACGCGGCGTGGAGGGCGACGAGGGGGCACCGCAGAGTGTTCTGACGCCGCGACGGCCCTGTGTCACTGCCAGCGAGCGACAACCGACGCGGCGACGATAATTTCCCGAAAAATTTTTGTCGCCGCGTCAAGTTTGACGCTCGACGACCAGTCACCGGTCAGTGCAACTCTGCAGACCCCTTTAGGGGGTTCTGGAAGCGTTCAGTGAGAATGTTTCGGTTTCGACTAAAAAATGTCCCATGAGAGTTTTTGAGGCGCTGATCACCAATTTTCCAAAGTTTTCGACTAAATCTGTTCATAACTTCCCAACGGAGGAAACTTCTAGGGCAGAACGCGACTTTTGACGAAATCCGGAATGCTAAGATAGAGATGGCTCGAATTGGTGCTCTGGGGGGGGGGGTTATTTGGAGTGCTTAAAGTGTTCATGATATGTAGTTTCCAATTTTGAGATAACTTGCCATGAGGATTATTTGGTCCACGATTAAATCGGTATAGACTAGAAAATTTTGAAAAACGCGCCGCCAGAAGCACACAAAATGCCTTGCACTCTCACCCCGCCCCTTAACTCTCAAGGGAACTGTTTGTTGGGACTACGAAATCTTTAGTGTACCCGTCCGTTGAAATTCCGAACTTTTTGTGGCCTAATTCTTTCTCTTGCACCTGAAGTAGTGCTTTTCGCACGATATATCCTTCCATGTTCGATTAGGCCCCATGAGTCGCCTGATGGAACAATGAACAACTCGTTTATTCTCTCGGACAACTATTCCTTGCCAGAGAACCAGTTCACACAAATCAGGCAATTTGTTGAGTTATTCGCCCTTTTCACAGTGATTATATTAACAATTGGTGGCCATGGCATTGCCTTATCGGTGGAACTCGGAAGCGAAGCTCATCGTGAACTCTACTTCTAAAACAAATCTGACAAGGGAACCACAATAAGTCATAGTGACCATTCCAAATGAAATGTACTTTTCTAGAACCATTTTCGGACGAAAAGTCCGAATATGCCCATCGCAGCTGCCTAGACCCACTCTGAAAAAAGTTATGAGCGTTTTTTAAAGCTTCGCGGCAAGGTAAGGGAAGGGTACCTCCCATGTAATTTTTAGGATGTTTTTAATTTTTTCTCCGGATTTTGCTAAAAACATATATGTGTGTAGGGGTAATCTGGGGTGCTGAACACGAATCTGGGGTTCGCTTGTGGAAATTTTAAGGTTTACTGTAGGTTACGGTAGGTAACATGCCATTTAGGAGACAAAACCTACCTCAGTATTCCGATAATCGACAAATGGACATCGAATTCGTATTCAGCACCCCAAATAACCCCCACTTAGAAACTTTGAAACAAATCTGAGACTTTGACCAAACTACCGTATACCTACCGTAATCTACAGTAGGTTGTCAAAAATCGATAGACTGACATCAGATTCGTGTTCAGCACTCCAAATAAAACCCAGAGACATAATTTGAGCATGATCTATAGTAGCACTCCGCAAATCGTCAAAAGTCGCGATTTGCCATCAAATTCTCCCACGATGGGAATCTGTCAACGAATACAGTCGAAAACTTCGGAAAGTCGATAAATGAAGCCCAGATTCGTGATCAGCACCCCAAATGACCCCACAGAGCGAATTTTCAGTCAAATCTGGAATATTTTTCTAAAACGCTTCGAGAGCCCTCTAATTGGTATAAATGAACGCCGAACCGAAAATCCGTACAGGTCCAAAACGCTGTTAGTCTGCGCAAAGTTTGGAAAATGTTCCTTCACCCAAACTTTGCTTAATGGCGTAGTTTTGGACGCTGAACACGATTATGAGGTCCGTTTCCGGATTTTCGTAAAAATAATGCGCTTTTTGGAGGGTACAATAGGTATGAAAATCAGAGAAAAAATGCCTATAACTTTTTTCAGAGTGGGTCTAGGCAGCTGCGATGGGCATATTCGAACTTCTCGTCCGAAAATAGTTCTAGAAAACTACATTTCATTTCGAATGGTCACTATGACTTGATGTGGTTCCTTTGTAAGGAAGGTCCTTTTATCGATTTTTGACAGCTTACGGTAGATTACGGTGGGTATACTGCAATTTGGCCAAAGTCTCGGATTTGACTCATAATTTCTATGCGGGGTTATTCGGGGTGATGTATACGAATTTCATGTCCTTTTACCAATTTTCGAATTATTAGGGTAGCTATTGCCCCATAAATGTCATGTTGGCTACTGTGGCCTACAGTTGACCTCAAAATTTCGCCAATAGGAGCCAGATTTGTTTTCAGCACTCTAAAAGTCTAAGGATACCATCGCATCTGTCAAATAAGAAGAGAATCTTAAAAATTTGGGCCGGAACCTAACCGGTCTCTGTCACACAGACAGCACCGCCATTGACTCCACTACATCTGCTCAGCCGGCACGCTTGACTTTTCCTGGCCGATGTTCTAATCCGTTCTCGGCTGGCTTTCATCTATTGTACAACCACTTCCTACCACAGCATCGCACACAGCTTGTTGAATACAGAAATTAGTCGACGAATCGGAACCGATATACTGCTAAGATTCATGTGTGTTATTAGGGTTCCTCTAAGATTTTCAGGCACTACATACACCAGATTTTAGGTTTAAGGACATCGACCCAAATTTTGTTCTTCTGAAGATGTCACAAGGTAGCTGAGTCGAACGCAAAACCCAGACGTCAGGCAGGACTCGAACCTGCATTGAACGCTTTCCGGGCGAGAGTGTTACCATTACAGCACCGACACCTCGCTTCGATATCTTGTGATCATAAATCATCCCATAAAAAGGCATCAAAACATTCTAAAACATCAAAATAACATCTTCAAAGGCCTCAGCTTAACTGGCTTCAATGCCGATATGTGCTTACCAGATCATACCCGTTAACGGGTGATTGCTGTTGTGCCTACACAGTTCAAGTGTCAATAGCTGAGGAATGCAGAGCGGGGTATCGGTGGTGTAATGATAACACTCTCGCCTGGAAAGCGTGCAATGCAGGTTCGAGTCCTGCCTGACATATGGGTTTTGCGTTCGACTCAGCTACCTTGTGATCATTTACCATGCCATAAAAAGGCATCAAAACATTCCAAAACATCAAAACTATTCTTCTAAATTCCTCTTCCTAGACTCGCTGAGAATAGTGGTTGGCTTTGTGAAACTCCAAAAACCTTTCCAGATAATGTACCTAGATTTCGAATAAGATTGGAATTATCACGTCAAAATCTGGACTTCTCGGATATATTACTCGGCTTCCGATCAGGGATGTGCGAAAAATTTTCGAAAACCTGAAATCGAAAAATGACGATTCTCGATCTAAAGCCTAGTTTTGACGGCAGGTGGTCGCTGCGGCCATGCGAGGGACAACTGTTCCTTTTTCATCGCGCGTAGTGGAAAGGCGCTACAATTGTGATCGCTTCGTGGCAAACGTCCTACATTGCTGGGTCGCGGCGATGAAATCCTATGTTTTACTGCATCGCTGCTTGAAGAGCGATTCTCAATGGTCGCTGACCATCGCTCCATCGTGGCCAAAATGGCAGCGTTGGAGCGATTGCCAGCGAATGACACGTTTGTCTAGTTAACGTTGACCCTTTCACCTGACAAGAGCAGTGTTTTCGAGTCGAAACGCGCTATTTATGAATACCAGCCATTAACTTCACTGATTGATTGAATTTTTTTATCATCCGTGGGCCTATGCACTATGAACAGAATCGCTGCCGCTGCTACATCGCTGCAGCAGCGGGTGCAAAATCGCTGCGATGAAAAACAGTAGCGATGCAGTCTAAACTAGGCTTAAGACCAAATTTTTTGATGCAGATAGGTCATTTGGAGTGCGATCACTCTTCGAAATTTTTTCGGCTTTGATTTTCCGAAAAAAAACGAAAAATTGATAAAGGTGAATTTTTACAACGTATCATAGTGTGGGAAAGCATTCCACAAATTTTTGACTGAAAATTTTTTCGTTCTTCGGTTCCGAATATTTTTTGCACACCCTTCGAAATTTATTCATTCCAAAAAAAATGCGCGCGCTTACACTGATCACAGCGGTAGCTCCTGCTTGGGAGAACACCTCCTGAGCCCAGTTACTCGATCACTCCCAACCAGAGATGAACAGAAATTTTTTTTTCTGAATTTCGGAAATCGAAACGCCAAAAACCATCGGAAAGAGGGAACTCGTTCAGCGAAATTCGTAACCCTACTCTAGAGACTGGCCTACCAATAAACTTACTAGGAAACCTCGCATGGCCTACCCCACCATTTAACAGATGATGTATGTTTTCTGGACAGTTCTGGTCCGCTGTCTCCGAAACTGACATCGGATTTTGCAACGGTCACCTCTGAACGAAGTTATAAGCGTTTTTCAAGCTTTGTGAGAAGGAAAAAAATTCGGAATCGGCTCCAAACTTTCAACTGGGGGTTATTTAGGGCGCTTAACGCGAATCTGGGGTCTGTTTGTCGCTAGACTTATGGTTACTGTAGGTTACGGTAGGCATAATGCCTTTTATCTGGCTTTACGTACCTTAATATTCCGGAGATTGAAAAATGGACCTAAAATTCGTGTTCGGCGTCCCAAATAACACCCACAGAGAAATTTTGGGCCAAATCTGAGACTTTGACCAAGCTACCGTATACCCACCGTAACCTACCGTAATCTATCAAAAATCGATCAACGGATTCCAGAAATCGGAAGGCCAGAGGCCTACGGAAATCGGAATTCGTAATTCCGCTCATCCCTGCTCCCAACATATGTCTCACCTATATAATCCATCCCGTTAATCCTCCTTCGCTGCTCGTCCAAAATATCTGCACAATATCCCGCAAATCGATTAATAAGCGGTTCTACCGTATCTAATTGCCGGCCACCCCGGCTACCGTAGTCCCGCACATCCCGTGAATGACGTAATTAACACACATTTTGACAGATGTGGACAGCGGATTGGTCTACAAACACACATACACAACGCTTACCCAGGGTAACAGAAAATAATTTCATTTCAATTCATCTATCACAATCCTTGTACATCACAGTTTCCTTAAAAGTATATGCAACTTATCAAAACAACAACAATCAATAAACAAACATTCTAGGGCACTGGTTAAGAAGAACTGCCACCATGTCGCATGCGGCCAACGCAACGTCACCATGCGCGGCGTTCCCAACATCTTGGTAGGTACGTCTTCTAAACCAGTGCCCGAAAGCATAGAATCTGAGCGGCGCCGAGAAAGCGGCAAAGGCACCGAGGTTACAACAGGCAACAGGGAGAAGCCACATAAAATCTTACCACATAAATAATAATACGCGTATAGAATTATAAAATTATTATAATTATTAATATTAACAACTTAACTCAAAGTAACAAATGCAAGGCCTTACTTAGCTATTGCACTGCAATATGCGGTGATTTTTGATAGAAAAAAAACTGCGCGCAACTCGGTTTAGAGCTAGCTACAAAATCGATACCCATCTAATGCACTATTCACAAGACCAAGTCTAAACCGAGCCGCAAACTCGTCCAGCTCTACAAAGTTTCCACAGAAGAAATAAATTATCACGCTCAACAGACTGTATACTAAAATCAAATACTGTGCTTATCTGGGCCAAATTCCGGTCCGTAATTGCGTCTCCACACGCTTCGCGGCCGCGCGCTTTAGAGTCGAAAAAGCTTCCAGCTCCGCAGCCACCGATATGTTGACTCCAGGTGGATTTCAGAAGCTGGAAACTGAACAAAAATGGAGAAAACTGCATAAAGAAGCCATATCGAGTCGGCTTTGGCGCTGGAAACTCGACTGACTCGAGCGCGTGCGGCCGCAAAGCGTGTCGAGACGCAATTGCGGACCGGAAATTGGCCCAGAGAAGCACAGTAAATAAATATTAAAGATGATGACAACAACCCGGAAATGCTGCACAGCTCTACCAAGTCATAAGACGCAGAAGAAAGTCCTCATAGGTGAGATTTGCCGCATATTTCTTGCCGAAATCCACTATGGCCTGCTTCCGCTTCGTGTGCGTAAACTGGTAACTGAAAATAGTAAAAAATGTAAAATAATATTTGGAAAATCGACTTTTTCAGTAGCACACAGAAAATAATTTTTAAAACATCCAAAAATCGTGTAAGAAAATAAATTGCTTAACGGAAAATTCCGCGTTCCAACGATTTGGGCCTTCCACAGAGCCCACAAAACGCCTTAAAATCTGAAAATGGCTCGTAGAAGCCAAACTTTCCTAATAAAAGCCAGTGTTCACAATGAGGAACCGTATTCCTGTTTTTGATGTTTTTGCGTACGTAAGACCAGGAAGAAGGGTTTAATAGAAAAAAAAACCCAAAAACCGGAGAAAAACTGTTTGAAGAAATCTCTGAAATCTTTAGATACGCCTGTTTTGTGTGTCTTGGGGAACTGCAGACAAAGCGTCGAACCTAACTTCGGAAATGGTTATGCGCATTGAACTTCTTGGGTAAGTGACTTTGTTTTCTGTTTCTTAAACCGAGAACTCCTTTAAATGAGATGGACCAATGCAAATGCCTGGATGTTAAAATCTTTCGCGATAAAGAATATTTGAAAAATCGGCAACTGTTCCTCTGGTGAAATGAAAGCAGGACAACTGTTATATGATGCGGGCGGGAGGTGATTCAATGGTTCGGCTGGTCCACGAGACTTTCACCCAATCTCTGAGAAAAATTGTCGTGTTAGTGCCGGGAAAGCACCACGACCCTCCACCACGCCGCAATAGCTCCGCGACAGTACCGCAGCGGCTCCGCGTTAGAACCGCGCCGACTTCGCGATGATGCAGCAGCGAACCCGCATGGAGCACGATGTACTGTCCTGTGTGGTAAGACGGAATCGTCGCCGGTTCAATTACTCAAGTTTGAGTACATCCAGTATTTCTTTGGGAGCAAAGACGGCGGTGACCTCTGTCCTTATCAGACAGAGGACGTAACAACCGCAGGTGCGTATTATTTCTTAAGCCCCCCCCCCTAGTTGTATTATAATTCTTAATTAACTTCGTATGAAATACTTTCCCGGAGCCGCGGCGGCACTATCGCGGAGCCGCAGCGGCGATTTCTCTCAAAGCTTCCTAGCCTTTGTTGTAGTACTTCGGCTTTTACCCTTGCTAGAGGTACCCAAAGGTTACGTTTTTTTTTTACCTGGACTCAAAACTTATATACGTAGGTTATTCGGGGTGCTGAGTACGTTTTTGATTTTTATTTGTCGATTTTTGAATTACTAAGGTAGGTTTTACCTCCTAAATAGCACGCTACCTACCGTAACCTACAGTAAACCTCAGAATTTCGACAAGCGCACCACAAATTCGTGTTTTGTGGTGCGCTTGTCGAAATTCTGAGGCAAAAAGCACCCTAGATCACCTCAACATACAAGTTCTAGGCTAGATCCGATTTTCTTTTCAAAGCATCCCAGAACTTTCCTGATGGGTGCCCTTACCTAGCCGAGAGACTTCAAAAAACGCCGATAACTGTTTTTCAAATTGATTTTAGGCCACTGTAAAGGGCATATTCGAACTCTACGTTCCAAAGTGGCTCTAGAAGAGTACATTTCATACGGAATGGCCAGGCAGACTGACTCCCTTGTTCGAGTTTTCTGCAAAATGGCGCATTTTTCGATGATTGTATAATGAGCTGTGGCTCAATCTAAGAGGATACGAACATTTTCCCTGGTTTTGTCCTTTTTTTATCGATTTTCGCTTTCCGGAATTTAAATGGCCCCTACGATTCACGAAATTCGAAGAAAATGTACTCATCTAGACTGCTGCATCCTAGATTACGGATGGTATAGTCAGGTTAAAGGCTCAAATTTTACTGAAACTTCCTTCATTCATTTGTTTTCCAATGTATTAAAGTAAATTTGTGTATTCTGTAAGACAACCGTAGATTTACTGCAACTATTACGAATGCGAAATCTGTTTTAGCCGCCTCAAATAGATCCGGCACGGTTCGAGTTCACCAGAGGGATACGGTAGGCGTATGGTAGTTTCTGGATCTTCCTTACATTCAACTAAAACTTCATCCACAGCTGCTATTCAGCTGAAGAACACTCTACTTACCGTTTGGCGGGTTCCTAAAAATACTGTAGGCCATGAATGGTGAAACATTGAATCACTACCGTATACCCATCGTAACCAACCGTACACCCATTGAATTGAGAAAAAAGTGGTTATTTCTGCTTCTTTCATTTTTTCGTGTTATTACTGCGTATTTCTGTAGTAAAAACTTTTCAAGAAACCCACTTCTCTATTTCAGCTACATTCCGCCTCACAATATTCAAAACTGTCAGTCGAACCAGCGCCGGAAGCGACGATAGCGATACAACCATGGAATCGCACAGCGGGCCAGCTTCACCGAACCTACACATTTGGAAAACTACAGATCTTCCAACAGAATTACCAGCTGCTACCAACAGAAATTACCGATTCGATGATCCCCTCGTTCGAATATGTACCAGTCCAGGTTCCACCTGGTGGACAAAAATGACCAAATGGGCAGGTCGCTCATTCCCGGAAAACACCGGCTTCTCGCCGCCATCATCACACGCGCTAACAAGTTCATCTGAAAATTTCAAATCATCAACTATCAAATGAGTGACCAGACCTGGCTGCCAGAACTGCCAATACACAAAGGTTTTTCTGATGGAATACCTTACGGGTGGTCGTAAACCCACCCTATTTGCCGCCCAAGTTATGGAGAAAAATCGCTATGAGCCTTTTTTGCGCAAAAATGGCGAGGACGGTATCAACAGCCCATTCAAATACCCCGCTGCCAAGTTGGCCGAGTGGTCCAATGCGCAGACTACCAGCCGGAGACTCCCGGGTTCGATCCCCACCGCCGGAAAAGAATTTGCCATGAAGTTTTTTTTTCAACCCAGGAAGCGCTTTGTCATTAAAGCATTGCTTTATGGGCAGTTCTAGAAATCCGGTCTAGTCAGAAAAATCAAAAAGCCCACCTGTGGGGAAATGCAGCATGTCCTCGGCACGCTCCAGCCACACCAGCATCACTCGCAGTTCTGCGCTTCGCCTTGACGGGGGTGCATTTCCTGAACCAACAGGAATTTGACTTACCCAAAGAAAACACAAGAAAATGGCCAAAAAACCATGCTCCCTAACCCATGCTGGATCCGCCTCCTCCATACGTGAACAGTCCTTCCTTCTCCCTCTCGCTTCCCGTCATAGAACCACCCGCGGGCCTCTTCCGTCCAGCATCGAGAAATACTTCTGACGTGCTGCAAAATCCATTTTTTACTCCAACCAACATCACATAATGACAAATAATAACACATACGACGGAGTATCCGCGCTCTTCAATTCGTCTGAGGACATCGACACAACGGAAGTCGTCTTGCTTGACCCTCCTAAACACGTAAAACTCTTCTAAAGTAATAATCAATGGAGAGCGGACATTGCTCACCCGTGCGCGCTGCGTCGCGCGCGGCGAAATTGGGCGACTACGCGACATCCCAGCATTCGGGTGGAAATGAGCACTTCGGCATCTTAGGCCCTAGTTATACACCAGCGGAACGAAAACGTCCCGCGATGACATTGCCACCGCTTGCTGCGTGGATCAGGGACTCGTCTGCAATATTGCGTCTTTAGCAACTCCGACGCAATATTGCAGAGTAAAAGTTTCCGGGCGTTTCAATTGTATTTTATTGATATTTCATGCTTCTATCACTTGTTTATTGCAGAAAGTCACTAGAAATCTATTGCTCCTGTCATAGCAGTGCTCCTCATCTCGTTTTGGTGAAATATTAACAAATTTCGACCTGAAAAATAATCAGCTGATGGAAATTGGCAAATGTCCAACGGGGTAGGTCCCGCCAGGATACAGTATACACTGCCGCGGCGTGTATAACTGCTCGGTGCAGCCCTACGGCGCGCTTTTCTAGGACAACTCTTCCTTTTGGCATGCCTCAGCACAATTGGGACGCACATAAGTGGAAGTTGTATTGCTGTTTCCGCAGCGTCCCGCCGAAGTATAACTACGGCCTTATGGAACATTATCTACTTTCCTGCGATCATTTCTGGCCACTAACGATTCCCATTTTCTTGTGAAAGATGCTGATAGCCCTCCACACGACTGTACGTTTTCCGCGTTCAACGCGCGCGCTGTACTCACCATACCGCGACGCGCACGTAAGCGAATGAGCACTGTCGTGGAGCCATAAATTGTGTTATTTGACGACTGTTTAAAGAGGCTTCAGACTGATCATTCGATAAAAATAAGATTCATTCCTGTTTTCAAAAAGTCCTAGGCTCCATGGCATTGCTCACTCGCGTGCGTGCGCGTCAAGGTAGGCCGAGTGCGGCGCGCGCCGCGTCGAACTCGGAAAACTCACAACCGTATGGAAAGCCCCTCAACATCTTCTACGAAAAAACGGTAATCGTTCGTGGCCAGAAGTGATCACAGGAAGGTAAATAATACTCCATGAGATGCCGATTCGCTCACAAGTGAAGTATACAAAGCGTATGTCAGATCTGCGGAAACGAATACTACTGCTAGTATCGTCTTCGTCTTCTCATCGGCCACATCAAAGCTTACTATCTCTTGGGCATATATAGTAAAACTGCCCAGGGCCCCATCCCGAGCCCAGGTTTCAAGAAGTTATAAGCCCAAAACGGTCGATTTTTGCGGTTTTTGTACCGATCTACTCTATTTACGGT
The DNA here is from genome assembly GCA_029168955.1 of Aplectana chamaeleonis. Taxonomy (NCBI): domain Eukaryota; kingdom Metazoa; phylum Nematoda; class Chromadorea; order Rhabditida; family Cosmocercidae; genus Aplectana; species Aplectana chamaeleonis. Next base: position 1,644,628 of record JAPDOI010000033.1, on the reverse strand, counting down.
GGATCACAGGTTTTCCTTACAGTGGGTAACATATTTTCTATAATCGGGAAAAGTGATGTAAGAAACGTTACCATGACCTCACTTAACCCCCACCTGAAATTTCTGGGATCCGCTGGAAAGTGCATCTTCCCAAAATTCTTGAACTAATGGCGGATCGCTGACAGTGACCTCAAATAACCTACTCTGGGTGGAATTCAAGCCAAATATGGGAAATCAATAGAAACTACATGCCGTACACCCACCGCAAATTCCCGGTAAACCAAACCCATCTAGATCGAGAAACAGACACCGGTTTCGTGATTACCACCTCAAATAACCCTTCTTCAAATTACAACACAGCCTAGAACACCCACCAAACTTTCATGTAACTAAGGTGATCTTCCAGATAAGTGATCCCTCAAAAATCGGAAGAATAAAACAGGGTTCGTGATTAGCACCCACATATCACCTCTCACAGGTTGGGTGTCAGCCAACTCAGAGAAAACTACACATTACGGTGTACCTACCGTATGCAACCTTACACTTTCAAACTTGAATTCCTGAAAACCAATACTGTTTCTACCATAATGGCTTTGAGGTTGTTGGAAAACAGATTCACCCACTTCTCGAGCTCATCGCCGGCGACGCCAAATCCTGCTTGAACATCCGCAGACTCCTCTCTGTAGGCAGGACAAAGGCCAGTTCACATCCAGCATCCGCCCACCACAACGCATGCGTCACTCCATCCATGATATAGTGATCCACAGCATCCGGCTCCTCAATCGGTTCTGAAAAAATTCCTAAATTTAGACATCATTTCGAATCAACAATCGATAAGAAGAACCCAAAACCTACTTCGCTCACTACTGAACGCCGTCGACCAATGACCTGTCCACGAGTCGTGCACCCCAATCTCGATACCTTCCCCTAGGCCAGCCAGACAGCCGCAGAAATCCGGCCTCGTATTCTGCACGTTCATCTGAAAACCAGTAAGTTCTAGCCGAATCGGAGGAACTGTCATACTACAGTATACCCACCGTATCCTTCCAAAAATCCTAATCACTAACCGCGTTCTCCAGTATGTCCACAGCCGAACGCTGTCCTTCCTTCACATAGAATATGTGGGTCGTGTGCAGAGCTCGAGACGGACAACTATCCACCATGTCGTGCATACTTCGATAGAATTCAGAGCTGAAATGGGCAGTTTTTCAAAAGAATGTATTTTGAAGTTTTCTGAGGACCCACCTTTGACCACTATCCAGACATACGATATCCTTGCCGAACGATGTGTTGTCGACTAAGCCCATATCGTATAGGAGAATCCGGATCGACTTACACGTTGCAGGACTTCTGCAAATTGATTTTTCCTCTTTTTGTGAAACTTCGGGCTGGGAATTTCTTCGCTGTATTTTATTCCATTAGATGTTTCCTACATAATGTGATTCTTAACCTTACCCATAGCACTCTAAAGCTACCAATATTGCCTTCCTATCCCCCATATCTTATCTTAGCGGCCCTAAACCCCCATGAGCGATTCATAGCCCTGAAATAACCGCCTACTTTTTCGAACTATACCTCGTACGCCCAGTGTAAAAAGGAAGACCTATTCAACTTACAAGGGAAGTATAAAAAGCGTAGGTCGGATCTGCGAAAACTACTAGTATGGTTGGTATCTCTTCTGGCTCAATAGTAAAAATGCGCAGTATCCCGCCGGAAGCCGCAGGCTCAAAAAGTTATGAGCATTTTTTAATAATGGCGAAAAGGCATCAGGCATTTTTTTTTTGGAGTTTCAAAAAAATTTTCTCGGATTTAGCTCAAAATATGTATGTAGGGGTAATCTAGGGTGGCGAATACGAATCTGAGGCCAGATTCATCAACGATTATACCCCGGGTATACGGGCGCATCGGGGTATAATCGCCCGTATACCCCCAGAAAATGTGATTCATCAAAAAATATACCCTGCCGACTTAGGGTATAAATTGTAGTTTATTATACCCCACTATGGAGCTGGGGTATACGGTATACCCCGGCTAGTATACTTCACGAAAACGTGGCCCATGATTGATTCGCCAGCGCCATTCAACCAAATCATCTGGCCGACAATATGCGAAGCTTTAAAAGCGATTTTTCTGCCTATTTTTTGTTTTCCGTTCCGTTACAGCACGTATTGCCTCCATTTTGATGACGTTTTCTACATATCTTACTCCTTTCATATATTTTCTCTTTTCTCCGTTTATTTTATTAATCCACTTTTCTTAAAGGCAGTGTTCACGATAAATTTCACTCCCGATATCTCCACGGTTTAAGGAAGGTCTGGTGGCCTACAAAGCAAGGCATTCTTGAAAAGGACGCGAAAGACGCGTTTTTGAGCCAAAATAGGCCCTCCCTTGTTTACGTTGATTTTTGGGCGTGGAGGAATTGACCGCTATGAAGGATGATGCCTATCAGTGCAATGAAGCGATCAGCTCACTTATCAGCACTTCCTTCACTTGATCATTCCTGTAATCTGAGTCTTCATTTGTTCACATTGAGAGGGGCAGAAATGAGACACTGGGCCGTTCTGGGACTCCGAAACTCTTGTTTGCAGCAGTTATTTTGCCAATCCTGGCTCGTTTTCTACCATTCTTTCGACATTTGGAGCCTAGGATCCTTCTCGCCTATCATTTTACTGTTGAAAGTCACTGCGGATGATCATCGTCAATGCTGCCTTCAATGGGACGATTTCGCTCTTCGATAGCTCGCTCGCGGATTTCCTTTTTTATTTCCATTCTCAAACCAATATATTGAAATCTTATGAGCATTCAAATCAAATTGAAATTTAGTGAATGCTTTACTCATATAGAAGTAGGAAAAACTAATTCTATTATATAAACTAATTTTTTATCGAACCTAACTGGGGCTGAACAGAGTAAACTTTTCCAAGTGTAGTTTAAATCCTTTTCTTGTGAAGCGCTCTCGAATCCCCGTAATTGATATGAGGAAAACGCAAAGGTAATAAGGAAAACCGCATTTAGAGCAGTCTAGTAGCGCCTTGAAGATAATTTCCGAATTATACGCCAAAATGAGGTACTTGTAGACATGTATTGTTCGTTCAGAATGGTCATTTCGTCAAATTTTCTCTTCCCATTTGGGATGCACTATATATACTCTGATAAACTCGGGGGGTGAATAGGCTCCCAAACATCTTTGGATAGCACCGACAGCTGCTATCCATCCCCCAAAATGGGCGGAGTCGTACCCTCCTAAGATGCCTGTCGTGAGGGCGTGTGTTGATTTTGAACAGTACTTGGGGAATCAGAGGGTGCCTATCGTGGGGGTATTGGGCAGTAAAACCAGTGCCATTCCGACCACCGCTGTGCTGTTCTCGGTTGCGGGTATCGTATTCTACCCATGCTCCTACAGTACCCTTTAACCGCTGAACGCTCTATGACTGCTTAACCACTCATCATATGGTCACATCACGTCGTAACTAAACTTGAATCATAAGTAAAGCACCATCACTAATAAAACAGTTCAGATTCCACTTCATTTATTGTTTCATAAATACATGAACTCCGTTTTATGGAATAATTTCATTCATATGTAGTGGCAAACACTATGAAATCAACAGCTGCGCAACATTACAGTAATTTACGGCTTACGTCATGCATAACACCATAAGAGAAACAATTTGACAACCATGATAAACAGTACTAACGATAAAAGCTCAATCAGCACAGAAAACATTACTATCGCCCATAGCTTCCACTAAAGAAGATTAATAACATTCTCAGAAACACAAAAATTTTGGAACATCCAAAATTTTGATAAAAAATTCTTTGTATATAGAAGAAACAATTAGTTACCAGCATTCAGAGCATCCTACTGCATACGACGCGGTTAGCTCAAAAAACCGAAACAGTTTGAAACACAAAACTTTTAGGGCTTTTTTTCGTTATAAATCGTTAGAAGGTGCCTAAAAATTAAGGTCCCGTTTTCTAGACTTCGAAAAAGGTCCTGAATAGAAAATTATGAGCTTTCAAACTTCAACATTTCGACTGATTCTTTCGTGTAGATCTTCAAAGACACCGTTCACAACTATCCTTCTCTGTGGATTTCTACAATGGAAATGATAAGCGAGGAGGTCTTAGGCTCTTAATGGCGAAAGAAGAACAAAAAAGAGCCAAGAACCAGGGGTGTGCAGGATTTTCTCTCTACTGTTTCCTGTTTTCTGCCCATTTTGATATTTTTCTTTGTTTTCTGTGAAAATAGGCAAAATTTGGCAGAGAACAGAAAACCTTGAACCTCAACTTGAGCCAAATTTACATCAGAGAGTAGTGGCCGAACTCATTGACTGTGAACCCATAGGTTTAGAGAACCTTACACGCACACTCTGCAATTTCTTAAAGGTAGGGTTCGCCGTAAAAACGATTTCTGAGCTCTCTTAATGAGAATGTAGATTTGTTCATCACAAAATTGAAATAAGTGAAAAAAACCGGAAATTCGCCGAAAAAACGGTCAAAAACAAGGTATAACGGCTAAATACAGGTGTCGACCGCCCTTAATTAACGCGGTTTCCATTGATGCTTGTTTATCCGCTGTTTATTTTGCTGTTAAAGTACTCAGAAGTCTCCAGATGTACTTAGAAATCACTTTGAAAGCAAAATAAAAGTTGACGAAATAGCTTTTACACGAATCTCGATAATTGGAGGCAGGAGGACACCAAACAATAACGTATTCCTGAACGATTTTTCTCAAACTTTTTATGGTTATGGAGGATAGCATATCAACCGATTTCATCGAGAACCTTGCCTTTAAATAAGCTCGTCTATCTCGCTCTGGTGGTTACCCGAGCTGGTGTTGTGTAGTGGTAGGAGGCGCTGCTGTTTCGCTCGACACGGCAGGGCTCGATCCTCGCTTAGGGTCAACCATATTTTCCTATCCCTAATGAGTCTCCAAGTCGGTACTAGATTCATATAGGGAGATGAAGGATACGAGTGGGAAATCGGCTGACTCCCGCATGCCACGTATGAGCCTGAAAATCATACGCCTCTATGAAATGGACGTCGAATGCGCTGCGTATCCTAGTATAAATTCAGAAAAGCCCAGCCTTAATCTTTATCTTATAGGGCTACCCTTACCTAGATGTTGACCGTTGAGGATACGCTCAGAAGGTATGCCATACAGTAATAAGGCGAGAACCAATTTTATCCGACAATAACAACGATGAGCTTTTGACACTTCCTAATGTCCGCTATTCATACCCGCCTTCGCGCGGCGTTCGATTGTGAATACTTTCTACAGGCGGGAAAACTGAGAATCCTCCAGCGCCACCCCTTTCGCTTAGGGGTAAAGCTTTGCTCTAACTTTGCCATCTCATTCCAGCGCACGAAGATACAAGATTTGAATAAGATGAAGTGTAAGGAAAATGGTGATGGAGCGGTGATGTAGTTGTTGAAATTGGCATAGTTACGAGCGAACCCGTCGTGATTGAGCGAGTGGCGCGTTAGGTCATTTATACTCACACAGCAAACCCACGCGGTACGCACGTTCTACTAGGGCGTTGACGAGTAGTACAGTGTTCAACCCAGCATTCATCCCGAAATTATCGTCAAAATATGTACACTACAAAGTGAAGGGCAAGTCTGCTCCGACTAAATCTATGTATTCTTCTCACATATCAAGCTTCTGGTCAAGTAATCGAGTGTTATTTTCTCAGGAAAAGGGAGCCAAGACGGACAGTTTTAGCTATAATCCGTCCCTTTCGGAAGTCTACATTCCTTCTTCTGGCCAGCTGTTGGCTTTCGGATATTGTGCGAAAGAACTACTTTATCACGGAAAAAATGTGTAAACATTTTTTTGCGAACCTCATCATGTCCGACATTTCGATTGATTTCAGGATCACTCAGTACAAGAAAAAAATGTGACCTGTCCCTTGGACAACGGTTAATTCTATCGCATCACTTAACCTCGAAAAAAGGAGTGATTTGGTCTGTCTTTTTTAGATTTGCTATTTTTGTCAGACTAAAACTGATACGGCGCATCGTCGAGCATGGTCATAATCTAAAGAAATTTTTCTCCAAATTAAAAAATAAATAAAATTTGACGGGACGGACGAAAAGTTTACAAATTCAACAAATATAATCGACTCCTTATATATGTAGCACAAGCTCTAATGGCATTTCGATATCAGGAAAACCCACGTTAAAGATCTACACGACGAGAAACTTCCGGGAATAGTTCATGTTTAAGGGCTCATAATTTTCATAATCTTGGCTTTTGAAATTTCTTAGAAGAGGACTCACATTTTTTGCACACTTCATCGGTCCTTTAAGGAAAAAACCACGAAAAAATTATGTGTTCCAAACCTTCTCGATTCCTAGCCGGAGGGCCTCATATGTTTGAAGGCGTGATTTCGCCAGTATTTGTACGTGTCCACGGCATCCACTCGCATTTTCTGATCAGAACGTGCCATAGAGCTCGGCTTTCACTTTTCTAAAAGAAATAAAACTGAGAGATCAATATTTCATTGGTATAATATGTATTTTTTCAAAAAGCGTACCTATAATATGTTTATTAACGAACCAGCTTTGGAGGCCTACTCCAAAACCATGGATGCACTTGTTCATTTCCGATCCTGAATCCGGACAAATCAGTTTTGAAAAAGGATATTCCCAGGTGAAGCCGAGAAGGAGATATACGATAACGCGACAAAAAGGAGGGTGGGAGATTATTCACACTGCCGCTAGTATGTGTGTGTGTAAGCTATGATCAGAAGGCGCGCAGGGAGGCGATTTCTAAGTACATCTCGTCCTTTTCCAACAACTTTCTTCAAAATCGGCCCTTTTTCGGATCAGTAAAGTTATTAGGAATGCAGAGTGGTAAAGGATTCTAGGACTCACTAGGATTTGTATGTATTCGAACACAAAAGTTAGGAATCGTGACTTACAGATAGTTAACCCATACACGACCGCGTGTCCCACCGGTGGGACACACTCTTTCAGAAATCGATTTGCTCCACCGCATCAAGGAATTTTTTAAACCCTACTTTTATGGTCAAATGTATTTACTTATTTCCTAGACCTCGATCACGAATTTGAAAATTTGGTCCGCTGGCAGCTTCACCGCACCACAATATATCTGGACCTCCTTCGAATTCAATGCCAGGTCGAAAACCTCAAACACTGAGTACAGATCGCATCTTTACAAGTAATTATTGGCGAATTTTATCTTTTTCTCATTACTAGAGAAACAATTCCTACTTCTAAGTTATTGGTCAGATCGTTATAGCACTATTTAATATATCACAGAAATATGACTACTGATACAGCGCACCATTCCCGTGCACCATTCCCCCATCACCATTCCCAGTCAGTATGTGACCGATTAGATGAGTATTTTCAACGTCTAAATAAAAGTTAAAAAAGAATGCTTGAAATATTTACTACCAAAATACTCGCGTCGGATAGGACGATAGACCACAAGAGCGAGGAAGTATGTAGCTAACTCAAAAATTAGGGGTGCAATTTCTGAAAAAATTTAAGAGATTTCACTAAGCATTTTTGTCAATTAGAAGAACAGAAGAATGTCTATGTTGGCGACTAATCTACGATAATTAATGTTTCATGAAGCGATAGAATTCCAACGCGAACCTCACGTGATTTTGTGGATGGTCTTATCTACACAGTTGAAATTTAGGAGGCCTTTTCGCAGAGGAAGGAAAGGAAAATTTATGGAAGTTGGAAACTCTGGCACCGTGATTTTGACGTCTACAGTCCGTACGATTAACGAAAAACGAAAATCGATTTTTAGTATGGCGTGCCATTCGAGCAAAGTGGCCCGCCGGTGGGACATTGTATACGGTGACGCAATATTGCACGCCGGTCCGAACGTGCAGCCACCCAAAATAAGGCGTCTAGTCGTGAATGGGTTAAACACTAAGAAGCGCTCTGCAGTCGCATCCTATACTTGCACAATGTACCAGAACACTAAAAATTTCACCCTAAAACTTTCATCGTTTGGACTAAATCCTGCAGCAATCGTTATGAATTTAGATAGCTCTCCTCACGGGGAAATTGAAGTTTTTTTCAAATCCAAGATAAGCCAAAAAAGGTGATTTTAATTGGGATACTTTTGAAAGAGATTCTAATGATTAAATTCAACGACTTCAGTATTTCTATTCAATCCTGTGTTTTGGATAGTCATCTGTTGAACCACTACCAATGCAAGTGGGGTGGTTTTGTTGTTGAAAAAAAAAAAACAGACCGGGTAAAATGCTAGTGGATGCCTCAAAATCAGCAGTCATTCAAAATCATGACACTAACATTCTTTTTAAATGGGAGCCATGGATAAGAAGTAGAAGAGAACCAGGAAGGAAAAAGTAAGTCATAGAGAGTAATAAAAGGAGAGATGAGAAAAAGAAAAAGGGCAAAAAGAATAGAACACATCAAACATATGAGAATGGATTGATCAATCGATGGATTTGATTCAGAAAATGATGATGACGCGGCGATGTTTGCACTACCTTAGGGAAGCTTTTAGGGAAGTAAGGTGACACGTCGCTTTGGACAGTGGAGAAACACGTTAATACAGGTGATGTGGCACACGTGACCAGTGTCACTCCCCAAGGGGTTCCCCAAAGGGAGTGAAATTTACTACCCAATACCCTCTCCACAAAAAATCGTTGCGTTTCGCCGCGCGCGGCGTTTACTCCTAAGGTGGAAAGTGGTCCCCCGACTGAAAAAAGGCCAAAACAGGCCACGCCCACCTGTTATTCACCCCCCGAGTTTATGAGAGTAGCTACAGGATTTCTGTTTTTACAAAATATTGTACGGTTGCAGATTTTCGGTTTGGTATCGTCATCAAAAAATGTTCGGTGAAGGATAATAATACTGGGCGTTGCAGTGCCCCATAACACGTGGCCCGTATGCCAGACCTCTGTAGTATATTGGTACCACGGCGGCGGCCTGTCGCGCTGTGAATCACACAATTGTGGTATCAGCATATACCTCGAATATATTTACTCCGGGGCATAATTATACTCGGGGGTATAATTGATGAATGTCTGGCCTCTGGAGTCTTCAAACAATTTGTCGAAATTTTGAGGTTTACTGCTTACTTGGTCACGGTAGGTAACATGCATGTCATTTAGGGATTCAAACCCACATCTTAGTATTTTGAAAATCGACAAACAGGACGTTAAATTCGTATTCTCCACCCCGAATAACCACCGTATCTGCAAATTCTTGAGTAAAATCTGAGATTTTTACCAAACTACCATATACCCACCGTAAATCTCTACCGTAATCTGTAAAAGAGTCGATAAATGAACTCCAGATTCCGTGTTTAGCACTCCAAATAACCCTCAGAAGGAATATTGATTTTGAGACACTATCTGTCGTAGAAAACCGGGAATCTCTGAAAGTGGCGTTTTCCTGAAATTTTTCCCGGTTGGGGAAGCTTCAAACGAAATTAGCCAAAAACATTGGAAAATCGACTAATTAAATCCACAGATTCCTGATCAGTTGCCCAGAGAAAACCTCCCTAGAGGAGAATTTTAAGTCAAATCTGGACAGATTTTTCTAAAAAAGCTTCCGGAGCCCTCAATTGGTAGAAATAAACGCTCCAACCGAAAATCCGTACAAGTCCAAAACGCTGTTAGTCTGGACAGAAGTACGGGAAAAATGTGCCTGTCACTCAAACTTTGCACGAGGGAGGCTAGTTTTTGACGCTGAACACACTTATAGAGGTCCGTTACATCGGATTTTCCGAAGACTAACGCGCTTTTTGGAAGGTACAAAAAGCACAAAAAATGAGCTTTTTAAGTTTGTAACTTCTTGGGAGACTTCTTGCGGCTCGAGGCGGGATACTGAGCAGTTCTACTATTGGAGCCACAAGAGAGTACTCGCTAACGACACTAGTCGTTTTGGTGAATCCGACCCTAACGCTTTGTACTTCCTTGTTGGTTCTTCGAACTGAGAAAAACAAGGCACCTTGCGAGTACGTCCACAATATGAGTAGTAAAATCAGTGAGTTTCACCTGCCCAAACCCATTTCCTGAACAAAAGTTGCGAGTTCAAAACGGAAGGTGACCCACAAAACTTGAGATTTCTCTTCTCCTCCAATTCCAATACTTTGTAATGAGGGTCTTAAGGTTTGAGGTGCCGAACACGAATATGGGATTTGCCTTTGGCTTTTCGGACGACTACGGTAGGCTACGGTATGTAAAAAGTCATTTCTTCAAAGTAACCTACCCCAGACTTTCGAAAAACCAAAAATGAACTTTATATTCATGTTCAGCATCCCTAAATTACCTCTTTGTACAAAATTTGGACAAAGAAGGAAATTTTTCATGTTCGTGGATTTATCGTTTTGAGCTTGTAACCTTCTGAGATTTAGGTCTGAGCAGGGAACACTCACAGTCTTTGCTCCTCATAGCACGGATATCTTAGTAAAGTACTTCATCTCGTTCAACATGGAGTACGCTAAAATGGTCCACCCTGCAAGTCCAACGGAAAAGCTATCCAAAATACTCTGTCTAGCAACTTGGTATAGGGCCAAACGGGCCGTTGTGCCGTACCTCGGAGGTGACTCCTCGCTGACAAAAAAAATACAAAATTTTACGAACCAGCTCTGGGAATTTCCATTTTTAGCCCAAGCCTTTAGCGATTTTCCTAAAAAAACACTCAATTTTGTGGAAAACTCTTGCTATCCCTCCAACTTCGCATTAAATTTCGGGCTTTTATATACTGCTTAAAGGCAGTGTCCACGATAAAAACCATGTCTGATTTTTTGGTGGAGATCGGCAGCTGCGGAGTCTAGCTCAACCCTAACGTTGAAAAAACTAAGAAAATTGAGCTTGGAACGGTCCTTTACGGCCCCAAATTGGATACCCGTCAGCTCGTCACACCCAGATGCACTTTCCATGCCCACCGACGTGAACAAATGAATGCTCGAGTTTGTGAGATAAGCGATGGTTTCCGATTAATAGCCCCGTTTTCCCCTTCATTCTCGACTTCTCTCTTTACTCAGGTCAGCTCGAATACATCGGCTGCAAAAGACGGAAGTTACAAGACACGGACAACTCGTCCACCATGTTTCCTTAGCTCAATCTTTGAGGGACCATAACTCCGTTCCCAGAGGGTCTTGCACGATTCCAAAAACATCATCGGAACCAGTATGGGACCGTCTTCAAGATAGGCGGAAAAGCAGAAACACGATTCTTATCGCGAACACTGCCTTTAAGAAGAAGGGTCTTCGAAGGTCGCCACAAATCTCAAGATATAATAAGAAGTCGAGTGCCAATGATATCCGACAATCGCTGTGACATTAGGGGAGGGGTCGCAATGAGCTCAGGAATTGCCAAGGGTTAATGAATTTTCTACAGGGGGTCCCTGGTAATGGTTTCAGGGGATCGTGAGAGGTAGTAAAGAGTAAGTCGAAGTAATCAGCACACGTTATGATGGGGTCAATGAGGGATGGGGTCGTAGAACGCCTCAGAAATCGTGGGGTGTACCTCCGAAGGAAAGAAGGGGTACGAACGAATGGGGGTCGCAAGAAGGCTGTCAAGAGCCTCAAAGGATCACAAACCGTATTAAGCGATAAGGCGTCCAGCAGACTTGAGATGACGACTGCGGGAATCATAGGGAGCTTGAGAATCGGGTGGAAATTATGTGCCTTCGAAAGCGGGGGGTTAAGCGAAAAGAAAAACCCAGACTCCACAATGAACTTGAGAAGCAGTTCCTTGAGAAGCAGTTGAGCACCACACCACAACGCTGCTCCGAAAAAGGGGTCGTATAGGCTTTGGGAAGCGTCGTACGGAGTCTTCGTGAACTCCACGAGACCAGGAGGTTTAGTGTCATACGACATCCAGCAGGCGTATCGCAAGAGACGGATGGACGTGAAGAGCTACAGGCACTATGAAAAGTTTCTGAAGTTTCTGAAGGGGCCGTGCGAAATTTTCCTATACTATAAAAGGTATCGTTTCAAGGGGGGGGGCTCTTAGGAAGTCATATCTAGAGACAAGGCTGATGGATCTCACTATATGTGAACGCGAAGCGTCTTCTGAAGTTGCGTACGCTCGAAGTCGGAGAAGGTCGCGAAGGGATTAAAAGGCTGAAGGGGTCGTAACGCCCACGAGAGTGGTCTCTAGTATGCTGACATACAAACTCTCGAGACATGAGGGTCGAAAATATGGCATATGCTGACAGAGAGGGTGGTCTTTCAGTTCAGGAAAAGAAGGTAGTCCTATTTCTCAAGAATAATATTCCTGCTTCATGCGCGCTGCGTTTGTCGCTGCGTGGAAGTAAAAACACAAGATACAATGCCGGCTTCACTCGTCGCTCCTCCTCATTCATCAGCGTCCAGCGATTTCTCTCTCGCACGGCCTTCTGTTCAGGTGTTTCAAGATCGATTTTTCGCAATTCAGCTTCAATCGCCTCCGTTTCCTTCGTCGGCTCTAGGGGGCGAACAGTAGTATCCCTAAATTAATCAATATTTACCTTACTAAAACAGCGAAAACCTAATTTTTTAGACTAAACACTCACAATTTACAGGTAGCCTTCCAGAACTCCGGCGGTATCTCAAACCTATCTCCAATGGAAACATTGGTTGCCGCAGGTTGTTGTTGCTGAGGCGATGACGCCTTCACCGCCGACGTCAGTTGCGGGGCGGAAACGGTCGACCGGGTCGACTGGACATCTTCAAAAAGAAAAATGGTCAATATCCTTCCCGACTGCTTGAAAGACCACCTACCAGTTGACGAAACTGATGCTGAAGCTGTCGCAGGCACAGCTGTACGAGATGACTCCAAACTCGCTGCTGACACTCCACTAAGGATCGATCCTGTAGCCACAGACCTATTCGAGGCGGCCGACACAGTTGATGCAGCTGAATCATGGAATATGTCCATAGACACCTTTACGGCAGACCGCTACACCCTCTTTAGAGAATCTATCACGTGATAAACCGCTGCATCTGGAGCATAAGCGACGCCGCGTCAGGCATGTGCGAAGACTTGGTAGATTCCCTAAACAATGGCCAGACCTCTGAAAAAATACCTGTGGATGACGAAGCTACCGACATCGCGTCCGACGTTTTCGTCCCTTGTGAAGCTGCTGAATCCTTTTTGACTGGAAAAAACAAGGTTTTTTTTTGAATTTGGAAATTCGGCATGATCAGTGAAATTGTCATCCCAATCCGCTCCCGTAGTTGATGCTCCAAGGACCACCCATGTCGCTTATCCCCTCCTAATCAATCCCACAGTTAATTTCTTGGGGACCACCCACGAAAATCAGCCCTCCCACCTGTCACACAAACTGATTATCTTCATAGTTACCACTAATAAAACTTATATAGCCCTCTACAAAACTTTCCCCCAAACCAAATCCTAGGTTCCACCCATCGAAATCAGACGCTCCACACTACTGTCTCAACATAAGTCCTCTCGACCCATTCGAGCTTATGATGTCTCACGACCACCCACGCCGTTAAGATCTCTCCAATCCATTCTCATCCTCGATATTCTGGTGACTACCCATGAAGTTTAGTCCTCTCAATCAGTTTTAATAGTTGAAGTCATAGGAATCACCCATGGAATATAGCTCACCAAACCCGTGACCATAGTTCTTGTTCAACTCACCACCCAAAAAGTTTGGATCTCTCCAATCCGCTCTAATAGTCGAAGTCTCAGGAGCCACCATGAAATTTAGAATTCTCCCAATTATTTGCATACCTGATGTTTCTGGGACCACCACAAGCCAATCCTGTATCTGATTTCCCAGGAGCCACCCCAGAGGTTATTACATCCAAGACGGCAACCTCAGCTGCTATCATGGGGACCAACCACACCTAAAGACTTGCCAATCCTGTCCCTTAACTGATGCTCAAAGAAACACCCGTGCAGCCTATACCTCCCATACATGAAACTGAGCCCTCTTTCAAAGTCTTAGGGACCACCCATGGTGTTCAGCCCCTTGAACCCGTTCCCGTACTTCTTGTTCAGCTGACAACTCCAGAAGTTTAGTTCGCTCCAATAGCCGACGTTTTAGGAACCACCCATGATATATAAAACTGTACAACCCGACTGTCTACCCGATGTTCATGGGATTACCCATACCGTTGGGACCTTCTTGAGTCGTTCCTGTATCGGATGTCCTAGGAACTACCCCTAAAGTTTACGCCTTCCTGCCGCCCCTACAGTTGATATCTAGGGACCACCCATGGAAGTTTATACCTACCTAATCCTGTTCCTAAACTGACGTCCTAAGAACCACCCGTGGGGCTTCTAACCCCCCCCCCACATGGAATTTAGCCCTCCTCAACTCGTCTCTACAGCCTTAGGAACCACTAATGAAGTGTAGTCCACCACAAACCGTTTCTGCAGCTGACAGTCTCGAAACCGCTCATTGAATTCATATTTAGTCATTTACATTCTCGAGAGCGCCCATGATGTTCAGACTTTTAGACCGCTCTGACGATTTATGCTTTAGGAGTCATCTTTGGGAATCAGACCTAATTACCTGTTCCTACAGTTTCAGTGTTAGGGGTTAAAATGAAGTTCAGTTCTAGTAGCTAAGGTTCTGGGAACCACACTAAGAAGCCTAGTCCCTGGAATCCATAAGGACCTCCTGAGGTGGTCACCATTCTCAAAGTTCTCCCTGCAGGTGATGTCCTAGAGGCCACCCATGGAGAGTAGTTCCTCCAACCGTTCTTAGAGCCGGTGTCTCAGGAACTGCCAATGGAGTACAGACCTCTTCAATCCGTTCCCGTCGTCAATGTCCTAGGGGCCATCCATGAATTTGAACCCTCTACAATCCGTTTCCATAGCTGAAGGACCACCCGTGAATTTGAGACCGCTATCATTCCTTCCAGTACTTGATGCCCCAGAAACCATCTATGAAGTTTACACGAGTATACGGAACAAATCAACTGACCGCTTTCTGAATTATTACTCGACATCGGCGTAGGAGGCGGCTGTTGTTCCGGAGTATAACCTTCGGGATGAGGTCTCAACCGGGCCACACCCGCACAGGCTGGCTGCATTGGTGAACGTCGAACATACAACACACACGGACAGCCTAAAGAAATCGAAAAAATCAATATTACGAAAACCGTGCCGCAGTTTGCTGTGGAAAGGCTCCAAAAACTTCGGAAAGAAGTGGACCGGGATAACACTGGCAGAGAACAGCAGAATTCCGCTTTCCGTTTTCCTTATTTCCAAGACTGTTTCCTTAGCACTCGGTGCTGTCCTTGCCACACAAACGCACCTACAGTTCCAGAAGTTGCAACAGCAGTTGCTATAGTGTTGCAAGGTCGATTCCGCTGCCGTTTTCCGCATTTAATTCCAATTTTCCTCAAAATTCGCCCCCAAACCGGAACCCTTACCATTCGACAGCTCCCGAATATGCGATGCTTCATGCAGTGAGAACAAAGTGTCCCCGTTCACAATCACATGCATGAATTTCGTCGTATCTATCGCCGCCGGGCCATATTTGTACAGAAGTCGTCGCTCGTCGCAAATTCCTTGTCCACTACGACCCTTAAAAAAATTGATAAAAAACCGTGGGAGAGTTACCAGAATCAGCTCAAGGCACTTACCACAACACCAAACAACGAATACATAAGGTATTCGGCAGCTTCAAGCACACGTTTGCTCGCAGCTTTGCAGTCATTCGGTGAACTCTAGAAGGTAAAATGGGTTAAGCTTGCACTTAGAAGCACCAACTATACTCGCAGAAGTGGTAGCGATAGAGACGCCTATATATCTAACTGGCCTACACTGGAGCGCTAAGTCAAAAAAAACAAAAATGGTAAAAAACGGGCCAAAATGGCCGCATTCGAGCCATTAACGCGTCGAGACTCCGCCCCTTTTCGCAGAACTCCGCCCCTCAAAACGGACACCCAAGAATTTATAGCCCGAATACGGTCATTTCAGCTGGTTCTCGAAACTTCCAACAGCGTAAGCGTTCTAGTACAAGCCATACAGGTCTATTATCGACGCTATCTCGACCATTTTCGCGGAAGTGCCCTGTCTTTAGTAAGGCGCAGACATTGTTCACACGGTCGGTGAGCATCGCGTGCGACAATGCGGCATCGCAGCATTCAGGTGAAATCAAGTCAACTGGCACACCCTTCCACACGATGGTGGGTTTTCCGCGTTCACCGCACGCGCGACACTCACCGGACCGTGACGCGTTCGCACGCGTGTCGCTTTTAGTAACCAAAAATGCTGAACCCACATCTTTCTTCTTCTTCGAGCCAGTCACACCTAACTGCACCGCTTCGGCGACCGTATTCAGGACACTCTCACATTCCGCCAGAATCGGAGCCGCATTCAGCCACACTGCTATTGAACTATACGCTGCCACAACCTGAACAAAACCACCATTTGTTTCAAGCTAGGCAGGGTATGACCCAGTCGCGTTGTCATTAGTCAACGATTGCCGCCACGCGACCGCTCGCACCACAAAACTCACCGTAGAATGGAGATCCTTTGAATGAAGAGGAGGCGGCTTACTCAGCTGAGTCTCTATAAATCGACACAGCGACGCCACAATAAGCGAACCCGTCGATACATCTTCTAAAACACAGTCAGAGATCAGAAAACGAGGCACAAATATGGTGACACAGAAAAACAGCTATTTGTCTACATCAGTTCACTTTTTGGCAGAATTTCAAGACAATTCAGATAGAATTCTGGAGGATAACCCGGCATGACACAAAGTTCCCGAGAGTTTCGGAGGCTTTCATAAGTCTTTCAGAGTCAGAGTGAGATTTTTGGGAATCAAAAAACCTGGAATTTAGCTTTTTTTCACCTGACCAGTGAAAATCTGGAAAAAAGTATGACTTACTATTATTAAAAAGCACTGTCGGATGCAAATGCGACAAACAGTTGAGCACATCGATGGCTGCCAACGATACCGAATGCTCCCCGGCCCATTCCGGTCGGCATATCCGGTCACAAATCGCCGACACCAGTCCGCGGATGAACGACACACAGAGTCCTGTAAAGAACATATAAAGTCTGCCTGAATGAAACTGTCCGCCCACGCGGTCGGCGTGCGTGTCGTGCTGCAGTCGAGAAAGCATCATTTCGAACGAGACTCCCCATGGCTGCAAACAGCTGACTGGGATATTATCAACCCATTGGTCAAACAGTTCTATTTATCGATTTTCGCGACAGCCACTCGACACGCACTCATACTGCGTGGGCGGACAGTCTATTTCGTTCAGGCTTTATATCACTAGTATTCACCCTAACATCCTGTTAGTTTCACCCATGAACCAGCCCAGAGGACTCCCAACAGCGGCAAAACCGCGGGAGAATCGCGGTGTTTGCGGAGTATGATTACGGCCTTGATATAACACATAACTCCGCGGAACTTTCGCGGGAAAATCCTAGATTTCTCCGCAACACAGCGTTCAGCTAATTGAGATTCTTGAGGCACTGAAAAAATTTTGCCGTCCCTGGAATGCCGGCATCATCCACAGGATTGCCCCAGAGTCTCCTCGATATCCGTCTGGTCACTAAAAAGAATTCGAGGCATTCACTATGCTTATTCGCGGCCTTAAAGGCAGTGGTCACGATAAAACCGGTCCTCGAGTTTTCATAAGAAATCGAATTTACCGGGGTCCATTGCAACGATCATAACTAAAGAACGACTAAAAAAGCCATAAATAGCTCTATATGGCCCTCAAACCTGGTTGTGCTATGCCCACCCCGCCCCCACCCTCAACGGTGAACAAGCAAATGGACGGGTTGGGCATAACGCATGCATGTTTGTGGGACGCATAGGACTATCTATGGCCCGTATTTTTGCCGTTCTTTCACCATCATTGTTCCGAATGAGCCCGGTAAATTCAATTTCCGATGAAACCACGATGACCGCTTCTATCGTGACACTGTCTTCAAGCAGACGTTCACTGGAATCTGCAGAATCTCCCTGAAAACCCCGCGGAATATCCAAGAAATCCCCGCGGTATCTCCGCGAGACAGATAATTAGGATCCAAGCAGAAAATTCGTGAGATCCGTCACATCTGACGCCTTCATCGAGCCATATGCAATTTTTTTCCAAAAAAAAACTTACCCTTCTCCGGCGTCTGATTCCCATGCTGCTGGGCTGCCATTCGGACCATTTCCCGGGTTTGCTCCTCCGTCAGGCCAAGATCATACGAACAGCTCTCCTCCATCAACACCGTGCACATCGCTGTAAATTTCAATAAATAATAACATGCTAAAGTCTGTCCAAAAGAGATTAGTCACCCACGCGGTCGGCGTGCGTGTCGAGCGACCGTCGCGACGGCATTTTTCGGTCTGATAAATCGATTAGCGGAAATATGAGACAAATAGTGAGTAGCACCAAAGTCAGCTAATTGCAGCCGTGGGAAGACTCGTCTGAAGGAATGCTTTAAAGGCGTCTGCTCGACACGCACGCCGACCGCGTGGGCGGACAGTCTCATTCGGACAGACTTTACTTCTTCTTTTAACAACAAAGTAAACATACCCAGTGTCAAATGCAAATTGATTGGATCGGTCTCATTCCGCAGGCTGAACACCAACGTCTTGTAAATCCTCGCACGCAACTGCAGGTAGGTGGTCGCCGCTGATTTCATGTTTATACTCTCCGGCAGCTCTAAAACACGCGAAGCTTGAAAATCAATATCTATCCATTCAATATGGAACTTCAAAACAACCCACGAGGTATTTTGCTCATTCCAAACGTAGTCGGCCAACAAACCACTGACGACAGACCACGCAAACACGCCCTACGCATTTCCACCTCGCAAATCGACGGATGTAACCTGAAATTTTCGAATCAGGAGTGGCACCTTATCCAAATATATAGGAAAACCTTACCTAATCTTGGCACTTTCAATAAGTACAATATCTAACGCAAACAGATAATGAGGTAGAATGGCCTCCAGGCCGGGCAAACCCAGTCGGAACAAATTCTGGCCATAGAAAAACAATGAGCACAGCACAAGTCGATCCTTCTGAAACCATGGGTATTACATAAAAACAATTTTTAAATACAAAAAAACGGTCCTTAGCACCTCAATCAGCGCCTCATGAATCGTGGACAGAAACCGGGCTAGCTGCTGATTTGGGAGTTTCTCGTTAGTACGCTTCGAACAGACAATCCTCGTAAGCGCAGCGATCGCCGCGGCTCGACCGGCTGACACCCCATCGATGCCATCGCTTACGCCACTGAAGCCGGCGCCACTGAACACACCACTCGCAGAGTCCTTGGTGGAGTCACCCGTCACAGATGAGCATGAACTGGCTGAAATGAAAACTTTCAGGAGGATAAAGTTTCATTTCGGAAAAAATACTCAGAAACTTGTGAACAAGTTACCAGCGATATGAGCGCAAACTACTCAAAGGCTTCGCGCAACATGTTGCACTCACCTTGCAAGCTACTTGTTCCCCTATTTGTTATGTTAGAGGCAAATTTTGAACGCGCCCGTAACTAGAACAAATGGGAAAACAAATTGCCTACAAGATGAACGTAACGAATCAGGATCTCTCAAACACGTTACCGGCAACATAAGTGAAAGTTACTCGTAGGTTCCATGCAACTTGCAGTTGCATTCAGCTCGCAAAAAAAGTTGTTTTCCATTATCAAATACAATATGCAGACTTTGAAAATGTGGACAACATAAATTCATGAGGAAAAGATGTTCTATGTGAGATGAATGCAATAATGCAGCAACTATAGAACAAGTTACCAGCGGCATAAGCGCAGGTTACTTCAAGTCTTCATGCAACCTATTGCGTTCGTCTTGCAAGAGGTTGTTTTCCCATCATTTTGTGTTACAAGCAACCTTCGAAGACGTCTGCAACAAGAACAAATCGGAAAAGCCACAAGATGAACGCCTCAAACCATGATCTCTTGCACAAGTTAAAAGTAACATAAGCACAAGATACGAGTAGATTTCACGCAACTTGTTGTGTTTGTCTTCCAAAGAGTATTTTTCAATATCATGCAAACTTTGAAAAAGCTGGCAGTGTATACTAATGGATAAAACATAATGTATATGAGATGAGTGCAACAATGCAATGACCCTAGAACAAGTTACCAGCGACATAAGCGCAAGTAACTTGAAGGCTTTGGACAGCTTGATGTGTTCGTCTTGCAAGAATTGTTTTCTCATAATTTTGTGTTACAAGCAACCTTTTAAGACGCCCGCAACAAGAACTAATGGTGAGAAAATATTGCCTTCAAGATGATTGCATCAAAATTCGATCTCTTGAACAGGTTACCAGCAACATGAGCGCAAGTTACGTGTAGGTTTCACGCAACTTGTTGCGTTTTTCATCCAAAGAGTATTTTTCAATATCATGCAGACTTTGAAAAAGCTGGCAGTGTATACTAATGGATAAAACATTATGTATATGAGATGAATGCGACAATGTAAGGACCCTAGAACAAGTTACCAGCGACATATTCACAAGTAGCTTGAAGGCTTTGGAAAGCTTCATGTGTTCGTGTTGCAAGAGAGTTGTTATCCCATATTTTTGTTATAAGCAACCTTTGAAGACGTCCGCAACAAGGACTAATGGGAAAACAAACTACCCACAAGATGATCGCATTGAATCATGATCTCTTGAACAAATTACCAGCAGCATACGCGCGAGTTACTAGTATGTTGCAACTTGTTGCGTTCGTCTTGGAAACAAGTTTTTTTTTCATTATTTTATAATGCATGCAAACTTTGAAAATGCTCGCAACAAGAACTAGTGGGAAAACAAGTTGCCTACGAGGTAAATGCATTCAATGGGAATCTCACGAACAAGTTACCTGCAAGAACAGTCACTTATGAACTTTTGAACAAGTTACCTGCAAATTTAGTGCGGTTACTTGAACGCAACACGCAACTTGTTTCTCCCATGATTTCATGTTACTTGATAGCTTTGAGCTTGTATGTAACATGATCTAGTGGGCAAATTAAGTAACCTACAACACAGTAAACGAAACAAGTTGCGTGAAGCCATCAGGGAACTTGCTGAAAAGTTCCTTAACAGCACTTCTTAATAGTATTAGTAAATCACCTATACTCCTCCGCTTGTTCCCGCTTCCGGCAATCATCGCCTCTGGCACGTCATCCAAATCCACCGAATGCAGCGACAGGCTCGATATGACATCTGAAAACAACTTTCAACTAGAGAAAGGGCTGAGAAACTAACAAGGAAAGAAAATTATAGAGTCCGTGGTTCGCACTTTTGCGAAACTTGCGCTACCTGTTCCTAAACCGGCAATTTCGCAACACACCGCTCAATTTACTTCTTTGTCCGCCGAGGATTAGGGAGTACATGTTCCAGTTTTATACCCGGCGTTCCAAAGTAAAGAAAACTTACAGATCCGAACAACCAACCACAAAAAAAACTGCTCAACCGTTTTCTAATGCTATTTGGGAATCATTCGAAGATCCTAGTATGCATTTGAAAAATTCAATAACAAATCAAATATATCACTGGAAACCCATTTAAAAAATTGGATTTGAAAAAAGGTGGACTTGAAAATGGAAAAAATGAACACTCAAAAATCTGTGGAAGATACTTTGGGAGATGTTACCTACATTGTAAAGAGGCGACAAGAATGAGAATTTATCATTTCAAAAACCTCGAAACAAGTCTCTGAAACTACTCGTGCATTCAAAATTCACCTTTAATCCGTTGTCATTTAAAAATTACAGTCAGTTACATCACCTCTCCATAAAAATGGAAAATAAAATTTTTGAAAAGCTAGAAAATATTCAAAAAATACAAATATGAATGCTAATGAAAAAAAAACGTTGTTATTATATATTTTTTACTAAACAAGTCTACTTTTCCATTCCACTTGATTGATTTTTATCTTGATTTTTTACATTGTTAGCTGAAAACTTAAAAAAAAGTGTTGGGAATATGAAAACTGCATTTCAGTATCACACTGAAAGAGAAAATATTTGAACAATTTATTGAAAAAAAACAACTAAAATCAAATTTTCAAAGCATTAATGTTAAAATCAAATCAAAATAAACATTTGTGAAAGACGAAAACCAACATTAAATCGAAAACACATTTCAGAACAATTATTTTTAGAAAATCCCAGACTTTAAGAAATAAAACAAAAATTTGAGATCCAGGCATTCTGTATTCTTTTGAATACACATACTGTAACTATTTATGTATTTATTATATATGGGAAATATAAGCCAATTTCAATTTTCCTCATTTTTAACAATGCCAGTGACTTTTCAAAGCAGAATACATTTCATGGCTGGTGTTTCGAAACACTCCCTGCACTTCTATTCTTCATCTCATGAATCAATATTTTCCCAAACTCCATATTTACACATACATATTTGCATAATTTTATAAACTAAATGCGGATCAATTATTGCGGACAACTCACACAAGTCACAGTTCTGCACATAATTCACTGGAATTCCTCGATACATACTCTTCAGAATTCAGGAAAAAAACTCAGCAATACAGCCATGATGATAAGGTTTTTGAGGCTATAAGGTTAACTTCAAGGGTATCCATACGGCCCTAAGGTGGCTGATGTTTGAGGATTACGTGGCAGACTGGCAGCACAGGACATAGATGGGATTGCCACTGCCAAAACCCGCGACCACCACCAGCCGCTATAAGACCAGAACCAGTTACAGTCGCGTGGCGGGCGGCGGTCGATGGACGGATGCAAATAATAGCATCATAAAATTATTCTACGCGTCATCACACCTATCACTTTGGAGTCACCAAAATCGAATCAATAACAATCGGATTTATTCACATTAATCTGGATTTTAGCATCACCTTCATTCCGGAGGTTAATTCTTTGTATCCACAGAAAAAAATCCTCACCATTCACTAATCTCAGCTGAGTCGCAAAATGCGACATCCTAAACTTTCGCCGAAAAAATTCTGCCAAAGATGCTTCAAGCAAAGCAGCATGTAAAATCTGTCCGAACGAGGCTGTCTGCCCACGCGGTTCGCGAGCGTGTTGATCGGCCGTCGCGAAAGCATTTCTCAGACCCATTAACCGATTAGTAGGCATATTAGACAAATAGAGAATGATATCACAGTTAGTGTATCCGAGTTGGAGAAATGCTTGTCCGAAAAATGTGCTGCTAGACGCGCACGCCGACCGTGTGGGCGGACAGTCTCATTCGGACAGAATTCACAAAACATGTACAAACTATATTTGGCGTTGTTCAACTGTCCACTGGCATGTCGTAGGATGCTTCCAAGCCCAATTAACAACTGAGAAGAAAATTAATCCGACGGTGCTCCAAAAAACATTTTGCATTTGCACACGCAAATCTTAACACTGGGCATCCACGGGACTTTCAATTCTAGAAAGACGCTTGTGGGACTCGTGGTTGTCACCTGGAGGCGACCTGCAGGCCGAGTGCCGGAGTCCTTCGCCACAGCATCATCACGACCTCCAGATGGCAAGCCAGAGACCTCGAGATGACCTGAACTCCATGTGACGTGGTCTCCGGCACGTTACTTGGAGGTCGTGAGGATGTGGTGGAGCATAACTCCGCAGCTCGACCTGCAAGTCACCTCGAGGTGACAACCACGAGTTCCTGAGACTGGGCTGTTGCTAGGCATGTCATAAGAAGAACAACCAGCCAAGGAATAAAGCCAAAGAACAAAATTGGTCTGACGATGCTTCAAGCCACATGTTGCGCCTTCATATGGGCCAATTAATATTGGATATCCACGGAGCTTTTCACTTTATTGAAACACATTCGTGTGTCTGCAGTTATGTTGTGCGATGTGACGAATAACCTAGCAGTCATAGCCAAGAAGCAAACTGATCCAACGATGCTTCAAGCAACATGTGGCGTTTCTAAACGTACAAATCAATACTTGATATCTAGGCGAGTTTTTATTCTGTTGAAATGCTAATCGATTGTACACAGGCGTGTCGTAGGACATACGAGCACAAGAATTCAGAGAAGAAGAACATTATTCCCAACGATGCTTCAAGCAACACACGGCGTTCCCATACGCAACAAAATAACACTTGCTCTAGAGTAGAACCTCACTGTATTCTGGACGCTGTGAGTCGGTTCGTTGATATTTCGCATGATAGTCCGAACTAACTTAACAACAGAATAATGCCGACGATGTTTCGAGCAACGCACTGCCTTCGCACTTGCAAAAATTTATCACCCTATGTGTAGTTTCTACTGTATGCTGCCTACACTGCAAATTTATTCGCTGGTATGTCACAGAATGTTCCAAATTCCAATCATTAGAAGGAAGGAAAATTATTCCGACGATGCTTCAAGCAACATATGGCATTTACAGAGTAGGATTCGTTCCAGAGGGACTTCTCATTGTAATCTGGTTATCGCTGACCTACCGTAGGCTGAGACAAATGCAATACACAGCAAGCAAGAAAATTATTCCGACGATGCTTCACGCAACACATGGGGAATCATTCGCAACACATGGGGAATCACAAAGTGGGAATCATTCCAGATGGAATTGTAATCTGATGTTTGCTGGCATGTCGTCGGTTGACACAAATGTAATTCATAGCGAATAAGAAAATTATTCCGACAATGCTTCAGGCAAAACATTGAATTAAGGAGCGCCATTCAAATGCTCCTTGCACAGTCAAATGATCTATCGAGCCGAGAAGGAGAATTTTCCGACGATGTTCCGAGCAACATGTGACGTGTCAACGCCCATCAAATTACGCCTTATTGTAGCGGGAACTTGCAGTAAACATTGAAACGATGATCTTACTGCCCGCAAATGTGCAGCAGGATTGTCCAAACTCCAGAAAACAGCCGATAAGGAAAATTATTCCAACGATGCTTCAAGCAACATATGACGTTTCCACACCCATCAGATAGGACCTGTTCCAACTATAGATTCCACTGCATTCGGCTTCCACTGCGCGATTTCTTCGCTGGTATATCGCAGGAAGGCCTACATTCAAATCAGCAGCTGAGAAGGAAATTTTTCCGACGACGCTCCAAACAATACGTAGCGTTTTCACATTAACAAATCAGACTTGCTCTATAGCGAACTTCTATCTACTGAATTCCGGCTTAATTCCATTGTTGACAGATTCGATCAGAGGGTGGCCCGAATTCCATTTAACAGCCGGGGAGAATATTATTTTGACGACGATTCAAGCAGCATGTAGCCTTTCCACGCTTACAAATGAAACTTGTTCTAAAAAAACTTCTTTCGTATTCTGGCCTTATTCTCCGATTCATTCTCTGGTATGTTGTACGATGACGTGAACTGCCCTTAAAGGCAGGGTTCGCGATAAAAACAACTTTTGAGCTCTCTTCATGAGAATGTAGATTTGGCCATCACAAAAGTAAAAAAAAGTGAAAAAACCCAGAAACTCGAGAGAAAAACGCTCGAAAATAAAGAATAACGGCTAATTACCGGTGTCGGCCGGCCCCCTAATTAACGCGATTTTCATTAATGCTCGCTTATACGACATTTATTTTGCTGTTAAAGTAATCAGTAGTCTCCAGAAATGTTCAGAAATTATATTAGAAGCAGAATAAAAGTTGACAGAACAAGCTTTTACCCAAATCTCGATAATTGGGGGCGGGAGGACACCAAGCCATAACTTGCTCCTGAGCGTTTTTTCTCCAATTTTTTACTTATTTTCACTTTTGTGATGGCCAGATCTACGATTCCATGGGTATAGCACAAAAACCGATTTTATCGAGAACCCTGCCTTTAACAGATGACCAGAAAATTAATCCCACTATGCTTCACGCAACAGGTAGCGCACAAAACAAAACTCGTCCTAGTGCGAATTTCTACTGTATTCTGACCTTCCAAATTCGTTCGCTGGCATGTCGCACGATATCGTACACTGCAGTAATTAAACTAACCAGAAAATTAATCGAACAATGCTTCAAGCAACACATGGTGCTTCTACACGCACAAAGTGAGACTTGTCCCGTAGTGAACTTGCATTGCAATCAGGACACTATTCGTCTGTTCGCTGGTACAGCGCAAAATGGCTCCGATTTCCAAGAACAGCTGGGAGAGAAATCATCCCGACGACGCTCCAGGAAACACGCGGCGTTTCCTGACCCACAAATGAGACTTCTTCTAGATCAAATTTGTACTGCACTTGACTCTATTTTACGAACTCTTTCGTTGACATGCTGAACAATATCGTAAACTGCAGTTGCCAGCTAACCAGAAAATGAATCCAACGATGCTTCAAGCAACACGCGACGTTTCCACACGCATGTAGTGAGACATGTCTTTAATGAATTTCTACTACAATCAGGATTCGTCTGCTTGCTGATGTATCGAGAAATGGCCCAAATTCCAATTAACAGTCGTGAAGAAAATCATTCTGACGACGCTTCAAGCTACATGCAGCGCTTCCTGACTCACAAATGAGACTTGTTTCATATCAAATCTCTACTGCATTCTGACTCCATTTTCCAAATTCGTTCGCTGGCATATCGAACGATACCGCAAACTGCACTTACCACCCAGCCAGAAAATTTATCCAACGATGCTTCAAGCAACATGCGGTGTTCCCAGACTGTACAAAACCGACCTCCTTCTAGCAGAGGTTTGCAGGGCCTATTCTGGCGCTAATCAACTGTTCGCCGGTCGTAGGATGATCGTAACCTCAATTGACAGCCGAGAAGAAATTTATCCCCACGATTATCCCAACGATGCTTCAAGCAACATGCGGTGTTTGTGATCGAAAAAAAATGTACCTATTTTTATAGGAAGGATTTCAAAGTAAGTTTTCAAGCATTAACTTAAAAATGAGTGATGAACTGAAAGTCATGATAATCATAAAATAGAGTAAAATTTAATATTTTTTCTACAGAAATTTGCAAATCGATCGGATAAAGTAGCCCGATAGGAACCGAAAACCGCCCAGAGTTGACCTTTCTGCCAAACGACTCTACCAAAAAGTCCAAACTCAAGAAAAAACCAGAAAAAATATCATTTCTCCCAAAAATCCCCACCTCTACAGCCTTGCGGGAGCAAAATCAGCAACTCATAGTGCACCAGGACAGCTACAACAACTCCGTATCTCCTTCCACACTACAAACGAACACAAAAGAACGATTGAACAATCGAACAAACGAACGTGAACAACCGAGAACTGGGCAAATACTGGCCGAAACGTCTCGCCATTGCGATAAGCTGTAGCAAATCGAATAAGAAAATTCCCTGTCTCACACGGACAATCGATTATTCAAAATAAATCCCGGAAGCAGCAAATCATGATTTTCATACTAACACTTTTCAAAAAACCTTTCTTCCTTATATGAGATGAATGATGATCTGTAAGGTTTTCCCAGCCTGCGGAAGAATATAAAATCACTTGAAGGTCAAGGAACACGCACGGTCTCAGAATCTAAGGGGGAATTGCCTGTGGTGACCTTCTATAAACCCCTGGAGATGTACAAGGATTTCCTGATAAGGTCCAGTGGTCACGCCCGCAGCAACAGGATAGCAACTGCTGTTGAAAGTAGAAATGACAACACCAAGTCCGATTCAGTTGCCACCGCAGCGACATATATTCTGCACCAAAAGGTGAGAATGTGACAGTTCACTGGCAGTTTACTACTTTCTTAACGACTTTTTGGGTCACATCTCCCTCCAGCGATTAGGAGTCTTCTATACTCCCCCGCCGAGCGGCGCGGCGAAACGCAGTTCTATAATATTGATCGTACTAGGCCGCTTGATCAATACTACAGGTATAAACTTGGCCTCGCCGCTCGACAGCGGAAGTGTGAACGACCCCTAAAGTGAGCAGTAGCGAAGCGCGACAAGTATGCGAGAAATCAAGTATGGCACATGCGGGAGCGTTCTTCGTGCCGGTGTTCTCCCCGAGTGGAGTCGTTTATACTCCTGCCGTAAAGCAGCGCGGTAAAATGCATGTCTTTTACACTGATCACGCGACGCGGCATGATCGATATTATAAGATCGTACCTAGACGCGCCGCATGGCGGCGAAAGTATAAACGACGCCATACGGATAACAAACGCTGCGCCAGTCGCTCGACGCGTGAAGTATAAACCCAGTCTTGCACTTAATCGAGAAATATTCACGCGTCGACTAGAAATTAGCAGTGCTAACATCATCTTTCAAAACAAGTTGGAAAGGTTCGAGATATTTTATCCAAACAGAGGTCCTCTTTTGGAAGAAAATATCTGGCTTCTACCGAGAAATCGTCGGGAACCTGCCGCACCGGGGCCAGACCGGAGCCGAGGAGACATATTCCCGGCAAATTCGCGGTGGAGTCAAGACACTGCCGAAATTCTGAACCGAATCTACCCTGGTTTTTGCCACTGCGTATCAGGATTCGAACTATCAACCCTTACCAAACCATTGCTTAGTAGTCCGCCGCGTTATCAACTGGGGCATCTCCGCGGCTGCACTAGGGCGCTATCATTGCATTGATGGCTATGTTATTGCGGCGATTCCGCGACAGACTTCTCGGTAGACTCACGTCATCGTTGCAGTAATATCCCGGTGTATCCGCGGAGAATTCACGGTAGGTTCGCAGCAGGCACCATTCGGTGAATTTGCGTCAAATTCTCGGTAAAACCCAGGTTCGCGGTAGATTCTCGGTGAATTCTAGGCTATTCCTTCCCAAGTACAGCAGATTTTCGGACTTATAGGGCAACACCAGTTGGCAATCAATTGAACTGTCGAAAAGCAACAGCACTGGCTAAAGCTCATGTGATTAATAAACCTGATCCTTGGCTCAGATCCCTGTTGTGGTCGGCTCCAGGCAGAAGACAGTGACAAGCTGGTGCCGCTAGTCGCACTTTTCTCGCCATTTTCAATTCGAGATGTAACGCCTGTCCGAATCAGGATTGGGCAGGCTTGCGACCGGTCGCAACGGAGGGTCGTAAAAATTTGGGACATGTTTTCAAAAAAATGAAGTTTTTTTTTGAGGGAGGGGGTGCGTGAAATTTTCGGAAAATTAAGGTTCATCTCCAAACCACTCGGAAAGGTAGAGTGAGGCAGGAGCTATTTTAGTCATTTCACTGCATTTCTCAGTTTTTTCCATCATTTCAACCTTTTTTAGGTCAAATCATTTTCCTAAATATTTCGAGACACTGTTTTGAATTCTTGAAGTCCTAATTTCTCGGAAATATGGCATTCTTAGACTAATGTTGGATGTACAACGCCGTCTATTGCATCGCGACCATTTTTTTATCCCAGGGGAGGGGGTTCGTGAAAATTTTACTCACAAAGGGGGGTCGTAAAATTTTGGTCACCGGTCGCAACGGCCTGCTCAAACCTGGTCCGAATGACACTGTCCGCCCATGCGGTCGGCGTGCGTCTTGGAGGCATTTTTCGGAAGAACTTTCCCACGGATGCAATCCTGCTAATCGATTCACAAGCTCGAAAAAAAGCCGCTTGACAAGCACGCCGACCACGTGGGCGGACAATCTCATTCGAACCGACTTTATACCTATGTGCGGTGACTTTGAGCCAAAGTCGATTTGATGGTTGTTTATCCTAGCGGAAAATTAAGAACAAAATTTCGAGAGAAAAAATCATGCCGAACCTGATAAATGATCTGTATTCGCTCATCTTCGAAAACCTGAACTTTTAGACTTTTTGTAGCACCTGGACGTCACCATCTTCGGCTTGGAGCCGACCACAAAAGAAACAGGAGCCGCAGGTTGTCACCCTACTGATTCCAGAAAACCTGCTGCAGCAGCTTCTCCACTCGAATCCAATATTCTGGACCCACCCAAACTGCACAAAAAACTGTTGCTACTGTCGGTGGTGCAATGGAAACACTCTCGACTGGAGAACGATGCTATGCGGGTTCGATTCCTGCCTGACAATTAAGTTTTGTGCTCAACACAGCTAGCTTGTGATCATATACCATTCTATAAAAAAGGCAGTAAACATTTAAAAACACAAAAATGCTGCTTCTAATGCTTTTTTTTGGGGGGGGGGTGGCGTTCAAAACCAAAAATAAAAATCGCGACCCAAGGCTCGTCAGTAGGGCAAGAACAGTAGGGCTAGAAGGATAGTGATGAAGGAAATTTTAAAAAATCACAAAAATTTTCGCCTTTTTTCTAAAAACAATTCTGATGACGCGTAGAAATTTTCAACAATTAAAAATTTTCAGCATTCAAAGAAAAAAAAACGTAAGCCTGAACCGAAGTTCAGGACAACGGTCTGCCTGACTCTGACTGGTAGCCTAACAAATCATAAAACAAAACCTTGACCACCCACAATCCCACAGAATGGTGTAGAGATTAGGCTGAGTGGATAGCGATGTGGTCGGGTCGGAGTGTTCATTAAAGGCAGCATACATGCTCGCAAAAGTTGTTGAGATAACTACATTGGTGGGGTCGTATGGGCCCTAGAAGAGCCCTCACGAAATCGTAAGAGTTGAAAACGAGTTAAAGTGCCCGTATTTGAGCCGTATTGAGTCAAAAAATCATCCATTCCCCGCCCATCGATACGGGCTCCGCCCCTCAATACAAATGTTCAATGCTCGATTACGGACATTTTCTCTCATTTTTTACGCTTCTAAGGTTGTAAGAGTTCCAGAAAGGGCCTTACGAGTACATTAGCGTCGTTATCCTAACGAATGTGTCGCTAGCTCCGCTATTTCAGCCAATGCGGTAAAACTCGTCCACTTCTGGGCCAATATAGAACGAACCGCTATATCTTCATTTCAATCGATTTTTTTCCGGTTTTTTCGTTATCTCTGAATATCGACAGCTTCAGACCTTCGATTCATTCCATAAAATTGATATCATTTTTGAGCGTGTATGCTGCCTTTAAAGTCGCTGCTGCAATCCCATGCTTGACCCTGATCGAATGTAGGTAGTATAAGGCTCATAAAAAAAGCCCGAACAATGGTTTCCACACACTACACTACTATGGGAAGAGTCCGGAAAAGGGAAAGAATCTTCTGGAGCGGAACAGATTTTGCAAGCTGCAGCCAGAAGACTAAATATGTGCATATGGTACAAAAATATTGGTTGAAAATACCTCTAAATGAACTTTGATAATTTGATTCTTCAGAACAAGACCATAAAATCATTAGAAAACCACTGGGAAATTCAGGACTGTTCAATCTTAGGAAGACGCCCTGCAGAAAACTCTGAGCGTCCAATTGAATAATTTTTTAAAAAATTTTCTTAACACTAAAACCTTAATTTCAGCTGAACGTATATCGATTTTCAAAAATTTCGTCAATTCCTTGCCTGCTTTGTTAAAAGAAAAAAGCAACTTTACTCACAAAAAAAAGAAGTTAAGAAGGCAAAAAAGGAATATCAGACCATTTCTTGTTATATACTTAAAATTATAGTTGTACAACTTCGAAAAAAATGTCGAACGAAAGAAAATCGAAAATTTTTCGTTCGAAATGCTTTCGAGCAAACGAAAAATGAAAAGATTTCGTTCGCAAAAATTTCGAACGAACGAAAATCGAAAAAACTTCGTTCGAAAAAATTTCGAGCAAACGAAAATTAGAAAACTTTCGAAATTTCGGAGGTCGAACGAACGAAATTCAAAACTAATCGAGATTTCGATTTTTTTTTCAAAATTTCGTATTTTTTTCGAAATTCGTCGGGAAATTTCGAACTTTTTTCGAAAATTTTCGGAAATTTCGATTTTTTTTTCGAAATTTGTTCGAAAAAATTCTAAACGAACGAACTTCGAAAAAATTTCCAAAAATCGGATTTCGCCGGACGAAAATTGAAAAATTTTCTTTCGAAAAAATTTCGAACGAACGAAATTTGAGAGAATTTCGTTCGACGAAATTTCGAACGAACGAAAACGAACGAAAAAAAATTCGAAAAATCTTTCGAAAATTTCGTTCCTGTACAACTATACTTAGTATATATCGATATGCCGAAGTGAAACCCACCCACTGACTCTCAGACAGGAATTCTGACAACTGCCATTACTGCACGACAATCAATGACAGTCAGAACTCGCTTCGAACCGCCATTGAACTCGTTATCAAGGTGTTTAACTAAGCGAACCGGTTCTCAAAAAACATTTGATTCCAGCGAATTCCCAAAATTTCGATAATTTTTCTAGACTGAACGACATTTGACGAATTCTGTGTAATATGAAGGCAAATACATATGTTCCGAAAATCTCAAACTAATGAATTTTCTTGCAAACGCGGCCTTAATCGTAAAAAAGCCAAATATTCGAAAAAAAAAATGGAATGATCCGATTCTTTAAATAAACTGAATTTTGAGCATAATATAAATTTATCAGAATACTCGAGCAAATAAGATAATTTTTTTATTATTTTCCAACATTTAACGAATACAAATGTTTTTTGTAGCCATAATATTTTAATTTCACAAGGAGATATCTTGACTTTCTAAGTGAAACAGAAATTCCAAAAACGGAAAAATTTGGATCCTTGAATTAATACACCATTCCAAAAACCAAAAGATTTAATTTTCCGAATAAATCAAACACTCAAAAAAACAACTAACAAATTAATATCAATTCGAATATTCCAAAAAACGGATAATTTAATCACCCGGATAAATTAATAATCGTAGATAACAATAATTTAATTTCACGAACAAATCATCCGAAAGCACCGAATATTCAAAAAAAAACTAATAATTCAATTTCTAACGAAATATTCAAAAAAACTAACAGGAAACTTGGAGAATGAATGAAAGCCATCTTCGAAAAAACCAAAAGTAGTAATTTAAAAAAAACATTCGGATATTACTTGATACCCAAACTCTCTGGTACCAACTGAATCTGGGTGAAAATCAAATACAAATGTGAAATTCCAGACTTTCCGATTCGGAAAACCAAAACATTCAATTTTCAGTATTCGACGAATTTCAGATGACGATTCTTAAAGCCACCAGAGACTGCCTATGGTCGGGTGTATACTTCCCGCGTTGAGCGACGCGGAGCAAAAGTATACCGTGGATATTTAGCAAAAATCGATAAGCTTGAAAATCATAATCGCTGTGTCGTCGCGGGAAGTATAATTCAGGCCTGTGGGCTAATGCATACTTCACGCCACGACCAACATTCGGAGAGTGCATTGGGGGTATGGTATACTTTTGCGACATAAGGGGTCCGCAGAGTTGAACTAGCGGCGTTGCTCGCAGCGACGAACAGCACTGGGTGGTGCAATATCGATTACATTCGGCGACGATGGCGACCGACGCGGCGTGAAGGTGCGACGAGGCGGCCCTAAGGGGTCTGCAGAGTTGCAGAGACCGGCGAGTGGTCGCCGAGCGTCAGCCTTGACGGGGCGACAAAAATGTTTTGAAACATTATCGACGCGGCGCCGGTTGCCGCTCGCTGGCAGTGATATGGGGCCGTCGCGGCGTCAATACACTCTGCGATGCCCCCTCGTCGCCCTTCACGCCGCGCCGGTCGCCATCGTCGCCGAATGTAATCGATATTGCATCTCCCAGTGCTGTTCGTCGCTGCGAGCAACGCCGCTACTTCAACTCTGCGGACCCCTCTACATCACTGCCAGCGAGCAGCAACCGACGCCGCGACGATAATGTTCGTGAACATTTTCGTCGCCGAGTCAAGGCTGACGCTCGGCGACCAGTCGCCGGTGGGTGCAACTCTGCAGACCCCTTATGTCAGGCCTCCGCGACACGTCGCTGCGACCCACAAGCGACATCTGTTCCTACGACGACCGTTGCCGTTGCTCCGATGCGGGTCACGCCACGATTTGTATTAGATTGCATGCCTGTCGCTCGCTACAGCGACAAAGTATACCATAGGCCTTATCCATATCGACTTTCGATCGATTTAAATGACAAACATTATATCGGATCGCACTTCGCGGCAAGTTTGTGCTAGGCTTGATCGCATTCGAGTAACATTCACACTAAAACACCAGTAATTATTCGACTGTTAACTTGATTCGAATACAGGACACATGTAAATACCAGAATCAAGTATTCCGAATTTTCAACAAAAAAAAACGCGGAATGATAATTTCTCCAAAAAAAATTCTTCTAAATGAACGGACTACACGTTTGCGACTCGGCACAACGGGGGGTCGTAGAAAAATTCAAAAATTTTGAAAAAAAAAAAAGAAAACCGCGGTGGTTCGTACGATTTGACCAAATTTTACCTAAAATTTGAACCTTTTCCAATTTTCTTTCACTCTCAAAAGGGTGAGAAATTTTTCATCTCGGAAAAGGGATCGTAAAAATTTAGGGATTTTTTTTTGAGAATTTTGGGAACGGGAGGGGGTTCGTAGCACCACCAGAAATAATCGCAACGGCCTGCTCCCCCCTGACAGCAGCAGACGATTCTGAACCCTAAGCCGCCTGATATTTCGGCTGGGTCTCCCAATCTGCGGGTCGGCTTCG
Organism: Aplectana chamaeleonis; assembly: GCA_029168955.1. Lineage (NCBI taxonomy): Eukaryota > Metazoa > Nematoda > Chromadorea > Rhabditida > Cosmocercidae > Aplectana > Aplectana chamaeleonis. The sequence goes on along the minus strand of JAPDOI010000033.1, from coordinate 1,610,329 downwards.
GTTGCTTTCCGGGTCACTGCTGCTGGTTTCCGAGCTCCTCCAGTTCGCACGGACAGCAACAGCAGTGGCGCAGAGATTGGGAGAATGAGCCTAACTGTCAGGCGGCTTCGGTTTCTGTTCGGTAAGGCTAGGGGCCGAAAATCGCGTAAGACATACAGTCGTCACAGATTGTACAGGCTATAAAACGGCGAAATTCACTTGGTTCCTACGCGCGCTGGTGTGGAGCGGAGGTTAGAGACAGTGAGAGAGCGTAGGGCAGACGCAGGCCGAGGCGTCGCGCGCGCCGCTCGCGCCTCGAGTGATGTGAATTTTGACGTTTTATAGAGGGTACTGATACTTTGCGTTCCTTGTTGCGCCCTGGCGCATACTCTGTGCACGTCTGTTATAACATACACGCACCTAGTTTGCGCCAACGCACAATATGGGACGCAGAATATCAGCGCGATCTGTGCCGGCTATATCTACAATGCATTTACATTTTCTCAATTTTTGGAAAAATCAGCTTTTCGAATAATTCGAATATTTTCAATTTGTCAGATATTGGTTTCTCGAACAACTCGGAAATTCGACTTTCCCAAATATCCGAAAATTTCAACATCTAAATTATTCGACTCTTCAAAACATTCAAAGCCAACTTTTTCAATCGAATCGGAAGTCGCCTCTTTCGGTTCTGTCAAAGAATAGTATCTAACCAAAAACACGAACAAGACATAATACAATTCTCATCAATTTTTAGTAAAGAAAATAATTTTCTGCTCAAACAATGCCTTTAACTGAACCAGGGACGTGGGAAAACTTTCGAAAAAGAGAAATCCACAAATGAAGATTCTCGTTCAAAAACCTAATTTTTCAATGCAGAGAGACCATTTGGAAATCATCCCCTTTTCAGAAAAAAAATTTAGGTTTTTTCGATACTGATTTTTCGAGAAAAAACGAAAAAAAAGCTTTTGCTACGTAATATAGTTGTACAATTTCGAAATAAATGTCGAACAAACAAAAATTGAGAAATTTTCGTCCAAAAAAAATTCGAACACACGAAAAATGAGAAAAAAAATTAAACGAACGAAATTTGAAAAAAAAATCGTTCGACGAAATGTCGAACGAACGAAAACGAACAAAAAAAAATTTGAAATTTTTTTTTCGTTCGTGTACAACTATACTATGTAGCAGGGCTGTGCGTTAATAACGTTAACGTTTTAACGCATTAACGGGTTAACGCGGTTTTTTTTTTCGAAAATTAACGATTAACGGTTAACGAAAAAGTCCCGAAATCACGTTAAATTTTATTTCGTTAATATTCCATCCATCTATGCTTTTTTGCATGTCAGGATTCCTATTCTTGAAGTGTATTCGTTTATTGTTCTGGCTGATAGTATTAATAATCGATGAAGATGATTTCCAAATTTGGAGTGTACTGACTGCGGTGTTTGGTATGGAACGTGTTTCATGTATTTTGGGGACGTCTGGTTATTTATCGATTTTCGTGGTGGTCAGGTAATGTTTTCAAAATTGTTAACGAAATGCAAAATTAAAGTGTTAACGCGGTTTTTTTTTCAAAAATTAACGATTAACTGTTAACGAAAAATTTTTTTTTCCATTAACGCACACCCCTGCTATGTAGCAAAGTGTAACGAAGCATTATACAAATTTTTGACCGAAAAAAAATTCGTTTTTCAGTTCCGAAAATTTTTCGCACATGCCGGAACTTTAAAATTGGCCGTGAATAATAAAAAAAAATTCTAATGAAATTTGGAACAAAAAAAATCCAGAAAAAAAAACTGAAAATCTCGTAAGGAAATAGGAAGTTCAGTTCACATTCTTCATCCTTGAGTTGCACAATGAAAGCTGTAAAATGTCACGAAATTTTACAAAAAAAAAACTTACAAGTAGCTAGAGTAGCTCCAACCAAACCCAGACTGACCTGACACAACCCACCTGTCTAACCCTGCGAAAAAGGTAACAATCCACGTGAGGGCAGCGGGAGCACCGCCTCTACCGCACAGGCTGCTCCTGTATTGCTGCTGCGGGGATTTATTCCACACAAGACGTCACTACGGACAGTCCCTATGCAAACACGCCACAGAACTGAACTTGCCGCCGCCGCCGCACACACTAGTCGCTAGAGTAGTGACTGGGAAAAATGTAGATTTTCCCGAAAAATGAAACCAAATAATCACAAACACACACACACACACCTGCCCGCAATCACATAGAAACCACCGCAATAAAATCCATGCCCTGTCGACAATACCCCCACCGCCCCCCACCCATCACAATAGAGTTATTCAGCGCTACATAATACGGGTATTACCATGAAATGAAGACTCATGCGCCGTCAACAGGCGCCAGCCGACCGCCACGCGTATTAGTTTCTATAGACAACCACGCTATGGACCATCGACTGACTGACTGACCCATCAACCGGTTGCCGGCGTCACAACCGCCTATGCCCTTCAGGTTAGTCCACAAACATCAACTATTTCTTTGCTTCTAACCTATTCAGTCCATGACAGCTTCCTGATTCCCTGTCATCCAGGTTCGTATAGCCTCGGAAGGGTCCCAAATTATAAAAATTACTATAATAAACATAGTTGGAATTGGGCTAAAGAAGAGGAAACTTGAACTTCGCCCTTAATTTAGGCGCAGAATCTGGAAACAATTATGACGACATGGCCAGGGGATTCACTTTCTGAAAAAAGTACATTTTGAGGGTGTTCGCATGGGTATGACACGCACTGCAGGCGTTTTTCCCTTTTTTGAAATGAACACGAAGTTCGCGGGTTGGATAAACGTAAGAGGACAGGTTAACCCAGCATATTTGCTTCTAAATTCTATCGATTTTATAGCATGAATCGTAGGTTTAAGGGATCGTTTATACTCCCGCCGCCGAGCGGCGCGGCACCGTGCATTTCTGTAATATTGATCACGTGGCGCGGCACGATCGATATTACAGGATTGCACTTCGCCGCGCCGCTCGGCGGCGGAAGTATGAACGACGCTTAAGGCTGCTGGTATTGAGAACTGACGAAAGAGACCGCAAGAAAAACTGATGAGAATGAAGCCGACTTTAACCCACACGCACAACCCGTACTCAGAGAGTCGGAGGTCCGATTCGGACACGATAGGCTTTCTAATCGAGTACCTGGTCGAGTTAAAAGGAACTTTCGCAGTAGCACGTGCTGCTCCGAGGAGCATGTGACCTGTTCGATAGGACTAAGTGGCGCAGAGAGAAAAAAGCCCTTGCCGCACCCCCATTTCCCACGCGGCAGCACGTGGCCTGTTCGATAGGACTACGTGACGCTGGGGGCGGGCCCCCACCCCTTCGATGGGAGCGGGTCTCCCCCAACAAGGATACGGTCCAAGTCACGGCCCGCACCAGGGGATCATCCCCACAGCCGTCCGCGACAGAAACATCACCCTCGCCACGGTCCCCTCGCTGAGGACCGTGGTGGAGACCCCTTAACGGTTCAAAAATCGTCCAGAAAATGACTCGCAGTCAACTTCCAGGAGCAGCCCCGGAAGGCGGACTCTCTCTGGGATCGGGCCCCTTATATACGTGCTGTGTGGCCGATATGCGCCGGGTCAATTATGAAGCGATCGATCAACGGGTTCAATCATGGGCATTGTGGCTCGTTCGTCGTCCAAACTCATCGTAGTCGAATCAGAAGCGTATCGCGGCCGAGTGAAACGGCTATGATTGGCGGCACGTGCTTCTCACTTGGACGACGATTAGGCCACGTGGCGCACGGAAAGTACGTGGCCGTATAGTCGTCCAACCGCTTAGTAGTCGAATCGAAAGCCTATCGTAGCCGATTAGGACCCCCGACTCTCTGAGTAAGAGGACAGGTTACCCAGCATATGTGCTTCTGAATTCTATCAATTTCTTAGCATGAATCGTAGGTTTTAAGCTGCTAGTATTGAGAACTTACGAAAAAGCCGGCAAGAAAACTTGATGAGAATAAAGCCAACCTTAACCCACACGCACGACCCGTAGCAGACCGTTTACGCCGTGTGAAGCGGCGAAACCGCGCCAGAATCAGCCAAAAAGACCTAGAATGACCATATTCGAATAATTTTGGGCAGAGAAATGCGAAGCTCCGCCCACTTTATCTGCCGAATATACAATTCATCGCCGCAATGCCGTTCAGTCGTAAAAGTGCTTGCTGATGGCGAAAGCGTGCTGCGGCGCGGTTAAGATTACCCTCAAACAGGAATGTGGGATCACCCGGGCGGCGGGATCAGCCGGGCGCCAAAGGCGAAACCCGCCCGGGTGATCCCACATCCCTGGCTAAGGATACTCGCAACCGCGCCGCAGCACGCTTTCGCAATTAGCGTGTACTTTGCGGAGTAAACGGCATTGCGGAGATGAATTGTAAATGTACACGAACGAAATTTTCTGAAGTTTTTCGAATTTTTTTTGATTCGTTTACGTTCGTTCGAAAATTCGTCGAACGAGAATTTTTTTCCAATTTCGTTCGTTCGAAGTTTTTTCGACGGATTTTTTTTTCAAATGTCGTTCGTTCGAAATTTTTGGGAACGAATTTTTTTTCAAATTTCGTTCGTTCGAAATTTTTTCAAACGAAAATTTTTCAAATTTTTTTCGAACGAAATTTTTTCACATTTTGTACGTTCGACATTTTTTTTTTCGAAATTGTACGAGTATACTGCATAACCCTGCCCCTCATACAAGTTTAGCGCTCAAAAACAGTCGTTTTGGCTCATTTTCGACGCATTCAACATAACAGGCGTTATAGTTTAGGTCGTGTGCGTTAAAGGCAGTGTCCACGATGAATATAATATTCCAGGTCGACTCAAAAAATGGGAAAAAAATGTTTGATCGCCAGCTATCGAATAGTGAACAAATAGCGGATAAAAACGCACAAGATCCGCTAATATAGCGGTTTCTAACGTAGGTACAGGTTCAGGGCGCGGACGAGCTAACGGGCCCTGCTAGTTTCCGCAAGCGCGCGCGAATGGCGAATTGCGCGCCAATCAATCAGGTTGAACGTGGCGCAGTCGACTGGCAATTTGCTATCGAAAACATCCGCGGCGCCAGAAGCTCGTCAGTACAAGGGGCGGGGCGGGCTAAGCAGGCGCACTGGGCTAACGAAATCTTCCCTTCGCAACCGTTTTTATTCATTTCTGACCTGATTTCGCTGCTTTTTTCGACCCTAACCCCTCCAGCATCTGCTAGCGTGGTACTTCACGTTGAAAACTCAAAAACGAGATTCATCGTGAACACTGCCCCTGAGCAACGTCATTATCTCACCCTGATCTCTCCTTGCAAACTGGGGCCTTTGCAGTTCTTTCCCACTAGAAGGACACATGCAGAACATGGATTCCCATAGAGTTGCAGACAGGTGTCCAACAGCCTGTATTCTGTGCTTCCAATTGACCAGTAGGAACGAAAAAAGCCGACGGATTCCTACGCGTGGACAATACCTCCAAGCCATTAAACCTTCCCTTTTTTCTTCCCTAAAGACCCAATATAATTGCCGGCCAGACAGTGTGAGAATTCCAGTTCTTGAGAGCGTTTTTATGAATTGTTTTCAATTAGTCATGCTCTAATAGAGACCACATATTGCCTGTAGAAGTTAGCAATCGTCTCAAAAAGACACTCGAAACGAAAAGTTCCGGGTCGTTTGGGAACAGATTTTTCAGAGCAGTTTTCATGCTTTTTTCATCATCTTTTCCCCCTATGAAAAAAAAAATATTCTGTTGGGTTTAAACAATTACTTTACTACTGCACAAGTGACCTACAAATTGTATATATCTCATCCACAGAGTCATAACAATTTTGATGAACTTTCAGTTCAAATCAACCCTCTTCAGGTAGAGCAACTTCTCGATACCCTATTCGGTAAACGAAGTCTTGAGCACAAAAAAACATGTCTGAACACCTAAAAAAAAACAAAATTCGAAATTCCTAAGAACTAGGATTCATTGGGATTTTAGAAACTTGACTTTTCCCATTGAGCTCTCCTAGAAAGCACTAGACAATATTTTAAGACCCCGAACGACAACTTAACAAGTTAGATCATTTTTTGCAGCCCAACAAGATTGAAACCTGTGATAGCTTAGCAGATGGTAACAAAAAATCAGCCAACATGCACAACTAAAAGTCCCACAGATCAGTCGAATAGTGGATCACCCGCCGAATAGACCATACACACACCCCATCCCACCTCTCACCGCCAAACAAAAATCTCGCCTCTATGACACGTGGATGACAAGCCGGACAAATATGGGCCCCAACAACACGTCGCCTATATGGATATTGACATATCCACATACCTGCAATCATTCACAGCTTTTCGCCTCATGGTTACCAGGGATAAGCAAAATTCCGATTCACCAATTAGCGACGATTTTTAGCCTCAGAACTCCGCCTTACGATTTCCCAAAAGTTTGAAACCTGTTTCCATTTCATATTTCTGAAATATTAATTTTGTTTCCATTTCCTAGATTTTGAAATTCGCTTCGATTTCCAACTTCCGACAATTTAATTTTCTTTCGATTTCCGAAATTTCGATTTTTTGGCGATTACTGAAACTTCAACATTGTCTCAATTTCCAAAAAACAAAATTTTTAATCCGCTCTTCCCTGATGGTCGCCAACAGAAGAACAAGTTTAGGATTTCTTACTAACCCTAACTCAGGTTAGCCCAAGAGCTCCAGACAGGTAATCGCGAGGGTACGTTAAGCCTTCGTATCAAAATTTTTCTTATTATCCGATTATGGTATTTCGAATCCAGAACAATTGAAGGTTTTCGATTAATTGAAAGTCAAACAGGAATCATATGACTACCATGGTCCAGCGGGATTGCGACTCGACGCAACGGGGGAGGAGGGAGAGTCGTGAAAAATTCGGATCCAAAAATGAAGACTCGGTAGAGATCGCCCAAATTTTAAGCCAAAAATTCAAATTTCAAGAGGCAGTTGAAAAGCCTAACCTATTTCTTCGTTTTTTTTCAACAATTTTTTTGTTACATTTTTTTTTGCCCGACCTTCGTCTACGGGGGACGGGGTTATTCGGGGCGCTGAACACTAATATGAGGTCCGTCTTAAGTTCAACGAGAAATGAAACTATGTTTTTAAGTAACAAAAATTTTCAAATTTCGCGACTTTCTCAGTGCCAGAGGGGGTTATATAGGTTGATCGTGAAAAATTAAGAAATTTTTGCAAATGTGTTGTCACCCCTGTTGGACCCTGATCACTGCGGATGTGGGGAAAACGCCCAACAAAACGACCTCGACTCTAAGTCTCCATAAACCCTTGAAAATGCTTTCAATGCTCGAATCATGATATTTTAGAAAGTTTTCCTGCGTTTCGACTTCAAGTCATTATCGTCTTATATGTTTTTTTTATTTTAAAGTACTATGATATTCGTTTAATAAGTGCCAGACGACCGACCCAGAAGCGCTAAATGACCCCAAAGCAATGTTCGCCCGACCATAACTCTAAAAGCACGCAATTTTAGGACCCCCAAATTTAGGAATGATCCCAGTCAGGCCCCGTTGTTTGTTTGAACACGGCAAATCGTCAGTAAGGGGGTGACCATACTTACATCGCGCCACGAAAATCAAGCGCGATGTCATGAAATCGCGAACGCGCGCTAAACATCAGGCGATTGCGCGAAAAACTATGATTTAAACGCGATGTAAGCGCGATGCCACAGCGCGTAGCAGCTGGCACGTAATCGCCGCGTGCGACGGCCGACCTCACCGCGACTCCCTGGTTTCTTCGTCGCGCGCGGCGACCAGTGCTAGATCACCCTTCTGAGTGCGATAGCATCGCTCCAAGTACGGTTCCCCCCTAAAAAACGCAAAAAAAATCTTTTTTTTGAATAAAGACCACCCCGAACTCAAACTGGAACTTGCTAAAGATATAATAAAATTGTTAGCGACTACGGCCTAACTCTATATCTGGAAAACTTCTAAGCTCTAAACGATAGGTTACAGTAGTGAAAAAGCGTTACGCCTAAGGAAACCTACCACAAACGTTCGAAACAGCGAAAAAGGACCTCATATTCGTGTTCAGCGCCAACAAAAAATACCCTGTAGGCGATCGGTCAAGAAAAAAATGGATCTTTGGACCCTCAAAAATGGGGTTCAGCAATCTTCCAAGGGGTTCCGCAGGTGAAAAAATTCGTCAAAAACTTCGTCCATGGGGTTTTTCAGGGTGTTGAACACGAGAATGAAGTCCGTTTTTAGTCTTCCTAACGAATAATATGGCTTCCTTTGTCAGCTAGCTCTTTCAGATATCCTTACAATGTTTCGGCTCTCCATCTGATAAATGCTCCGAAATATGTCCACAAAAAATCCCCAAAAAAACGAAAAAAATCACAAATTCATTCGAAAAATCACATTAAAAGCAGCAAGACGGGTTGCAAAACCCAACTATCAGCAAAACACTGCTCGGATCCGTTGGCTTCTCATAGGAGAAGCCTATACAGCTAAGCATGACAGCAAACACTACGCGCGGCTCTCCGTGCGAAAGACAACAGGCAAGTCTCATTCATCGCATCTATTTTACCAGGTTATCCAAATAAACCATGACTCAATTCCTACAGGAGAATCCGCACTTACGCATTTCGTAAAGTTGTTTAGTCCTTACTTAACACAGGAAAAAGTGAGATTTTTCAAAATTTCATGAATATCAAACTACCTAAACATTTTAGGAACAAAATCCTTCTCTAAAATGAAAGCCAAAAAACACTCTCTCGCACAGAAAACACCTACCACATAAAATGACGGGTCAGCAGGCACTCACTAGAATGCGACTGGTTTACGACGGGAATATAGGACGCTCCATAATGAACTGCGCCCAACTCCATTTGGCAGTAGGCAGAAACTTACATTTCCAACACCGCCAGGGTCGGTCGGCTGGAGGTCCGACCCCCCCCCCCCCCACAGGGCTAGGCTGGGGTTGTCCAGCGAGAAAACAGTGAGGACGCAAAAAAAATCAGAAAAAAATGGGCGTGATGCCTTCCAGCGTCATATACGTTGCTCTTATGAGCCGTCACTCAGCGGTTCGGTAAAAAAAAGACCGAGCATTGAAGTGGAAAAAGCAAAGCCGCTCAAGTAAAGTGAGAAGTAGAAAAAATCGCCCGTTGGAAAAAGTGGTGTAAAAAGACCGTTTTTTGTTCCAAATAGCCTTTTCAGCCTTGGTTTTCGCCTTTAGAAGGCAGAAGTCAAGCAAAAGGTGCACCTACTGAATGGTTATCGAAAACTACATTAGCTAGATTTTTTCTAAAAAAAATTTTTCTCTGAGATTTTTCACCTCACAGTTTGACATGATGAGGTAGAAAACCACGAAAAAAATATTTTTAGAAAAACTCAGTTTATGTAGATTTCGATAACATTCAGTAGATGCATCTTATGCTCTACTGTCGCTTTCTAAAAAAGAAAACCAAGTCTGAAAAGGCCGTTTGGAAAAAACGGCCTTTTTGCACAACTTTTTGCAACAGGCGATTTTATCTATTTCTCACTCTACATTAGCGGCTTTGCTTTTTCCTACTTTTCTACTGGGTCTATTTTCCGAAGCGCTGAGTTACGGTCCTTAAGAGCAACGTATATGGCACTGGAAGGCCCCCGAAAACCATTTTTTCGTTATTTGAACAATTGCAATTTTGGCGAGCATTTATGTCACCAGCGGTTGACAAACAAATCTGAACAACTCGTGGTTGGGTAGGAAACATTCTGTGGTGGTGCTGAGTTTAAACCGAAAAAAAAAACGAATCGGAAAAATCTCGCGGTGCCCCCCCCCCACTTTGGAAAATTTCCTAAATTGCTCCACCCCAGTGGGGACGTGAAACCCCGAACCGAAAATTGAACTTAAGAGTGTATCTCTGACTGGAAGTGGATTTAACCCCCCCCCCTCCTTCCCGAAGCTCTTTATTGAAGAACGTACTGCTAATTACCAGGCCGTCCAATAATTCCTGTCCGAAAATTTTCAAAATTCTATAATTTTCCTTAGAAGAGTTTTAATATCAGGCAAGCGTAAGAACCTTCTAGAAAGTCCTCCAAAGTTCTACGCTAGGGGTATATAAGGCGCAGTCGCCGCGTCTAGCTACTAGTACAAGCTAAGATGGACCAAGGTCGAATTCATACGTTTGTGTACTACGAGTGGCTGCTGGGCAAAGACACGAAAACCGCGGTCGCCAACATCTGCAGAGCGTGCAAGGAGGATGCAGTGTCCCAACGCACAGTCAGCCGCTGGTTCAATCGTTTCGAGAGCGGCGACACGAGCCTCGAGGACAGGGAGCACAGCGGGAGGCCTTCTACGGTGGATGATGACGAAGTCCGTAGCTGTATCAAGGAGAAGCCGGAAGCCACCACCCGTTAACTGGCGACGACGCTGCAGCAAGTCCACCATCCACAATCGACTCAACTTACTCGGCTACCACAAAGTTCTGGCCCGTTGGATCCCCCAGCGTCTGACGGACGCCAACAAGCAGAGCCGCGTGGCCGTCAAACCAGTCCCTCCTCCTCCGTCCGCATCGCAAGGAGTTTCTCGAGGACCTGGTCACTGGGGATGATAGCTGGGTCCTCTACGACAACGTCGCCCGCCGTGCCGTCTGGATCCCGCGCGGAGAAGAGCTGCCGACGACGCCGAAAGCCGACCTGCACCCGCTGAAGATCATGCTCTGCTGCTGGTGGGACACCAAGGGCATGCTGTACTTCGAGCTGCTCCGGCAAGGCAGGACGGTCACCGCCTCCATCTACACCGATCAGCTCAAGAAACTAGCCGCCGCCATCCGAGAAAAGCGTTCCCGACGGGCCTCGGTCCACCTGCTGCACGACAACGCGCGCCCCCACGTGGCGAAGGAGACCCAGCAGAAGTTGGCGACGCTCGGCTGGGAGACGGTTGCCCATCCGCCGTATTCCCCGGACCTCGCACCCTCCGACTACCTTTTGTTCCGCCCGCTGAAGTACCATTTGACCGGAAGAAAATTCACCAACTACGACAACCTCAAATCCGACATCGCGGACTTCTTCGAGTTGCAGCCCCGGAGTTCTGGGCGAAGGGCATCGGCGACCTGCCCAATCGATGGACTACTGTTGTGGATAACTGTGGTAATTATATTGTTGATTAGACTTGTTTTTCAATAAAGTTGGAAAAAATTGAAAATGGTGAAATTTTCGGACAAGAATTATTGGACAACCTGGTACTACCAGCAAAAATAGGAAAATCCCATGCACAAACTTTTGAAAATTACAAAATTTCAATTTTTCTTGAACTACTTTTTATATATAGAATTATAAACTCACAAAACTGATAAATGGGCAAACAATTCAGACCCGAATTTCTGGAGGCTGAAGGCAAGACATTTGATCCCCTCCAACTCATGAACAGAGTGACGGACCAAACTCCAGAAATGAATGGGCAGCGATTTCCTGCATAGGCGTCGCCTTTAATTAACTGAAGCCTGCCCGAATCAAGACGGAAGTTTTTTCCTACGCCGCGTCCATCTACGAGGCACTGGCGGAAAATAACAGTAAGAGCAGGGTCATAGCCGTAGAAATTTGAGCGCCTTTAACCTCTTATACATACCTATCTTTCTAGTTTGGAACAAAAAAATTGGAATCACCGCAGACAAGGGCATACGTCGTGCGTTTTCGGATCAGTGAAGGAATATATACCCTCTGGTTCCTGGCCTGATTTAGCGTGTGCAATTGCGGACTTGCGTCGTGGAGGCGCGGACAGCTGAGAAAAAGATCAAAAAACTAGGAAAAACCCTTGAAAACGTACAAAAAAACTCACTCGTTCAGCTGATGAGGGGCAGGCGCGGAAGCTCGAACGAAAGCGATGCGTCGCGCCCCCACGACGCAAGTCCGCAATTGCACGCACTAAATCAGGTCCGAAACTAAAGGGTACTCTGTTTATGACGGAGTGCATAAGTTCATAGTCCGACACTGGTCCTCTACTGGTCCTCTACTGCGGTAATCGACGCGTTCTCGGCTGGCCGCGTAAGCGATCGTTACGTCACTGCCGTCACCCCACCCAATTACCAGTCCGACGGCACAGTGGCGTCGTGGGCAGGTGGGTGGTAGAGTATATCAAACGAATCAAAATTCTGGAATAGTCGATTAAACAAATAATTAGAGAAATCGACTTTTTCGAATATTCGAATAAACGAATTATTCGAAAAAACAAATAACTTTTCCGAATAGTCGAATAAGCGAATTAATCGAGAATCTGACTTTTCCGAATAATGGAATTATTCGAATATTCTATTATTCGTTTATTCGGTCGAATATTCGTTGACATACTCTAGTGGGTGGCGGCAGTAACGTATCGATAGCTTGCGGGGGCGCCGATGCCTAACGGGGCCGGAGAAGAACGCTGCGGCCACCCAAGTGGACGGCCAGTAGAGGACCAGTGGCGGACCATGGGTTTGTGCAATCCGTTATAAACATAGTATATAACTTCTAGAATTTATCGGATGAATATGTTGTATTTCAGATGACGAATTTCTAGATTTCCCAACGGATTATTTTTTCCAAATCACTCTCTTTGATACATCAGATGATTATTTTGTTTTCGAATGCGGTCTTTGCCTCAAAATTCCTGCAAAACAAAATTCCCCATGTCTTTTGAAAATATAGAACAAATTTCACTTTCCAGCTCTATTCAACTCGAATAAGCAACCGGAAACCTTAACTCAATGATTATTTAGAGCTTTCCGAAATAAAAACCGGATTTTCAAATATTACTTGAAAACCACTGACTAGAAAATGGAAACTGGCCGAAAATGCTGTTCCCAACAAAATTGATACCGGTTAGTTTTCGAGATCGGTAGAGATGGAAAGTGTAATGGATTTCGATCGGAATCTTTGATTTATCAGCTTAAATTTTCACTCCAGCCTCACCTCTGCTAGATAGACTGTGATAGGATATTTACATATAGTTAAGTCCGTGGCCTGCTTCCTCAAGAAAAACATTTATATCTCACCCGCGGCTGGCGCGTGTGGTTTAAATTTCACCGGCGGCTGGCGCGTGCCGTTTAAATCTCACCGCCGGCTGGCGGTATGGTAAGCTGATCGAAAGCGCTCTAAAATTGGCCCGAATCGATTAGCTGGCCGGCTCACGCGACCGTCGCGCCAGCCGCGGGTGAGATTTGAATATTTTTTCTTGAGGAAGCAATCCACGGGCCGAACTGTACCTCATCTCGGACGCATTCTGCGAATATTTCTAGTACTCTTCGATTTCTGAATATTTATCCTATCGCAGACCATCTAGCCCAGGTGAGCACGCCGCGCGACCGCACGCAGCCGGTCAGACTCAATCGCTCAGACCACTAAGGCGATGTCAGAGTTTACCAATGTTCACCTGACTTTGGCTCGAATTCAGAATATTTTTTGAAGGGTCCTAACCACTGATAAGCGGAATTCCGATTTCCGATGGTTTTGGGCCTTCCGATTTCCGAAAAAGCCTGAAAATGCGGAAGAAATCAGAAATATACACGAGATTAGGAATTTCTACACTTCTCCTTGCCAAATCCCTGGGGGTTATTTCTGGCGCTGAATTCGGATTCGGAACCGTCTACATTTTTCACAAAGCCAGGAATGATTGTGTTTACTGTCCTTCTCTAGGCAAAAATCCGGCCCGCAATTGCGTCTCGACACGCTTTGCGACCGCGCGCCTTCGAGTCGAAAGAGTTTCCAGCGCCGCAGCCGCCGACTTTAGGTGGGTTTTAGAAACTGGAAACTAAACAAAATTGGAGAAAACTGTATGCTGGAAACTCGACTAAATCGAGCGCGTGCGGCCGCAAAGCGTGTCGAGACGCAATTGCGGACCGGAATTTGGCCCAGAGAAGCACAGCGCATGAAAATTACACAAGAAAGAAGGAGAAATTCAAGTTCTTTGGTAAGCACAGTCACCAGGGTAGGGTTAAAAATTTCACTGAACGTATTTCCGATTTTGAATTGAACATTTGAATTGTTTGAGGCTTAGTTTTTCATATGTGAAAATCATATCATTCTAGTAGATGTACACCATCACATAATCCATTAATGTTCCAAAACGGAATAAAAACGCAACACTAAAGACCACCTAGCGTTCATAAATGCATAATCACCACCCTCAAGGTCACCTTTATCACCCTCCCATTCACTTAGAAGGAGGTAATAACATCGCGCCCTCTTCCCCGATAATAGCGTATAAGGTCACTTTTTGGGGAAAAAACGAGCACATTTCAGGCTATACTTCTAGCAACAAGGAAAAATTCAGAAACAAGATCATCGCACACTACCAAACGTTAGGCGCTGAATCTGACGACAACGCCCACCGCTAGATCGCCGTCAATTCAGCGGGAAGCACACTCAGAACGATAGTCAGGCAGCCATTAAACGCAACAATGTGCCCGAGGAATTCGCTTCTGAACGCTTCTTCACTCGTTCAAAACCGGACCGCTTCAGATAGCTGCCGATACTGACAAGATTCTTAGCAGATAAACCCTCCACCATTCACTTTGAGACAATTGCCCTTTGAGATCACTTCAAGAGATAGCGCTTTCTGCACGAGAACATGAGGGAAAAAAAGGATGTTCCGTACTCGCAAGAACTTTAGAATTCATAAGAGCTAGTAGAATAACTCACCATCAGTCACCTCAGCCCTCGCTTTGTGTTCCGATTTCGCTCGCGTAGCCGCTAACAGCCACTCCATCGTTAGGTCTAGAATGCGTTCGGCCTTCGGCCCTTTTTCGTCCACCCATGGTATATACGCTGGATTCACTGAAATAATGGCGATAGAACAAACAAAGCTACAGAAGTTGACCGAAAAGCTTTGAAAATTGGATAAAAAGTGCATTCTTAAGTGGAATTTCGGCAGCAAAACTCATAGTTTACTAGTCTCAGAACCGAACATTGATAGAATTTTAATATTTTCAAAATACGGATAGCCTAGACTAGGCTAGCTGAATCCTATTTTTTCGATTTGAAGTTCATGAATTTACAAATTTGAGAAAAAAACAATGCCTTGAAAAATTGGATTAGCCAGCCAGCAAACAAAAAAGTTTGGCCCTCAGATCAAAAGCCAGAAAATTGACGTTAGGCCCCAAATAGACTTATTCAAAAGTAAGAGAACCGGAAGTTCAAAGTCTAGGTGAATCCAAGAATTCGGATGACCGAAAAGTTTAAGTCGTATACCAAGAAATTATGTTGAAGCGAAAGTTTCCCACCATTTGAATTTGACGATTCTTAAAACTTTCAGCGTTGGTCCTTCGGCTAAGTGCGATATACCGATCGAGAGCATAAATTCTATTCTATCCAACGCCGCCTTCCACTAAGGCCAAAGTCTACTCATTTGCGAAATTCTTGCTGTTATTCAGTGGTAATCTTCAGTAATGAGCATTTTTGAGTGATTCTATTTACTTTGACGTAAACCGCCAAACAGGCCAGTGTTGACAGGATATTAGAGCCACATTAGAGCCAGATGATAGCATTTGCAGGAAATTTCCCACTCAGCGTGATTACAGACTTTTAGCGGCTTTTGTGATTTTGCAGCTTCAGTATTTTCTGGCTTATGCGAGAAGCTTCGGCTTCAAAGCTTCAAAGTTAGGTATAATGGCCATGTCCCCACTCAAGTACTTTTCCTTCAATTATAGATCTTTTCTTTTGAAAATTCAATTTTTGCCATTTTTATCGATTTCCTGGAAAACGATCGATAATTGACGGAAAACACTACTGAGTGAGGAGTTGGTCATTATACTCTATATATTTTTTAGAAAAAAAAACAATTCTTATGAGAGTAATTATACATAACACACGAAGATTCAATAATAGAACGATAGAATTCGTTTCGACCTTTTTTTTTTAGACGAACTTTATCGTACAATTCTCCCGGGTCTCTTCAGTAAAGAGGAGAACTGTTGTCATTATATATAATCCGAAAGAAAGAGAAATTTATAATATATATCCCTAATTGTGAAGCATAATAAGAAAATATACCTATTGATCAAAATAAATAAGAAGCAAATACATTGAAATCTAGGTAGTCCACGTAAATAAACTAAGATACCAGAGTGGATGAAGAACAGATAAAAATATCCAGAGAAACCAACTATAGGCCTAATTCAAAAAACTTTAAAGGTCTAGAGTCCGATACTCAGTGTTATTCAAAGGTCATGTATAACACTTTTTTAGAGCAATATTGTTGTCATCTATATAATCAATGTCAAAAACAGTATGACATCCTAATATAAACTATCATTTCTAGCCCGTCATGGCCTTTAATAATTTATATATCTTTTTTATATCTCCATATAAATTAAACTTATATGTTATGAATTTGTGTCTCCAGATTCATTTAACAATCTGAGCTTCTATGAATTCAGTCTTAAATTGGTTTCCGATCAAACATCTTTTCATTTCCCCTAATTTTTCCATGAGGAAATCCACATTTGAACTAATATTGGCTAATCTCAAAGTTTCTGCGTAAATTGTTGATGCTTTCACCTTACTAGAAATACCCGAGTATGCATGTGGAAATCTCTTACCAATAAAATTGAAATCATCCGTTTTATTATACAATTTAGTCTCAATTTCATTTCCATAAATTTCTATGGCTATATCCAGATAGTTACATCGATAAGAGTTAATGTGCGTCTTTTTAAGTTCTAACATGTTATTATATATCAATTTCAGTTGTTTTTCTACAAATAAATCATCTTTATTATGAATAATAAGCAAATCATCCATATATCTATAAGGTTTAAATAATATATCAATATTGAAATTAGATTTCAAGGAATATTTGTACTCCATCATGGATATTGTAATATCTGCCAACAATGGACTAAAATTACCTCCTTGAGGCACTCCTTTAGTTTGTTGAAACACTAGTTCTCCAAAGTTACAATAGCTATTACGTAAGAGGTAATCCATACTATATAATAAATCCATAATATCGTAATGTCTATAACTATTTCCATTTATGAGAACGTCTCCATAGAAGACTTTATATCCATTAGTTATAATCATCCTTTTTCCTGAATTTGTGAGGCAAATTTTGAAAGAACTCTTTCATATTAGTAAGAATAACATTATGTGCAAGATTAGTAAACATATCTGTGAAGTCCGCCGAGTACAGTTTAACTTCACTATCATTAATTTTGTTAAATTCTGATGCTATATTAATATTAGCAAGTGACCAATATGGTTTCGTACCACCTTTCCGTTTATAAACCGCACTCGTATAATTAATGAAATGTTTCTTAAGGAAAGAAAAAATTTTTTGTAATTCTACTGCCATAGGTTTCATACTGCTGTTTCTTGCTCCTATTATATACCTGAATTTTATCGGATCCTTATGTAGCTTGGGGAGAGCATAAATAATAGGTAATTCACAGTCTATATCCATTTTTAACCCGGCTTTAACATTAAGGAATTTGTTTTAATATGATAGTATGTATATTGGCGTTCTGAATAATTTTATATGTCCTGTTCTGATTATCATAGATGAATAAATTATTCTCTAGGCTTATACCCAATTCTTGCATTAAATTGATAATATAAAATTTTTTACATACAATTCCATAATTATTACTAGCTTTATCAAGAGGACAAAAAATGAAATTTTTTTGATTTTCTTCAATGCTCTGGAATGGTATGTTATTCTGTGTACAGGCATTAAATGTAGATCCATGTAATAATGGTTTCACCTTATCTCTAAACTGGTTTTTGAAATATGTTTGCAAGATATTTATCTTATTAACTTTCAAACAATATTTATTTTTTTGAATAATTAATGAACTTCGTTACCATTTCATAATACTTTTCTTTTATTGTAACCCTATTGTTAAGCGTTTACAATCTATATTTCGTTCCTCTATCTAAAAGCTCTCTTAATTCGATGTGATTTATAATATTGGTATTACCGGTAATAATGTGATTATGATACGAATCAACATATTCCTTATATCTATCCGTACCACACTCACATACACATTTATTTAATACCACTTCCTTAATAACGTCAAAATAAAATAGTTTTTAGCAGTTTGTTATCATTGAAAATAAGACTTGACATAGGATTCTTATATTCAAATATCACTCTCACCTTTTTAAATGTTTCTAGATTTCTGGAATCAATCATGTTTCTTAAATTAAAGTTATTAAAAATTCTATTAAAATTTACTTTATCTGATATTTCATTAAAATAATCCATTTTTAAATAATGATAATCTTTATAATCCTGTTTAGTATTTATGTTACCATTAAGATTATCATGAAAATGTGTAAGTAGGCATAAAATCAGGAATTTCACTTTATTATTCACCATAGCCAGAAATGTATCAGACTGCGCACAACTCAATGAATTCTTCTTATGAATCTTTTTTCTACTACCTCTATTGTTGCGTTCTTTAATGATTTTTAGTGAGAAGAAAGGTTGACCAACGCTGGAAGGTTTAAAAATCGACGAAGTCAATTGACGGGAAACTTTAGCTCAAACCTAATACATACAATCGAAAAAAAAATTCAAAATTCGAATATATTCCAGAAATTGGACACCTGCAGTGCCTATGTTGATAAAAAATCAGAATTGGACTAAATCCAGAAATAAAAGTCCCGAATCCCAGATATGGAAGTTTTGAGAACCAGTCGGCCCACACGGCGCTCACTAACAGACGACTTGCAGATAGAACCGGCTGAAAACTATGCAATGTTGGCAGAAACCACACCACAGCAGTATCTCGCTCCGCCAGTGAGACCCTCGTCTTAACCGGCCGAAAAGCTGCCCCCACCCCGGTCGATACGTCTACAATGCATTGCGTACTCAGGTCGAAAAATCCCCCCGATGTGTCCGTCGTGCGCCGTCCGCAGTGCGCTCGAGTGCCCCAGCTTAATCGATACGCATACAACCGACCACTAGGGACGGGGAGGACGATGCGGTCCGGCATTCGACCGACTATGACGGGAGCCTAAGGCGTCGCTTACACCTCCGCCGCCGAGCGACGCGGCAGAGTGCATTTCTATAATATTGATCGTACCGCACCGCATCATCAATATAATAGAATTGCAATTCGCCGCGCCGCTCGGAGGCGGAAGTATAAACGACGCCTAAACTGTAGCCTCTGGTCTAGATAACATAGTGCAGAAGTTTCTAATAAAACTTCTTGGACGATTTTTGCACGCTTCCCGAAGTCCACAACTGTCGGCGTATATTGATTAAAAAAAGGAATGATAGGATTCAGGAAAAAATACACATAAATGGGGAAAAAGTTTTATACATCCACGATTGAAGTGCGTTTTCATCGATAAATGATACACTTTAGGTACCCGATAACTCAAAAAACACCAGCTTTCGCCCCAATTACTTTCTACATTATCGTTCCCACTTGAGACACCAAAACGGAAAAACAGACCTCACGAAGACCTTGCGAGAAAGAAAGACGATTCTCTCCGACACTTCAATCATGAATTGCCCTTGTGAAGCGATTTCAAAAAGTGAAAAACCACCAAACCTGCAAGGGTGTGCGCCACAAATTGTAGGGCAAGCGGACGCAAAACGCTTTCCGCCGATGCCAGTGACTGCTTGGCTTCCGTTACGCGTCCTTGGCTCACACTTTCGGCCGTCTTTGGGGAAACCTGAAAGAGGTCTGTCAGCGCTATTCGGGGAGGAAACATTTATCTCGCCTATTCAAACGACTAGACTTTTGCGACTCGCTATCGTCCAGATCAATACTGAAGCATATTTTTGACTGCCCTTGCAGTTGTGAATGGGAGTTACAGTCGGCGCGGATCGTATTGATACTTTACGTTCCGTTGACGCAAACTCGGTTCACATATGCTATAGCACATGCGCACGGAAATTGCGCCAACACGCAGCAAAGCACGCAAAGTGTCGGAACAACCCGTGCCGGCTATACATATGTACTATCTTCTACTGAAAGGCTAAAGACCATACAAACTATCAGCGCGCTCTCACTAGGGACCAAGATTAAGCAGAGCTGCGACTCGGAGCAACGGGTGTCGTAAAAATTTTGGATTTTTTGTAAAAAAAATCAAAATTTGGGAGGGGGGATCGTGAAAATTACGAAATTGAATTTTTTTCAACTCTGTCGCTCTCAAAAGGCTTAAGGAATTTTTCGTCGGGGAAGAGGGGATCATGAAAACTTTTACATTAGAAAACTGGTTTACAGAGGGAGTCGTAGCTCCGCTGAAAATTGGGGCAACGACCTGCTCAGTCCTGCTAGGGACTGAATCCAGCACAAACTGGAGTTTCGAAAAATGGTCTGTTGAGTGTTGTGGAGAAAGTTTGTTCAATTCCCTTAAAGGCAGTGTTCAACATAACCTTCAGTTTAGAGATTATTCGCTATATTAAGTGGCCCCCGGGTAGAATTAAAATCACGTAGAAATTGAGAAAAACGCACCAGAAGTACACTAAATTCTTAAGTATCACCCCGCCTCTCAAGTATCAAAGGAACTGTTTGTTGTGACAATCAAATCTTTTGCAGACCCGTCCTTTGCAATTCTCCATTTTGCGTCGCTACCTTCTTTCCCTCGGACCCTAAATAGTACTGTTTTGCCCAAATATTCTTCCATTTACGATTAGGCCCAATTTTTACCGGGGACAACCACCGTGAACATGTTCATACAACCGGACAACTAGTCCATGTTGTAGAATAATGTCACTGAAATACGACGTTTTAATGCGTTTCTCGCCGTTTCTTCGTAATTTTGGTAACCCGTGAAGGCTAACGCATTGTTTTATGTGAAAAACTCGGGAACGAAAATCATCGTGAACACTGCTTTTGAAGCACATGAGCAGATCAAAAACTGCTAGGCCCATTAATAAGAGGTTACCTGCAGGGTTGAGCAGAGTTGTAACTGGTCACAACAGGAAGTCGTAAAATTTTTGGAAACTTCGGGAAAAAAAATGAAAATATGGGGAGGGGGCGTAAAATTTTTCGAAAAATAAGGATTTCATGGTAAGGTAAAATGAGGTCGGAAAAGTCAGTCGCGTGCGAGGTGTATGCATTTTCAACAATATAAAAGCAGATTATATACAGAGAAGCTGTTTAGAAAATTGGCATTTTTTTAGTAAAATTGACAATTAGACACTAATAAAGCTTAAAAAATTTTTGGTCCCAAGGGGTCGTAAAATTTTGTGATTTTTTTAAAGAAAAATGGGGGGGGGGTCATAGCCGCGACAAAAATCGCCACCACGGCCTGCTCAACCCTGGTTACCTGCGAAACGTCCCCATAGAACACCCAAATAGCGGAGAAAAACTGTTAAGAGAAATCTCTGAGAAAAAAAAAACTAAATATGCCAGTTTGTGTGTTTTAGGAGACTGCGGACAGCGCACCAACCCTGACGTCGATTAAATGGTTTCGCGCTTCGAAATTCTCAGGTAAGCCTTCTGTTTCCTGTACCAAAAATTCTTTGAAAATAGCATGGGCCATGCAGATATGTCAACACCTTTCGCGATAATGAATATTCAAAAATTCGATGCCTGTTCCTACGGTGAAACAAATGCAGGACAACTGTTATAGCACGTGGGCGGAGTGGCCGAAAAAAATATATAAATTTTTCGGATTTCGAGTTTGGATGTTTTCCGCCCAAACGTTGTCCAAGAGGTTACTTTGGGTGCTGATACGAATATAGGGTATATTTTCGATTTCTCCCAAGATTACTCGGTACTGATTCAGATCTCTTGCTGGGAGTAAATTATCGACCCATTTTCTCGCCGCCGACCAATCACGTCAGCCTTCGCTGGTCCTGTGATAAGTCAACGGCGGGAAAGTGTGCGGGTAACTCCCTCCCAGCAAGAGATCCAAATTAGAGCCGATTACTGTAAGCTACAATAGGATAAGTATCATTTGTCTACAAAAACCTACCGTAATCTTCCGAAAAACTGAAAATGGCCCATAAATTCGTGATCAACGCCCCAAACAGGTTCAAGCAGACCTTTGTCACAGACCTTCACGAAACTACCTACATCCCCCCTTGGTGACGAAAATCGTTGAAAATTGACAAAAAACTAGGCCTCCCCTTAGGTGCAGAATTTTCCTAGAAAAATCTAGGACTGAACTTGTCAAAAAAAAACTTTGTAATTTTTATTTCATTTTTTTTTGTCAACAATACTACACTATTTTTTGCAATCGGCACTGACCTACTGACCACACTCGGGCAGTGTTTTTCATTTTCGGCCCAAAACGTTTACGCCAACCCCCGCCCGAATTTCTGATTTTTCGACAAAAAAGTCATCCTCGTCGTCCAACGGGACATCAACCGCTTGGGCCTGATCCTAGTTTAATTCCCTGGACGAGGTTTGGACCGAAAGTGTCAGAACATCTAAAATATATAAAAAATCAAATGTTTGTCGTTTTTTTTTAGCTCAGCGATGCAGAGCGGGGTGTCGGTAGTGCGATGTTAACACTCTCGCCCGGTAAGCGATGCAATGCGTGTTCGATTCCTGCCTGAAACCTATCTTTTGTATTCAACTCAGCAACCTTGTCATATGTTGAACGTTCGTCTGTAGCACGCACGAGGTGGTAAGATGACTTTATTGACTAACGTTTCGGCGGATTCGCCCTCGTCGGAGATTCGCCCTTGTCATAATTTTGTCATTTTTGATTTGAAATTTCCCCGCAAAACTTCTCAAAACCTCACATACCTGATCATTCGTATGCCGGCTTGCACTGGAATGGCTCAATTGTTGCGAAGCGCTCATATTTCCACCGGTTGGCTCATCATTCGCTGCACTTCCACGCTCTAGAAAGCATTTCCATGTATGTATGACGTCAAGAAACACACCCTGGAATTCAAAAACACCCCAGATAGCATACGGTGCCACTCACCAGACTGCCTGTTCTTCGCCGAACGCTTCGTCATGTCCGACACACTTCGTCCCTCCTTGCCGCTAGCCGATGACGACGAGAATGAAGCTCGCGAATCCTGCGTTAAGGTCCCATCAGTACCCCGCGACGCATCCGTAGATTCCGTCACTGTACTAGCCTTTTCGCGCTGAAAAAAATGCAACTTATCCAATAACACCTTGAAAAACCAAAAATCGATATGTATGGTTGGGTATGATTAAACGTATCCAAACTTCATAACCGTTTATACTTTTTATGACAGAACCTATGCGTTTTTTTCTCGCGCAAGAAGACTTTTTTGACTGCACAAGTGTATGTAACCCCTCAAAAAACCAGTTTATACTCTGATAAGGCAATCTATGTGACAGTATATATCGCCATAACCAAGTGAGAATGTATAACCCACACTGAATTCACTACGAGGCCGGCTGTTGCTCGACGATTGCTCGGGAGCAATCGACGACTGAGGTGTGGCTGTAGGTGTTGCCATTGTCCATTTTCGGACCAGCACGTCTGACTCCTTGAATTCAATTGGCACATGGCTGTCACCTGAAGACATACACAAATATAGTTCACTTTGTCATTAAGCTATACACAAATATAGTTCACTTTGTCATTAAGCTAAACACTCCTGGACAACTACCAGCCACGAGAATATTCATTCGACCAAAAAGCCGATTCCAGATTGTGATAGACGACCCCTCCTAGGCCGATTTATGGGCGGTTTATATATGATTATTGAAACTGTCAGACGCCGAAAACTGTTCAGAAGACGAGCTCGGGCGTCTAGAACATGACCAATACTACGATCCTTCCCCTTGGTGACGAAAAATATCGAGAATTTTTAGGATATCTTCACCAAATTTTCATTTTTGAACCGAAATGTTTGCGATCCCCCCTAACCTTCATTTTCATGCCCAGGTTTTTACGACTCCCCCCCCCCTTGCGAAAATTCGCAACCCCTGCTCAATCCAGGAGAGCGCGCACAACCTCATGTGAGGCGTCAAGGGAATCTGAGAGAGCGTACAACGCCGAATAACGTGCATAGCGGTTCAAAAGGAGGGCGTACGGAGTCGCTTAAGGTTTGTTAGGGCTCAGAAAGAGCGCACACGACGCCGAGTAATGTGCGTATGTGTCAATAGAGACGCACACAGCATCATGTAAAGTGTATAGGGTACCAGAAGGCATACGTACAATATCGCACAAGGTCGGAAAGAGCGCGCAAAGCATCGTGAGAGGCCAGAAGGGATTCGGAGAGAGCGCAAAACGTCGAATAAGGTGCATGGGGGTTCAGAAAAGGGGGGAGGGCGTAAGAAGTCGTGCAAAGTGAATATCTGTTAAGCATAATAAGACCGAGGGTCCAGTATGTGACGCTCGGTTGGGGCGTTCAGCCATCCATACTCTGATGCAATGGCGGCGCGTCACGCGCTGGCCTCAAAAAGTATGAATAGCTGCTTAGAGGTGGGAGGAGACGCAAGAGCACTACGGATTGCGGGTTGGGGTGGGGGTGGGGGGGGGCTAAAACTAAGAGTAGTGCCCCTCAAACTGTGACCACTCGAATCAGCTCCGGTAACTGTCCTACTTACATTTTACATAAAGATACAGGCTATGAAGCGGCGAAATTCACATGGATCCTACGCGTGCTGGTGGAATTGTCGGCGGAGGTAAACTTTCCAGAAATCCTTTTCAAGGCCTTCCACGTTGCTGCTGCATCATTTCTGAAGTTCATCTTCTCAGTGAACTTTTTCCAAGTTTCCTTCTTGTGCCTGTCAAGGTCCTTCCTGATCTCATCATCCAGCGCAGCGATGTCTGGGCCAAGATGATCTGCGGCTCTCTTTGCTTCCCTTGTCCTTATCTTCTGCAATGTTTCCCTGGTGACATTGGGAAAGAAGGTCTTAACGCGGCCTTCAGGGATCGCAGCTTTCATAGCCTTCAAGATAGCATCAGACAGGTGGCGCTCCTTCTGGTGTACATCGACATTCCACGGATAATCAGCCGCTTGGCGGAGCGCAACCTCCCTAAACAGGCTCAAGTCTGCAAGGCCTAAATTAAGATAAGAACGATGACGAACACCTGTATAGGGAGCAAGAGATTTAGAGAGATCAATATCGACAAAGACAGGGATGTGATCGCTGGAAAGAGTTGTGGATGTCGACCAAGAGCAAGCATTAGAGAGATTTGAAGAGATGAGGGAGATGTTTGGGCTAGATGATCGGCCGTTGGCAGGGAGACGAGTGGGCTGGCCATCGTTTAAGATAACCAGATCGCACTCCTCCGCCCATTCTTCAACGTCACTTCCTCTAGCATCAGAATCAAGCGACGAGCAGAACGTGTGCGCATTGAAGTCACCCGCAAAGATAATTTAGGGAGATAGGGAGCAGCCGTACAGCTGCTTGAGAAGGGGGATAGGATTGTATGTTGAGGGACAAGAGGTAGAAGGAGGGATAAATATATTAAAAAGAGAAAGTGGCGTTTTAAGAGGTAGATGGATGGGAATGTACTCGAGAGTGCCATCCACTGGAGTGTTTGGAATAATGTGAGAGGGAAGAGAGGACAGAACAAAAGTAGAGACTCCGCCTCCTTGAGATGACCTGGGAGTATGATATGCAGTATAGCCCGGGATGTTTGGATGTCTAGAGGTAGCAGAGGGAGAGAGTTTGGTCTCCTGGACCATGATAACATCCGGGTGATGAGTACGGGCAAAGAGAGATAATTCAGAAAGCTTGGTCCGAAGGCCGTTTAGATTGATGTGTACAATAGATAGGGGGCGGTTGGTAGATGAGGAATTTGAGTTACTGGAGGCGGAGTACACAATACAACGAAAGGAAGAATCGTGGTGCCTCACAGAACTGAGACCCGAACAAGAGAAGTGCACCCACCTTTCGCATCCAAAACATTGGACGCTGGTTCCATACCAATTGACATCTCTGTCGCATGTGGCACATGGGTGCTTCTTCTTCTTCGCGGGTCCTGGATTCCTTTCGACGCCGGCCATTTGTAGAAGAATCCTCAGGAGAGCTGCGACCAGCCAGCACCTCTCCCATGACAAAAACCCCTTCGCGGAGGGGTTGACGTCGGTTTGCACGGAGATGGTCTAAACTCCATCCTGGGAGTCGCACCTTCAAAGGTCAGCGAGACAGAGATGGAACATGGCAGGCGTGCCAGGTGCACCCTTGCATCGTTACGCTGTGGACACTCCCCCATGCTTATGTCATACTTGCATAGGATTGACAACAGAAAACCTGACGAGTGTCCTGATTGCGGTAGTCAAGGGCATACTACTGCGCCCCTGTTCAATTGCCCGAAGAGACCGACTACATTGACGACAATGGATCTGTGGACGAACCCAGTGCTAGAGGCCGAGTTTCTGAACCTATGACAGAACCCCTCTCTGTGGCTGCAAAGAAGAAGAAGAAGACGCGTGCTGGTCTTCTTCTTCTTCTTTGCAGCCACATTGAGGGTTTTGTCATAGGTTGAGGAACTGGGCGACCAGTAACGGATTCGTCCATAAGTCCATTACGGTCAGCGTGGTAGGTCTCTCCGGACAGTTGAATAAATGTGCGGTATCGTGGCCGATGGTACCGCAGTCCGGGCACACATCAGATTTACTGCTGTCAATCCTGCTGACATAAGACATTAGCATTGTAGAGTGACCACAGCGTAATGATGCGAGCGTGCACCTGGCCCTTCTTCCGAGTTGAGCCTCGGATGTGCAGACTTGGGGCGGCACTACCCCCAATATGGGATTAATGACCGCCTTTTCCAGATGACACCGTACAAACTGAGTATGCTCCTCGCGCAATAGACGGAGTCGTTCTTGCTGTGAGTCGTGCCATCTCTGCAGATTGACTTTGCTGGGAGCATCGGCGAATGGCTTTTTGATCTTTCTCTCTCTGACGGGGTTTAGCACTCTCCAAGAGGGGTGATTTGGTTGTTTGACAATGTTGATGAAAAATTGTAGGGCCTGGAGCTCACAGTGTTCCCTTACTGGTAATAAGCGGGTCTCAGCATGCAAGTGATCGACCGGGGAACTTCTTGCACACCCGGTGGCGATTCGAAGAGCCGCATTCTGTATGCGTTGCATCTTAGTCCAAGAGGATTCCGAAACTAGATGCTGCCAAACTGGGGCGCCGTATTCCAGTGCAGGCTGGAGAATAGCCTTATACGTTGTAATAATGGTTTCTTTGCTGCTACCCCATGTTGTACCGCCCAGGGCTCTAAGCACGTTAAGCTTCGCTTTAACGATAGCCTGCTTCTGTTCCGTGTTCTTATGGAATTTGAGCGATGGATCGAGTACGAGTCCGAGAAGTTTTGGGAAGCGGGCGGCAGGCAAACGATCTCCATTCCATACGACATACGGATACGCGTGCTGGTGCGGAGCGGAAGTTAGAGACAGTGAGAGAGCGGAGAGCAGCCGGAAGCCCCGGCGTCGCGTGCGCCTCTCGCGCCTCGATTGATGTGAATTACGACGTTTTACAGAGGGTACTCACCATAAAAAACATCCACCATTCTCTGCAGCGCAGTCACAGCCAGAAAGAAACACAGAGGCAGCGAAACCGGAGGCTGTAGTTCAATACCTTCATCAAAGCCCAATGCACCTCCATCTAGAAGCAAAACTTGAAAATGTTTAGACAAAAAGTCACTGAAAGTTGACGCGACGTCTTGGTACACTCCCTACGGCGTGTTTATACTTCCGCCGCCAAGCGCCGCGGCGAAGTGCAATCAATCATATATTATCGATTATGACACGAAGCTCGGCGGCGGGAGTATAAAGTCTCCCGAATCAGAGCCCAAATAACCATGTAAGTGCTCACTCAGCGGCTTATTCTGCGAGGGATCGTGCAGAAGAATGTCTGCCGGTGAATCCATCAACGAAAAAAGGTTGAACCTGAAAAACGAGCATATCAGAGTTAGCCTTTATCCGCAAGATCTGGAAACACCAAAATATCCCGTGTGTTTTTGAACTCACGACACTACTACTTCAAAGTTATTGAAGCTACTACTTCAAAGTTATTGAAGCTCAGCCACCCACCATCCCAATCATTCATTGATTCAAAAGGAAGCGTCAAATCAGACCTAATACCAAGGTTGATCAGGCCGTTGCGCCAATTTTCGGCGGAGCTACGACCCCTTTTGCAAACCGAAATTTTGCAAAAAATCTAAATTTTAACGCCCCCCCCAGAAATTAAAATTTTTCAAGCCTTAAGTGACAAACAAAAAGTTTGAAATTTTCCACGCAACTGACCACTTTGGATATTTACTTTTGCTCCGGAATTTCTACGACCCCCCCAATGTTCATTCATTTCTCTTGAATTTTACGACCCCCGCTCCGACGAGTCACAACCCTGCCTGCCCGGGTGGCAAGGTTGGTCTCAAAAAAAAACATGACAAAAAATATGCCTATCAATGAAAACAGCTCACCAACTATGATAAAGAAGGTCCACCTCGCCATCCTCCTCCAGCGGTGGCAGAAACGCAAATGGAGTGATACTCTCATCCACTGTAAAACCGCATAATCAACCTTGTAACCGATATAGATAATGATGAAACACAAAAAAAAAACCAAAATGGTTTTCTGGTCAACCCACAGATCAATATCCTGCAATAGTCCTCTCCATACATTTTCCGACACACCAGTACCGTCATAGCTAGCAGTTTTCGAGCCCAGGACTCTATGACCGTCACCTGAATCAAACTTAGATAATATTTCGGACAAAATTCCCAATTCAAAACGAAACGTTATCGTTTTACCGACTCGAATGATTTGAATACGCATTGTCTGAAATAAAGTCAACTTTTGATGACCCGAAGATGAAGAAGAATTCGAATAGGCGGAATACTCAAGAGGTCGAAAGGTCGAAAATTCTGATTCGGATGATTCGAGAAGGAACATAGTCCCGAATTGTTCGAAGAGTAAAGGAAATATTATTTGAAGCTCGAAATATGGAAAATAAATTCGAATAGTCGAAAAGCTAAATAACGATTTATCCGAAAATCAAACGGAAAAATCTAATTCTTCTCCAACAACTCGAATGTTCGAAAACTGTGAATTTCCAAAATTTTAGGAAAATCAATCATTCAGAAGTGCAAACTTCCGAAAAAAAAACAGATTTGAATATTCGAAAAGTACCAATCGGCAAATAATTCTTAGTCGAATATTTGAGAAGGGCTACTTTGAAAGAATCGAATATCCAAAAAGTTTGAGTTCCCGATTAATTAGATAGTCCACTCAAACAGTCTACCAACTTCTTGTTCGTAAAGTCTTATATTGAAAAATTGAAAGGTTGTGTGAAAAAATTGGCGGTGTCGAATATTCAAGAAGTGGAAATTTTCCGAGAAGTCAAAAAGGCGAATAGATAAAAAGTGAGAACCTCCAAATGAGTTGAGCAGGGTTGCGACTTGGCGCCAAGGGGGGTCATAAAAATTATGGATTTTAAAAAACGGAGGGGCCCTCGCAAAAAAATTTTGTAGAAAAAGGGGAGTTTTTCTAAACTAAGTACCTGGTAAGCTACAATACGGCAGTTATACTCAGAAAAATGAGAACAAATTACTTGTGACATAACTAAGCCGATGTAAATTACCTGCTGCTTATCTCAGATTATTTAAGTTACATGCAACATATCGATGGGATACGGCGCGCTATGCGCATCCGATATGCTACATGTCACTTGAATGGCACAAGATAAGTCACAAGTAACGTTAATCGGACAAGAGGCACTTCCAGGGGGATATACGACGCACTCTCGGGGTAAGGTTTAGTACTGGCGTTGTTGTCGGGTCCATTACCCAAGTTTGAGGTACTTGACCCCATACTAACAGGGAAGACCTCGCACAGCGTTTTTCGCGTGGCGTGCGGTCTGCGACGCGTACGAATGCGTTTTCGGCGTCGCTAGTCGGCATGAAGGCCACCCATGGTGAAATTATAAATGTAATTTATATGTAGCACAAGTGTAACTTACATGCAATATAAATGTAAGTTGCTTGAGACATTCAAATAAGATACTTTTATATTACAAGTAGTTACTTTTCATTTTCCTGAGTTGTAGCCGGGGGTTATTCGGCGTGCTCAGTACAAGTTTGATGTCTATTTGCCGGAGGGACCGTAAACTTTCTTCAAATTTTTTGCAAAATTTTGGTCAACGGGAGTCGTAGCCCCGCCCAAAAATGGGACAACGGTTTGCTCAACCCTGATAACCGAAAACTAGCGATTTCCTGACAATTTCAAAAGCCCGGTTGAAGAAGGTTTACACACCTTTCATTCCAAAATTCGAATATTCGAGGACTACAAAATTTCAAATAACTTGAGAAACAAATTGTTGAAAAGTGATAAATATCGAAAAAAAAGTGAAGTCACTTTATTCGACCGCAATGATCAACATTCGATGATTACGAAATCCCAAATAATTCGAAAAGTCGGATATTCGAGAAGGGCAAGTTTAGTTTCCATGAAAAAAGTGGAAAATTTGTTCCAAAAATCGTGTACTCAAAGTTCAAATTCCCGAAATAATTCGAAAACTCAACTAATCCAGAGTTCAGATTCCCGAATCATTCAGAAGCCGAATGGAAAAGTCGAACATTCGAAGTGCGAAAAATTCGAAAATTCAACCATTACGAAAGTTCGAGTTTCCGAAAATTCCGAAAGTCAACTATCTATTCGAAGCGATTATTTAATAACCAAAATCCAAACGTACAGTTGGCACGGATCGCCCTGATACTTTGCGTTCCCTATTGTTCGATGGCGCAAACCGGGTGCGCATATACTGTATCATACGTACACCGAGTTTGCGCCAACACAATACGGAAGGCAAGGTATCAGTGCGATCCTTGCCGACTGTAAGATGGTCATAACCCACATGATGACGCCAGCGTCGACATAACGCCGCCAGCGTCCTCCAGTAAGTAGGCGAAGGAATCTCCTCATTAAGTACTGCATGAAACCACAGGTCAAACAGTGTATCCACCACACGTGACCCGACCCGCATACCCATTTCCTCTGAAAACATACAGAATTCGAAAAAAAAATCGAAAAACACTATAAACTGAACCTGGAGAGAACGGATCCGCCAAAAGAAGATCAGCAGAATTTAGCAGAAAACTAAGGGTACGAGCCCAGACCTAGAAAAGCATATAATTTATAGAATCTTGAAAAAAACAAAACCCAAACAGCTTTTGTTCTAAGCTCTAAATCAAAAATAAACTAAGTTTTTTTTTTGAATCAGTAAATTGTAGAAAAAAATCATTCAAATATGAAAAAAAGATAACAAATCAAATTGACTACCTCATTTTGATATTTCCTACTAGCTGTCCGAGTAAGGCTCCTCACTGCATCTAAGACTGTTTCAACCTCACGAGCCTGGCGCTCAATAGCCAATCCCCGCGGAACCTAGAATGCCGGAATTTTGAATAAATAATCCTTAAAAGACATCAAAAACACTCCAAATACACAGGCGAAAATCAGGAAAGTGTTCAAAATTTCATCAGTGCCTCAAATATTTACAGAAGATTTCCAAGAAGCGGGCATTTTCATAGCGTTGTAAAGACAATTTTCTCGAATTGATCTTAAAACTTTGTTCCAGGGGTTGTTTCGGGTGATCATTACGATTCTGAGGCTAACTTGTCAATTTTTCAGGAATTTCTGCTTTGAATTAAAGGAAATTTTTTGCTGGCAAAGCGCGACTTTTGACGATTTCGAGAATCCTACTACAAAATCGCTTTGAAACTTTATCATAGTGGTTATTTGGGCTCCCTAATACAAGTCTGGGGTTGACTTATCGATTTTCCTTGGATTGCGGTATCTAACGGTGGGTATACGGTACCTCGGTAGAAATCTCTGGTTTGACTCGAAATTTCTCTGTGTGTGCTATTTGGGACGCCGAACACGAATTTCAGGTTCATTATTCGATTTTCTAAGTACTAAGGTAGATTACGCCAGTTAGAAGGCATTATGACTGTCGTGACCTACAATAACCTCATATCTAGCAAAAAAAAAGAGCCCAAATTCGCGTTTGGAGCCCTAAATAACCTCCAGTTGAGAGTTTTCATCCAAATACGAAAATACTTTTCTGAACACCCAAAAACATTTGCGCTCGCAAGAAGTGAACATTCTGCCTAACGAGTATAAAAATCCTTATTATGTCATACAAGTTTCAAATAATGTTGAGCCGTAACCAACCTCTCCCTTAATTTCAGGACGACGGCAGAATAGATTGCGAAGCGCATCGATGATGGTCCTGCAATGAATCGGACATAAATAGTTCAGCTAACAATTGCGAAAGATTCCATGGTATGACTCTTTCTTTTTGACCTTCAGAAGTCGCTCCTTGGCGTGGATTGCTCCAAGTACTACCTAACTCCTGCTCTTGTTACGGCAGGTGACACGCCAGTCACCGACTTGACCCCACGTCCAAAATACGTCATCCAAAAAACCACATTTCTGATTTTTTTCGAGATTTTTTTGTGAATCTTTCCAGTAAAAACGCTGACCATACCCAGAAAGCAGCTAGCACGGCCCTCACCAGACGTCCAATCTTCTCTAATGATCACACCAACAATAATGGGGATTAGCTATATTTTTCGCACCAATTTCCCGGCATTTTTTAGGAAAATGCAAAAAAAAAACGAAGAAAAAGTGCTGGAGATGTGGTATTACCCCGCATGTATCAGCTTGAAAAAAGGGATGACCCTCCAAAGTTCTAACAAAACTTTTTCGTCTTTTTTCCGTATCCGTCCTAAATTTCGGCTAATCCACCTTCCGTTTCCGGACTGAACTGTCCTTACCTGTACGTTATCCATGATGAAAATCTTTTTTTTTGCATATCTCTGCTTATGAACAAATCGAACAAATTTTCGAAAAGTCTTGAAAAATGCTGCTAATAAACCTTTTCGAAAAGTATTCAATGGAATCGAAATTTCGATTGATCAAGAAATGTGAATTGTCGCTCTTCAAAAAAATTGAATCATTCGAGATATAAGAGGGAATCGGGTTTTTTCAAAGAAATGTTTCATTCGAGGAATTAAAATTTTCAGTTTTTGTTTTCGAATATTCGTTCGAAAGCGGAGAAAGATGTAATCATTTCCTTGAGAAAAAAATCGAAGTATTTCAGGTGACGCTTTGCGAGTAGTCTATTACAGAAATGGCAGGACCAATCAAAAACCCGACTAAATTGTAGAAGAATCTAATCAATACTATACATACTGCCTGAATATTAACTGAAATCGAATAGATAGGTCTTTTTCCGTGTGTATTCATTTATCTGGAAAAAAATTGAACCGAAAAACGCAAAAAAAAACATTTGCTCTAGATGTTTGACAGACCTTGTGAAAGGAAAAACCATTCATTTGAAAATATCGAAACGGCGAAATTCAAAAAATTTCAATTGAACCCTTTAGAACACATCATTCTGGAGACTCATCTATTATCTAATTTCTAGGACTCGGCTATTCAAGTTAATCATTCATTCGTAAACTAGCGTAGAACTCCCATGTTTGACTACAGACCAAATAAATTTAAAAGGCAGCCTGCTTCACGCCCCCCCCCCCCGAGTGAAGCGGGCCGTTCTGATGAACAGCGGCTGCCCTATGACCCCTTTGGAGACGGCGATCCGCAACTGACATGTGAGTGAGCTTCAGGGTTCAGTGGATTGTGACCGGACACAACGGGGAAGGGTGGAAGGGGTCGTAAAATTTAAGGCCCAAAAAAAGGAAAATCTGAAAATTTGGAGAGGGGTCGTAAGAATTTTGGATCAGAATTCCATCCAGGTGAAAGGTGTTCGTGAAAATTTGCGGCATCATTCAGAGGCATTGGTCATCAGAGGAAGAGGGTCGTATCTCCCTTGAGATCAGCCACAACGTTCCGCTTTACCCTGCAGGGTTTACGATGTAGTGCGATTTCGAAGAAAAAACAGAGAAATTTGGGAAAGAAACACACCTAAAATACTTCTCCGGTGTATCCAGCAGCGGTGTCGGTATATTCCCATCAGGGATATCCGTCAGAGCTCGCAACCAATGCAGATATATGCGAACAGCTCCACGCACTGTCTCATACTCACGATGGGTGGCCAGAGAAAGGGTTAGCGAGTGGTTCAACACCTGAAGCAATTGATATGACCGCTCAAAACTACCATGATCTGGGCTTTGATAAGGAAGACAGTCATTCTAGAATGGAAAAATGAACGAAATTGATATCTCACCTGCATGCACCATCGTAACTGATCATCACTCTGAAGTCTGATAGCCGCCTGGTCGTCCTCGTCACTATCCGATCTTGTCAACTCATACAACAAAGCCGAGGACACTGCTTCACTTGTTGTCCTGGAAAAATGAGAGATAGCGACCATGGTCCAACGGGACGGCTAGTCTACGACCCCCCGTGGAGAGCAACTTTTCAAAAAATTCTACACCCTTCCCTGGAATTTTTATTTTGCCTCAAAAAGTTCACGAGCGTCCTTTAGGATTTCCGAATATAGCCAGAAGTGATGCGATCCTCTTCGTCAGTTTACTCAGAGGGAGGTCAGTTTTACTCAGACCCCCCCCCAAGCTGAGGGATGATTCCGGCATATTTCTGACTATTTTCCCTAACCCCCTAGGGCTAGCAAGGGACGTGTTCAGAGCCAAAACGTCTAGTATCGTTAGTATCTCTAATGGCTCAATAGTAAAACTGCGCAGCGTCCCGCCCCGAGCTGCAGGTTCCAAAAAGTTAAACGCCTAAAAAGGTCGCTTTTTTGTGCTTTTTGTACCCTCCAAAAAGCGCATAACTGTTCGGAAAATCCGGAAACGGACCTCATAAATGTGTTCAGCGCCCAAAACTACCCCCCCCC
Source organism: Aplectana chamaeleonis (assembly GCA_029168955.1). Taxonomy (NCBI): domain Eukaryota; kingdom Metazoa; phylum Nematoda; class Chromadorea; order Rhabditida; family Cosmocercidae; genus Aplectana; species Aplectana chamaeleonis. The sequence continues at coordinate 1,575,688 of JAPDOI010000033.1, read as the reverse complement.
TGAGCAAAATTTGGATGAAGGCGCTATTTTCATACTTTGTCCAGACTGACAGCGTTTGGACCTAAACGAATTTTCGGGTGAGCGTTTATTTATTGGAGGGCTCTCGAAGCGTGTTAGAAAAATGTTCCAGATTTGACTTATAATGCTCCCAGAGGGCGGGGGTTTGAGCAAATCTGTGGTTTATTATTCGATTTTTCAAAGTTTTCGACTAATTTCGTTCGAAGCTTCCCAACCGCGGGAAATTTCGAGGGAAAAACACCACTTACGAGATTTCCGGAACGCTACGGTAGAAATGACTCAAAATGTTTCACTATGGATTATTGGGAGTGCTCAACACGAATCTGGAATCCGTTTATCGATTTTCTGCAGATAACGGTAGATTACGGTGGGTATACGGTAGTTTGGTCAGAATCTCAGATTTTATTCAAAATTTGTAAACGGGGGTTATTCGGGGTACGAATTTAGCGTCCGTTTGCTGATTTTCAGAATACTAAGATGGGTTTTGTCCCTTAAATGACATGTTACCTACCGTAACCTACAGTAAGCCTTAAAACTTCGACAAATGAACTCCAGATTCGTGTTCATCACCCTAGATTACCCTACACACAAGCTTTGAGTTGAATCCGAGAAAATTTTTTTTAATTCTCCAAACAATACCTGATGGCTTGAAAAATGCTCATATAGTGGAGTCCACCAAGAGTGTCTCATTTACTTATCAATGAGAAGCGGTCGATTGGAGATCAATGAACATGAAACTCATTGCAGCACAACCGCTCTCGCTCAATCGGTATCGAGCGTGCTGGTATGGGATTCATGCACATTGATCCCCAGCCGACCGCTTCTTATTGATAAGTAAATGAGACACTCTTGCCGGACTCCACTATACCTTGTTCGAACCTGCAGCTCGGGGCGGGATACCGCGCATTTTTACTATTGAGCCAGAAGAGATACTAACGATACCAGTCGTTTTCGCAGATGCGTTTACCACCTCTAAGCACTTCCCTTGTAAGCAGGGTGGCGAATCGGCGCGAAGAGAGGTCGTACAAGACTCTTTCGGAACAAATATGATTTGGGGAGGTCGCGAAAATTGCAAAATTTGGTGAACGGGGTGGGGAGGGGGTCCTTGCCTCGTCGAAATTTGACGCATCGGCCAACTCAACCCTGTTTCAGATTCCTTTCCACGATTCAAGAATTTTTTTTTCCGAAAAATCGTAAAGCCGAAAACAGTCTGGAGTCAAAATTCTGACCATAAAGCAAACGCGAAATCGGAAAATCCTGAAAAAGATACTTCCGGTTTAGGATAGCAATTCTTTTCTTTTTCATAAATCGAGTACAAACTTTCTGATTTCTCGTGTTTTTTTTTCACGATTTTCCACATGTTTCCACGTTTCGATTTCCGAAATTAATGCAGTCTTATTGTTTCTGAAGAACGCTTTAAATATGAAACAGAATCGGGAATGTTTATTAGGTGAAATTACATTTTTTTGAATTTTTCTTCCAAAAATCCAAAAATTCCCCTATCAAAAACCAAAAAGGGTCGCCAAAAACTCAAGTAGGGACGAAAGTTTTTCCCTGAAATTTGGCCAAGCCTTACGTGGCGCATACTTCAAATCATATTCTGAAATCTGAAAAAAATCGAAAAAATTTATTATCTCTCAGTGACCAATCAATTCAGCCTTCATTATAGGAGGATTAGCTCGCGCACTACCCGGCCCGAAAAAAAATCGAGGAATGCCAAAAAAATATAATCAATAACACAAAAAAAACCCTTACTTAGTGAACAGATCGAGTATCGATTTGCTGAGATCGGGAAACTCCAGCGTCGGCCAGTCCTCGTACATGGCCGGCGGTTCGGGGCCCAGAACGGCGCCTTCAGTCGTCCGCTTCTCGCCGCCACCGATCGGCTCTAGCGCCTCCTTCAATAGTGAGACGATTTGATCCATTCGGATTTAGTATAGCCGCGAGATCAATATCAGAGATTGAAACCTCCTCCTCAATTACCAGTTAGTCAGAGATAATATGTCGCAACGTAATCGCACGTACACTCAATTCACACCACCGGTGGTAACCTTCGGCGGCGCTCTAGACGCCGCAGTATCCCGCTGTGATTCACGTGGTCTCACCCCTGCCCACTCAAAAACACTAGCCAACACTCCTAATCACTGAACCTCTGCTTCAGTCACGGCCACATAGTTGGAAAAGTCCCTACGTAAGTTCAACTTTGATTCAGCACTCAAGGTGGTAGAAGTAAATTGATGTCAAGGAATCTTGAAAACTTATGAAATAATTCTCTCCTCAACTGTCGTCATTCGTTATAAGTCGAACGATATTTTGATTATTTTGATAATTATTTTTATAATTTATTTTATTAATGGTTTTTCCATATTTAAAAAAATATCATTTTACTTAATTAGTCAAATGTTAAAACAGGCGATTCCGCGGCTACTTCTCGGCTAATCCGCGACTGTTACAGTTTTTTCTCTCAAAAATAAATAGTCATCAAACAACATGCGGATAGCCGAAAACTAGCCGCCGTGGAACATAGCAAATTGATTCGCGGCTAATTCTCGGGTGTTTTGCGGCTGTTTCGAACAGAGTAAGCTATTTGCGGCCATTCCTAGGCTATTCCACGGCTTACTCTCGGCTTTTCCAAGGCTGCCACTCATTTTTTCCGCCAACTATCATAGAAATAGCAGAGAACTAGCCACTACAGAGATCCCTTACGCTAACTTCTGGGGCACTTCGTTTTTTTTCTTTTCGCGGCTACATCGGCCAATCCGCGGCTGCTACTGTTTTTCCTTCAAATTAGAAATCTAAAATCATGCAGATAGCCGAGAACTAGTCGCTATGGAACATAGCAAGTTGATTCGCGGCTAATTCTCAGGTGTTTTGCGGCTGCACAAAGTGAGCTATTCGCGGCCATAACTAGGCAATTCCGAGGCAACTTCTAGTCTTCTCCGCGACTGCCCATCCTTTTGTCCGCCAAAAACCATAGAAATACCCGGGAAATAGCCGCAGTGGAAGCTAGCGAGCCACCTCCCGCCTAATTCTCGGGTACACCGTTCTCTTCCCGCGGCTACTTCTCGCTACTCAGCGACAGCCACAGTTTTTCTTTGAAAATGGCCACCAAATATCATGCTGGTTTTAAGCCGTTATTTTGCAGAAAGTAAGTATTTCGCGGTCTCTCCTAGGCTATTTCGCGGTTGCCTCTCGGCTGTTCCTGTCACCCGTTTTCTCCGCCAAATATCAGAGGAATAGCCGAGAACTAGCCAAAATTGAAGCTAGTGAGCTTCTTCTCGCCTGCTTCTCAGACACATTGTTTTTTCGCGGCTTCTTCTCGGCTAATCTGCGGTTGAATCCGTTCTTGCTCACGAAATATCCATCAAATATCATAAAAGTAGTTAAGAATTAGTCGGTGAGACTGAAATCCTCGGGTACTTCGCAGCGTTTTTGCACCAAGTAAAAAAATTTGCGGCTACTTCTCGGCTATTCCGCGGCTATTTCACGGCTGCCACCGCTTTAATTGGCGACAAAGTCATGGAATATCAGAGCTACTGCCAACAACTAACCGCTGCAGAACCCGATGAACCTCCTCGACTAATTCTACAGTATTTCGCGGAAGGTGTGAATATCAAGGCTGCTCAGCGGCCATTCATAGGATATTTCGCGGTTGCCAACTTCGAATAGTCAAAAGCCGCCAATTATCCGAGGGAGCCACGATTCCGCCGCTGTGGAACATGGTGAATCATTTCTTAGCTGATTCCTGGGCAATTCCGCTGCTACTATGCAGGAAGTGAATATTTCATGATTAGTCCTCGGCTATTCCACGGCTGCCTACGTCTTTGTTTGCAAAAACGGCCACCAAATATAATTATATATATAGGGGAGAACTAGCCGCTGTCAATTGTGGAGCTATTTTTCGGATATTTGACGGCTAGCGAGCTATTTTGCAGAAAGTATGAACTTCTCGGATATTCCTAGGCTATTCCGCGGCTACTTCCGAATTACTTAGCGGCAGCCAAAAATCGAGGAAATAGCCGCTGTGGAGCCTACTGAACTTATACTCGACTAACCCTCGACCAAATCTCGCACACGACGTCAATATTTCGCGGCTATTTCTAGGCTAAACCGCAGCACTTTCTCTGTTTTTCCGTGGTTTTCACCATGCTTATTCGCAAAAAAAAAAGTCAAACATCATAGAAATAGCAACTGTGACACCTCACGCGTTACTTTGCGGAAACAATTATCAGATCAATCGCGGCTAAAGTCAGGCGATTTCGCAGCTATTAGCTAACACTCTGAGCAACATGATAAGGAAGACGTTGAAATAACAGAAAACCATGAGCTAACGCTCCTCCTGTGCCAACAACAAAATGCAAAATAATACAAAACATTGTATCTGAAGTATATCAGACCGCCTTCCAACATTAAAGAAAAAAGTGAAGGTCTTTAATTAAAGACATGATCAATAAGACACCATCCATTTGAACATGCAAACTTTCAAACAGTCCTCGCAACTGTCGAAGTAACCTTGACTGCGACCCGTGATAGGATTCAGCCCAACACAAAACGCACACGAAATGATGAACTTGTCAACGCGCACATTTAAGTGCACCTAATTTTAATCCACCAGCGCACTTTTAATCGGGCATAATGTCACGACTGGAATGAATCGGGAGAACGAGACCAAAGTATTCCAAATATGGCATGGAACTCAAAAAGTACTCGAAAAATGAAATGGACCTTCCTCTCCAAATTCCACCGAAAATTGGAAGTTCCTGGGTCCAGTGCAACAATAACTTCGAAAAAACGACTGAATACGAGCCATAAATAGTCCTATACGGCCCCAAAACTTGGATGCGGTAAGCCCGCCCCGCCCACTTCCTTAACGGTCAACGAGGAAATGGGCGGATCAGGCATTCCATACCCAAGTTTTGAGGTCGTATAGAGTTATTAATGGGTGATTTTTTTTTCTAATTTTTCGTCATTATTGTTGCAACGAAAACCAGAACCTTCGGAGTTCAGGTGAAAACTCGAATATCATTTCTATTACAAGCTATGCCTTTGAAAATGGAACCGGCTACAAATCGAAGAACCCTCATGACGTCTTCTCCAGCTGGGCATCGTCCATAAAATTATAACAGCCCTAAGACCAGATGTAGCTCAGAATCCGCTAACAAGGAAGGATTGAATTGAAAACAGAGCCGTTCCAGTGAAATCAGGGTCCAGCGGGATTATGAGCGGTCACATCGGAGTATATTGGGGGGGGGTCGTATTCTACTTCTCTGGGTCAAATTCCAATCCGCAATTGCGTCTCGACACGCTCTGCGGTCGCACGCGCTCGAGTCAGAGTTTTCAGCGCTAAGGCCGACTCGATATGGTTTTTTATACAGCTTTCTCCAATTTCGTCTAGTTTCCAGTTTCTAAAACCCACCTGAAGTCAACAGATCGGCGGCTGCGGCGCGCGGCCGCGAAGCGCGTCGAGACGCAATTGTGGACCGGAATTTGGCCCAGGGAAGCACAGTAAGAAGTTTAGTCCAGAAAGGAGAATTAGTAATATTCGATAGGGATCGTACGAGTTTCAGGTTAAAATTTTGACTGCGAGGAAGAGTTCTCGACAATTTAAGGAATTTTTTCAATCTAATCGCCACAATGGAAGAGGGGTCGTAGCTCCACGGAGATCGGTCACGACAGACCCGTAGACCCTGAGCAGAATTGTACATTACTAGGACCATTTTTTTAACGTAGAATCCGATTATGCCCTTTATAACTGCCTACGGCTTCTCTGTACGAAGTTATCGGCGTTTCCGACCCCCTCCCTGTCCCGAACCGGCAGAACTGCCTACCCGAGAAAGTTCCGTGGGAAAAAATGAGGATTTGGCTTAAAACTTTTATATAAGAATCATCGAAGGCTTTAAAGTCACTTTCAAAGATGCGGGACAGGAAAACATAACTTCACTTATGGTGAGTTAAACTCAGGACAGGTTCTAGACCCTTCTTATCAATGCCTTTGGAATGCACAGACACTTGGAGAAGGAAAAACGGCACACGCGACGGCAAAAATCAATTCTTCCGGCCGGCAATACTCGTTTTGACAGCACCATAATATCCATAAAACTTGAGAATTTCCCATTCTCGAACGACCACCCTACAAGGTGTGCCCGTTTTCAGTTTTGTAAGCGATAACAACGGGCTACGGTATTTATACCGTAGCAAATCAACGTTTTAAATTTGACAGACTTTGAGAACTGGGTACTGCATGAGGTGTGGAGAAGGCCATTTTTACTGACAAGGGAGCCACTATAAATCATAGGAACCATTCCAGATGAATTGTGCTTTTCGAGAACCATTTTCGGACGAAAAGTCCGGATATGCCCATCCCAGCTGCCTAGACTCAGTCCAAAAGTAGGTTATCGACGTTTTTTTTTCTCTGATTTTCGTACCTATTATACCCTCCAAAAAGCGCACGATTTTTACAAAAATCCGGAAACGGACCTCATAATCGTGGTCAGCCCCCTAAACAACCCCCCTAGGGCAAAATTTAGGTGAAGGAACATTTTCCAAACTTTGCGCAGACTGACAGCGTTTTATACTTGTACAGATTTTCGGTGGGCGTTTATTTGTACCAATTAGAGGGCTCTCAAAGCGTTTTAGAAAAAATTCCAGATTTGACTTCAAATTCGCCCTGGGAGTTATTTGAGGTGCTGATCACGAATCTGAGATTCGTTTGTCGTTTTTCCTAGGCTCTCTGCTAAACTTGTTCAAAGCTTCCCAACAACAGAAAAAATTGACGGCAGAATCGACTTTCGCCGATTTCCGGAATGTGGCGACAGATGTGGCTTAACTCGTTCTTCTGGGGGTTATTTGGAGTGCCCAGCAGGAATCTGATGTCAGTTTATCGATTTTTAACAGCTTACGATAGATTACGGTGGGTATACGGTACTTGGTCAGTCTCAGATTTGTCTCAAAGTTTCTATGTGGGGGTTATTTGGGGTGCTGAATACGAATTCGATGTCCATTTGTCTATTCTCGAATTACTAAGGTAGGTTTTGCCTTCTAAATGGCATGTTACCTACCGTAACCTATAGTAAACCTCAAAATTTCAAAAAGCGAAGCCCAAATTCGTGTTCAGCACTCCAGATTGCCCCTTCATACATGTTTTCAGCAGAATCCGGAAAAAATTAAAACCACCCTCGAAATTCCATTACCTTGCCGCAGCTTTGAAAACGCTCATAACATCTTTCAGAGCCAGTCTAGGCAGCTGCGATGGGCATATTCGGACTTTTCGTCCAAAAATTGTTCTAGAAAAAAGCATTTCATTTGGAATGGTTACTAGGACTTATAGTGGTTCCCTTGTGAACCTCCCCCCCTCGGAACATGATTTGTTCAAATATTAGGCGATTTCTTATATTCAACCCTAGGAAGACCTTCACTATAGTTGAAATCTTTACTGTAGCAAGGTTTAAACAACGTTTCATGTAAATGGGACGGTATAATCAAACCCTTCGCAAGGAAAACCTACCCTAAACAATGTATACCCCCACTTAAATGATCCACCTGATCTCCCGGCGGAGCTCGAATCCCCCTCCCCTCTACCCAACCGCAGCTCAGACCCCCCATATGCAGCACCACATAACGGGCTGAACCCTGTTCGTAAAAGAGATTATGTTGATCGTAGAGCTAATACCAGTTTTTTTCATCAATTTTGACGAATTACAGTGTTTCTAATATCACTTATACCCTGTACTAAACGAGATGGCAAACGAAGAGTCCAAAGAAGCAGCACTCCCTCTGCGTCTCGGACATTTTTGGATTACGGTAAGACATCGCGTACGCAAACACTTCTCATTTCTTTTTTTTTCACATACCTCATTACTCTTCTGCGTTCTTTTCCCTCAAAATGACCGTAATACTCACTCTCGAAACAGATAATCTTCTATACGTGGCAGAGAAAGTGTCTCAGGATCTGGATAAGAGCTCGGAGGGCAAGAAGGCATCTGTTTTTGGATTACGGTAAGACATGCTACGTATTTGCGCACGCGACGTCTTACCGTGATCCAAAAATGGCAGAGACGAAGAGGGAGCGCTGCTTCTTTGGACTCTTCGCTTGCCATCTCGTTCAACATCTTCTTCTTCTTCTTCTGCAGCCTCAAAGTGGTTTTTGTCATAGGTTGAGGAACTGGGCGGCCTTCACAGGATTCGTCCAAAGGTCCATTGTTGTTAAGGAGGTAGGTCTCTTCGGGCACATGAACAAGTGCGCCGTGTCGTGTCCGGGAGCACCACAGTCCGGGCATGCGTCTGGTCGGCTGCTGTCGATCTTGTTGACGTAAGACATGAGCAGAATAGAGTGACCACAGCGCAGCGATGCAAGAGCACATCTGGCTCGTCTGCCGAGTTGAGACTCGGACTCGCAAACCCGAGGCGGCACCGTTCCCAAGATAGGGTTCACAGCCGCCTTTGCTAGATATCCTCGAACAAATTGCGTGTGCTCCTCACGCAGAAGACGAAGCCTTTCCATGTTGGAGTCGGCCCATCTCTGTACATCAACTTTACGAGGAGCATCGGCGAACGGCGTCCTAATCGACCTCTCTCTTATGGGCTTCATGATTCTCTTTGACGGATGATTCGGCTGCCTCAGAACATTAATATACATCTGCTGTGCCTGAAGTTCACAATGCTCCTTGACCGGCAATATGCAGGCCTCCGCGTGAAGATGCTCCACCGGGGAGCTCCTTGCACAACCGGTAGCAATTCTAAGCGCAGCATTCTGTACACGCTGCAGCTTATTCCAGGAGCTGTCAGACACCAGGTGCTGCCACACTGGTGCCGCATATTCCAGAGCCGGCTGAAGTATTGCTCTGTAGGTTCTCAATATAGTCTCTCGGCTGCTTCCCCATGATGTTCCTCCGAGAGCTCTCAAGATATTAAGTCTAGCCTTGACGACTGTTTGTTTCTGTTCCGCGTTTTTGTGGAACTTCAGTGAGGGATCAAGAATAAGGCCAAGCAGCTTGGGGAATTTTGCTGCTGGCAACAGGTCACCATCCCATTTGACATCTGGATGGGCACTGTGTTCCTTGGTGTTCGTTGTGAACACTGAAACAGAGGATTTTGCGGCAGAGACTGTGAGCATCATTTTATCGAGGAAGAGCTTCAACTCGACGAGATAGGCGCTGATCTTGTTAGCGGCTATCTGCAGGTCACGATCCTGGCACATGATGGTGATGTCGTCGGCATACATAACAATCCTTACATCATTGGGAGGCTCGGGAATGTCCTCAAGATACAGGCTGAATAGGGCAGGGGACAACACTCCGCCTTGCGGAACACCGGCTGCTATTGGAATGCTATCGGATACATGATTCTGGAACAGAACCTTAGCACGGCGGCCTTTAGTGAACGCTGCAATCCATCGCTTCTGCCATGATGGTAGCGACGACTTGAGCAGTTTCTCGGACAGCAGTCCCAAGTTAACAGAGTCAAACGCTTTGCTCAGGTCGAGGGCGACGGCCACCGTTCTCAGGGGCTTTCTCATGTTGAACCCATCGACCGCAAAGCTCACGATCTCTAATAGAGCTGTAGTAGTGGAGTGAAGTTTCCTGAACCCATGCTGATGCTGCTGTCGCTCATTTTGATCAGCCAGGTCCGTCACGATCAACTTTTCAGCTAATTTAGCGACGGGCGATAACAGGCTTATTGGTCGAAAGCCCTTTGCCGTGCTTTGGGACTTGCCTGGCTTTGGCAACGGTATCACATTGGCTGTCTTCCAAGCTTGGGGTAGAGTGCAGGTCCGGAAAGAAGTGTTAATGATATCTGCAAGCATCGGTAGAAGTTCCGTGGGAAGCTTCTTCAGGATGGCTGGGGAGATACCGTCAGGTCCGATAGCCTTCGAATTCCGCATTTCTTTGATAGCCTTCTCTACTTGCGTGAGAGTAAAGGCCTCAGAAGCGTTCATGAGCGGCAACCGGCTCAGTTCTCTAACCGTGACTCTGTTCTGCACGCCTCGCTTGGCACGTGTGATGAAGAAGTTCTTGCCGAGCGCATAAGCAGCCGCTTTCCCTGATTTAAAGACGTTCTCCTCGAACTCAATAGCGGAGCTCATCGAGGGAGCGGACTTGCCGGAAATTTTCCTCAACACTTTCCACGTCGTAGTTCCGTCAGCCTTGAAATTCAGCTTTTCAGTGAACTTCTCCCAGCATTCCTTCTTGTTCTTATCCAGATCCTGCTTGATCTCGTTATCCAGCACAGCTATGTCCGGGTCTAGATGGTCTGCGGCTCTCTTCTCATCTCTGGTTCTTATCTTCTGCAGTATTTCCCTGCTGACATTTGGAAAAAGGTCTTGACACGACCCTCAGGAATTGCAGCTTTCATGGCCTTGCGGATGGCACTTGTTAGATGGCGCTCTTTCTGATGAACATCACCATTCCATGGGTAGTCGACCGCATGGCGAAGTGCAACATCTCTGAACAGGGTCCAGTCTGCTAGGCCTAAATTAAGATAAGTACGATGACGAAAACCAGAGTAAGGGGCAAGAGAGTCAGAGAGATCAATATAGACAAAGACGGGAATGTGATCACTGGAGAGAGTTGTGGATGTGGACCACGTGCAAGCATTAGAGAGATTGGATGACACAAGAGAGATGTCTGGGCTAGAAGGTCGGCCGTTGGCAGGGAGACGAGTGGGCTGGTCATCATTGAGGATAACCAGGTCACACTCCTCAGCCCATTCTTCGACATCTTCCCCTCTGGCGTCAGAATCAAGAGCGGAACAGAACGTGTGAGCATTGAAGTCACCCGCAAAGACAGCTGAAGGGGAGAGTGAGCAGTCGTACAACATCTCGAAGAAATTTCTAAATAAATCGGAAAATTTTTACCAAATCAGGTAAAAGCGCGGTTGTGCAATTTCTCAACGGGTGATGAGGGGGGTGGTCGTAAACATTTGAGCTCAAAAATAAGAAAACTTCGAGTGGAGATCTTAAGAATTTCGGCTCAAAAACCAAAAGCTTTGGAGAAAACGTACCCTCTATTAAATGTCGTGATTCACATCATTCGAAGCGCGAGCGGCGCGCGCGATGCCTCAGCATCCGTCTGCCTTCCGCTCTCTCATTGTCTCTAACCTCCGCTCCGCACCAGCACGCGTAGGAACCATGTTAATTTCGCCGTTTTATACCCTATAAAAAAATTAAAAATTTTGGGCGCAAAGGAGAGGGTATCGTACCTCTGCCGAGATCCTATGCGACGGCCCACTTTACTCTGGACCAAATTACCGTATACATACCGTATTCTCCCGAACATGACTCAAAGTGGACCAATAAATCGTGCTTGGCACCCCAAATACCCCCCCCCCTTGGGCGAAGGTGGAAGGAAAAAAATTGGACCGCGCTGGGGTCCAATGCGCTAAAACCCCCTCCGTGGAAACTGCACGAAAAGCGAAGAAGGCCAATTTTATTCACCCCCCCCAAAGCGTAGCCTGGCATAATTTTTTTGTGAAATTCGAGAGGAAAAGGAGCAATTCGCTTAAAAAACAAACATCAACAGTGAATGAGATCGCGGACGAGAGTTTCCCAGCGGGCACTTGAAGTCCTTAACAGCCTATAACCTAATCAAAATGGTACGTGACCTTCGAGAAGAAAACCAAGAACGTATTCCAAAACACCTTCTCGGGGGACTTTCGGCAACAAAAACCATAATCCAGCTGGCTGAGGAGGGTAGACATGGGAAGTTTACCCTTGGTATGTATTACCCAACCTCCTGAGGGTGCAAAATCAACCTCCCGAAATGGGAAATTCCCCGTTGAAACATCGACATATTCTTCACTTCCGTACTGCCGTTCAGTCCGCAAAGTGCGCTTGATTGCGAAATCGTGCTGCGGGGCGGGTGCGAGTATCCTCAGACAGGGATGTGGGATCACCCGGGCGGTGGGATCACCTGGGCACCAAAGGCCAAAAGCGCCCGAGTGATCCCGCATCCTTGTCTGAGGATGTTCGCAACCGCGCCGCAGCAAGATTTCGCAATCAGGGTGCACTTTGCGGACTGAACGGCAGCGCGGAGGTGAACTGTATGTCTGGATAAGAATTTCCGAACTCACTAGATTGGGTTTTTAGGGCTTCAGGGGCCAGGATCAAGCGGGCCGCTGTGTAGGAGCTCAGATGAGCTACGAGCCCTGATTCTGGGCACCCAAATTTTCAGAAATTTTTTCCTACGGTCCCCAAAAAGAAATTTCAAAATTTGAGCTCAAATTTCGATGACCCCCTCCTCACGACCCGTTAAGACGTTACACACCCACGCTTGCCAGGCTCAGGCGGGGCGCTGCGACCGACTTGAGTGGAGCTACGACCCCCCCCCACTCCTTTTTGACCGGATTTTTCAAAAAACGCGAGGAATTCTCGCATAACCCTCCTTCGAAGGTGAAAATTCAGACAAAAATTTTACGACGGACAACGTCAAATTCATAAATTTTCATTTTGGGGCAGAATATTTACGAAATCCCTCTCCCCCATTGTTTCCTGTCGCAACACCGCTGGGCCCCGACGCCTGCCCGGGACCTGGAATGCTCAAAAATCACCAAAAACCCCAGAATTTTTTGGCGGACATTTTCGGTCCTGTGCACTGCAGTGATTTAGTTTCAAATTTCCACTAAAATGAGTCAAAATCCAGAATACGCTTCACAGAAAAAGGTCGAATTCGCATGCTGCGAAACCCGAAAATACCAAAAGAGCTCTGAATGACCCAGAATCCTATTATTGCACAAATTTTGAATTTTAGACCCATATAAAAGCCTACCTATTAATGACTTCGGAAAGTCTTATCAGAACGATACATGACTGGAAAACAAGCGAGAAAAATGTTCAAAACGAGTAAAAAGTTGCTTCATTAGCAAGGGTCATTCTTCTCTCCAGACTAAACAAGTTCCTATTTTCAGATTTGGACTCATGGATGGCTGGACAGACTCCAGAAGAACACATAGATCAAACAAATGAAATAAAACTTCCAAAAAAAACTTATCGAACAAGGGACAATCTCGAGGAAATCGTGACACGCCAGCCGTGTCTTGCGCGAGCGCAAGACTCACAGCGCGGACAACTCGTCCTGAGAAAAATGGACCGCCTCCGGACAGCTCCCACGACTATGCATCCACTTATATCTTTATAATTTGCCATAGGAAATTGTCATAATTGCTGTGAAACCATTAATAAGTTACCTACAATGAGTCGGGTTTATTTGGTTGAAGTTAGATTTGCACAAGAGACCCTGAATGTCAACAAACTTCCCCAAGGAAGCAGAATGAATCACTTCGAGTGGCGAAAACGTCGAAGGGAGAATGCATCGTGGAGGAATCTAACGTGCTAACACACTCACCCGATGTTTCAAAAACACACGTGTCCGCAATCACACCCGCTACGCTCTATTGGCGCGTAAAAAACTAGTTTTCTTTATAGGTATCTTGTGTCTAAACGAAATTCCCATCACTTATCGCTCGCGCTTGCGCTCATGGCCCTCCTCCACGATACTATACAGCCGCTACAGATCGTACTGGTACTTTTAGTGCCTTATTGTTCGCTGGCGCAAACTCAGTGCACATCTGTTATGAAATGCGAGCACCGAGTTTGCGCCAACTAACAAAACGAGACGCAAAATATCAGTGCGATCCTTGCCAAACAGAGATGAGCGGAAGAAAAATTCAAAATTTCAGAAATCGTAACAATTTCAAATTTTCGTACATCGTGATTCTGAAGTCAAAAAAAAAACCAGCAGAAATCGGATTTCCGCTCATACCTGGTGCCGACACTGCCACTTTAAGCTCCTTATTGTGCGTTGGCGCAAACTCTGTGCGCATATGTCATAAAACGCGCGCACCGAATTCGCGCCAACTCATAAAAACAAATTTGAGAAATTGGATGTTTTACGTATTAATGAATCCCCCTAATGAATCAAGTTTTCAAAAAACTAGAATGAACGGTTTCAATTTTCAAATGAATCGAATTTTCGCTGTGATAAGTGTATGAGTCAAACACTCGAATGAATCCAATATAAAAAAAATCCAAAAACAAAAACCATTTGGTATTCTGAGATTATAAAATATTAGAAAAAAATGGAAGAAAATTAGTTCACTATTGGAATAATTATTCGATAAACCTTAATAATTCAAAAAAAAATTCAAATTCAGAGTGCGCCTACTGTCCCTATCGGGACCAAATTCGTATCCGCAATTGCGGACAACCGTTGTTGCAGCAAACAACTATCTAGAAGGTTGTCGCGCCGGGGCCACGTGGTCGCAGCACAATTACCTGTAACACCTGCATGATTTTGCTAACGCTTTGTGTCGCAATAGCGGCTGTCCGTAATTGCGGACCAGAATTTCACTCCGGCAAGGACAGTATGTATGGTTAAGTCCGTTACCTGTTTCCTCAAGAAAAAACGTGTTAATTCGAACCGCGGCTGGCGTGGCGGTTTAAATCTCGAACTCTGAGAATTAACCCGCCGCGCCAGCCGCGGTTTGAATTTAAACGCTTTTTCTTGAGGACACAGGCCACGGACCTAACTATAGTTACATACATGAAAGAGGGAATGCTTCGAATTTCCGGATGAACCGACTAATTAGGAATAAATCGAGCACTTGTAAAAATAACTAAATTAAAATCGCGAGTAAATCAAATCTTCGCACCAAGTCGAAAAAAAAATCACGTATACCCTTAATAAAGCGTCGTAATTCACATCATTCGAGACGCGAGCGGCGCGCGCGATGCCTCAGCCCCCGTCTGCCTCCGCTCTCTCACTGTCTATAACCTCCGCTCCGGGCGTGTTGATCGAATCCACAGCTCACGGCGAGGTGGATCCCCGCTGTAAAGCGCACCGCAGTGATGAGAGGACAGCCACGCATTTTTGGCTGTGGATTCGATCAACAAGCCTCCGCTCCGCACCAGCACGCGTAGGAACCATGTTTTTTCCCCGTTTAATAGCCTGTATTTCTGACTACAGTAGACATTTAATGGAAAATAAGTAATTGAAATTCATGAACTGATCAAAAATCCGAGAGAAAAGTCATTTGAATAATTAAAAACTGAATAAATCAAAATCTGGAATAGAACGAATATTCGAGCCAAAAAAATAAATAAATAAAATTCTAGAGCGAGTCGATTTTCCAAACGGAACTAAATATTAAAAAATCCAATGTGCTGAATAAGTATCGGGTACTATAGGACTCGGTAGCAAGTCCACTGATACACAAAAACGCCTTCCTTCTCGAACTCTTCCAGATTTTCTCGATATTTCTTAAGGTATTTGAAAACTTCCTGAAACCTTCACACACTCAAAATCTTCAAACCAAAGTTTTATTCATTAACATGGTTAAGTAAGAGATTTCCTTCGCACAGACGCGATCTTGGGGCACAAAACGCCCCAAAATCCGTGCGCAGCCCGTTCGAAGCATTCTGTACACATACAGCTTATATGTATAAGGTAGAACCTGTAGGGAAGAATGAGACCTATTGGGGCGTGGCGTCAAGATCCCCGCGTTATTCACCTGCTTACGGAAAGCATAGACTGAAACATTCCACGAAACTATGAACCTGACGGACAATAATGGGATGATTTAGGGAGGGAGACATACGCGAAGAAAAAGCGGCGCCTGCTTAGAGAATCCACCACGACTCTGGGAACAACAGCCGCGACAATGCGGGTCGGTGCCTAAAAGCGGCACAACCGCGGCAATATCGCGACGTAACCGAGGCACTATCGCGACGCTACCGCGGCACTATCGCGGAGCCATACGACACCATCGCATAGCCACCGGGGCACTATCGCGGAGCTACCAATGCACTTTTGCGGAGCCACCGAGGCAATATCGCGGACTTAACGCGGCACAGACGCGGAGTAACCCCGGCACTATCGCGGAGTCATACGACACCATCAAACAGCCACCGAAGAACTACCGTGTACCTACCTGAGTTATTTATGTACTATTGTGGAGCCATCGCGCCATTATTGCGGCGCCACCGATGCACTGTGGCGGAGCCACCGTGGCTACAGAATAGTGTTGTTCAAAGCTGCGGTAGGTTCTCTAAACCAGCACCGAAATAACTTACAAACTAGCATCAACGTGAAAGGTGTGAATTCTATACAACAATGAAACTGGTCTAATAATTATGCCTCATTAATTATGAAGTCTGTCCAAATGAGAGGGTTCGCCCACGCGGTCTGCGTGCGTGTGGAGCCGCCGTTGCGGAAGCATTATTTCGAAAGAGCCTTCTTATGGCTGCAAACGGCTCATTGGGATATCTCCACCCGTTAAATATTCCTGCTATTAGAATTCTTAGCCCGAAAAACGCCTTCGTGACAGCCGCCTGACCGCGCACGCCGACCGCATGGGCGGACAGTCTCTTTCGGACGGACTTCAAGCAATACTTGCACAGTGACAAAAATAAGAAACTATAAGTCAAGGCGCGTGCGGTTTAAATCTCACCGGCGGCTGGCGGTGTGGTAAGCCGATCAGCTAAGCTGTTCTCTCGCCCTGAATCGATTGGAGGGCCCGCGCACGCGGCTGCCGTGCCAGCCGCGGGTGAGATTAAAATGTTTTTTTCTTTAGGAAACAAGCCGCGGACCTAACTATAGGTTAAAAGCTTTCTAATAAATAGGGAAATAACAAAAAACAAATCCCTCAGGAGAATGAATGAAAAATAAGTACCGAGATTAGATAAAGCAGAATGTTTAATTTACACAACAAATCATTTTTCCTCATGACCTCCTCTTCTTTTTGTCATCAAAGTATAATCGAAATCGATCTTGGAAGAAATCCTCGAGTTGCTCAGCACACTAAAAATTACAGATGAGATAATCAATAATTACCACTTAAATTGAAGGCAGGGTTCTCGATAAAAACGGTTGTTGTGTTATCTTCATAAAAAGGTGGATCTGGCCATTACAAAAGTGAAAATAAGTGAAAGTGGAAGAAAAAATGGACAGGAACAAGTGAGAACGGCTAATTGCCGGGAGTCCACCCGCCTCCCAATTAACGAAATTTTCATAAATGCTCGTTCTGTCGTCTTTTATTTTGCTCTCAAAGTGATAGCAGCAGCCTGAGAAAGAAGCTGACAACTACTTTGAGAGCAAAATATAAAACGAAACAACAATCATTTATGAAAATTTCGTTAATTAGGGGCGGTCGGGCGACGGTAATTAGTCATTTGAACTTGTTCTTGCCCGTTTTTTTTCTCCAACTTTTCACTTATTTTCATTTTTGGGATGGCCAGATCCAACTTTCCATGAGTATAATACAGCAATCTTTTTTATCGAAGACCTTGCCTTTAATCTTATCTAATATGGGAATGGGCGTGGTTGAGATAATCCCCCACCCCTTAGTTCAAGTTCGCTTTGGCTCACCTCCCCGTGCCTACTAAAGGTAAAGAGTGATAAGCAAGCAGGTTTGACAGTGGCACATACTGTGCTTATCTGGGCCTAACTCCGGTCCGCAATCGCGTCTCGACACGCTTTGCGGCCGCACGCGCTCGAGTCAGTCGCGTTTTCAACGCAAAAGCCGACTTGATGAGACTTTTTTATACTATTTTCTCCAATTTTTCTTGGTTTCCAGTTTCCAAAACCCACATAGAGTCAGCAGATCGGCGGCTGCAGCGCTGGAAGCTCTTCTGACTCGGAAGCGTGCGGGCGCAGCGTGTCGAGACGCAATTGCGGACCGGAATTTGGCCCAGATAAGCACAGTAACTGCAACTCCCATTTTGTTAAGCACAACAACGGACCCTAACAAAATAGCATTGCACCTGTTACGCGTATTTCCTTCACTACGCAGGGCCCCATCGTGAATTTGTACCGACCACGCCCATTTTTCAATTAAATAGTCGCAACCCGATCAGGGTTCCGCCATAGTTCAAAACTCTAACGCTATTCAAGTACCTGCCCCGCCCACTCCCTCAACTGCTGACTGAAGCCCATGAATTGAATTAGCTCCTACCACGCCCAATTATTTAACTACGGGTAATACTTCAATGCTAAAGTAAGGCTTTCAATACATATCCCGACGAGTTTCTTAACCAGGGGCGAAAATTCCAAGAAACCCGTTGAATAGCATTTGCCACGCTCACATCTTGGACAATTCACCGCAGCCATAGAGTCGAACTAGCACCTGCCACGCCCTCTTTCTGAGAAATTCTCAAAAAGCTTACATTGAATTAGCACCAGCCACGCCCATTTCCTCAACAACGCGGCCTTTCATATTCTAAAAAAACCTACACTAAAGATCTCGCTGCCTTCCTCATTGTACTCCTTACAATTCGCTACAATAAGATACGCATCCGATCGAACTTCTTCCGGAGTATCATACACATGCTGTTTGATCTTGTTGATCATGGTACGAAGATCCATCGGTCGAGATATAACTTGGTAATAATCCGGCACCTTCAAACCATATACAAAGTAGAAGAAAATGGAAAGAGAATCATCTTGTCCGAATACAGTTCATTTACGCAATCGCGTTCAGTCCGCAAAGTGTACGCTAATTGCGAAAGCGTGTTGCGGCGCGGTTTCGAGAATCCTCTGACAGAGTTCTCGGATTTTTCGCCGCGGCAGATTGAACGCGATTGGGTAGATGAACTGTATGTATTGCCCCATTCGTCGAAACTGGCCGAAGTGTAAATGGTCAACAGTCAACGGAACTGTATCCGATAATGGGGTGGTGATGGTGCCGCCCTCGGATTTCCGGGCACTGTTTATATACCTGTGGGTCCGAAAAATCTGAGCACCCTCCCCCCACAGTTTCGGGTACAGCTCCCGGTCACCTAGCGGCAAATGCTCCTCTCGAGTCGACAATGTCGCAACGCGACCGCGAGCGGCAGTGGACCACCTCCAGTCTGCCATTTTTGATGAAGACTGTCTAAGCACCCGAATTCACTACCTTTGGTGTCATAAAGAGGTAGGCTTCATCTTAGACATATTCAGAAAAATCTATTCTAAACTCACATCTCTCTTGTCTACTGGATCCAGAAATGGCCATGCATACGGCTCTTTCATAGCTTCCCTTATGAGGCTTTCCAGGGCTTCTATTTTCGCCCGTGACGACAGCTCATCATGGCGTGAATTCGGCACGAAATTTCTCAAGGGTGACTCTGTGTACTCATCAACATCTGAAAAAAAAACTAAATTTAGTGGGTTAATAATAGTTCTGAATTTCCTACCTCTGACTTGCAAGGCGTTCTGCAATGGAAGTCTATTTTCAAGCCAACAATGAGTGTATTTATTAATAAGTCAATTCGTAAAAGCAACTTTAGTTGCAAAGGAGGCGTGTCAAAGTGGCTTCTTCCAGTGGGCGTGCCAGAGAGGCTTCCTTCAATATCTCGCTTATTCGGAGGCATTGAGAGCTCGCACTTGGCAGGTGTCATACAGGGAAGGTCTACATCTCAAATTTATAGAAATATAAGATTTCCTCCCACAGGTTGGCCTAAGCCTGCGAAGCCGAACTCACACTTCCCGTCGCTGCGATCCAATCCCTACGACTAAAAATGGACGACCACGCGAGAATGATGTGGCCGTCGCGTCGCTGTCTCAGAACGCACACCCCCAAGTTGCCCCGTAATGATGCATAAGGTTGCGTTCAGACTTTTCGCGGCGCGACGCGAAAATCGTATCGCGCAGGAAATCTGAAGTGAAATCTGCGCGAACTCTGCGAGACTACACATAACTGAGTGCGTACGCATTTTCTCGTGAACAAGCAACATCAATTTTACCAGTAACAAATTGCCTTCGCGCGACCTCCATCGAGTAACGTTGCATTTCAATACGACGCTAATGAAGTCGCGCGAAGGCGAATTGCATGTCATTGCGAGTGTATCGCGACTCTTCATTGTAGCGATGACGCGACGTGACGTCGCTTGCTCGGTGCGTGAGCTAACTGTAACGCCGCGCAGGTAATAAACTCTCAACGTCGCTAGGCAACGCAAATGTCGTCGCGCCAAAGAGCGCCATTCTCAGTGTATCGCAACTCTTAACTTAGACCACCTAGCGATGACGCGAAGTCGCTTCGTACGTGAGCTAATTATAACGTCGCGTCACGCCCCGAATCAACTCTAGACGCCGCTTAACGACAAACGCGACGAAGGTAAATATGACAAGTCAGCGAGCGACCGCGTGGAGCGGGTCAGATTACTCAATTATCCATCGCACTTGAGGTACTCAGCTTGGATGGTACCAGCGATGGTGTGCGGCGAATAGAAGTAAGAACGTGGCTTCTTAGACAAACTTCAAGGGAAGCAAACGATGGGAACTCCTAATACCCGTATGAATATGTTCAGTTTGGGGTCGCTGGAGCATAGTAAGTTTCCGTCCAGAACAAGAAAGTTCATACGCGTTCGACACCATAAAATCGATAAAATAGCCATCGTTTCTCAGAACAAACCCACTTTTTCGCTTCCTCTTACTGCGAGAGACTGAAGACGACTCGCTATCATAGTCCAGTTCATCCTCAGGAATATCCGAATTCTGAGAAAATCCATTGGATTTCGTCGACGACTGCCTCTTGCAAGACTAAACAACATCAATGTGAGAACATGGAATGTCCCGGAACGCGTGTTACACCCCGGACACGATCGCCACGCGCCGCATGTAAGCCGAAACCTTGCGATCAGCTTCTATGCTCTTGAAGGAATGGCACGTGCGGATTCGAACTGTGAGGACTAGGCATTACCTTAAGTGGTCGAGGCGGTGTTAGGTCCAGTTCGGGTGTCATAAGGGTGTCGATATACTGAACTCGTCGCACCGCTCTACCGCTGCTTGTCCGGAACACGTTCACGCCATTGCCACTATGCCCATTGGTTTGTCTAAACAGTAAAAAACTCGTATACTCTGTCCCAAAAGAGATAGCAAGCGAAGAGTACAAAGAAGCAGCGCAGTCTCTGCGTCTCTGACGTTTTTGGATTACGGTAAAACGTCGCGTACGCAAATTACGTGTGCGACGCAACATCTGTCTTACCAAAATCCAAAACAGAATTCATCGAATTTTTCATGCTCTCATTTCTTTTTTCCGCATACTTCATTATTTTTTGCGTTATTTTCGCTGAAAATGCACGTAATACTCACTCTTGGTGCTATCCCAGCGGGGGGGGCACTGTGGTATCGCACTTGGCCACGCCCATTTTACCGTGCCGCACTGAATTTGAGCACCTGCCCGCGGTTTCCCTCCCCAGCCAAAATCAGGAGAGTCGTTGCGGCACAGAAAAATGGGCGTGATCAAGAGCAATACAATAATGCCCCCGCTGCGATAGCACCCTCTTCCGATTTTGGCAGAAGAGGGAAACCCCGTGTAGGTGCTCAAATTCAGCGCCGCACGGGAAAACGAGCGTTGCCAAGCGCGATACCACAGTGCCTCCCGCTGCGCTAGCACCTCACTCTTGATATAGAGCAGGTAGGGTGTTTCAGGAAATGGATTCTGTTTTGGATTATGGTAAGACAGGCCTTGTGTAGCGCACGCGATCTGTGTGCGCGACGTGTTGCCGTAATCCAAAAACTTCAAAGACGCAGAGGAAGCGCTCCTTCTTTGGACTCTTCTCTTGCCATCTTGTTTGGGACAGAGCATATTAGTATGAAAGAAAAAAGGTTAGAACTGGCACCAAAACCTACGACAGCTCTTCTCCCATTGTTGAACTCAAGCTGTTCTCATCCCCAACATGTTCGTCCTCGTAATTTTCCTCATGCTCCTGTAGAGCAGCAGCTTCTAAAACCCATGCTCTCAAACGTATCAGAACCTGAATAAACCTTTAAACCCATCTGCCACCTTTCTGCGCCTTCCGCTTCTCAGCCGCGGCAATTTTTCGCCTATTCGCTTTACAGTCCGTACAACACCAGTCCAACGGGGCGGGGCCTCCTGGTCCCAGCCGGGCACACTCGAAATGATAGCACCGATCACAATCCGCGCAAAGCACCAGGGATTCCGCATTCGCTTTACGACGACAAGCACGACACCGAGCCTAAAAATGGATCATTACAATCCCTAAATAGGAAAATCCTGGAAACCCTCACCTGAAGTCTACTCTTCCCCCACATTATAGCCGGCTCCAGTGTTGACAGGAATAGGCATATAGCCGGTATGGACTCACAGGTAAGTAAAGCCCGCTGCCACCGCAAAAACACTGGTGTGGCCATGATCACGCTGCGACCGGCTAAAAACCTTTACTTGACCTTCTACGTCTTGGATTAGTGCGAGCGGTTGCGTCGCGGCAATAACTATCCGATAACGACCGCCACTACGCGACCGCTTTGACGTTGTAAACCCACTTTCATCAGTCTTCGTCACGCTGAAAGGCTTCTGGAAAAACTTCAGACTTATGCTCTGCACCAGTTGCAGAAATGCGACAGCCAGTCTGAAAAGATACCCGCTGATCACCTGAAAGTCCATTATATTCAGAAAAATACCCACTTCTGAATCTCCGTGAGTCGTGGAAGCTCATCCTTGGCCCAAATAATATCGTCCTGTCCACCCTTCACCACAATGTCTCGATCCATGATCGTCGTCACGTCCCCCGTTTCTAGCAAAAGCTGGCGCCATGTCTCTCGATCAGTATTTGACGGAAGCCGACCCAGCATTCCTTGTTCTATCTGTGAATGAAACCAATACAAAAACCTAACCAGTATGCACGGAAAACCTGTATACCTTCTCTTCTAGATCAAGGAGCAGTTCCCGCAACTCTATGGCCCACTCAACTCCACTTGTCATCAGTGCAGGGTCCGGTTGGCCGATCATAAATAGAGATAAGAACTGACCATTCGACATTTTGGCCTCCTAAAATCAGAATATTCACAAGGAATTATTTAAAAAAACGCAAAAAGTTGACTTCTAGAGCGAGTACACGATAAGGAATGAGCCTTGGACGAGTACAGCTGGCTGGACGCGACGCAAGCGGCAGAAGTCAGTGTTCGCGTCGTCAATGGAGCGCTGTACACACAATTCCCGGTTAGTCAAACTCGTCAGAAGCTGCTCACTTTTCGTGTACTCAGCCCACAAAATCAGCGAAACCACTCCTCACCACTTTCTCCATAACCTCAACAATTCGAGGGCGATAGAACGTGATTTCCTCAGCTAGATCAATCTCACGCACTCCACGAGGATTACAAGCAGCAACAATCTGAATATGTGTAGTTAGGTCTATGACTGGCTTCCTCAATAAAAACATTTGAATCTCACCTGCGGCTGGCGCGGAAGTCGCGCGCACCGGCCCACTAATCGATTCAGCCGAGAGAAGAGCGCAGCTGATCAGCCTACCATACCGCCAGCCGCCGGTGAGATTTCAACTGTCCGCGCCAGCCGCAAATGAGATTTAGATGTTTTTTCCTTGAGAAAGAAATCCGCGGACCTAACTGTAGCATGATGCGGCACCGTTCACAATTTCTCTGCGAGACCAGCACAACCCTGGACGTTTGCCAGACGGCTCCACCTGCTCGAACTGAACGATCTCCCATGCAATAGTTAATAGTCGAAAGGTGCCGAAACGCCACAGATGCGGGGGGGGGGGAGACAGGATGAGCTGCCACTATTGAACTGCACAAAGAGTTCTTTGCGGCGGGTCTTTGCGTTTATGATAGGCGTCGTTTATACGTTCGGTGTCGAGCGGCGATGCACAGTGCACTTGTATAATATTGATCAAGCGGTGCAGCACGATCGATATTATAGGATTGCACCTCGTTGCGCCGTTCGACGGTAGAGGTATAAGAGACGCCATACGGGCCAATCATGCCGCGCTGACGCATATGACGCCTCCGTCAATGGATCGCGGAATATCACAACAGCCGTCCAATAGCGATCCTTCGCTACTCCCCGTTTCCGCCCTTCTCTTTGCGCTTTGGCACATAAAGGGTATCATTCCCAATGTTTAGTTGAAACGCATGCATCATAACCGTGCGCTGCTGAGAGCTGAAGTCGCGGCGTTGCTGTCGCGCCGAATGGCGCAGTGAATGAAATACCGAACGCGTCGGACGCCGCGCCGAGCGCGGGGCAAAGGAAAACCGCACTGTGTCATGACGCCACAATGGTCTCACGTCAGAGCCAGTAAGCGGTTAGTCGCACCGCGATGATATTACGGAGGCTCAGAGCTGGAGCTGCTGCGCCGCTCACTGCGTTTAGCAGCGCTGAAGGTGATATTGATCGCGCTGATGCACGCTGCTACGAAAACGGGTCGCCAAGTGGTCAGATTCCGCGACAACCAAGCTCTGAAGCCTGCGAGCCGCGAGGTATGATAGCATGATGGGCGAGACCTTTTTGCCGCCGTAGCGTCACACACTCAAATCGATGCGGCGACAGGAGTCAGAAACGCCAGCGGGCCAACGCTTAGTGTGAAATAAATCCCTCCGATAGCTGTAACCCTGCAGGCCCCTTTAGGCTTTGAACCCATTGATATTTGACGTCGCTGCGGCTTCTCGCTTCGTTCGTACCCTCCAGAACAATAGTTCTATCCAAAGCGAGGAGGGGGCACTTGAGATGTAATCATAGGAATGAAGAGAAACTCTTATATCAGATGCGTGTTGGCGTTATCGATCAGTGTTGTTTTAGGAATTCTATAGGAATACTTAGATCGATTGAGTCATCAATGCGCCAATCGCTTTATTTTTGCCTTGAATAATCTTGGTGTCCCGTAGAGTATGTCAACGAATATTCGGCCGAATAAACGAATAATCGAATATTCGAATAATTCGATTATTCGGAGAAGTCAATTTTTCGAATAATTCGTTTATTCGAATATCCGACAGCCCAATATTCGAATATTCGGCCGAATAAACGAATAATTCCAGAAAAATAGGAAGCAGAGTCTCCGGCATATATCCATTTTTGCGGTCCAGAGGTGAAATATCTTAAACCATACTGGGTGCTGTCTTAGCGGTGGGGGGGGGCACTAAGGCTGCATGCACTTGAACCCGCCCATTTTACCTGGCCGCATTAAATTTGAGCATCACCCAGCGTTTCCCTCCCATGCCAAAATCAGGAGAGCCATTGCGGCACCGGTAAATGGGCGTGGTCAGGTGCGATACAACAGCTATTCATACTGCTCAACGCCAGCGCGGCGCGCGCGTGGCGCGCGGGCGTGGCGTCAGAGTGTGAATACATTCTACGCGGTCACGCGCTTGTGTTGAGTAGTATGAGTAGCGCCTTAGATAGCACCCCAAACTGATAAGAAATTCGGAAATTGTTGGTAGATATTGTTCAGAAAATCCAGAGACTATGATCGTATCGTTCAACAACTATTCATAGACATTGATAAATGTTGGTTTGCATACTCTTATTATATAATGTGAAATGTCTTTTTCGTAGAAGTGGCATAGCTTTGATCTATATAATACCATAGAAGAAAAGGTCAAGAAAGTTGGTAGTGCCTCGAACGGGGTTCGATTATACGTACTCGGTACGTACTTCTTATTCGAATACTCGTGATTTTAGACGGATATTCGAATTATTCGTATTCGAATCATTCAAAAAATTCGATTATTCGGAAAAGTCAAAATTTCGAATAATTCGTTTATTCAATTATTCGAAAAGTCAAATTTTCGAATAATTCGTTTATTCGAATATTCGGAGAAGACAATTTTTCGAATAATTCGTTTATTCGAATATTCGAAAACTTTTATTCGTTTGATATACTCTAGTGTCCCCCCCCTCCCGCCTACGATAGTACCCGAATCAGAAAGCGGCGCGCTATGATTAAGTGCCAGCGTGAGGCCGTGTTAATACTCCACACTACCGGCGACGCGATGCATTGATTATGAACCATATCGACTGAAAATCGATGCACCTTATGCATACGTATTAACGCGATCGCGCGAGCAGAGAACCGTACATGTATTATGCACGACAAGTTCTACTTGTCGCCGCCACGCTTGCCGTTTAGTGTCATTGTCAGCAAAATGTCGTAAGGTCGCTGGTTCTTTCAAAACGACGCAACATTTTGTACTGAGTTCATACTTTCAATGACGCGTGCGCAGGAGTCGTATCGATTTTGAAACGATCTGCATGACAGACATTAGGTCGCGTCGACAGTCGCGTCAAGTAGGAACCCGACCTTAACGGCGTTTACGCACATTTCTAAGACCCGATTCATACTTTTCATGGTTGTGATCTAATCACGCGGATTAAAAATGCACGACAACGCGCTTATGATGTCGTCATTGCGACTATAAGCCGCTGCGCAAGAGCAAGCGATAACACGCTTCTTCATATGGGGTTTTTTAGAGTTCCACCGCGGCGCGGCGCAATGTCATGATTCATAGGTGCATCTACGAGCGGCGCGTTATCGATCAATGCCCACAGAAAACATTTAATCGCGCCGCGCTGCGGTGGAACTCCAAAACAGGTCTAATGACGCCAAACGGCAAGCGCGACGACGATAAGTATGACACATTAGCAATTGACCAGCGACGCGGTCGCATCTTGTTGCCCCTCAATTTTCATCACGCGCGGCGCCCCACAAGCCTCTCTCCACCGCGTCGCAACAGTTGTTGCAATTGGCGCACGCTTCATTCTCATTGGAGCACGGCAGACCAAGACTCATAGGTCAAACTGCTTACTGGACGTGGCTTTGACTCTGAGTTTTAACCGAAAAAATAAACGCGGAATGCCTGCTTGCCGCGCAATAGCCGCGAAATAGCCGCCGAATGATCCTCGTCGCGAAATAGGTTAGAAATTATGTTCTCCAGGTAGGTGTACGGCGCATTTCAGAGGCGTGATTGAGATGTCAACACCTCCCTATTTCTCGGCTACTTCTCGTCCTTTTCGAGAAAAAACCGAGAAATAGCCGCGAAAGAGCCAAGAAATAGCCCATCAGAAGCCGCTGCGGGACCTGGTGGGCTATTTCTCGGCCAAAACTCTCAGAGACGCTTCTTCTTCTTCTGCAGCCTCAAAGTGGTTTTTGTCATAGGTTGAGGAACTGGGCGGCCTTCACAGGATTCGTCCAAAGGTCCATTGTTGTTAAGGAGGTAGGTCTCTTCGGGCACATGAACAAGTGCGCCGTGTCGTGTCCGGGAGCACCACAGTCCGGGCATGCGTCTGGTCGGCTGCTGTCGATCTTGTTGACGTAAGACATGAGCAGAATAGAGTGACCACAGCGCAACGATGCAAGAGCACATCTGGCTCGTCTGCCGAGTTGAGACTCGGACTCGCAAACCCGAGGCGGCACCGTTCCCAAGATAGGGTTCACAGCCGCCTTTGCTAGATATCCTCGAACAAACTGGGTGTGCTCCTCACGCAGAAGACAGAAAGCCTTTCCATGTTGGAGTCGGTCCATCTCTGTACATCAACTTTACGAGGAGCATCGGCGAACGGCGTCCTAATCGACCTCTCTCTTATGGGCTTCATGATTCTCTTTGACGGATGATTCGGCTGCCTCAGAACATTAATATACATCTGCTGTGCCTGGAGTTCACAATGCTCCTTGACCGGCAATATGCAGGCCTCCGCGTGAAGATGCCCCACCGGGGAGCTCCTTGCACAACCGGTAGCAATTCTAAGCGCAGCATTCTGTACACGCTGCAGCTTATTCCAGGAGCTGTCAGACTCCAGGTGCTGCCACACTGGTGCCGCATATTCCAGAGCCGGCTGAAGTATTGCTCTGCAGGTTCTCAATATAGTCTCTCGGCTGCTTCCCCATGATGTTCCTCCGAGAGCTCTCAAGATATTAAGCCTAGCCTTGACGACTGTTTGTTTCTGTTCCGCGTTTTTGTGGAACTTCAGTGAGGGATCAAGAATAAGGCCAAGCAGCTTGGGGAATTTTGCTGCTGGCAACAGGTCACCATCCCATTTGACATCTGGATGGGCACTGTGTTCCTTGGTGTTCGTTGTGAACACTGAAACAGAGGATTTTGCAGCAGAGACTGTGAGCATCATTTTATCGAGGAAGAGCTTCAACTCGACGAGATAGGCGCTGATCTTGTTAGCGGCTATCTGCAGGTCACGATCCTGGCACATGATGGAGATGTCGTCGGACTACATAACAATCCTTACTTCATTGGGAGGCTCGGGAATGTCCTCAAGATACAGGCTGAATAGGGCAGGGGCAACACTCCGCCTTGCGGAACACCGGCTGCTATTGGAATGCTATCGGATACATGATTCTGGAACAGAACCTTAGCACGGCGGCCTTTAGTGAACGCTGCAATCCATCGCTTCTGCCATGATGGTAGCGACGACTTGAGCAGTTTCTCGGACAGCAGTCCCAAGTTAACAGAGTCAAACGCTTTGCTCAGGTCGAGGGCGACGGCCACCGTTCTCAGGGGCTTTCTCATGTTGAACCCATCGACCGCAAAGCTCACGATCTCCAATAGAGCTGTAGTAGTGGAGTGAAGTTTCCTGAACCCATGCTGATGCTGCTGTCGCTCATTTTGATCAGCCAGGTCCGTCACGATCAACTTTTCCAGCTAATTTAGCGACGGGGGATAACAGGCTTATTGGTCGAAAGCCCTTTGCCGTGCTTTGGGACTTGCCTGGCTTTGACAACGGTATCACATTGGCTGTCTTCCAAGCTTGGGGTAGAGTGCAGGTCCGGAAAGAAGTGTTAATGATATCTGCAAGCATCGGTAGAAGTTCCGTGGAAGCTTCTTCAGGATGGCTGGGGAGATACCGTCAGGTGCGATAGCCTTCGAATTCCGCATTTCTTTGATAGCCTTCTCTACTTGCGTGAGAGTAAAGGCCTCAGAAGCGTTCATGAGCGGCAACCGGCTCAGTTCTCTAACCGTGACTCTGTTTTGCACGCCTCGCTTGGCACGTGTGATGAAGAAGTTCTTGCCGAGCGCATGAGCAGCCGCTTTCCCTGATTTAAAGACGTTCTCCTCGAACTCAATAGCGGAGCTCATCGAGGGAGCGGAGTTGCCGGAAATTTTCTTCAACACTTTCCCACGTCGTAGTTCCGTCAGCCTTGACCTTCAGCTTTTCAGTGACCTTCTCCCAGCATTCCTTCTTGTTCTTATCCAGATCCTGCTTGATCTCATTATCCAGCACAGCTATGTCCGGGTCTAGATGGTCTGCGGCTCTCTTCTCATCTCTGGTTCTTATCTTCTGCAGTATTTCCCTGCTGACATTTGGAAAAAAGGTCTTGACACGACCCTCAGGAATTGCTGCTTTCATGGCCTTGCGGATGGCACTTGTTAGATGGCGCTCTTTCTGATGAACATCACCATTCCATGGGTAGTCGACCGCATGGCGAAGTGTAACATCTCTGAACAGGGTCCAGTCTGCTAGGCCTAAATTAAGATAAGTACGATGACGAAAACCAGAGTAAGGGGCAAGAGAGTCAGAGAGATCAATATAGACAAAGACGGGAATGTGATCACTGGAGAGAGTTGTGGATGTGGACCACGTGCAAGCATTAGAAAGATTGGATGACACAAGAGAGATGTCTGGGCTAGAAGGTCGGCCGTTGGCAGGGAGACGAGTGGGCTGGTCATCATTGAGGATAACCAGGTCACACTCCTCAGCCCATTCTTCGACATCTTCCTCTGGCGTCAGAATCAAGAGCGGAACAGAACGTGTGAGCATTGAAGTCACCCGCAAAGACAGCTGAAGGGGAGAGTGAGCAGTCGTACAACTGCTTAAGGAGGGAATAGGATTATAAGAGGGGACAAGATGATATAGGAGGAATATATATGTTAAATAGAGATAAAGGGGTTTTGAGGGAGGTGGACAGGAATGTACTCGAGAGTACCGTCCTTAGGAGTATTAGGGATAATATGAGAAGGTAAGGCAGATTGAACGAAAGTAGACACTCCGCCCCCAAGAGCTGTCCTTGGCATGTGATAGGCGGTGTAGCCCGGAATGTTAGGTTGGGGATAAGTGGTAGCTGGAGAGAGCTTGGGTTCTTAAACCATGATAACATCCGGGTGATGAGAACGTGCGAATAGAGAGAGTTCAGATAACTTGTTGCGAAGGCCGTTGAGATTAATGTGAACAATGGAGAGGGGGCGGTTGGTAATTGAGGAATCAGAGTTGTTGGGGGCAGAGCATAGAACACAACGAAAGGATGAGTCATGATGCCTCACAGAACTGAGGCCCGAACAGGAGAAGTGCACCCACCTTTGGCATCCGAAGCACTGGACACTTGTTTTATGCCAGGTAACATCCTCGCCGCAGGTGGCACATGGATACTTCCGTGCTGGACCTGGATTCCTCTCAACGCCGGCCCTTTGTAATAAAATCCTCAGGAGAGCTGCGGCCGACCAGCACCTCTCCCATGACAAAAACCCTCTTCTCGGAGGGGTTGACGTCGGTTTGCACGGAGGCGATCTTCTTTCCTCCACACTGCCACGGCACGAACGTACGACATCTCGGCAGCCTCAGAGACGCTATTACGAGTATCATGCTGTTGCTTGAGGCTGCATAACAGCGAAGATTGTGACCCTCATCTGACTCACCTGATCCACCTTCTCGAGCGAGTCCACAAACGTCCACCTCGGTCTACGCATCCGGCCTTCTCCATGGACCGAGCACGTATTCATGTTACCAGAACAGCCCAAAACAAACTGCCGAGTCGCTTCCTCACTACCATATTCACTCTTGAAAAGTGGACAATCACATTTGATCGAAATCAACTCCAATCAATATTCAAGACACCTACAGAGTCCGCTACAGGAGTAGCCTCAACACACTCTCCCACATGATCTGCCTCAATCGGATTCTCAACGATTAGACACGGGACGCACTCAAGCAAGAAGTAATTTCTGAAAGCACGATCGCGTCCAAGGTGGAGTTGTCCAGCCATTACTGAAAAATTACACATCAAAGGTAAAAAATAACTAAGCTGTATATCTAAATACAGTCTCTACGTACTTGTAAGGTCATAAATAGAGTCCAACAGCTTTCTCTCCACCTCCTGCACCTTCTCACGCTGCAAATCTCGGGCAGTGACGATTTCCTTATGGTCTAGCTCATTGTAAGCGACACCTGCGAGCAGCATCTAAACTACGACAATTATTTATAGTTTGTTCGCTTACTTGCACGCATGGCGACTATGCATTCTCGCAAAGTTTCACCGCAAGAGCACATTCATTACATTTCACTACGACAGCACGTCTTACGAAGGGGAGACTTTAAACCCTTCGAAAGTAGGCGAGGCCTCCCACTACAACGACGAGAGCACATAGCCATGTTGTCGTGCAGAACCTCAGGTGAACGAGATGAAAACATATAGCTAAAATAATAGTTTGACTGTACCAGGCACGAGGTTGCATAAATTTATTGGCAGACTCATGTCTCGGCGGTCCCAATATCTTCGGAGTCTGAGAAAGGTCAAATCTATGTGCCAAATCACACGGTCAAACAAATTTCTTACCCTACAGGAATTCAAGACAAAATTTGCCAAACAAATGGCTAGGATACATGAAGCTGAGTGACAAACCTTCTCAAACTCCGTGGAACATCAGGTATTCAGTAGGGAAACGACGGGGTACCGAGATATCAGAAGACAGCATCCCAATCAGAAGGCTAATCTGACTTAGGGCTGTAGTTCCCGCGTTATATTTATACCCTCGTCCTTCAGGTTGAACTTGGGGTCTCTCGCGTTGATACAGATTGCCTAGAGCGCTTTTCGCGCTCTTGTTTTAGCCTCCGGCGCTAGTATTTCACACTCTCACCCCTAAGTCTACCCCTTCATGGCAACTAACCCTGTTGTAAACCAGCGCAGTACCAACCCGCGACTTTTCCTTCCAATCTCAGTTCTTTTTGATCCGGACATGCAGTGGGCGGGCTGTTTCGCCGACGTATTCCTGCCACTGGATGTGCGGAACAAAGAGTACTAGGATGGAAAGTAAAAGTCGCGAGTTAGTACTGCGCTGGGTTGACACAGGGCTAATAGCCATGACGGGGTAGATTTTAAGATGAGAATGGAGATACTAGCGCGGAAGACAGAAACAAGCGCGCGAAACGCGCTCGAGGCATTCTAGATCAATGCGAGAGACCCCAGGGTCAACCGGAAGGTTGAGTGTGTAAATATAACACGGGAACTAAAGCCCTACATCAGATTACCCTTCTGGTTTGGGGGTGCTGTCTTCTGATATCTTGGTACCCCGTCGTTTCTCTACCGAATACCTGATGTTCCACGGACTTTGAGAAGGTTAATCACTCAGTTTCATGCATCCTGGAAATCTGTTTTGGGAATTTCGTCTTGAATTTATGTAGGGTAAAAACTACATTTGACCGAGTGAATTGACACGTAGATTCGACCTTTTTCAGACTCCGAAGAGGTTGTGAGACCGCCGAAATGTTAGTTTGCAAATAAATTCATACTACCTCGCGTCTGCCACAGTCCAACTATCAACTATTATTCTGATGTCAAGGTTCATCGAGAGTCGAACGTGGAGATTATCGTTAAGCCGCCTCGGGGAAACTAGTCTAGTGTACGGATGGAGCCGCGGCAGCAGATAGTCGTCCGCGATTGAAACCCTGCTGACCGGGGATGTCGCGAAAGCCGTACTACTCGCTGAAACGATTGAGGCCCTTTCATTCGCTAGACTATAGTTGGCGAAGGGAATGAATATGTATCCAACGTTCTACACCGTTGGAAATTCTTTTCAATTTGATATTTCACAGAACGGAGATCCCAACTAGGTGGAAACATTCATTAGTTGTACCTTTGCCAAAGAAATCTCCCTATTCTGGGGCTACCAACTATAGGCCGGTTAGTATCACTTCAATCTTCTTCTTCTTCTTCTGCAGCCTCAAAGTGGTTTTTGTCATAGGTTGAGGAACTGGGCGGCCTTCACAGGATTCGTCCAAAGGTCCATTGTTGTTAAGGAGGTAGGTCTCTTCGGGCACATGAACAAGCGCGCCGTGTCGTTTCCGGGAGCACCACAGTCCGGGCATGCGTCTGGCCGGTTGCTGTCGATCTTGTTGACGTAAGACATGAGCAGAATAGAGTGACCACAGCGCAGCGATGCAAGAGCACATCTGGCTCGTCTGCCGAGTTGAGACTCGGACTCGCAAACCCGAGGCGGCACCGTTCCCAAGATAGGGTTCACAGCCGCCTTTGCTAGATATCCTCGAACAAACTGGGAGTGCTCCTCACGCAGAAGACGAAGCCTTTCCATGTTGGAGTCGGCCCATCTCTGTACATCAACTTTACGAGGAGCATCGGCGAACGGCGTCCTGATCGACCTCTCTCTTATGGGCTTCATGATTCTCTTTGACGGATGATTCGGCTGCCTCAGAACATTAATATACATCTGCTGTGCCTGGAGTTCACAATGCTCCTTGACCGGCAATATGCAGGCCTCCGCGTGAAGATGCTCCACCGGGGAGCTCCTTGCACAACCGGTAGCAATTCTAAGCGCAGCATTCTGTACACGCTGCAGCTTATTCCAGGAGCTGTCAGACACCAGGTGCTGCCACACTGGTGCCGCATATTCCAGAGCCGGCTGAAGTATTGCTCTGTAGGTTCTCAATACAGTCTCTCGGCTGCTTCCCCATGATGTTACTCCGAGAGCTCTGAAGATATTAAGCCTAGCCTTGACGACTGTTTGTTTCTGTTCCGCGTTTTTGTGGAACTTCAGTGAGGGATCAAGAATAAGGCCAAGCAGCTTGGGGAATTTTGCTGCTGGCAACAGGTCACCATCCCATTTGACATCTGGATGGGCACTGTGTTTCTTGGTGTTCGTTGTGAACACTGAAACAGAGGATTTTGCGGCAGAGACTGTGAGCACCATATTATCGAGGAAGAGCTTCAACTCGAAGAGATAGGCGCTGATCTTGTTAGCGGCTATCTGCAGGTCACGATCCTGGCACATGATGGTGATGTCGTCGGCATACATAACAATCCTTACATCATTGGGAGGCTCGGGAATGTCCTCAAGATACAGGCTGAATAGGGCAGGGGACAACACTCCGCCTTGCGGAACACCGGCTGCTATTGGAATGCTATCGGATACATGATTCTGAAACAGAACCTTAGCACGGCGGCCTTTAGTGAACGCTGCAATCCATCGCTTCTGCCATGATGGTAGCGACGACATGAGCAGTTTCTCGGACAGCAGTCCCAAGTTAACAGAGTCAAACGCTTTGCTCAGGTCGAGGGCGACGGCCACCGTTCTCAGGGGCTTTCTTCTGCAGGCTTTTTGAAAAAAAAATGTGAAAAAGGCTATCGTAACCTATCTCGAGGATAATAACCTCCTATCGGATCGACAACACGGGTTCAGGAAAGGCAAGTTCACTGTGACCCAGATGATCGAAACACTTAATCAGTGGACTGCGAGCTTGAACAGTAAAAAGGATGTGGATGTAGTCTACTTTGATTCCGAAAAAGCATTTGATAAAGTGGACCACGCCAAGCTTATTTTCAGACTTGAACAACTGGGCATCCAAAAAGCTATTGTCAGCTGGGTTAAAGCCTTTTTACGGATAGAACATTCCAGGTTCGGGTAAATACCTCCTTTTCAGCCTGTAGAAGTGCGTTAAGTGGGGCACCTCAAGGGGGAGTCCTGTCTCCCATTTTGTTTAATATCTAAGCTTATGACATTCCCACTATCGTTGAGCGCTGTGGCGTTAGATGTGAAGTCTTTGCTGACGATACTAAGGTATTCGGTGAAGTAGGTGGTGACGGGGTTAGGTTAGTACAAAATGGTATTGATATGGTTTATCGCTGGTCGCTAAATTGGGGCCTTCCTCTGTCAGTAGTGAAAACGATAGTTTTGCACTTGGGACACGCTAATCAACAGGCCAATTACAGAATCAATAATGTACCAATCGAGGCGGTCGACAAAATCAAGGATCTTGGATTCATAGTGGATAATAAACTCACGTTCGATGAACATTGTGGGCACATTGCTGCCAAAGCGCAACACAGGCTGTTTCTATTATTCAAGTCTTTGCGGTCTAAGGATCCGCATTTATTGACCAAAGCATATAAAATTTATGCACGTTCTATGGTGGAGTATAGAACCTGCGTTTTTGCACCGCATAAGCGCAAGTTTATTGAAAAAATAGAAAGGGTGCAAAATAGCTTTAGGAGGAAAGTCTTTTCAAGAGCGATGGGATTCTCTTATAGCGCAATACCCAGGGGTTACCTTAGGAACAGAAGGTTGCACTTGGACACCCTTGCTATTCGTAGGAGGAGAAATGATTTGCTCATAATTTTCAAAATGCTAAATGGACTCGTTGGTTTAAAATTATCTGAGTTTTTCACGCTGAGACGTTCGAATACACGAGGGCAAAATTTCAAACTTAGCTTTCCCAGGCCTCGTTCTCAAACAAGACGGCATTTCTTTACAATTCGTGTGGGATTCGACTATCTAAGCTTGAGTAAGAAGCTGCAAGTGCCGGCTACCTGTTTTGGCTTCAAAACGGTGGTCGGTCGGTATCTTCAACAGGAACCATTGGTGTTTTAGTCTTGGTTTAGTTTTTTTTTACTAGTTCTATAGTGTTCGAATTGATTGTGTTCAGTTTGTTGATTTTTAGATTTTTTTCTAAATGTCATATCACATGTGCTTGCGCATGTAATAAATTTGAAATCTGAAACGTCCAATTCGTTGGGGCTCGTACTGTGATTGGAGCACAATAGAAGGACGTGCTCCACACCATTTCACTTCACTGTGCTCGAAACCGTCTACTCTTCAAACTGAATGCATATTCGACGCGCAACGAATATGCATGTCGATGGCTGCGTACAGAGCTTAACCCACCTGTTCCATCTCTTCCTTATCACACCTTCGCGATTCAATAACGGCTCTCAGGTGAACTTTCAGCTTCAATGTGTCCTCACTCGGCTCCGGCCACTCCTTCATTTGCTCCTTTGCGGCTTCTAGGCCCTTCTCTTCAACTAGATCCATTTCGTATTCTCGAGCGAGTCGTGCGTCTTTTGCTTCCTTCAAACAAGCACTTAACTTCAGGCTCTACCCCAAAGACCAAAAATTGTGGCTGCCAGTGACCAAAACCTCTAACTCACCTGCTCCTGCGTCATATCCCAAGCGCGCAACTTCTTCAGCTCTCGTCGCTGCTCCCACAATTCAAACAGGCGATCATCTTGTCGAACGCGAAACTGAAAATTAAGGCCATCATGTACAGGTGGACAAACGAAACATGTTCACCCTGCTGCAGATTTTCGGTGGGCATTGATTTGTTTTGTTAGACCAGCCGCAGCGCGTGAGCCTGCTTGAGAGCGGTTGTAAACCCCTTCCGGCTCGCTTTTGGTGGGAAATCGCAGCAATGTGGCCGCTCAATTTGCCCCCCGGCGTTTCTCCCCCATCACCCACGTATTGCATAGATAGCGACCGCTTCAACCACACCGAGTGTTTTCCTCAGCCTCACCCGACCATGTGTTTTTATACGTATCGACCGGTTGGGTCACGGCGGGTCTCATCCGGTGACAGATGCATTTTGTGCCAACCATGACCGGGTCTCAAGCTCTGATAGGCTAACCTTATTATAACTCAGCAGTTGATATATGACGACTTTCATTAACTCCAACCGTTCAGCCGGTGTCAGATCGAAAATCGTCTCCTGAAATGCATCAATATACTGTGCTTATCTGGGCCAAATTCCGGTCCGCAATGGCGTCTCGACACGCTTTGCGGCCGCACGCTCCCGAGTCAGAACAGCTTCCAGCGCCGCAGCCGCCGATCTTTTGACTCTAGGTGGGTTTTAGAAACTGGAAACTAAACAAAATTGGAGGAAACCGTGTGAAAAAGCCACATCGAGTCGGCTTTGGCGCTGGAAACCCGACTAACTCGAGCGCGTTCGGCCGCAAAGCGTGTCTAGATGCAATTGCGGACCGGCATTTGGCCCAGATAAGCACAGTACAAACTTTTTTAGCCCCTATCAGAGGATAAAACTCACAGTTCTCAGCTTCTCCATAGTTTCAGGGTGAGTCATTCGGAAGACAAAACCCGGATCTTCATATCTGAAAAATAACCCATTCGTCATGAAACACTGTCTACATTGCTACGATATGACTCACTACCTACCCCTTATAATTGCCCCTAGCAAAAAGACGATGCCGATGAGTACTTTGACCTGTATAATAGCCTGAGGTGAGTAAAACCAGTCGCATGCACTCTGTCAGAGTCATCCAGTCGGCTGGTATATGTCGAATCGATTGCCCTGTAGAGAACCTTAGAGCATTCATTAGCTCGAACAGATCAAAGAAAACTGTAGAAACCACTTACCATGGGTAAGCCTAATCTGTTCATGCAAATAATTCATCTCGCGAATCTTCTCCCCATAAATCTTGTGATCCGGATCACAGTTCTGCAGCTGAATCAATGCAATCTCGTCCTTTGAAGACAAGTCAGCTAAAATAAGCCAAATCTACAGCCCAATTCGAATACAAGCGGAACTTTTCCCTTTAAAGGCGAGCACCGCCTCACTTAGACTGAAGGCAGGTCTTCCTGGCCGCGGGCTTTAGCCTTTGTGGGTTGCTAAAAAACGATCCTGATCCTCTACAAACCGCGCTTAGCTCTTTTACCCTATGAGTCACCCATGACACATAAATCCTGCGGGCCAAACCCAGTCCACCCAATTGATTAATAGATTTGGTCTCAATCGATTTTCCGTGCTGTATCCGGCTTAAACAATGAGGGCTGTGACTTCAGACACGGATTATAGCCACCTAAATAGCTCACCCGCAAACCCAATCTGTCTATCTGCTACAGGTCATCTACTCAAATACTCGCAGCTGCATTCCGCCAGACCGCAGTAGTTTGGGCTTGCCTAGGGACAAACGCCAGGTTTTTCGGGTAAAACTGAAGGTCTTCCGAAGAAACCACGCGTTAAGGAAAGCGCCGAAGAGCGATGTCTCGGGATAAACGACCGACCTTTCGCGTCAACGAATTCGGCCTTTATACGGCAGCGGTGTGGCGGAACACAAGTACGAGTGTCTGAGTAAGCAATACGGCCGTTGTCAAACGAAAAGTTTGCGACCGCGACATGTCCGCTAGAATGTTACAAATCGTGTTGGGACCAGATCCACAACGTAAAAATAAGATGTTGTAAGAACAATTTGCAGCAGCTGTCGCGGTCGCCGGCTCGAAAGGGGATGTTATGCTTGAAATGTGAAAACTGTGCGGTAATCGGTCGCTGTCACGGCAAAACGTGGCAGCGAAGTGCGCTGCGACGTATGCCAGCGACAGCGACTCTAAGAAAATTTGCCGCGTCAGTGCAGGGAAAGAACCGCGACCCTTAACTGTGCCGCGAAAAATCCGCGATAGTAACGCAGCGGCTTTATGATCATCACTCAGCCGAGACTATTCTGTTGCATATCCTTAAGCCTCGACATTGCCGCGATAGTACCAGTGCAAGGGCTCCGCAGTAGTGCCACCGCGCCTCTGCGAAAGTGTCGCTTCTGTGCCTATAGATGATGAAGCGGCACTGTCGCAGAGCCGCAGCGGCGATTTCTTTCTGAAAACCCAGCCAAATCCAGTATCGTGCCAGTTGTTTCTTGGCCCTGAGCGACAGCTAGGGTTAGCCCTCGGCGACAACGACGTAGGAGTGCTCTGCGACCGCGACAAACCTGTCGCGAGGTATAGAAATGACCTACGGTACCTCAGAGAGAATCAAACTTCGAGGAGGGGAGTCATGAACCGCAAACCCCTGGGTTGTAATTGAATTTGCTGCTAACTAGGGGTTGTAAAGAATACAGACTGGAGTTTTCTGGAATGGTCTCCTGGCGGCTGTTGGGGTGACACATAAGAAAGAAATCTAGATTTTTACCTGTCCCTTACTGCACTTGGGTACACCGAGAACAGCCTTAAGCTCCCCTTTTGCATCTCTAAAAATGGGCAGAACCAGCCAAACTTCAACAAGAGTGTGATTTAGGGCGCTCAACACCAATTCGAACTCAGTTTTCTACTAAAAAAGTCAATAATGTATCCTCTACTACGAACCCCGATTTACTCTGTTCCTTCGCGTGCATATGCGGAGCCAGGGAGAGACTGCGAGAAAATATGGGTGTACTCTGAGAGTTTTGACCGAGAAATAGCCCACCAGGCTCCGCAGCGGCTCCTGGTGGGCAATTTTTCGGCTTTCACGAAACGGACAAGAACTAGCCGAGAAATAACGAGAAGGGACCAAAAGTAACACTAGCCGAGAAATAACGAGAAGGGACCAAAAGTAACCAGGACGCATCCGTCGCC
Organism: Aplectana chamaeleonis; assembly: GCA_029168955.1. Taxonomy (NCBI): domain Eukaryota; kingdom Metazoa; phylum Nematoda; class Chromadorea; order Rhabditida; family Cosmocercidae; genus Aplectana; species Aplectana chamaeleonis. Next base: position 1,536,605 of record JAPDOI010000033.1, on the reverse strand, counting down.
GGCTCACCGAGCAGCCATCCGGGTCTACCAGCGGTTGTGCGAGGACTCCGGAGGCTGAGCGAGGTCCAAGTAACTCAAACTTGTGTAACTGATCCGACAGAGGTGTTTACATCTGAATCATGCCTCTAGAATGCGTCGTATACTTACCTGGAGAGCCTTATTTCGCGGCGAGCATTATTGGGTGTCCACTTCGCAGCGAGCATTATTTAGCGGCTATTTCTCGGCCAAAACTTTCAAGGGAAGCGCAGCATACGAGCGAACACGCACGCAAATTAACTGAAATAAATTTCCCTTCAAAATAGAGGCTAGATCACTGCAGCTGCAAGAGATTTTGTCGGCTACGTTCTGAATGACTAAGACTTCTTTTTGAAAATCGATCCCCATGCGTATTCTACAAATTCAGCCCGGCCGAAAACTCACCTTCATCCCCATCCTCCTCATCAGCACGATCTGTTCTGGCCGAGAGGAGGATTTTCATCAAATCCGCATACGTACTATACTGCGGATCTGCACATCGTATTGCCATTATCACATCTGACAAAAGCACATGATGTGTACCTGTAATACGGACCATAACGACGCCATAACACAATCTACCCCTTGTTCCTGACAAGGGAAGTATACAAAGCGTATTTCGGATCTGCAAAACGACTAGTATGGTTAATATCTCTTCTGTCTCAATGGTAAAAATGCGCAGTATACCGCCCCGAGCCGCAGGTACACAAAAGTTATGAGCATTTTTTAAGCCTTGCGAAAAGACAAGAGCCCCATCAGACATTTTTTTTTTGTTTCAGAGAATTTTCTCGGATTCAGCTCAGAACTTGTATGGAGGGGTCTAGGGTGGTGAACACAAATCTGGAGTCCATTCATTTAAATATTGATAGTTTTTTCCGAGCTCTTAGCAAATACTGCGGACATTTTTTGCTTTATGGGAACCACTGATAAATACCGACCTATTTTCATGAATTGGTTTCGAATTTAGAGTGAGTGCTCCCGCTTGAACTGTATTTTCTCTCGGAAAAAAATATTGCGAAACTGCTTCTTTACTCGCCGCAGGCTGGTTGGCCACCTTACCGGTCCCATGTGGGAAGCCAGGGGCCGAATTCATCATTGCATTTTGTCGCCGGTAGGCTGGGTATGGTTAGCCTCGTAGCCTGCGTCCTCATTACCAACCAGCGTGTTTCCACGCGCAAGCCTATCCTTACCCAGCCTACCAGCGACAAAATCCTTTGATGAATTTGGCCCCAGTAAACCCATGACCCGAAGTTCCGGTAAGGTCCAATGTGCCATAGCTGGCTGGCACGGCAACCTTAGCTTCGTTGGCCTGTAGAGAGATGAAGTTCCACGGCCATTTTCATTTTGAAACGAAATTTAAAAAAAAAAATATGCTCACGCATATTCAACCATTTCTGCAAAATGTGCCGGTGTTTCGAACTCCGATGCCTCTTAGTTCTTTTCTCTACCGTTGTTGTTGTCTGCATTGATCTAGTTGCCGATGGTTTTATTGATTTTTGTTTTTTTTTGTTTTCCTGAGCATGGAATATATTTCTTCTTAATGGTCAGCTAGTTGTTTATTGGAGCGTTCTACGGAACGTAAGAAATAAATAAATAAATTTGTCGAAATTTTGAGGTTTACTGTAGGTTACGGTAAATAACATGTCATTTAGAGGTCAAAACCCACCTTAATATTTTTTAAATCGACAAACGGACGTTATATTCGTCTTCTCCACCCCGGAGAACCCCCGTATACAAATTTTGAGTAAAATCTGAGATTTTGACCGAACTACCGTACGCCCACCGTAATCTGCGAAAAAAACCGACAAACGGACTCCAGATTTGTGTTTAGAATTCCAAATAACCCTCAGCAGATGATTTTGAGACATATCTATCGCAGAGAACCGGAAATCTCGAAAGTGGCATTTTTCCCTCGAAATTTTCCCCGGTTGGGAAGCTTCAAACGAAATTAAACGAAAACTTTGAAAAATCGCCTAATAAACTACAGATTCGTGATCAGCGCCCCAAAAAAAACCCCCTGGGAGAATTTTAAGCCAAATCTGAAACATTGTTCTTAAACGCTTCCAGAGCCCTCTAATCGGTATAAAAGTTCGTCCAACCGAAAATCGGTGCAAGTCCAAAACGCAGGGAGTCTGAACAAAGTACGAAAAATGTGCCTTTACCCAAATTTTGGTCAGGGAGGTAGTTTTGGGCGCTGAACACATTTATGGGGTACGTTTCCGGATTTTCAGAAGACTAACGCGCTTTTTGGAAGGTACAAAAATCACAAAAAATGAGCTGTTTAAGCTTGTAAATAACTTCTTAGAACTTGCGGCTCGGGGTGGGATACTGCGCAGTTTTACTATTGAGCCACAACAGATACGAAAGACACAAGTCGTTTTGGCAGATCCGACCTACGCTTTGTATAATTCCCTTGTGAGATAATAAATGACGTTCACAAGAAACAAAACTTGCCAAAAATCACCTCTAACTTCCTTGATTGGGAGCATTTCCTGAAAATAGAGCGATTAGGGTCGTTCTTGTAAAGTCTTGGCCTTAAAAAGTTACCTGGAAAGCAGTAAAAAACTGCAACACCGCCAGATAATCAGCAAGTTCCTCCTCAGTCAACCAGGGCGGCAGGTTTAAGGCTGGCAGAATTGGGAGGGCCTAAAACACTTTTTTTGAATTACGAGTTCTGCTGTAACCTATGAATAAATCTACAGTTGGGTCAGTGGTTTGCGTCCTCAAGGAAAAACACAATTAAATCTCCTCCGCGGCTGGCGCGGGTGGTTTGAATCTCACCGTTGGCTGACGGCATGGTACGCTGATCAGCTGTGCTCTTCTCTCGGCGTGAATCGATTAGCGAGCCGGCGCACGCGACCGCCCTCCACAGCCGCGTATGAGATTTATTTATTTTTTCTTGAGAGAACAAGCCACGGACCTAGCTATAAAACAATTTTCCCACAAGAGAACCCCGAACCCGTCCCACCTACAAAACCCTTCCCACCCCCCCCCCCTTCAAAAAAAAACCAAGAATTCAAGAAAAAACACCAATGTCCACACAATTGATCAGTAGGCGCCGACTTACAATTAGGACCGTGGCTTACGCTCTTAAGGAAAAACATTTAAATCTTACACGTGGCTGGCTGAGGCGGTTTAACTCTCGCAAGCGGTTGACGATATGGTAAGCTGATCAGCTGTGCTCTTCTCTAGGCCGTAAACGAGTAGCGGGCCAGCGCAAACGACCACCGCACCAGCCGTGTGTGAGATTTAAATGTTTTTTCTTGAGGAAACAAAATCACGGACCTAACTATAACTAACCTTAAGATCATCACACTCCAAGTCATCCCTCTTCTTCTGCCATTCATGCTTCGCTTTGATTTTCATTTTCTTTGCTTCACGGGCAAGTTCACGCTCCTGAAATCCAATCTCTATTAGAAAAGTACATCAAAAATCAGGTTAACTACCTAGTATACCTGTGTTCTTGACGACTTAATCAGCAACTTCAACTCGCTAATTTCATTTGCAGTTAAAATTCGCGTTTTCTGCTCATACTTGACCAAATCGACTCCAAACTTTCTTGCATTCTCGAATACGGGCGCAAGCTCAGCCTGCTGCTGTTCAATCTGAGAAAAAAATGGTTCCGTTTTTTTTTGCAGTATTCCAGTGAAATCAATCAATCAATACCCTCACCTGAACTCTCCTCTTCTCCGTGACTCCTCTAGGCGTGTCAGCCTTCTTTTGATAAGATTTGCCTTCCTTCGCCCAACTTTTCTTCGGAGTTTCACTATTGCCTAAAAAGGGGAATGCTCACGATTTCGATTTAAAAAACAGTTATTTAAAGGCAGCATACGCGCTGAGATAACTACGGAAATAGAATGGTATGGCTCAGATCGCAACGCCTACGCAACTTGAAGCGTCAAAAAACACTCACGCTGAAGCTACACGAGTGAGAAGTTGTCCCCGCCCTCTATTTCTCCGCCCCCTTATTCGCCGTCCTTCTCCAATACAGGAGTACCTTGGTCGATGTATGCGGTTTACTTATTTTACCACCCACAAACGTCGCGGACGGTGTGAATGGCCCAGCGTACCAATTTTGAAGGACGGCAAATACAGGGGCGTGGAAATATGGGGCGGGGCCAACCTCTCACTCGAGTAGCTGCATTGTGGGTCGCTTCTGAAGCTTAAAAATCTGTAGGCATAGTGTTCTGCTCTATACCATTCTGTTTCCGTAGTTATCTCAACCACGTTTACAAGCGTATATGCTGCCTTTAAAGGTCACTCGTTCCAACGCTAAGTTTCTGTGAATACACTCACTCTCTCCGTTTGTTGTCGCTCCCTCGATCCGCGTGGATGAAACTGAGGACGACGCCGTGAGCGCTTTCGGTTGCCGACCCCGTTGCAGCATCGGGGTTCGCGGGAAGTAAGGCTTAGGTCCGCCACATAGTGTCTCCCAACTCAATGCGTCTATTTCATCGATGAACTTTTCCTTAAGAAGACAACTATGTTTAAAAAACGATTATCAGGATCGTATAAGACTATATTGACACTCCTTTTTCTGATGGGGGCGCCACATCACTCAGGACCCTGATCTCTCCTCGCGTTCCCCATGAAGCCCTTCGTTGCCCAAAAATGTCCGAAATGCCCACTCAACCACATATAGTGATATTCCAGGAAGAAATGATAGGACGCCTGTGGTGTCAAGTATTTGCTGCGGCGTTTGTGGGGCAACTTTAGAGAATCGACTGGATCCGCGCCCCAATCACCTTCGAATATCCATAATGTGCTTTTTAATAGAAGACAAGCACCCCACAAAATGAATGCACTTGAAGCTCAGTTGTTGGGGACCTTTACGTGAACTTTTCTCAGAGGTTGGAGTGCTTTTAAATAGATTGGACTGGCACGGGCAAGACATTGCTGTCCAGTCTAGGCTAAATCGGGTCCAAGTCGAATAATTACTCGAATAGGCAGGCTATGAGTGTGGTTTTTAGTTAGTCCATTACAGCCCAATTTTCGAGACGCTAATTCGTTTTTCCCGATTTGCGATTTCAAAATGTCTCTCGCCCATTCGTAACGCATCGAAGCTAAATTGACGCCAGAATGAGAATCAAAACAGCTCAATACTTCACCTTGATATCGTACCGCTCTTTGCGCACCACACACGAGTTCTTCAGGAACAGTTTCAATTTCGGTTTGGACGCGACACTCTTCGCGCGACTGGAATGCAACTTTCATACAAGAATCCAATAGACCTGACGTATACAATAAGAGAAGAAAGGACTAACTGCAGCGCCAGGTGCGAAACGAGACCATCCGCATCAGGCAAAGAGTCGTGGCCTTCCAAGAATTCTATCGTATAGCGGAAGATTTCCGGCGGAGGAATTTGCGGCTCCTTGCTCGTGCTGAAAACAATAGCATAATATTAGGTAATGGTGATCTGCGACTCTTCGAAAACCCACACTTTCTCCGGCTTCCATTCCTGAGCCACAGTGACGCCGGTGATTCTAACTGGTATCCTCTGATTACAGTCTATATATGAGCATTCCTCACCGATGAAATAACGATCCTTAAAAAAACATGTCTTCTCGAAACATCCAATGATCATGAGAACGCTAATTGAGATTTCAAACCTTCATAAACAATGACACGTCGTTAAGTAGATCTTCGAATCGACCTCGATAGAGGTTATTTCTGACCAAGAAGAGGACTGACTGCTCCAACTGGGGCGGGAAATTCCCAAGCGCTTTCTGAAAACGGCTACAAAATATTTCACAGAGGTGGACCGAGGGCCCTCCCAGCGCCTTCGAGTAGACAGGTGGATTAAATTTCAGATGAACAAGTGCATTGTAATCACTGGAGAACTCGCGAACCTATGTGAACTCGCCGGACGGATCGCGGGCACAATCCTAAAAAGTGGCACGACCGTCGAAAGACCCAGAAGTCTTATGCTCCAGGCGAGGCTGCACAAGTCATAGATCAGCAAGAATCGGCCCTGCGAGCCGATTGCGGTGCTATGGCTTGATGGATGTTGTTGGCATCGGCTTTGGCCCTTGATCCGCTCACTGTTACTGAGCTAAGAATCCGCTTAGTGATTGCTCAGTACAGGGATGACTTGTGAGGAGACGACTACGCTCCATTTAGAGATACTGTAGGCTTTATTAAGGAATAATGCTATTTGTGAGCGCAATGATCCCCCGATTTACCAGAGATGGCAAAGCCGGCGTCGCGGAACTCCCACACAAAAGGCAACTAAGGCAGCACAAAAAGCAGCTTTTGCCTCATAAAAACCACCGATGAGAGACCTACCCCGCTTATTTTAGGGATGCCATGTTCTCTGTTGGTGAGGAAAGATGCGGATTGTGAGTATCATTTTTCCACCGACTCACCAGAGATGGCCGGGCCGCAAGTGCGGAATGTCCGAAAAAACGAAAACAAGGCGACATTGTTAGGGAAAGAAGGGAGTCGCGGTTTGATGATTTACCATAGCCGAGTTAACGCACAATCCCCTCACAAAAAACACCTCTTGCCTCACAAAAACAACTTATGAGGGGCCGACTTCGCCCATTTTAGAAAACTATGTTCTTTGTTGGTTAGGGAAGATGCGGATCGTGAGTATCTTATTTCCACCGATGCACCCGAACTGGCACGACCGCAATTGCAGAATGGCCCGAAAAAAGGGAACTAAGGCAATTTTGTGGGGGAAAAGTGGGAATCCAATCTAACCCACAATCCCCTCACAGAACGCATCTCTTGCCTCACAAAAACCCCCTCTGAGGAAACGACCCAGCCCGTTTCGGGTAAACTATGTTCCTTTTGATGAAATATGCGAATCGTAAGTATCATATCAGTACCGATGCAACAGAAGTGACAGGGTCTCGATTTCGGAACGCCCGAGAAAAAAAAGGAACTAATTGCAATTTCGCGAGGTAAAAAGGGAATCGTAGTTGATGGTTTACCAGAGCTAATCTAACCCACCATCCCCTAACAAAGGGCGCTTCTTCCCTCACAAAAACCACCTGTGAGGGAATAACTCTGCCTATTTTAAGGATACAAGGTATCATATTTCTACCGATGCACCCGAAGTGGCAGGACCGCAACTGTAGAATGGCACGAAAAAACGAAGGGAATCCAGGCAATTTTGTGAGGGAAATGTGGGAATCGCAGTTTGATGCCAATTTAACCCACAATCCCCTCACAAAATGCACCTCTCGACTCACAAAAACCACCTGTGAGGAAACAACTCTGCCCATTTCAGGGATACAAGGTATCATCTTTCCACCGATGCACCAGAAGTGGCCAGGCCGCAATTGCGGACTGCCCCGGAAAAAGGAGAACGAAGGCAGTCTCGTGAGGGAAAAAGGAATCGTAGTTTGATGTTTTACAAGAGCCAATTTAACCCACAACCCCCTCACAAAAACCACCTCTTGCCTGACAAAAACCACTTGTGAGGAGCCGACCTCGCCCATTTTAGGAAAATATGTTCTTTGTTTGTGAGGAAAGATGCGGACCGCGAGTATCACAATCCCACCGGTGCACCGAAAATGGCAGGTCCGCGATTGCGGAATGCCCCGAAAAACGGGAACTAAGCCAGTTTTGCGAGGGAAAAAGGGCATCGTAGTTTGATCTTTTACAAGTGCCAATTTAACCCCACAATCCCCTCACAAAAAGCACCTCTTGCCTCACAAAAACCCCCTCTGAAGGTTCGACCCTGCCCATTTTAGGGATACTATGTGACTGTATTTATGAGGAAAAACAAAATTACCCTGCAAGTACGGGGTAATCACAGATGATAATTTCGATAACTCACCGCTGATTGCCTTTCCGATTCTAGAGCTTCGAAAAACGTCAGACCAGTTTTGCCAGTGTATTCGCATGAGAACAATGTGGAGTTGAGATGGATCATGCGTTCGAAAAAATCACTGAAATATCGAGAAAATCAGCTGTAGATCAAATAGAAAATCCTGTAGATCACATCGATCTGCCACGAAAATCCTTGAAAATTCGCAAAAAAACTCACTCATAGGAGGTGAATACTTCATTGCTGGCCTCCAGAAGGAATACTTTATCGGTGAGCTTCACATTTGCCGGCAGTTCATATCTTTCAATAGGTTTCTTGTTCAATAGAGGCATCTGGAGCGGGAGATTTGCCCTGAATAACTCAGAGATTTGCCAAACAATTTGCTATGGAGGAGTGTTGGGGAGAGACACACGCAACGCGGTATGAAAGATCGATACATAAAGAGCCCGGCCACCCATGGTGAAAACATTCAAATTATGGTTTTAGAAGTTTTACAATGGATTTTCGGAGAAATTCACGCTAGAAAACGGACTTTTGCGGCGTGAAGGTGTTAGTGTTGACCTTAAGGAAGAGATTTTTAAGTGATTTAAGGTTATAATTAAACTGAGGAGTCCACATTTATGCAGAAACAAACAAATAGAAGTTGAAGGCGCCGCGCATTGAACGAGGAAAATGGCGTCTGCTCGCGTTGGAGCACGTCAACGGCCGAGGCGATTCGACCTCCTCCTCGCGATTTCTCATCTAAAATCATTAATTTTTTGAGTTATATCAAAGTTCCTAATCAGAAAACCTCTTGGATTTGACGAAAGTGATTATTAAAGTTCAGGAAACTGGAAAAAACAGAATTTGGGCGATGGGACTGGGCAAAATTGACCAAATTTCCAATTATATCAATATAAGTTCTAAACTAAACCACTCCTCCTCGTCTCTACGGAAATTTGAGCTGTTTTCTCATTTCCTAGAGGAAGATGTGAGTAAACTCTGTCTATATCCTTCACAAAATGTCCTAATTTCTCAAAATGTTCAGCCCGCAAGCACAGAATTGTGTGCTGCCAGCGAGCGGTTGCGTCGCGCCTCCGAAGGTGTCAGCTGTTTCCGCCGAACTCAAGGGAATTTTGACAAAAATAAGAGAATATTGAAAAGTTCCTTATCAGACAATCTTTCGGACTTCATGACAGTGATTATCAGCACTCCAGAAAAGTTTAAAAAACAGAATTTGTGCGGTTGAACGGGGGAAAATTGACTAAAATTCTAATTAAACGCATATAAAATCTTAAACTAGACTGATTCTCCTCATATTTTCGAAAAAAATGCACTATTTTTTCATTTCTCAGGGAGAGATTTGAGTGAACTCTGTCTATTTCCTCTACAAAATGTTCAAATTTCTCGAAACGTTAGCCCGCAAGCGCATAATTGTGTGCAGCAAGCGCGCGGTTGCGTTGCGCCTCCGAAGATGTCAGCTGTTTTTATCGAATTCAAATACTTTTCAACAAAATTATGAGATCGTTTCAGTGTTTTTCATCAGAAAACCGATATGACTTTACGACAAGCGGTGTCAGTGCTTTAAAAAGACAGTAGAAACCAAACCATAAGAAATAATTTTAAAAAATCGACTTTTCAGATTCGTAAAGCAACACATGTTTTGATCGCTACAAGAAAACATTTGAGATAATCAAAATTTTGTAGAATATTTAGCCCGCAAGCACAGAACTGTGTGCGACAAGCGCGCGGTTGCGTAGCGTTTCCGAAGGTGTCAGCTGTTTCAGTCGAGTTTAATGGAATTTTGACAAAAATAAGAGAATATTGAAGAGTTTCTAATCAGAAAACTTTTTAGAATTCACGACAGTTATTATCAGCGCTATAGGAAACTAAAAAGCGAATTTGTGCGATTCAACTGGGAAAATTTAGACAAAATTTTTAGTTATATGTTCAGAAAATTCTAAACTAGACTGATTCTTCTCGTCTTTCCGAAAATTTGCACTATTTTTTCATTTCTTAGAGCGAGGTTCGACTAAGCCTTGTCTGTATCCTGCACAAAATGTTCAAATTTCGCAACATGCTCAACCCGCAAGCACAGAATTGTGTGCGGTAGGCGCGCGGTTGCGTTCCTCCTCCGAAGGTGTCAGCTGATTCAGTCGAGTTTAACCGAATTTTCACAAAGATAAGAGCATATTGAAAAGTTTCTAATCTGAAAACCTTCTAGAATTCACGACAGTGATTATCAGCTCTCCGGGAAACTTGAAAAAAAAAACAGAATTTGTGCGGTTGAACGGGGAAAAAATTGACTAAAATTCTAATTATATGAATACAAAATCCTGAATTAGACCGATTCTCCTCAACTTTTCGACAAATTGCGGTCTTCTTTTCATTTTCTGACGAAAGATTTGGGTTAATCCTGTCTATCCTTCATAAAATGTCCAAATTTCTCGAAACATTTTGCCCGCAAGCGCAGAATTGAATGCGGTAAGCGCGCGGCCGCGCTGCGTCTGCGAAAGTGTTCAAAGTTTTTTATCAGAAAATCAATTAGATTCTACGACAGTCTGCGTCATCTCTTTAGAAAGCCAGTAGAAGCCGAACCTGAAAAAATGATTGTGAAAAAAAAAAACTTTCAGTTTTGTAAGGCAAAGCATCTTCAACTGACTGCGAAAAACATTTGTGAATACGAAAATATTGTAAAATAGTAATCCCTCAAGCGCAAAATTGTGCGCGGCAAGCGAGCGGTTGCGTCGCGTCTCTGGAGGCGTCAGCTGTTTCAGTCGAATTTTAACGAATTTTGATGAGAATTATGATATTATTCAAAGTTTCGAATAAAAAAAAACTCAATAGATCGTATGACAGAGGGGCCAGTGCGTTGGAGAACCAGTTGAAAGCGAACCTGAAAAAATAATTTAAAAAAAATCGACCTCATTCAGATTTGTAAAGCAACGCATCCGCAAAAAATATTTGAGAATCCCAAAATTTTGCAAAATGTCAAGTTCGCAAGCACAGAATTGTGCGCGCGGCTGCGTTGCGTCTCCGAAGGTCTCAGCTGTTTCTGTCGAATTTAAGTGCAATTCGACAAATATGAAGAGGTCCGTGGCTTGTTTCCTCAAGAAAAAACATTTTAATCTAAACCGGGGGTGGCGCAGGCGGTTTAAATCTCACCGGCTGCTGGCTGATAAGATTTTCACCGCCCGCGCCAGCCGCGGTCTAGATTTAAATGATTTTTTTAGGAAACAAGCCAAGGACCTAACTATATATATATATATATATATATATATATATATATATATATATATATATATATATATATATATATATATATATATATATATATATATATATATATATATATATATATATATATATATATATATATATATATATATATATATATATATATATATATATATATATATATAATGAGATCATTTGGATGTTCTTAATCAGAAAACCCATCAGATTCCATGACAGAGGTGTCAATGCGTTGGGAAACCAGTAGAAGCCAAATTTGAAAAATCCCTTATAGCAGAAAATTTACTTCATTCAGTTCTGTAAAGCAACACATATTTTAATGGCTGTAAATATATTTAAAAATACTAAAATTTCGCAAAATCAGCACCCCTCAAGCACAGAACTGTGTGCGGTAAGCGCGGTCGCGTCGCGTCTAGAAGGTGCAGACTGTTTATCAAAATTAAACTGGATTTTTACGGAAATCTTCGGATTGTCCGAAGATTTCTTATCAGAAAACTGATTTGATTTCACGTCATAGAGTTTTACTGCGTACTTCAAGAAACTAAAAGAAACCCAAATTAAACCGTGAAAATTTTCTCCTATAAATGAATACATGAAGTCATGAACTGGGAAAATGAAAATTGGAGTAAACCCTGTTCACATCCTTCACAAATTGTTCACATTTCGCAAAATTCTGAGCCCACAAGCACAGAATTGTGTGCGGTAAGCGCGCGGTCGCATGGCGTCTCTGAAGGATCGGAGTCACGGACCAGCCGGGTAATGACTATCGATCAAATGATTCCGCGTCGCGCAGCTGCCTGGCGGCTCGCCAGAAAAACGACACGGACGATAGTGGACTTAAGGCCGTACAGGAAAATTATTCAAAAAGTATTTGAATAGTGTGAATATTCGAGCATTGGAATATATACTTCAATACATTATCGGAATTTTATTCACGAAATTTCGATTTGTTTGGGCATTAAGATTATGCATTTGTTTCATGTTGCCCCCTTTTCAAGTATTGAATTCACTAAGGACTGGAGTTCTAGTCGTGGTCAAATGCCTGACTTACTTAGCGTCTAAAGCTTTTTTCCTCTTTTTGAGTTTTTTTTTTTGGAGTTCTGGTCGTGGTCAAATATCTGACTAATTTAGCGTCTAAAGGATTTTTCTCTTTTTTTTTGAGTTTTTTTATTTGTCCAGGAATTTAAAGGAAAATAAGCTTTTTCCGATTGTCGAGTATTTAATTCGTTCAAAATTCGAATTGTTTGATTTTTTAAATTGATTCATGTGGGTTTTCTAATTTTTTTCGATTATTGGACTCTTTCTTGATATCGTTTAACACATTTTTTTGAATATTTGATTTTTTTCGTGATTCAGAACTGATCGATTTCTTAAATATTTGGCTAATTTTAAGTGACAATATTTCTACTAGGAAATGTTCAATTGCTTTTGAGTATCATTCTCCAGATAATTACCCTAACACTCATTCGATTCAAGTCGCGTATAGTTGGAAAAAAGTTTGGACCTGGAATTTCGAAAAAAAATCTTATTTTTGGAATTTTCCATAAGACCTTACTCTAAAAAATCTCCATGTGAGAATTTTGAAGAGGTGATTGGATTGAAATGCGATTTCAAAATATATATTCATCTTAGAAATCGCACGTAAATTCTGTCTCAATACGAAATTCCCATGTTTTCTTCGCGTGCGTGTGCGGAGCGAAGGGAAGAAGAAAGAGCGAGAAGTTTGATACGTAATTGCATGCGCGCTGCGCGATTATTCATGGGGATTCCGTTTTGATACGGCCCATTGAACCCGTCATTTGAAAGATAGCATCGTAATGCGTACTGTAGCAATACAGTAAACTGAAGACATTACAGGTAAGCCATGTCAGCGAAGTCTGCTCCAAAAGCAGCTGCGAAGAAGGCTCTGAATGCGAAGAAGAAGTCTGTCAAGGGGCAGAAGCAGCTGCACAAAAAAAAGATTCGTACTTCTGTGCACTTTCGCCGTCCAAAAACTCTGAAAACTCCTCGTGCTCCGAAGTAAGTGACTTGCTAGATTCAGACTGAGTTCATACTTCGCGTCGTCGCGATTCATCGCTGGCTCCATCAGAGCCGATAACGCGACACGCGGTCAGTAAACGCAAGCGTGAAGCCCGCTGCGCACGAGTCTGCCGCCACATTGGTCGCTGACGTGTCATACTTATTACGAGGAGTTTGCCGTTTAGCGTGATTGTGAAGCAATGTTTAGTTCCTATTCTTTGCACAGAGACGCTCACAGCTCCATTGTGAGGGCGCATTGCATACTTTTTGTCGCTGCGAATCGATCGCGCCGACTGCAACTGACCTACGGTGGAATATGGTGCTTGTGACGCATCTCTGTGCGAAGGCCAGGGACTTCCCGCTATTTTATGGGACGACATCGCGGAGCGGCGCGGCACGTAGCGTCGATCGTTTAAGTGTTGATCACGCGGCATGAAAAATGAATGACGACTAATGACGCTAAATGGCAAGCGCGACGACGAAATGTATGACTTGTCAGCAATCGACCAGCGATTGTGGCTGCTCCGTCCCGTCCCGCGCGCGTTCTGCCGTGTACAGATGGTGCCAGCGACTAATCTTAGCGTCGGGAAGTATGAATCGGATATCATGCTCCGTTATGTTATATATATGAAATCGCCTGCATGAGAGATGGCAGTTTTGCGGACCACCCGCAGACAGGTTGAGCAGTTGCGCAGCGGTGTTAATTGGTCGCACGCGCCCGCCAACCCAGGTACGGTCGCGGCGCTTGAGCGATGGTTTACATAAGAATCGACGCGTCTTGCGATATCGATCGAAAATAAGTGAAAATATACAACCGCGTCGCACCGCAGTCGTTCTTTGAAAAGGGGCCTAGGCGTCGTTTGTACTTTCGCCGCCGAGTGGCGCGGCATAGTGTGTTCCTGAGGCGTCGTTTATATTTTCGCCGCTGGGTGGCGCGGCCAAGTGTAATCCTATTATATTGGTTGCGCGGCGCGATCGATACTATAGAAATGCACTTTGCCGCGCCGCTCAGCGGCGAAAGTATGAACGGCGCTTTATATTGATCATGCGGCGTGGCACAATCAATATTATGAAACTGCAGTTTGCCGCGCCTCTTGGCGGCTGGAGTATTACCGACGTCTTAGAAATGGTAGGCGTTTGGCTGCCCTGGGGTAGTGGGTGCATGCGACACCTTTAATGAGTAGCCGGCTGCAATCTTGCGCGCTTTCTTGTGCTACACAACCTTACGCGCCGCGGAAAAGGTGTAAACGACGCTTTAATCTCGCTTTTCTTTGACGAAATATTCGATGACGTCGCTGCCGTCAATTGCGGCTGGTCCACAGCTCTGCCACTCCCTTTGCAATAAACTGGGTGCGCCGCATACGCTGTGTAGCGTCTCAACTGCGACCTCGTGTTTCAGGTACCCCAGAAAATCAGCCCCGGCTCGCAGCAAATTGGACACTTTCACCATCATCAAGCATCCGCTAACAACTGAATCGGCGATGAAGAAGATTGAAGATCACAACACGCTTGTATTCATGGTGGATATTAGAGGCAACAAATATCAGATCCGTAGCGCCGTGAAGAAGTTGTACAACATCGATGTGCAGAAGGTGAGGCGCGTTTCACGCTCCATTTCGGGAAAACTGAACGTCCGCCATTGCGGATTACCTCCACGAAAGCCTGCCGCGCGTCTAGGCGCGGAGTGTGCTTCGAATACGAATCGACGTGCGACGCGATCCTGACCGCTACTCACAAATTTCATGCTAACCCTGCGTCCCGCAATAAAAATTCGGTAGCGGAATACTGTTGATTTTGAAGAGAATTCTACATCCGCGATTGCAGACATGCGCATAAATAAACCAATATTGAAGCGCTTGATAAACGCTAATAAGCAGGTTCATACTTTCAAGAATGCGCAGCCGCGACAGTGCACTTTAAGCATATTGATTTTCGTTTGGGTTATAAACATTACTTCGCGCATTTCGTCGCGTAAGGTATAAATCTGGTCATACCATCTGACATTAGAACTCCGCGTGCGACGAGTAAACGCAGCATGGCGCGCCACGCGCGACGACGTGCTAAGGCCTCGTGCATACTTCCCGCGACGGGCGACGCGACACAGTGCTTGCTATGCTAATCGAGCGAAAATCGATATTGCTGATATGCGCTGTCGCTGTAGCGTGACACCGTCGCTAGTCGGCCGCTAAGAGGGCAATTATACTGCCGGCGCCCAGCTGCGCGACGCAGTGTGTTTTTGTAATACTGATTACGCGGCGCGGCACAATCGATATTATGGGATTATGCTTTGCCGCGCTGCTCAGCAGCGGAAGTATGAATGACGCGCAGAACGTCATATTCATCGTCGCCGCGCGCGCAGTGTTGCGTCATTGTGTAGCAACTCATGGTTGCTAGTTTTGCGCCGCGGTCCAGTTGCCACGTTGTGATGGCTTCATCAAGCGCGACCACGATGAGAATCACACATCCGACCAGCGACAGCGTCGCGCCTAGCAGCTGCTCCGTTTTCGTTGTTCGCGGATGCGGCACGCTTGGGCTTACTCTTAGCGCACAGCGTTTTACGGTTCAGATAGTACCAGCGACGACTCGCGTCTATCGGAAGCATGAGAGGGATCTCAGTCGTTCGTTTGTAGCCCCTCCGCTAAGTAGCGCGACAAAATGCAATCCTATAATATCGATCGTGACGCTGTGCGTGATCAATTTTACAGAAATGCATTGTGCAGCGCCGCTCGGCGGCTAGAGTATAAACGACCCCTCAGGCGTTCTTAATACTCCCTCCGCCGAACGGCGCGCACAGTGCATTTCTGTAATATTGATCACGCGGCGCGGCACGGTCAATATTATAGAATTACACTTCGACGCGCCGCGACGCTTCTTGGCCGGAAAAGTGAAACGCGGGAAATGGCTATCGATTGAATGATTTCTCGCCCAGTAGCAGAGTCGCGGATCTCAGTTTAGATGATGCAGACCGTATATCTGTGAAGAATGTCTTATCCGCAAATGCGTAACCTAAGCCCTCCATCGGTTTTTACGCTGCCATGAATCGATTATTGTTGTAGATCAACACCCTGATCACGCCTCTTATGGAGAAAAAGGCCTATATCCGCCTCACCTCGGACTACGACGCACTGGACTGCGCCAACAAGATTGGAATCATCTAGACAGATCTCCTTGTTATTTTTTCTTTTTAATATAAATGTAGTTACTTCTGTTACGAATCTGCAAAAAAAGGCTATACTGTGCATCTTTATAAACATCATATCCACATATAAATGTGTATAATCTCTATTTCGGAGCTAAATTTACTCGAGTCCACTGCGTGCGTGTGCGCGCGTATGCTGCGTATCTTTTTCCTCCACACTCTCGCTGCTGCTCCACTCGCTCCGCACACGCACTCGAAGAAACAAAGCAAATTCGGTTTCAAGTTGTCAAACACCTAAAAAAACTTTCAAATTTTGTCAGCTGTAAGTTACTCGGAGCTACACTAGCACAAACCTTGAGCGGAGCTGCCGTCGCCTTTTGAATATCCTTAACAGTCAAATCAGATCTGACCTCGATTAACGTTAGTCCCGTCCACGTCGAACACCGCCTTAAATTAACGACATCGAGTGTCGTGTATAAACAACTAAGGCATATTCGCACAGTGAGGTCCAATTCGACCACAATACGCTTTCAACTCGACTACAAAGCCGTTTAGAGGACAATACGACCACAAGCTCCTGCGCAGCACGTGGCCGTATTTTCCTTCGAATGAGAGTAAATGCTCTTGTAAAGGTATGACGCACACCTATAGCAGCAACACAGGCGCGGTAAAAGTTTTGCACATTAGCAGCTTTAGCTCCAACACTAACGGGGTGTGAAGGCGCAAGTATTGTGCATTTGCAGCATGTGCTCCTGTATTCGTGAAAGTGATTCGATAGCAACAACATGGATGCAGCAAAAGTTTTGCTCATTTGCAGCACGCGCTTCTTTAACAGGATGTCGTGATCCTAGAGTAACATCGTGGGTGCGGCAAAAGTGTTGTGCATTTGCAGCATGTGCTCTCAGAGAATCGCCGCATTCAATGCGTGTCGAAAATGCATTCAACTCGAAGTCAAGGCGCTCTCGAGCAAAAGCAGGGAACGCGCTGCTAGGAGAGCACGTGCTCATATTGTGCTTCAAATTACAGCACGAGCCACAACGAATAGGACGTTCAATGTATCTATGATACGAGGCATGAAAGCATACGACGCATTCTTAAGGTAGGTCTCAGATGTCGGTTGCGTCGCCGATTCACTTAAACAATTTTGTGGCGCTTGGCTCGCACAGCCGCTGGCGGCCTCAAATTCTGCTCGGCGAGCTGGCTGCGCCGCGTGTCGATGAGCCGGTCTCGTCGCGTGTCGATGTGCTGCTACGATAGCGCTGAATTACCTTGCAGCACATACTACTGCGTTAAAATTTTGCAGCACGGGCTCCTGCGACGAAATTTCGCAGCACGTGCTGCCATCTGGAGCACGTACCCCTGCGATAGAGGTTTTCTATAGGAGTCGCCACTTGAGTTGAATGCATATTCGACACGCAGTGAATGCGGCGAATTGCTGAGAGCAGGTGGGAGATGTAAAAGTTTTGCGCACTTGCAGCACGTGACCGAATTGGACCCCACTACTGAGTGAATAATAATTAGAAAATAAACCTTTTATCCCACCTTATTAGTGATAATCCGTGTGGCAACCTGTGTTCCGGTCAGTGGCAAGTTACACTGTGGCAGAAATTTTGATTCGCCATTCTTCGAACAGTGCTCCATAGTGGCAATAGAAGAACTTCCTAAGTGACGTCATATTTTTGAGAATGTAAGGATTGACCGGTGTGAAGGAATGAAGTGTTCCCATGTGATAACGTGATTCACCTTATCCACTGCTGCTTATCGAAGCCATTATCTTTGCTGACCGTCTGTTTAAGTCTTCAAGCTCCTTCAGAAAGGATTAGTTTGGGAGGCGGGATGGCCCAATAGGTTGACTGGCCCACGCGATTCTCACCCGCTTCTAGATGGGTTTTCGCGATTCTCTTTTCACAGATTTCATCGTTAGATCCCAAAGCTCACGTTTCTGTGGAAAGACTACAAATTTTTCTATCGTAAAAATACTGCCTTCAATGAGAGAAATTTGAAATTCTTGTTTCACCAGAGTGATGATAATTTTTAGTAGCTATTTTTATTACTTGGAGCTTAAGATTTACGATGCTTTCACCGTAATCACGTTTTACAATTAACGAAATTTGAAATTTGATTTACGCACACCCCTGGTCTGTACGCCCCTCAATAACGAGATTTTTAAATGCTTATCCGTCTTTTGTTTTAGTTTTAAAGTAGTCAGCAGTTTCTAAAAGTGCTCAGAAAAGCTTTGGAGGCAAAATAAAAGTTAGCAAAACAGGCGTTCATAGAATTCTCGATAATTGGGGAGCGGGCGGACTCCAAGCAATAGCTTATCGCAAACCTTTCCTTTAATAGCAATCGCACCATTTCGCACAAATAATACCTCTTAAAAACTAAATAAACTGCTCTATTCCACATAGCTGGATTTCGTTGATTTTTTTTTCTAATTTTCCCAAATTTTTCAGAAAACAGAAACAGAAGAGCGAAAACGGCCATAAAACAGGATGTTCAGCACAACCCTGATCCCCAACGAATGGTCGACTAAACTATTTCCAAGACTATATAAAGCACTTGAAAGGGGAGTAGTACAAAAAAATGATTTTTGTTCGCCTAAATCGGACCGATTTTCTGAATGAGTTTTCTACACCGAAAAAAAAAGTTCTTGAACAAGACCACCTTGTTTAATGTAGAGTAGCCATTTGAGAACGAAAAAAATTATTCGCAAGTAAATTGTCTCGACGTAAGTTTCAGGCCTCTGACAATGGCGAGCTTGCCGAAGCGTCAGGCCTCTGATAATGGCAAGCTTGCCGAAACGTCTGGCCAATAAAGTAGATTTCACTGTTAAAAACCAGGTTGCGGCACAGAAGTGAATGAAATAATACTAGCGACGCGCTGCGGGCGACGCGACGCATCGGTTTCGTACGATCTGACGCTCACGCCCGTCATCAGCTGACCACGGGCGTTTTGTTAATTTTTCACGAGAGATACAAGCATGAGTGGTAGATACAGATAATGTATAAGAAATGAATTGTCTTGAAGAGAATGAAGAATGATGGGAATCTGTCACCCACCACCGGGGTCGTGGGCAGGGGCACTGCTGTCGGCGCCTTTAAAGATCGCTGATGCTTACAAGACAGAACACGTCTATAGCAGTTGGTTACAAGTCAAGAAACGTATGTCGTGCCCCAGTAGTCCTTCTCGCTGTGCCCTAGCCGCCCCAGCTAGGTCACTGCCCCTGCCCCAACTGTGATCTCCATCAGACATGTTCAAACAGATTTAGAAGCAGAGAAGCAGAGAGTCACTGAATAGATCACCCTAGAGCATCTTTCAAAACAGCCTGCTCGAGACTGAAAACTCAGATAATTGAACACTTACGAGGATGAAGTGTCTTCCAAGGCTCACAGCTTACCAATTCTTTGATCGAAATATTCCATTCTTTTGAGCATACTGCTCTCATTACCTCCTGGAAATATTCGTTTGTAAGTAGAACGAATTTTGAATAAATCTGCTCTTATAGATCTCGACTGAGCTACGTCCCCCCACTTACAGACCAAATTTTTGGAAAATCGCCTACTTCCCCAGGTGAAAAAAACTGTCAACAATTTTGGGACCAACGCTCTATGGCAAAACATTGTAAATTTCTGTAAATTATGTGTTTAGCCCCTAATTCCAACGTCCACCACCCCAATATCAGATTTAGAAAGATTCACATCTTTGTTGTTCCGATCAGATTTAGAAAGAATCACATCTTTGCTGTTCGGCGAGACAGTAGCCGCTTGAGCCTGAATTCCCGGTAGCCATGGTCCAGCGGGGCTTTGTGACCAGCCTTATCAGAGCTACAACTCCCCTCCTATCGTTGACCAAAATTTTTGAAAAATGTAGGGAATTTAACCGAACCCTTATCCCTGGATGAAATTTGAATGCGAAACCTTCACGATTCCTCAATAAGAATGTCCTTCCAAGGCAAACTTTATACGACTTCCGGACACCCACGTCGCGTCCAGTGGCGCCCCTGCTGGACCCTACCCGTAGCAGAATGAGGTTCTCCTTTAGATCGCTTGCTGGAACAGAACCAAATCAGAATTTTCTATTGAATACCCTAGAAATTGCCTGACCCCTAGACTTTTTTAGTTTCGATACGTGCACATATTGCTCCCATATATGTGCACATGCGTTTATAGCCTTCCGGTTGAGCAGCAAATGGATGACACGGATACAACTTCCTGAGGAGTCGATTACATCTCGGATCAAAACTATGGCTACTTTGCAATTAACACTCACTCATACAAGTGCATCCACATTATTGTTTGTTCATCCCTCGTGTACAAACGTCCTTTGGCCAATTCTGTGGAAATGACAAAAACAGGTAACCAATAGAAAAGGACGAGTCAGCTTTCGATCAGAATGCGAAATACTGTCCATTTCGGAGCGAGGACGACAGGAACGGGCGGCAGCAGGTAGTCGGGACAATTTTGGGCCCGAGAGATGGGGACACTCAGGCAGGCGCGTCATTCCATTTGAGCGCGTGGTGGGACCCAGCGCCGTGAGGCTGACACAGTCCTCAAGTCCTTTAGTAGATAGAGTCGTACGAACTTCACTACACAGTCTATAAGGCTTCTGACACACCTCACAATTCCTCCAACCCCCCTCCCTCTCCCCGGGATATTTGCATAAGAGTGTTGACGTTTCCGGCCTTCTCCATAAACCAATCACGTATTCATATTTCCAGAACAGCCCAAAACAAACTGCCAAGTCGCTTCTTCACTACCATACTCACTCTTGAAAAAGAAATTACCACATCTGAGCAAAATCAATCCAGACACCTACAGAGTCCGCTACAGGATTAGCTTCAACACACTCTCCCACATGATCTGCCTCAATCGGATTCTCAACGATTAGATACGGGACGGCACTCAAGCAAGAAGTAAATTCTGAGAGCATGGTCACGTCCTAAGTGGAGTTGCCCTGCCATTACTAAAAATTCACACGTCATGAGTAAAAATACCTAAACTATAAATCCAAATAGTCTCTACGTACTTTTAAGGTCATAATTAGAGTCCAACAGCTTTTTTTCAACCTCCTGCACCTTCTCACGCTGCAAATCTCGGGCAGTGACGATTTCCTTATGGTCTAGCTCACTGTAAGCCACACCCGCGAGCAGCATCTAAGCTGCGACAGTTAGTCACAGATTGTACGCTCACTTGTGCGCGTTCTTGCAAGGTGTCAACGCAAAAGCACGCGCTATAAATTTCATTGTGAGAGCACGTGCTACAAAGGCGGGGCTCTGAACCCTTCGCAAGGAGGCGGGGCCTCCCACTACAAAAACTAGAGCACGTGGCCGTGTTGTCATTTAAAACCTCGGATGGTCGAGTTGAACACATATCGTTAGGTTGCTTTGGGAAACTAGTCTAGTGCATGGACGGAACCGGGGCGGCAGATAGTAGTTCGCGATTGAACCCTACTGACCGAGGGTGTCGCGAACGCCTCACAAGTTGCCGCAAATGACCGCTCGCTGTCCATTCGCTAGACTAGAGTTGGCGAAGGGGCTATGTAAATAACAAGCCTGTGAATCTCATCGGCCAACGCTAGCAGCGTGATGGTATTTCAATTTATTGATGAAAATTAGTGGTCAAACTTGACAGTTACGAGTTTTAGAAAAGCCTCTATCATCAGAAACCACCGCCATATAATTTTATCGATTTTCCAGAATTATCAATTTTATTGATTTTCGGCTAAAATAAATAGAAATCTGTAAAAGTAGATACAATCGATAGCTGACCTTGTACTGTGCTTATCTGGGTCAAATTCCGGTCCGCAATTGCGTATCGATACGCTTTGCGGCCGCGCGCTTTCGAGTCGAAAGAGTTTCCAGAGCCGCAGCCACCGATCTGTTGACTCTAGGTGGGTTTTAGAAACTGGAAACTGAACGAAATTGGAGGGAGCTGTATAAAAAAGTCATATCAAATCGCTATGGCGCTGGAAACTCGACTGACTCGAGCGCGTGCGGCTGCAAAGCGTGTCGAGACGCAATTGCGGACCGGAATTTGGCCCAGAGAAGCACAGTAACACCTGAAAATTTAGTTTGCCCACCAATTTTTTTACAATAAAAAGGAATAACCGTCGCACTGCTAGCATTGACTGATAAGATTTGTAATTTCATAACTGGATGTGTATCGAACGTCTTCCTGTTGGGGCACGTACTGTAATTACGAGCTTAACAGAAGAACGTCCTCCACTTCCCTTTACTGTGTTCGAAACCGTCTACTCTTCAAGCCGAATGCATATTCGACACGCATTGATTATGCATGTCGATGGCTGCGTAAGACCCTAACCCACCTGTTCCATCTCTTCCTTATCACACCTTCGCAAACCTTTACAATTCAATAACCGCTCTGAGGTGGACCTTCAGTTTCAATGTGTCCTCACTCAGCTCTGGCCACTCCATGATTTGCTCCTTCGCGGCTTCCTGACCTTTCTCTTCAACTAGATCCATTTCGTACTCTCGAGCCAGTCGAGCGTCTTTGGCTTCCTACAAACAGTAAACCTCAGGTTATAGACCAGCAGACCGAAAAGAGTGGCTGCCAGTGACCAAAACCTTTAACTCACCTGCTCCTGTGCCATATCCCAAGCGCGCAATTTCTTCAGCTCTCGTCGCTGCTCCCACAATTCAAAGAGGCGATCATCTTGTCGAACGCGGAACTGAAAAATAAGGATATTGTGTACAATTGGGCTACTAAAACGCGTTCACTCTGCTACAGATTCTCGATGGGCGTTGATTTGTTTCGTTAGATCAGCCGCAGCGCGTAAGCTCGCTCGAGAGCGGTCGTAAACACCTTCCGGCTCGCTTTTGGTCGGAAATCGCTGCAATGTGGCCGCTCAATTTGATGCCAGAAGAGCTGGCGATCTGTCTCCCACTGACCGCGTAATAATCACCTAGCGGCAGTTAACGCACGCTAAACGCAACGCCGGCAAGGGCCCACTGGACATAATGACGATGGTTACGTGACCAGCAGGATGGCACCTGTTCAGAGAAATATTGAAGGAGAGCGTACGTAAAAAATAAAGATAGCAGTGTTAATAGCATCTTAGAGATAAGCAATACTTCTTTACCGGCCTGCCACTTCTCACCCCCGTCAGCCACGTATTGCATAGATATCGATCGCGTCGGCCACACCGTGTTTTTCTCACCCTCATTCGACCATGTTTTTCATATGTACCGTCCGGCCGGGTCACAGCAGGCCACGGCGGGTCATATCTGGTTACAGATGCATTTTGCACCAACTTCAGAAAATCACCGCATTCAATGCGAGTCGGATATGCATTCAACTCGAGTGACCACACCCATTGAAAGGTTCCACGGCATGGGCACGTGCTTCAAACAACAGCACGTGCTGCAAAGTTTCCTCCCAGGAGCACGTGCAAGCAAGGTAGTCCAGCGCTATCGTGGCAGCTCATAGACACACGACGCGGCCGGCACGCCGACATGCGGCTCAGCCAGCTCGCCAAGCACCATCTGGGGCCGCCAGCATTTGGAAGAGGTTACCAACAGCCGGGCGAGCCGAGTACCGCAAACTTGGGTTGCTGAACCGGCGAAGCTGCTAACATCTGGGTCCGGCCTTAAGGAAGCGCCGTATGTTTTCCTTTTTCGAAAAATCGTTTCGTAATAGAGTTGAATGTGTATCATGCACGCTTTGAACGTTTCGTTTGTTGTCGCACGTGCTGTTTTTTGACGCACAATAGGAGCACGTGCTCCAGTTGCAGCACGTTCCCTGACTGTGCCCAAACCGCCTTGTCTTCGAGTTGAATGCATATTCGACACGCATTGAATGCGTCGATTATCTGAGAACTATGCCCGGGAGCTAAGCTCACACAAGCTAATCGAACCTTATTATAGCTCAGCAGCTAATATTGGCAGCCTTAATTAGCTCCAACCGTGCAGCCGGTGTCAGATCGATAATCGTCTTCTGAATCTCAACAATATACGAACTTTTTCGGCCCCTATCACAGGATAAAACTCACAATTCTCGGCTTCTCCATAGTTTCAGGGTGAGTCATTCGGAAAACAAAACCCGGATCTTCATATCTGAGAAATAACCCAATTGTCATGGATCACTGTTTACAGTGCTAAGATATGACTCACTACCTACCCCTTATAATTGCCTCTAGCAAAAAGACAAGGCCGATGAGTACTTTGACCTGTATAAAAGCCTGAGGTGAGTAAAACCAGTCGCATGCACTCTGTCAGAGTCATCCAGTCGGCTGGTATATGTCGAATCGATTGCCCTGCAGAGAACCTTAGGGTGTTCACTGACTCGAACAGACCAAAGAAAAGGTGTAGGGACCACTTACCATGGGTAAGCCTAATCTGTTCATGCAGATAATTCATCTCGCGAATCTTGTCGCCATAAATCTTGTGATCCGGGTCACAGTTATGCAGCTGAATCAATGCAATCTCGTCCTTTGAAGACAAGTCCGCTAAAATGAGCCAAATCGGCAGCCCAATTCGAATACAGGCGGAACTTTTCCCATTAAAGACGAACACCGCCTCACTTAGACTAAAGGCAGGTCTACCTGGCCACCGGCTTTAGCCTTTCTGGGTTGCTAACAAACGATCGTGATACTCTACGAATCGCTTTTAGTTTGTTTGGCTCTTTTACTCGCTGAGCCACCCATGACACATGCCCAGTCCCATGCCCTGCAGGCCAAACCCAGTGCAGGATCTACCGGAACGTTGTGCAGGACCTCATCAAAGCTCTCGTTGTCACAAAAACCTCAAAATCCCACCCAAAAACCACCTTTTAAAGACGAAAATCTCACGACGCCCCTCGTCTCCCGTTCAGCCAACCGCGTGTGAAACTGCACAGTCTTATGAGCTTCTGGCCAAATTACCAAGCTGACTAAAGGGTCTTTCACAGTATGCCGGACGAAGCCGTCCGGCATGTTATAAGATAGGACTGCGGCGTCAGTGCACTCCGCACTGCGGTGTCGGCCGACCGACGTCTCAGTGCGGTGAAATCATTGCCACGACGTCGGATCAAGTTATGACGGGTTAGAACGGGTTGTTTTCGCCTTACATTTTGTACTGGAGTCGGTACTGACGGTTGTTCACCGCAGCTTCCCTCGCACTGCGGCTCGCTTTTAACGTGCTGGACGGCGTCGTCCGGCAGACTGTGAAAGGGGCTTAAGGGATTTGGTCTCGATTGATTCTTCGTGCTGTATTCGGCTTGGATAATGAGGGCTGTGACTTCAGACACGGGATTTAGCCACATAAATACAGCTGCATTCCGCCAGACCGCAGTAGTTTAGGCTTCTCTAGGAACAAACGCCAGGTCTTTTGGGTGAAACAGAACGTGTTCGGGAGAAAACCACGCGTTGAGGAAAGGCCGAAGAGCGTCGTCTCGGGATGAACGGCCGACGTTTCGCTTCAACGAGTTCGGCCTTTATGCGAAGCACTCAGTACTGCCGGTAAAACTAGTATTCAGACCTCCACAACGAAGAACGATGCAGACGAAGGTGACGCACCTACTGCCGGTTACGAGGCACAGTTTACATGATTGTATGCAATGGATGCAGTCAGAAATACTTCGGAGAGACGGATGTCACGACCGTTGTATATTGCTTCTCTGGGCCAAAATCCGGTCCGCAATCGCGTCTCGACACGCTTTGCGACCGCGCGCTTTCGAGTCGGAAGAGTTTGCAGCGCCGCAGCCGCCGATATGTCGACTCTAGGTGGGTTTTGGAAACTGAACAAAATGGGTAAAAACTATATAATAAAGCCACATGGAGTCGGCTTTGGCGCTGGAAACTCGATTGACTCGAGCGCATGCGGCCGCAAAGCGTGTCGAGACGCAATTGCGGACCAAAGCTTGGCCCAGAGAAGCACAGTACATACGTATAGACGAGCACTCGCGAGCACTGCGGAATCCTTCGTCATACGCGAGTAACAGCTTCTCCCGACATCGGCTCCAGCACCACAAAACGCCCTGAAAGTCTCATAAGGGAACCACCTTAAGCCATCGTAACCATTCCAAATGAAATGCACTTTTCTAGAACCATTTTCGGACGAAATGTCCGAATATGCCCACCGCAGCTGCCTGGACCCACTCTGAAAGAAGTTATGAGCGTTTTTAAAGCTTCGCGGCAAGGTAAGCGTTTTTAAAACCCCATGAAATTTTAGGGTGTTTTTTGAATTTTTTCCGGATTTAGCTGAAAACATGTATGTAGGAGTAATCTGGAGTGCTGAACACAAATCTGGGGTTCGCTAGTCGAAATTTTGAGGTCTACTGTAGGTTACGGTATGTAACATGCCATTTAGAAGACGAAACCTACCTCAACAATCCGAGAATCGACAAATGAACATCGATTTCGTATTCAGCACCCCCAAATAACCCATACACATAAACTTTGAGACTAATTTGAGACTTAGAGCAAACTACCGTACACCCACCGTAATCTATCGTAAGCTGTCAAAAATCGGTAAACTGACATCAGATTCGCGTTGAGCACTCCAAATAACCCCCAGAAGAACGATTTGAGCCACATCTGTCGCCACATTCCGGAAATCGTCAAAAGTCGATTTTGTCGTCAATTTTTTCCGTCGGTGGGAAGCTTTGAACAAATTTAGCCGAAAACTTTGGAAAAACGACAAATGCACCTCAGATTCGTGATCAGCACCTCAAATAACCCCACAGACGAATTTTATGTCAAATCTGGTATATTTTTCTAAAACGCTTCGAAAGCCCTCTAATTGGTACTATAAAGGAACGCCCAACCCAAAGTCCAAAAGGCTGTCAGTCTGCGCAAAGTTTGGAATATGTTCCCTCACCGAAATTTTGCCTGCGGAGGTAGTTTTGGGAGCTGAACACGATTATGAGGTCCTTTTCAGGATTTTCTGAAAAATAATGCGTTTTTTGGAGAGTACAATAGGTACCAAGATCAGAGAAAAAACGCCTATAACTTCTTTCAGAGTGGGTCTAGGCAGCTGCGATGGGCATATTCAGACTTTTCGTCCGAAAGAATGGCTCGAGAAAAGTACACTTTATCTGAAATGATTACTACGGCTTATAGTGGTTCCCTTGTCGGTGTTGCACCGCTCTTTCGAAACTTCCCTAAAAAGAAAGTTAATGTAAGCGCTTGCGATAAGGCGACTATCCCCGGAGATTAACAATAGGGATGAGATGATGGAAATATTGAGATTGATTTCATAGCAGCTGCGGTAGATACTGTGCTTATCTGGGCCAAATTCCGGTCCGCAATTGCGTCTCGACACGCCTTGCGCCGCATGCGCTCGAGTCAGTCGAGCTTCCAGCGCTATAGCCGACTCGATATGGCTTTTTTATACAGTTTACTCCAATAGTGTTCACTTTCCAGTTTCTAAAACCCACCTAAAGTCAACAGATCGGCGGTTGCGCCGCTGGAAACTCTTCCGACTCGAATGCGCACGGCCGCAAAGCGTGTCGAGACGCGATTGCGGACCGGAATTTGGCCCAGAGAAGCACAGTACATAGTCACTTTTAGTTGCTCTGGGATACAACTTAGGTGGGGTCGTCTTATTCCGTTGCTTGAAAATCACTGTAGGCGTGTCTATGGAGCAACTTTACAGACTTCCTTTGTAAACACCACAGCGGGTTAGTTATGCCTTACTTGTTGGGTCGTTTCTCGTTGTACGCATGCATGTCGTTGTCATAAATATAGGCTGAAGAAGGTGTTAATACACCGAGAATTCCCTGCAAAGTGGTTATATAAGCTGGAGTTTCACATACACAAAGGAAATATCTGATAGAAATGGGGCTCCGATATAGCAGCATTCTCAAACATACAACTGTTACGAAACTGCAAAAAAAGGTGTACTGTACATCTTTATCAGCATCATATTCGTATATAAATGTATGCATCCTCTATTTCGTAGCCAAGTTTACTTGAGTCCAAAGCGTGCGTGTGCGCGCGTAGGCTGCGTATTCTCTTCCTCTGCATTCTAATGGACTCTCTTCTCGCTCCCCACACGCATGCGAAGGAATCAAATAAATTACGCTCCGAAATAGAGGGTGATCACCCTTCACCATAGGTAACAAGGGCTATGAGGTAGAGCATGAACACAGAGCGCATTTGGCCCCGATCATTGGATATGAAGATAACAACATTAAGTACAAAGTAGTGACAAACTTTGAGCCTATATAAGGTAGTTGGAACTGACCAGCGCTAAAACACTAGAAAGTCTAAAACTTAAAACTAAACATGTAAGTAGCTAAATAAAAAAATTAACTATTAATGTTGGTTAAGCTTCGCCTGTCCCATTGGTTTCAAGTTGTCAGACACCTAAAATTGAAAAAAAACTATAATTTGTAAGCTGTAATTTACTCAGAGCTACCCTAGCACATACCTTGAAAGGAGCTGCCGTCGCCTTTTGAATATCCTCAACAGTCAGATCAGATCTGACCTCGATCAAGGTTAGACCCTCTACTTTGTCCACGTCGAACACCGCCTAAATTGACGACTAATGCAGGTTCACTCTCTAGGGGGGGACGGGTACAATTCAACCACAATACGCTTTCAACTCGACTACAAAGCCGTTTGAAAGACAATACGGCCATGTGCTCCTGCGATAGGGATGTGGCCGTATACTCCTCCGGATAAGAGCAAATGCTTCTGTAAAACGATGACTTACACCTATAGTATAGTGGATCTATCGACGACAGGGACCGATGCACAACCCCTGTCGCCGGCACTGGTAGGCGCGCTGCGCAAGGGGTGGGCGCCCGGTTGAAGGGTATCGATCGATTGCCGGGCGCACAGCTGACCGGCAGCAACGCATTTTCGTCGTTTTCATCCTTGATCTGCTTCCTCCCATCTTTTTATCTATCTCCTACTTTTTCTGTCTCTCCATTATTAACTTTAACAAACTACGTGATGTTCAAACTTTTATTCAAAATTCATTTTTTTTCTCAGGTTAATATTCCATCGCACAGGCAAATAGAACACTTAGTTAATAATGGAAAAACAGAAAAGGAGGATATAGATAGAAATATGGAAAGAGAAAGCAGAAGAGGGATGAAAACGAGGAAAATGCGTTGCTGCCGGTCAGCTGTGCTGCCGGCGATCGATCGATGCCCTTCCACCGGGCGCCCACCCCGTTGCGCAGCGCGCCCACCAGTGCCGGGGCAGGGGTTGTGCATCGGTCCCTGCCGTGGATAGATCCACTACAGCAACATAGGCGCGGCAAAAGTTGTTACGCATTAGCAGCGTTAGCTCCAACAGTATGGAAGTGTGAAAGGCCAAAGTTTTGCGCATTGGCAGCACGTGCTCCTGTAGTCGTCGAAGTGCTCCAACAGCAACAGCATGGATGCAGCAAAAGTTTTCAGCATTTGGAGAGCGCGCTGTTTCTCGCTAATTCTCTGATAGCTCTGTGTAAAGTAGTGTTGTGGAAACAAACCGTATGATGTGGCCGCCTTTTTACGCCTGTGAGATGAAGCCCCACTATGGCTGATAAGAAGAAGAAAACAGGATGTTGTGATCCTAGAATAAAATCGTGGATGCGCGCAATTATTATGCATTTGCAGCACGTGCTCCTGTAACAGGACGACGTGCTCCTACTGTAATGATGAGGACGAGGCTAAGGTACTTAGCAGCACGTGCTCCTGTTACACGACGATGAGATCCTGTACTCAAGGTCAAGCACGTTTTTAATATTTCTCAAACGAGGGGTGAGTGGGTGGTAAAATCTTGGCCAAGAGATGCTTATTTTGGGGTAGTGGGTGTGGCTATATGGTTTCCGTTTTGGTCTGACGCATGGATCAGGCGGCTGGTCCTGCGGTGTTGGCGGCCTCACTGGAGGATATGGTTTCGATTCGCGCGGGGTGATCTACCGTCGCAGCCCCGTCCATTCATCAGATTAAAATTATTGTGCGAACTATACGTAGTTTCGCGCATTAGCAGCAGGTCCTCCCGTGAGAAGACGACGTGCTCCTCCATTCCCGTCATAGGAGTGGCCTTAGTTCTGCGCATTAGCAGCACGTGCTCTTGCAATGAAACGACGATCTTTTACAGTAACAAAAAGGGTGAAACGAACGTTTCACACATTTATTACACAAGCTCCTAATAGGACCACGTGCTCTCACAATAACATGACAGGTGATGCGGGAGCAACGCGCGAACCTGGCCACGTGCTCCTGCAAAGGAGCCATTAAACCCGACGATTTCCTCGAGTTGGAAGCGCATTGTACTCAAATAAGATTCCACTACTGGAAATTCGACCTTCCATCTCACCTTATCAGTAATAACCCGTGTGGCAACCTGTTTTCCGGTCAGTGGCAAGTCACACTGTGGCAGAATCTTTGATTCGCCGTTCTTCGAACAGTGCTCCATTGTGACAATAACACGTGCTCCTGGAGCCGACACCAGATCCATGGCTCCTCCCATTCCTTTTACAAGCTTACCCTAAATGTTTGAAGGATCGTTCGTGAGTAGACATATGATAGAGTCAGTTTTTAAACAACAGAAGACGAGTATTTTTAAACTTACGGGGATCATCCAATTTGCAAGGTCTCCAAACTGCGACACCTGGAGGGCACCAAGTATCGTGATGTCCATGTGAGATCTAAATCACGTCGAGATAAATGACACCGTGGCCGGAAGTGGCTGAATCGAAGATATTGGCTCCAAAACTGACCCTCGAATCATTGCAAACGACTCATCGCTGCTGAAAATGGACGCTCCTTTCTGCAAGGTGATCGTCTCCTTGCCGGCATTGATCAAATCCGCATCCTGCTCACCTTTCCTTGGATAAGGGCCCTGAAGAAGGCCAGCTATACTCAATTGTGAAATTTACTTTACAACCTTTTCAAATCTGTTAGTTCTAACCCAATTTTTCTTCGACAACAAGTCAAAAATTGACTCACCACACCAATAACGCCGTTTTCGCTCTGAAGGTGAACATGTATGCCATCAGGGATATAATTAGGTGACAGTGTTGGAATTCCAATACCGAGATTCACTGCAATAGTATATTCATTTCTGAACTGAATAAGAAGAATTAAGGCCTCAAACGCTCGGTGAAATCACCCCCGTCAGGTGAAAATTACACACAAAAAACAGATTAAAGCCCAACGCTTTCTGCAGCGTGGGTAATGCATGAAATCCGATCAGTGTTTGGCGTTAGGCGGTGGTGAAGGAAATCATTGCATGCCGTGACCATTCCAAATGAAATGAGCGTTCCTAAGATCAATTTTCGACATAGAATTCAAATTTTTTACATTGCAGCTGCGTAACTTTTTTCTGAACGGAGTTATACGCGTTTTTAGTTTTTCACTCGTAGATGCATCATAACATGTAATCCGTGAGCCTTAGTCGCCTCCTGAGATACACCGATGTGATTTCTACACCAGGGATGATGATTCTACATCAGATGACTATGGGACGATTCCTGATGTAGAAATCACATCGGTGTATCTCAGAAGGCGACGAAGACTCACGGATTACACGTTATGATGCGCCTGCGAGTGAAACACTGAAAACGCATATAGCTCCATTCAGAGAAACGTTTCGCAGTTGCAATATAAAGATTCGACAGGAGGGTTTCTAGCCACCTAGCGGGTGGACGGAGAGGATTGTGGCCGCCTGCTAAGTCGATCTTGCGTTTCGGAACATAGTCAATATGTTACTGGCAGGCAGCACCTGCTCTATTCGTCCACCCGCACAATCGAGGCCGGGCATGCTGTGCCCGCCGGAATGCACTGATAGCGGAGCTGAAAGCCAGCAGCCTCCTACCCGGCGGTCTCCTCTCCGTCTCTACAGGTGGCTACTCATGCCTGTCTCTGCTCTCAGAGGTGGCGGAGAGGGGACCGCCGCTTCTGAAATCTCAACAAGAGAGGCAAAAATGTGGTGGCCTTGCGTCGGGTAAGGAAAGTTACGCAAATTTCCTGCGCCCGCGGTTTCATGAATACGTCCACTAATGGTTCTAGTTTCATATTGCAGTCTACTCCAGGACGATGCGATGATTTCAAATGACGAGTAAATAAAACGGGGCCCGTGACAACTCGTCCAAGAAAATTTCGCCATTCAAATCCCCAATCTTTGAGGGGCCATAACTCCGTTCGCAGTGGGTTCTGAACGATTCTAGGGGCATTTATGTGATCAGCGCAAATTCTCTCCAAGGCAAGCAGGAGAATCGCAGAACGATTCTGAGGTAAACAGTGCCTTTAAAGGCAGTGTTCACGATAAATATCGTTTTGGAGGTTACGGTGTGGACACTATGCTGGCGGGTGCTGGAGGGAAATGGTCGGAGAAAGCAGCGAAAATGGGCCAGAAATCGGTAAAAACGGGAGCGAAGTGAAGATTTCGTTAGCTCACTACGCCTGCTCAGCCCACCCCGCCCCTACTCTGACGAGCTTGCGGCGCCGCGGACATTTTCTATGGCAAATGGCCAAGCAAATCCGCCACGGCATGCCTGATCGATTCGCGCAAATTTCGCTACTAGAGCGCGATTGCGGAAACTAGCAGGGCGCGTACGCTCCTCCGCACCCTGAAACTGCACGTACGTTAGAAACCGTTATTTGAGCTTATTCTGAGCGTTTTTTCTCCGCTGTTTCTTCACTGTTCATTAAGTCACAACCAAAAAGCTCCATTTCTGCGTCGAACTTGAATGTGATATTCATCGTGAACACAGCCTTTAGGCGTATCCTGGTTGCATTGGACTCCACCAGTGCGTGCTTAGGCGATTTTTGGCCCCGAGCCGCCTGACAGATAGGCTCGTTCTGCCAATCTGCGAGTCGGCTTCTGTTGCTGTCAGGGCCACTGTTGCTGCTGTCCAAGCTCCTACAGTTCACAAGAACAGCAACAGCAAGGGCGAGGAGATTGGGAGAACGATCCGAACTGTCAGGCAGCTCTGAATTCTGTTCAGTGCGGCTCGGGGCCGAGAATCGGCTGAGGGAGTAGATCAAAAGTTAACGAACCATACATTCCGTCGCGGAACTCCAAGGCAGCACGAGAAGCTATCATCTCACGGGTTTTCTCCGCCGCACTTTGCGCCTTTTTAGGCTCGCCATTCTAAAAAATCACATCTTACAGGCCTTCAATAAAACCAAACTTTCAAAAGCCTACAGACCGTTGAAAACATTGGCCGCTCAATGGGCTTCTTATAACTCTTGCCCAGCACAAGTCGATCACAATAAATAGATGGAATATGAACCTTTAAAAAACGCTTTTTAGATGGAAAAGTTCTTTCAAAACCTGTGAAACTTCCATCGAAAACCAACATCATTAGGGGCAATCACACCGGGCTCCACAATCTCCTCAACCTCAACAATCGTACATTTGCTGGCTTTGCACATGGCATTGTTGAAATTACCGGCTGTTAGTCTGAAAATGAATCCTTGACCTCAAAACTTCTACATTGGCCAGTCAAGTAAAGTTGTAAACAGTACCTAAACTGAATATTGCCTAATTTGTCAGCTCGCCACGCCTTGACTAAAGCATAATCACCCCAAATCGCCTCTTCCATCACATAGTTATATCCATTAAATTCACGAGTCTGAAAATGTTTAAAAAAGGATATTAGCCATGCTACATGGACAATTAAAGGCTGAGGTCATTCATGATTAACCCATGGGGTTCGGGGTAACCAAGGTGACGAGATGGAAGTGATTACCACAGGAATTTTGCCTCAAACCCATGGGTTTATCATTGATATTATCCAGCCCCTTGTAGCGCTAAAACTTCGCCCACCTCCTTGGGTGAACTCGCAATTTCAATCTTTCCTTTCTGCGTTTTGCTGTACTTGATTGGAGCTCCACCCTCCTGAATCAAGGTGCCATATCCGGTCGGCGTGAAAAACGCCGGGATACCTGCTCCGGCGGCTCGAATACGCTCCGCCAAGGTGCCCTGAATCATCAAATAACTTTATGGCTATCTAGCTTTTGCCTATATTTAGATTTGATTGGCCAGAGGCATGTGAAACGAGATGTTCTTAATTCGCGTGTCGTGTCCCCACTATATAATAGAGGACAGGAAAGTAATGTCGTTTCCGAGCATATCAATACTTGATCGTCATTTATCAGCTCATTGTTTGGTTCAAAAGCCTGCCAAAAACATTTTGAGGTTATAGTGACTTTTTTACAAATACGTA
The DNA here is from genome assembly GCA_029168955.1 of Aplectana chamaeleonis. Lineage (NCBI taxonomy): Eukaryota > Metazoa > Nematoda > Chromadorea > Rhabditida > Cosmocercidae > Aplectana > Aplectana chamaeleonis. Next base: position 1,502,315 of record JAPDOI010000033.1, on the reverse strand, counting down.
GACATTGTCAGATAGTCTTAATCAACCTTGGTCAACCATACAAGAACATCTGAAGCAGGTTGGGAAAGTAAGCTGAGCAGTGTGTGTTTGGCGTAAGAGAACGGGATTGCTTTCCGGTCCCCCTATTATTGATACTTAAATGACCGCGAGGTCACACTGAGCACCCACGGCATTTTGGCCCCTGAGGCCTCGTGTCCACACAGCGCAACCATGCCATGGACTCGATTTTTTTCGTTTTACTTAAAGAAAAACGGATTCCTTCTATTTAGTGCTGGAATATCCTTACTTGAAACAACTTGCATAACTGGTGTGCAGATATTAGGCGCCCTACATCTCCTTTTCACATAGTCATTCACAACAAAAATTCAAAATACTCACTGGGTTGATTGGCCGCGGAGCGCGCCGATCCTTTACGGGGATTGGCCGTGGAATGCACGGTCTTTTGAGTGTTAAAAGAGCTTGACTCACTGTAAAAGGCTATCGGCAAGTTACCCGCCATCCAAATTTGTCTATTGAGGAAAAAAACTTTCATGGTTTGTCTTTTGACCAAGTGTGACACACCGTTCGGAGGTGTAGAACATTTTCTATCCAACGCTTCCTTCCGTTTCGAGAATATCAGGGTGATTCTCAAAATAAATGCTAAAATCCGGTGAATATCTTCAGCACTGAGCACCTTTCTTCTATTTACTTTGAAGCAGACCACCAGAGCTGCCAAACTTGCTAAGATAAAAGAATCCTCCGAGTGCTCGGCAATGACGTTTGCGTTTGATCTCAACGTGGCATGATTATTAAATTTCTGCGAAATTCTTCACTTGCACGTTTGGGCACATCTGCTTCATCAGACCAATTTTAGCAGCAACACTTCGACGTTGAGAACCATGGACGAATTCCTACCCGACTGTCCTCATTTTGCCAATTATCGACCAGCTTCCCAAACACTCAAGTTTTCGTTTTTATCGACTTTGGAAAATTTTTCGGTAATTGATTATGAATACTATTACATGAGATTTTGCCCACAATTTCTTACTTTGAAGTCCGCTGCTAAAACTGATTTGCTAAGGCAGAAATATCCCAACTTGCAAATTCACGAAATTCGCAGGAAGGACCAATACTACGCTCCACTGAGGTTTTCCACGAACGCTTGGTAATTATAAAGTTCCTACTCGAAATGGAGATAATAAATCCTCAGATAGAGAATAAATGGAGCAATCGAACAACTGATCACTCTTTGCTAAGGAACCAAAACTGAGTTGTTTAAAAAAATACATGACAAATTCGGGTGGCGGGGAATCTTTCCCATAAACTAAGACATTTTGAAGTAAAGCCGTTGGGTAGAGAAAGGATTGGGTTTCCGAATCGTGTAGCGCAACTGATCGAACAATCACAGACATACAGCGGAAAATTTGCTGACCTACATTTTGGTGCAAAAGTTACGGACAAACCCAATATAGTAATCCTTGCCACACCCGAAACTCGGTCACCTTTGAATCTCTTCCCACAACTTAGCTAGTGTTCCTTAGCCAAGCCCTTCAGGCTGTCGTTTTCATGAATTCTCTCGCGCTAATGTCACAACGCGGAAGGAGAAAGAGCCCGCGATAGTTATATGATAAGCTATCAAGAACACCACACACCACACGCCAACAATCATTCAAAGAACGGCCATGGATTGAGAAATCTCACTGATAACTAATTATCCATATCTACATCATGTTGCCGAACACTTTTCGAAAATGCTAGCATGACCGAACACACTAATAGAAACGTTTCCAGCATACAACGCAACAATTTTTCGGAAAAGAGTATCTTTTAGCACGGTGGTGTCTTGTCCACCTACAAACTACTTTAAAAACACAATCTACTTCGGTCAGGTTTGGTAGTGGGGAAACTCAAAGAATTCAAAAAGACACTTGAGTGTTATCTGTTGTCCCAAGAGTAATGTTTGTAAGATCTCTTTTCTTCATGGTGCAGGTGTATGCCTAATAGTCAGTTGATCCATTTGTTTATTGTTGTTCGACTGATTTTAGTGCTTTTAGTCTCTTAATTGCCGTTTGGGTAATTATTTATGTTGTTGTCTTTGACACGGTTCTACCGTGTAATAAATAAATAAATAAATAAATAAATCAATCTTCCGAAAAAAAAATCGCAAAATTAAACCCTCGACCAAGTAAAAATTTTACGATTCTTCGTCACGAGATGCCCTACAGGACAGGCCCTCCCAGTTCTAAATTTGAAGGTGGCGTACACGCTCGTAAACGTGATTGGGATAACTACGGTCCAGAACACGACGCCTACGCATTTTGAAGCGTCAAAAACTACCCACAATGAAGCTACACGAGTGAGAAGTTGGCCCCACCCCTGTATCTGCCCGCCCCTTGCATTTGCGTTCTCCTCCAAAACAGGGTGCTGGGCCATTCCCACTGTCGGCGACGTTTTTGGTTTATCTATTGTACCTATGATACCATCCACAAACGTCGCAGACAGTGGGAATGGCCAAGCACCCTGTCTTGGAGGAGGACGCAAATGCAAGGGGCGGGCAGATACAGGGGTGGGCCCAACTTCTCACTCGTGTAGCGTCATTGTGGGTAGTTTTTCACGCTTCAAAATGCGTAGGCGTCGTGTTCTGGGCCATACCATTCTAATACCGTAGTTATCTCAATTACGTTTACGAGCGTGTTTGCTGCCTCTAAGTCTCTCGAATTGGCTTTTAGACATTTCCACGTATAGTTTAGGGAGCAACATGTTCATAATCACTTACTTGTGGAGTGAACTCCAACTCAAGCTCTCCAGACAAGTACTGTCGCGCGAACTCCGCATTTTCGCCAACGTACGAGGAGATCATCTTCTTGATCTGAAACATTAACAAACTTACAGGGCCCATGACACTTCTGTGTTCACCCTTCGTAGTTTTTATGGAAGGCATTTATACCCTCGTGAAAGGCAGTTATACCCTACGTAAACACTACATGTAGACGCGTACGCTCCTTAGCACAACGCCAACGCCGTTGGAAGCGCCGAAAACGAGCCAGAACGACCCTAAGTGAACAGCCCCAAATCGGCAACCTGTGGAATCCCCCTCCCCTACAAACAAAATGATGAGAGCTGAACTTGGAAAAACTACCTATATTCTAAAGTCATAGCATCGCCGGAAGGAAACAGATGAGATAATCAAGTTCCATTGACTATTATTTGGTAGTGCTAGTGCTCTCGATTATCGATTTTTTGCCAATTTTGCTTTTTTCCTAATGCTATTCGCAGGGGGTAGGAACATCTCTGTAGGAACATCCTGGCCAGTTTTCAGAGCTTTCAATGAGGGTCGCGTAGTGGTACGAGCCCTACGCATTTACAGTCTGATTTGGGACTTGTTTACAGATTTAGCAGGTTTTAAACTTCTTTGAAGCACCGAAGCACAGCGAAATATATGGAAAACGCGGGATTGTTCGCCAGATCCGTTTTTTTTTGTCGAAAGAAAAAGGAGACTGCGCGCCGCATACATCGACACGCAGACTGCTTGAGCATACACCAACCCGTCATACGACTCGGTTTGAACTTTGTGTCAGCCAGTCCACATAACAGAAACCATGCACTCACCTGCCGGGTCTTTAGCAGAATACCCAGGCCCCAGTCGTCCACTCCAGCATTGTTTGAGACACATGTGAGTCCTTTTTGGCCAGTCTCACTCAAGGCATTTATCAGATTTTCAGGTATACCACATAGTCCAAAACCTGAAAGCACTGGCTTTGACACTGATCCCAACATAAACTGGATTTTTGAAAAATGCTATGTTGAGTGTTTTAGAGGAGAGAGACACAAGTTGAAGTTTGTTAAAATTCGCTAATGCACCTGGGTCGATAAAAACGAAAATAATAGTGATTCATGAATTTTAAAAATGAAAACATTTTGCAAAAACTTTATCCGAGGGGGCGGGATTGGGGCGCTAAACACAAATATAACGTCCGTTTTCAGCTTTTGAAAAGATTACTGTCGATTACTGTGGAACAAGTACCATTCCAATACATTAGCCTACCGAAGTCATCCGAAAACCTGAAAATTCACCTTACAATCGGGTTCAGTGCTTCAGATAACACTCCTGAACAAATTTGGGGCAAAAAATTTTCCAATTTCTAAAATCCACCAATATTATTTTTTGTCTTTTTATATCTACATAGGAGCATCAAGGAAATTTGAAAGTCTCTAGAATATTTATCTTCTCTCCCTCTCCACAACATTGAACGGATCATTTTTCATAACTCTTGTTTACGGTGGGATCAGCCCCTAATCAGGCGAAAAACCTGCGTGCCACCCACTTCTTTAGAGATTTCATTTACCTCAAATGTACGAAGAGGTTCTATTTGGGTCAACTTCGTGAAGAAGGGGTTGGGATGTAATTTGTGTGCCGTGCGTGAATCAATGGTCCGCTTTCAAGTTTACAGAAAGTCACGGTAGGCCTACGATAGCTCTATCTGGGCTAAAGGCTTGGCTTGAACGTAACCCAATGCGCTATTTGAGGCCTTTTTCATGAATTTAACATCTGTCCTCGGACCAGGGTCGAGCAATATTGGAAATTTTCAAAGTGAGGGGGGGTCGCCACCAAATTTGAAAAATTGGGGGGGGGTAGCCGCACCGCCGGATTTTTTCGGTTTTTTCTCAGGCGTCACCGCAGAATGCTTCTTACACAATCACGAGTTGTTCAGACTTGCTTGTCGACCGCTGGTGACCTGAATACTCGTCAAAACCGCAATTGTCAAAATAGTGAAAAAAAAGTTTTTGGGGGCCTTCCAGTGTCATATACGTTGCTCTTCTGGGCCGGAAATCAGCGGTTCGGTAAAATAAACCCATCAGTGGGGTCCTGCACACGTTCCGTGATCTCCTGATCACTCCTGCTGAGGTTCTGCACACTCCTACTCAGGTCCTGCACACGTTCTACGACGTCCTGCACGCCTCTATTGGGGTCCTGCACACGTTCCCTGATCTCCTGATCACTCCTACTGAGATCCTGCTCACTACTACTCAGGTCCTGCACACGTTCTACGACGTCCTGCACGCCTCTATTGGGGTCCTGCACACGTTCCCTGATCTCCTGATCACTCCTACTGAGATCCTGCTCACTACTACTAAAGTCCTGCACAACCGTACTGAGGTTCTGCACACGTTCCATGATGTCCTGCCCACCTCTATTGGGGTCCTGCACACGTTCCATGATGTCCTGCACACTCCAACTGAGGTTCTGCATAGAATCTACGACGTCCTCAACACCTCTGTTGGGAACCTGCACACTTTCCATAATGAAATAGAAAAAAAGACAGTTTTTTTCAATTGGCCTTTTCAGCCTTGGTTTTCACTTTTAGAAGGCGGCAGTCGGATAGTAGATCTATCTGCTGAATGTTTATCGAATCCCACAGGCTATAAAAGGGCGAAATTCACATGGTTCCTACGCATACTGGTGCGGAGCGGAGGTTAGAGACAGTGGGAGCGGAGGGCATACGGAGGCCCAGGCTTCGCGCGCGCCTCGAATGATGTGAATTACGACGTTTTACAGAGAGTACATTAGCTGGATTTTTTCAAAAAAAAAACATCTCCCTGAGATTTCCCACCTCACTGTTTTCACAAGATGAGGTAGAAAATCACGAAACAAATTAGAAAAAATCCAGTTAATGATGTTTTCGAGAACCATTTATAAGATGCATAAGATTCTGTTCGACTGTCGCCTCCTAAAAAGGAAACCAAGGCTGAAAAGGGCATTTTGATAAATAAAAACGTCTTTTTTACACCAATTTTTCCAACGGGCGAATTTTTCTATTTATCATTCGAAATGAGCGGCTTCGCTTTTTTTCTACTTCAATACTAGCTCTGTTTTACCAAACCGCTGAGTTACGGCACACAAGAGCAACGTGTATGACACTGGAAGGGCCCACAAAACCATTTTTTTTTCGCTATTTAGACCAATGCGATTTGACGTGTATTCAGGTTACCAGCGGTTGACATACGGGTCTGAGCAAGCTGAAACTGTGTGAAAACCCGTTTGAAATGATTCTGAGGTGATTTCATGCTAATCAAGCCGACGTGAACAGATTTGCCACGAATGGGGGGGGGTCGCAATAACAGACGCATTTTGTCCAACGGGTTGATTGACCCTGATTGGGAGAACGAACCGAACTGTCAGACGGCTCTGATTCCTGTTCGGTGCGGCTTGGAGCCGAGAATCACCTGCGGTGATGCAGTCGATTCCTGTTCTCAGAAGACAAAATTCTTAGTGTCTTATATTTTTAAGGGCATTTTATGAAAAGCAGCAGAATACCAAAGGCCTGGGACAAGCCTAGAAACGTAACGGTAAAGGTCTTACCTCCAACGAGCAATTTCGAATTGTCGGGAATGTCCTGCACAGCTTCTTTTGCTGTGGCGTAGATTTTCACGTTGAGAGGTGAAGTTGTAGAAAAATGGTTAAGGGCTGCAAATGTTGGTCCACGCTGAAAAAAATCAATTGAATTTTCTCTCAAATGAAAAAAAAAACACTTATGTAATGGCTCACCTTTAACGAGAATCTGATCGGTTTGCCACACAGACGTGATAGTATCACCATTTCTACTTACTTCACCTCTGAAAAGCTCCAAGAATGAGTCAGAATGTAAGATTCTGAAAGTATAAACGACCCCCCAGAGATGGAATAGTGAGAAGTCTGAAGTGGAAACCACTCCTGAGCTCATCGAAGAAGTCTGTATCGGCAAAGTCTGGCGGCAAAGTGCAACCCTATCAAGCGGCGAGGCACGATCGATATTATAGAAATGCACTTCGCCGCGCCACTCGGCGGCGGAAGTATAAACGACCCCTAGGACTTCAATGGAAGGGAAAATCGCCCCAACTTCGTCGAATAGGTTCTTCAAAGCGCCGAATATGAGGTGGGTTGTCAGCTTTTCGAGAGCCGCGAACTTCATTCAAAGATAATTGGGCATTGGTGAAGGTGGGAATCTGGGGATGGGGGGGGGGATTAATTTTCTCAATCACAAATCAGCACTGTCTGGGGGGGGGTCGCTGATAGAGGCCTCCACTAATTGGCCGAAGTTGGAGATAATCCCGCCCCGTACTCCTATCTCCAGAAGTACCGACATTTGAGCCAAGAAACATTTCCAGACACTGACAAAGCACGAAGAGTTGAAGTTCATTAGAATTTGTTTTGGCCGAAAGTAATATTCCTGCACGATGCATGTGGGTCAGGGGTGTGCGGCAAAGGAATTTGAGAATTCGGCAAACGGCAACGGCAACGGCAAACCCCAAAAATGGCCGGCAAACGGCAAACGGCAAACGGCAAAAGCTGTTCTGTGCTATAATACACCCACATTTGATTAGTCGTGTGGTGAACCATGCAATATTTGCCAGTTACTATGTATCTGTGATTTAACTAGCTTTTATAAGAAGGGAAAATCCCATATATCAAAAGCCACTTGAGAGCCTCAGGTGATCAGAGCGCTGTTTTGTGTGTGATAGTATAGGAGCTTCTATCAAGTTCAACTAGACCGTTTGATTGTGCGACCCAGCCTAGTCGATCCGGGCACATGCAGCAAAGAGTAAGCAAGCTTAGTGCGGTGGGAGAGTGCGCCGACCCAAAGACTGTGGCCGATACCGGTACCACAATCAGATGGGAATAAATGGATGAATACGCGTTGATTGGTCGACATTTTCGGAGGAAGACAGTCCATACCGCAATCAGCAGCGCGCGGTTTAGTTTATGACCGGAGTCACTCACAATTTTTGCTGTTAGTAACAAATAGTAGGCTCATGGTTCCTTATTTCGCTCATCGAAAAATTCGCTCAAATCGTTTCCCTTTTGAAGCTGCAGGAGTGGAGTGAGACTAGTCTAAATAAATGCAGTGCACACGATTAAAGCAGTCTCCGAATTTTCACCGGATATCAAGAGCTCTGAGTGGCATTTTGATCGATTACACAGAATGAAGGGCACCTAGTGCCAATTCGACTGGCACATGCGACGCGGGCGACAGAAAGTCGGTGTCGCCGCTGGAGCGCCGCGCACGGTGCGTTTAGCCAGCCGACTGCTCTTGGGTGTTTCCTATTCTGTGTATTCAGCAAACAAGCCGGCACGAGGATCAATACAACAACAATGTCGGCTAGAAAAACAAACAATAAATCACTCTATACGGTACCAAAACTTGAATATGCTGTGCCCGCCCCACCCACTTCCCCTGTGGTTACCGAGGAAGTGAGTGGGGCGAGCACACCACATTCCAATCTCTTGGCAGCATATTGCTATTGATTGCTCGTTTTAAGCCGAGTTTTCGACACTATTGTTTGCAATGTGCCTCGGACATTTTGATTTCAGGTGACAATTTTGAAGGCGGTTTCAATTGTTGCTTCCGAAAATTTTTCGTTTTTTCAACTCTACACCATTTTATAACAAACTCAGCTCTGCCAAGGAGCCAACCCGGTGCTATGGCAGCGGCATGACCATGCCATTTTTTCGCGCCGCCGCGCATTTTGAGGTCCAACCCAAGGCTTTCCTCCCATTCCAAAATTAGTAGAGTAGAAGCTAAGCAGAAAAATGGGCGTGGTCAAGTGCCTCCCCCCTCACTGCGATAGCACCGTCAACCCTTCGTTTCAGCTAATGATCTCGACATCGAAAATATAATTAAACACTGCCTATAATGACCGCTGTGAACATTGTTCAATTTTTAAAAAGCCGGACAAAGTATTAGCAGAATTGATCATTTTCCTGTCCCATTTATTACCATCAGTCAATCAACCGACGATAAGCGGGCCTATTTCTCAAGTGGTTCATATGTCTAAAAAAGGATGCTTTCACGCCAAAACTTTTGTACCATTTGTTTTTGCGATTCCGGAACTTGCAGCAATCGGTATGCTTCTGGAAAAGTGTTTTTGCGATTTAGGCATTTCTAAGGGGTTAAAAATTTCATGATTAAAAAGAGACATTTGGAGGCTCCCAACTTAGAACCTAAACAAACTCCTCTGATAGTCTAGTCTAAATATCTTCATTAGTCACAGGATAACTGGGTACAATCAACGCATTTATATCCTATCGGCGGCTGTCATTTGAATTCCCGCGCGCAGTCGCCGCACCGTCGTCGCGACGCGGCGGCTGCCGGCCTGGCGCGATGCCAAATAACTGTATGAGCGAAGAAAAACGCGCTTCGGGTTGGTTTTTGCCGACTAATCGACATAATTCGGCCGTTTTCCACCTGGATGACGTTAGTAAACAAGCTACTGCTTATTATTGAACCTAGTTGAGGTTTGATTATCCACTGGGTCGCCAATATTAGGTTTGGTATATTTTCTGAGCACACAACGTCTACACTCCGTACCTTTTACCCGTTGGCGGACCTCAACGACACTTGTGAGCGTTATTTTGGAGTTAATTATCGCTTCGATTCCCATGCGAACTTCTATCGCTGTATACAGCTAAATGGGGTGGTAGAAAATGGGTTTTCAGAGCGAGACGACCGCCAAGTTTTAGCACGAAATTAACACCCCGAGATGTCCACCACTACCATCGACTGCTCTGTTCGTCACACAACCTCACCGATGATTGAGAACTGCAAAATTACCTTCAGGGCCCTTCTTCAAAATCTTGTTACGCTGGAATACATTGCTTCCAAAGGCACTTCCTTACTCAATCTTAGCCAACGCAAGGATGATATAGTGAGGAAGAGGGTGCTGGTAAAGGCTATTCTTTCCGTTTTTTCAAGAAAATTTGCGTTCGTGCATGTGCGGAGTAAGAGAAGAGACAACGATCAAGGGAAGAACAGCGTTCGCGCGGCACGGACGCAATGGAGCAAAGTGACTTTTGCGCAGCAATGCGGAGCGTATCATGCGTACGAACCTTGCCTGCGGCACGCCACTGAACTTGCGTGACGAATGAGAACGAGGATCAAGCCAAACCTTCAAGGTTAAGGTGTTAGAAAGGTTCGGCTTTCACTTCTTGGGTAGAAGGAGGAATGCTTGATCTCCTCTGATAAGCTGAGTAACAAAGTGGATGAAGAAGCACTGTCGTGCCGACGGAAGGATTGACGGTCGGGGTCAATCCTTCCGTCGGCCAATCGAGAGATCTTTACACCCTGAGACATTGCCGATTGGCTGATGGGAGACATTATGGGTGTGCCGAATCCTTTGATAAGAACTAGACGCATTTCTCTACCATGCACATCATATTCCTGCAAACGTATGCAACGGAATACTGAAGTTTGCCCGATACAACGGTACATAGTTAGCTAGAAACAATGCTAAGAAGTAATTTAGTGCTCTTGAGGTTTACCGCAATTAAATGCTTCAAATTACTTCTACAGCTATGATTCAGGTTCAAAATAGCTCATGACAACGAGTTAAAGTTTCGATGAGTGGACCTGGTGCACTCAGAAAACTTGAGAGACCTAATACTGCCGACCCAGTCGATGATCAAAACCCTAATTAGGTTGAATAATAGGGAGACCATTTGATAAGCATTATCCAGGAAGGACACATCTGGACTGTCTCGTCTAGTCGTCAAGAACCACCTAGATTGCGTTTTTCTTCGTTCATCCGGCTCTTTGGCATCGCGCCAGGCCGGCAGCCACCGCATCGCCACGGCGGTGCGGCGACCCCGCGCGGCGGGCGCGGGAATTCAAATGACAGCCGCCGATAGGATATAAATGCGTTGGGGTACAATTAACCATTGCATGAGCTGGAAATAGTAGCTGGAACTAGCCAAAATAGGTATTTGTTGCAGGTTCGAATCGCTGACCAATACAGAAACTGAGGTGAGGGCGCACACCAGACCCTGTTGTTTTAACGCGTTTTTGCCGAAAATTTGCCGTTTTGAGCGAAAATTTCGGCAAACGGCAACGGCAAACCCCAAAAATGGCCGGCAAACGGCAATCGGCAAACGGCAATTGCCGCACACCCCTGATGTGGGTGCTATCACAAACTGGGGGGGGGGGAACCATGGATTCTGACTCAGACACGCCCATTTTTACACGCCGCAACACATGCCGAGCACCAACTGAAAATTTACTGCCTCCCAAATTCACGAAAATCGTTGCGGCACGGAAAAATGGGCGTGGCCAAGCGCGGTACATAGCACCTATCCAAGAGAACAAACAATATCACTATATATAAGAGCAAGGTTGTGTGTACAAGAGAATGTAAAAGGAAGCGTGAAGAGAGAGCAAAAATCGAAAAAAAAACTAAGGCGTCACTCAAGATGCATGCTGTGCATCCGACAATACACCTTAAATGACGCGCAATAGTGCACTCGCTTCTAAAATTTCGTCTTTTCATGCTAAGAATCTAAAGGAAATCAGGAGTTGAGATTTTTATCGCGTGACTCTAAGTGAACAATAGAATATAAGGAAATCAAGATGCATACATATCCTTTATTTCCTCGCTACTCGCAGTCGTATTATCACAATCGAAGATGCGAAGCGGCTGTTTTTCGAAAACCTCAATAATGAAAATGGGGCAATCATTCTTAAAGCCGCGTTGCTTTTATGATAGTGATAAAGAAAACTGCGAGTAGCTGGGAAATGGAGGTTACATATTAAAAATACAACATAAATATACAATATACATAATATACAAGACGAATAAAATCAGAAAAGTAAATAGTTTAGAATCGACTGGAGAAACAAGCTAGGAAAAAATAGAAATAATCAACAGAAAATTAATAATGACCAAAGGCAGGGTCAAATGAGTTCCTAGATGATTGAAAATCATGGGCCGAGTGGGTCCCTGCACTGGTTTAGAGGACCAACCACGACTTGGCAAACACCGCGCCGCACGACATTTTGTGGTATTGCGGACTTTTCTCATTAGGAAAATTATCATCGGTAAAACGTCGTAATTCTCACGACTCAGGGCGCGAGCGGCGCAGGCGATTCTGCTCCCTCCGTCTGTCATGCGCTCTCTCACTTTCTTTAACCGCCGCTCCGCACCAGCACGCGTAGAAACCATGGAAATTTCACCGTTTTCTAGCCTTTATATTGAAATTAGTATCACAACAACGGCTCAGATTAGAAGTGAAATAAATTCAAAATAAAGTATAGATCAAGGGTCTTACAGTTCTATACTCAGTGTCGCGCGGTCACGTAGCGGAAATTGCCGAAAATAGCTCTCGCTATCGGCCACTAATCGCCGCAACGCGACCGCCGGCGTTAGTTCACTATTTCGGAGAGAGACCAGAGCGATCAGGATCAGAAGTATTTAAATTGAAATCTCCCTAGGAAAAAAAACCAATTAATTGCCCCGTCGTTATGACATATGCCCAACGCCGAAAGGCAGAGCGTTTTCGACGTGATAAGAGGTAGCATATTGTGTGGTTCCGCGTTATCAGAGCGGTGATTGTAAAGGGGTTGGGCGAAAAGACGGAAAATGAACATCGATGATGAGAAGCGCATACGGGCAGACCAATGAACACATGCGCCGTGAATCTCTATGATGGACAGATTTAAAGACAAATTTTTGAGAAAAAAAGACACAGAACATGGAACCGCGCCGCTTGATTGACGCTTCATTACTTCGGTCGCGCTACGTCTGGTCATGGCTTGAGACTAGTTAGGGGGGGGGCACTCGAGAAAATGAAATGATTCATTCATGAAAATGAAAATTTGTGCTGATACCATATGCCTGATAGCGTCATCAGTCATTGGTTTCTTGGAGACTCTCCTGAGTGCCCCCCCCCCCCTTAACGAGTTTCATACCCTCGTCATCGTCGACAACAGGATGATACCCTAGCTGTCAGACAGCTCTTGTCAACTAGCAGGTTTTTGATGTAGGCGTGTTGGCGTCTTGTCTGGTTGGATGTGAGGCGTCGTTTATACTCCCGCCGCCGAGCGGCGCGGCCGATCGCAATACAATAATATCGATCGTGCTGCGCCGCGTAGTCAATATTAGAGGTCTTTAGTAGTTTCACCTCCTAACAAGCACGCTCATGCCGATCATCGACAAGTTTTAATTTGGCAACGGCTACCGTAACCTCCTGTAAAGAAGTTTTATTTCCAGAGTGTCAGCTTGGTTATGAGCACATCGTAATAGCCAACAAACATGTTTGCACAGTTTCGACCTCCTCAGCCACTTCCCAGTGGCTTCTCGAGGAGAGCGGTGTGTGAATGAATGCATACCGCTCCTCTGCTCTTTTATACCCCGCATGTTATGAGCGTATGTTATCGTTCGTTATCATGTTTTGTTCAAGTATGATTACGGTAGCCCTGCGAAAAAATGATCGGCATGGGCTTGCTTTTCACCTCCTAGCGGCGCGGCAAGGTATAATCCTATGATATCCAAGAACGTAAAGACCAACGGAACATTGCTCGACACGACGCGTTCGCGTCACGGCTCTGGCGTCGTTTATACTTCCATCGCAAAGCGGGGCGGCGAAGTGCAAGCGTAGAATATTGATCACGCGGCGCGGCCCGATCAATATTGAAGGATTACACCTCGCCGCAGCCGTCGGCCACCGAGTGTCGTCGGCCACGGTGGCAGGAGTATAAACGACCACTCTCGTCAACAAAATTGATGACAACCAATTGTTAAAGGGTGGGGTTTAAAAAAGACTAGAGCGGTGTGTCTTTATTCACTAGCCGTCCTCCACGGGTCGGCAGTTGATGATCTGCCTGGAGTAGGAGATAGAAAGACAGCACCACCGGTGGTCAAGATATAACAAACTCGGAGTAAAAAACTTATAGAATTATAGAGCCGTGAGGCGATCGCGTCGTGTCTCGCGATGTTCGGCACTCGGCGTTGGAAGTATAAACGACCTGTTAGAGGCGGAAGAGGGCTCTCTGACAGAACCTAGAGAGTTTACAGCTGCTCTAACGGAGATCCTATCACAAGTACAGTGCCCATGAAGAAATTAACACTTTATTAATGCAAGTTAATAATAAAAATCTGCGTATAGAGGATTGTAGTATACCGGTGTCCATTCCATTTTATCCACATCAAATTTGTAGTATCCTTCGTTAGCTAGCCACATGCCGGTCTTCTCACATGAGGTGGCTGCATAATTGCTGAAAATTTGCAGCTTTCACCAGATTTCATCTTCATACTGTGAAAAAAAAATGGCCTGAAATCTTTCGAGAGTTCACCGCGAACCTAGGTTTTACCGAGAATTCGACGCGAAATCGCCGCGATTTTCGCTTGCTCGAGGCACTCCAATATCGCGGCAGAATCTGTGCAACGTCCATCTGCCGAAAACCTGTCGCCTTGGCAGCGGTCCGGCAATGAAGCGGCAGATTCCCGGTAGAAAACAGGCAATTCCTCCCAGACTATGTATACAGGCAAGGTCTAATGTAGAGATCGTACCCACAGGAAAGGCTTCTGGTCATTCTCAGCGATCGCCAGCGACATGAGTATAGGCGAGTCGTAGTACATCATCGACGCGTCGTCGCCGGTTCCAGCCTCGTCTTCATATGGAGGCGCATATTTGTGAATAGCGTAATTAGTAGGGGGGCTTTCGTTTTTTCTCTCAATATCGTTACGGATCAATAGTATGTAGATGCCGAAACCATGCTTGGCCTTGTCAAAGTCAAATGCTATCCCAGCCTTCACAGAGGTGACATGAGCTGTATTCTGGGTGTCTGTGATGGCAAGCACTTCACGGCTGGTCTTGTCGAAAACAATCGCATTGAAAACCCGGATTCTGAAGGCTTCGGACGAGATTCCACCTTCTTCACAGACACCTTCAGGGGCTACAGAGAGTGTCAACTGGAATGAAGCAGTGTTACTACGAGAGTCACACTCTCCAGTACTTCTCAGGCGATTCTCGGCACCGAGCAGCCTGCAAGTTCGGCTCCTCCCAATCTATGGGTCGGCTTCTGTACAAAAACGATTTAAGTGTGCTAGCGGAGGTTAGATACCGTAATCTTTGCCGTGAAATTAAATGCATTGAGAGTGTTGGCTGCGGACAAAACAACTGAATGGACGGCGACTAATAATTTTTGAACCTCATCATCCCTTATGGGCTTTTAGAAGAGGTTCACCAACAGGCCGGGTGTTATCGCAGCAGAAGGGGGTGAGGGGTGGGAGCATTTGGCTATCTCACTTGGCCACGCCCATTTTTCCGTACGGAATCGAGTTTGTAACACCATCCCCCTCCCCCTGTAGCGATAGCACCAATTTCTAAATTAGGTTTCGGACACTGTAGTATCCAATTTCATTAGAGTGCAAAGGTCCGTTCCTCCATACTCATCAAAAAACCCAAGAAGCAATAAAAAGGTGAAAAATGATCAGTTGCCGTCAAATCAGTTGTTTGGTCTGCAAACAACAGCTGCTGAGCATTTAATATTACGGCAAAGATTGCCGTGGCTACTCTCCGCTAGCACACTAAAATCGTTCTTGTGGCTTCTGTCGCTTTCCAGGCCACTGGTGTTGCTTTCCGCGTCATTGCTGTTTTTGTTTGGGCTCCCTTAGTTGGCGCGGACGGCAGCAGCAGCAGTGACACGGATATGGGGGGACGAGCCGAACCTTCAGGCGGCTCCGATTCCTATTCGGTGCGGCTCGGAGCCGAGAATGGTCTGAGTAGTTTTTTCTGTACTTACAAAATACTGCTTCGATTCTGCCCATACAAGAGCGACGATGGCCGTTAGAGTGCACATTTCGCGTGGTGACATCGGGAAGGCGTAAGCATATATGGTACGAGTAGAGCAAATTGGTCGTACTGGAAACAATCCGCTTTTTTATGGATTTGACCAGCAGATAATCGGTATCACTTGTTTTTCACCATAGTGATAATCTACAAAACACTCATAAGAGAAGAAGTAACTCACAGGAACTCACGGCCCGTCCGCGGCGGATGATGAGCTCTCCGGACGGTCCGCGGCGCTTGACGGCTGATCCGAGCGGGTTGGTCGAACGGCTCATCAGCGGCGCTCTCAGAACGTCGGAGGGCCGTGTGCCCGGGAATTTCCGACCAAGGGCGAGCAGCGGGGACCATGTTTTGCGAGCGGAGAATCATCAGGCGCGAGGCGGGGCGCACCAAATTTCGTTAGCTCGGTCCTGCAGGGAAAATTCGAAACAGAGGAAAACATGTTCGCTCAGGCAAATCGTATTACACGTTGAACGCTAGAATCAAACCCGTGCCACATACGGAGCACAATTTTATGATAAGTTCACAGCAGGCAGCCTCGAGTAAGTACTTACATCATCGCGCACTTCGCGCGGTGGCAGTAAGGTAAGTTCCCCAGTCTATCGATTAGACTTGAATGGGACACCCACCATGGAGTTCGGAAAATTTTGGAGAAGGGTATAGCATCCGCCCAGGGTGTGGGAGGGATGGTTCCCGAACATCGTTATACAAGGAACCAATCATTTAAGCGATGACGACGTGGAGATGTTCTGCCGGGCCCCGCACCCCTTTGCTTGGATGTCCGGGCGTCGCGCCCATTATGAGTCATGGGGCTGGGGCGGGGACCTGTTGAGCGCCAGGCGCGGAGGGGGGCCCCGCCTCGCTGAGTGGTGGGTACGGGGACGCGGCCCTCCGACGTTCTGAGCTGTTGTTCTTGATGGGGATGGTTCTGTTGCGCACCGGCATTTAAACGATTTTTACCTCCTCATCTCACTCGTTCACATCTCACTTGACCGCAGGCGCGGCTGCAGTGGCAGACATGAAAAAAACATGGTAAATCGAAAGATCACGTTCTAATGTGTTTGTCACATGCACAGCCGGTATAAAAGGCACTACATCTCACTCGAGTCTTCATTCGGCATTCTGATGCCGGTCCTGGAAGGTGACTTCGAGTCACTCTCCGGAGGCCAGAATATTTTTGGTCGCTGGGGGGAAAGGGATAACCTCAAAGCTGGGGGGAGGGGGGTAGCGGTTTTTGCCACGGTCCGCAGGGAGGGTGGCTCCTCACCGCAGACCTCGGTAAAGGCTACGCCGTTGTCCGGACCGAGGCGGGGCTTTCTCTGCCCCGGACCGCGACATTCACGCATCTCTCGAGAAGAGGCGCACCGGTCATGACTGTGTTGGAGAGGACGGTCCGCTGCGGCTCTCAGGACGATCCGCGGCGGCTTTCAGGACGATCCGCGGCGGCTCTAAGGACGATCCGCGGCGCCTGCAGGACGATCCGCGGCGCCTGCAGGACGATCCGGGGTGCCTGCAGGATGGTCCGCGGCGCTTCTCCGACGCTTTACCGGCTTCGGCGAAGGATCGTCCGGTCGTCGGCCGCGGACAATCCTAGAAATGCGCAGCAAACAGGCCGTGAGTTTCTCTGTGTAGCTCACTATTACACAGATAGTAATACCGGTCGGACCGACGACGATGAAAACCTCCACGGGTTGACTGCAGAGGCGTGGTTGGCGAATGGCGGCAGGCGGAAGGCCCGGCGGCTGGCCGCGGGACGCTGTGGGCTTGTCGGTCGATTCGCGGGCAGCCTTGACAGTTTTAGTAGGATCGCTGGCAACGGGCGGTTCAAAGGCACAGTACATCCTCAGATACGAATTTTGAGATTTTCATGTAATTGTGTAGAAGACCCCTCCTGTATAACACGTGCCAAATGCCAGATCTCATTTCCTCCAAATAAGCGAGATATAAGCGACCACTACAGGCCCGGTCCACTAACAAATTTTCGAACTCGATAGCAGTTCGATGGATGGATGAATTCCAACAAGTCGTCGTTCTTCAGTCCATAACCGGACTGTCTCTTTATCCTGGCTTTCTCTCACGCGATGATTGCGAATGAACAGAAATACAGGCTCGAGACAACTCGTCCACCAATTTTTCATCCTGAAAATCTTGGCATCTTTGAAGAGCCATAACTCTGTTCAAAGGGGGTTTTTAAAGATACCACCGTGATCAGCGTGTGGCTCTCTCCAAGATAAGTATGAAATTCGAAAATTAATTTTTTGGGTGTCCTGTGCCTTTAGCCTATTGGGCTAGTGCCTTATCTTGCTTACATGTATAATAACTTGAACACGCGTGCTACTTGTTACGCCGGTCGGGCCGAAGGCGAATGAGAGGGCAAACATCACACATTTTGCGGTCTGACAGCCATTGAACCGGTATCAGCCCGGCAATACCTCTATGCCGGGCTGACACCGGGACAATGGCGGCCAGATCGCGGGGTGGGTGTTGTTCGGCTAGCCATGCGCCTGCAACCCAAGCGATGTTACTGTCAGAAGAGACCCCCGTCAGAGTTAGCCGCTGTGTCCCAGCCGATTGCTGCGTAGAAGAAGAGTGGTAAAATGAGGGCTGTCGCCATCTGGGCACCCTTGCAGAAACAAAGAACCCTCACATTTGATTCTTCAGTACAAAAATGTGAAAAGAAAACAACACGTTCTAACCCGTCAAAACTTGTTAACAAAATGTTGTATCTCGTGGAGACATGCAATACTACTACTACTGTGCACGTTTGTGCAGGTTGCCCATTTGGGAACACCCTAAAATGGGAGTAAAAATGTACCTGCTCAGATATTCGCTGAGCAGCTAGGACACTGAAACGAGCAGCATCATGGAGATATCTGCTGACGACCGCCCACCAGTTGGTGATTGGCTGATGGACTCAGCGTTACAAACCCCATCATCGCAGGATATCGTCCAATGATGCTGGAAGTGTAGCATATGTTGCGAAGCTCCGGCGTCCTACGAAAGAAAAATGTCCTAGAGCCAGCGGCCGCTCGCCATTGGATGGCTCCGCCCACCCCTCTTGCTTACTGGTCTAATCCTGACATGTTTAGACAAAAGTATTAACAATGTTGCTGGTATAAAAGGCTTCTCATCTCACAGTGTGTTTCAGTCGGCTCTTCGGAGTCGGAGCTGGAAGGTGGTCTGGAGTCACTCACCAGAAGATCCACCGGATACCGGAGGATAATTTTTGTCTCCGAGGGAGGGCTCCACGGCTCCGGGGGGGTGTAGTACCCTACTGTGGGGTCACCTCCCCACAGTCCACGGTGGGGTGCACCCACGGCGGACCGTGGCAGTGGGGTGACCCCCCCCCTCTCTGGTGACCCCAAAGCGGATTACCACAGTGGCATGTCCCCGGGGCATGTCAGGCCGGTAAATTTCAGTGATGGTGCGCTCACGGCAAAATTTCAGTGATGTTGCGCGTCTCGGAACACTGCCGACGGTGAGCGCACCTTGTCGCACTCGGACGCGCGCTGGGAGCAGCATAAGTCGCGAGATGTGGCGTGGATACTAAGGCTGGGAGCAGCATATGTCCCGTGAACTGGGGTTTCAAACGCAAAACTGGCAGCAGCATATGCTGCGGTGGTGCCGCCCCGTTTCGCCCACTTTTTCAGAAGCTAGGGAATGGCCTTGGCCTAGAAACTTCCATGATGTGTCCTAGCTGCT
Source organism: Aplectana chamaeleonis (assembly GCA_029168955.1). Taxonomy (NCBI): domain Eukaryota; kingdom Metazoa; phylum Nematoda; class Chromadorea; order Rhabditida; family Cosmocercidae; genus Aplectana; species Aplectana chamaeleonis. Next base: position 1,483,036 of record JAPDOI010000033.1, on the reverse strand, counting down.
TAGCGATTATGCGAGTGGACAGTCCGTCCGTGCCTACTCAGACAATGGAGTTGGGAACCGACCGCGAGATGAGCATTCGGAACGCATTTCGCGCGCGGTCGGCACGCAAATTACCGCGGTCGATGCGCACCGCCACGCGGTTAGCGAATCGCTGCGTGGTCGGTACGTCTTGCCCCGCTAGGGGCACGCACTGTCACGCGGTCGGTACACACTGCGACGCGGTCGGTACGCCATGCCACGCGGTTAGTATGCATTGTCGCGAGATCGGTACGCCTTGCCATGCAGTTAGTACGCATTGCCGCGAGATCGGGACGCCTTTCCATGCGGTCGGTATGTATTGTCACGCGGTCAGTACGTACTTTTTCGTACCTACTGCGCGGACTTATAGCCCGACCTTACCCACCAGTTTGCTTGCGTACTGAACGCAAACACTTCAGTACCGACCGCGCGAGCTGACAAACCGACCCCACCCACCAGTTTTCTTGCGTAATGGGGTGCGTTCCAAGAGCATTCCCATGGCAAAAGGCTTCCATGGAAACGTAGCCACGGCGGCGTGGAAGCGATTCGCCGTCACGATTCGAACCCATGGAAAGCTAATTCGTTCATGGAAAGGCTTTCTGCACTCCCACGGCATCATGGGAACATCCTTGGAACGCACCCCTGAACGCGTGCGATCGCGTTCTGAAGGCTAGCACTTGCGTACTGACTGCGTCTGCTCTCGTACCGACCGCGGCAAAAAAATCATACGTTGCCGCGTGAATAGATGAATGCGCGCGGACAGTACGCGTATATGAAAGTTTGCGAGCGGTTGATACAGGGCTATGGCGTATCGGTCGCGAGACTAGTTCGTGTACGCAGTCGGTATACAAATGTGCGCGTTCGGTACGAAATGCAATTTTGCACGCGGTCAGTACGAAACGATATCTTCCGCCCGCGGTCGGTCCGCCCCATTGTCTGAGTATCCGTTGCCCACCCCTATTCTCCGGGCCGACCGCGGGAGCTAGGCGGGCGGATAATGGTAGGCGAAAGGCTCGCCGGGCTCATAGCGGGAGAATTTAAATGCGTTGGTCGGATCGAGGGCAGCCATTCAAGCTTTGGTCGGATCGCGTGCCCATGCGAAATCCGTCGGTGCAGGATATGTTCTTGCGAAGAAGCGTTTGAACTTCATAAAAGTATCAGAGTTGAAAGCGTCAAAAATATACTCTACAAACTTCCTATTACAGCTTAGGCAACTTTTACCCTAAAATTTCAGTTTATTTAAACTGTTTATTCAATGGTAGAAATCGGTATCGCCCGGATAGAAGTAGACGGGAACCCAGACTAGTTCCTCGGCGTCCCACTTATAGAATCCCTCGTTCGCCAGCCACGTTGAGGTCTGCCAGCACGACTGTCCGTTGAACTTGCTAAAAGAAATTATGAGGAAATTTTAGATGCTATCCACAAGAATTTAAACTCTATAGTTAGGTCCGTGACTTGTTTCCTCAGGAAAAAATATTAAAATCTAAACCGCGGCTGGTAATTACCAGCCAGCCGCCGGTGAGATTTGAACTGCCCGCGCCAGACGCGGCTTAGATTTAAATATTTTTTTCTTGAGAAAAACGAGCCACGGACCTGACCATACTTTATAGAAAATGGACATCACACTAAAATTTGAAAGCGTGTTTCAAACCACTCGCGACAGATTTCATATGTTGACACCACCTTTCGAAGCAGTAATCTCTGATACCAACTTGCCAAAATATGATATCTGACCTGAACATGGTTTCGCCGCCGAGTGGCGATGCGAATTGCATTCCTATAATATCGATCGTGCCGCGCTGCGCGATCGATATTACACAATTGCACTGTGCCGCGCCGCTCGGCGGTGGGGGTGTGAACGACGCTCTATAGGATTGCACTTCGCCGCGAAGCTTGGCGGCTGAAGTATGAACGACCCTCAACACTCACGACGGCTGCTTGGTGTAACTCGTCCAAATGCGGGGACTAATCCTGAATTTCGGGGGGGGGTGTCGGAAAGAACGGGTGGGTTTAACTCTTGACTGAGTGTGCAAGCTGAATAGCCTCAAAAAGGAAAAAAAGATTTCGATTTGTACAGTGTGTGAACCTAGCGCGATGGACGAGTTGTCCGCCGCTTCGACAAGACGGGAGACAAACATTTTTGAATACAACAAAAGCGATTTCCAATAAACAAGGTACAAGAGCGTTCCCTGTTGTCCTGAATAGAAGGCATTTTGCTGATTCAACACGTATATTTATGTAAAAACCATGATAATATGCGTTGCGAGAGGAAAATGGACGAGTTACCTTCTGCAGCAGTCGTAATGGTAAGGCGCTGCTCATACTCCTTATCGCCAGCGCGGCACGCGCGTCACGCGCGTCACGCGCGGGGGGGGGGTTGGAGTATAAATACTTTCTACGCCCAACGTGCGCGTGACGCGCTTGCGGAGTTACGAATACTTTAGCGATGACGCTATGGCGGAGCGGACTGAGCATTTCCTGCAGAAACTTTCGCCGCTGGCACGTCGCCGCCTCCACCACCAACACCAGAGTACGCTCATTGAGCACCGCCTGCTGCACCACCTTCAACCCCGAAATATGCAGGTAGTCCAACCGCGCACGCTCGTGCCACATGGGCGATGCGTCAGGCCATTTGTATTCCAACGCCACGCCCGCGCGACACGTGCTTGCCACGCAGGCGTTGTATAGTAGTATGAGTGGCGCCTAAGCTTTGAGTGATTTTCTGTTGTGGCGGTCTTCCATCAACCAGAATTTCTATTCCTGCATGCGTTTGTAACCGCATGCCCTAGTAGAAATTGCCTGGAATCCCCCTGGGAATTCATAGCGAACCTGAATTTTACCGCGAACATGACGCAAATTCGCACGAAAACTACCGAGAAGTGGCTGCCGCGAAATCACCGCGATAATACCTCAAATATATTTGCCGTCGTTGCACTGAGGGGGCCCCAGTGCAGCAGCGGACATAGCTCAGTCGATAACGCGCCGGACTACAGAAAACGTAGCATCGATGGCTCAAATCTTGGTATGCCGCGACCAAAAACGCGGCAGAAACCCGGCAGATTCCTGGCTTTCTCGTGATATACCGAAAAAATCACCGCAAACCCTATTTTTACTCTTACCTTGACGTGAAAATAACGCGAGCCGCGAAAAGGAAGCAAATAACCTGGAAGCGTCCGCCTCGAATTTATTGGTAATTTTCGATCGCTCGAATATTGCTATGCACTGGCAAGATTCCCGGTAGAAACCCGGAATCGCCGCTCTTTAGAATCTAGACGGTGCCTCGATTTTACCGCAAATCTGCCGAGAATCTGTCCCTTTGGCTCCGGTGATGCACCAAGGTGGCAGGCTCCCTACAGGTTCTCCAGGTAATTCTCTCCAAAGTGTGAACCTACCGAAAAGGTGTCCACATCGATGCAGCCGTGTCGAGAATCTCAAAATCCATGAATATGGGAGCTTCAAAATACATAGTCGAAAAATCTTCGCCAGTCCCTGGAACCCCTCTTGATGTGAACACTGTCTGCCCAATGTAGTAGTTTGTGTTCGGACTTTCGTTCTTTCTGTCCTTGTCATTTCGAATCATCAGCACAAACACGCCAAAGTCAGCTGTGTCGAAGTTGATATCGTGATCCTCACTGACTTCAATGAAATTCGTTTCGCTCTGACTTTTGTATGTTTTTCTTGAAAGAATGAGTCTCGTTGTTTTGTCGTAAACGACTGTCACCAACTCCCGCTGGACAAAAGCGCCGGTCTTCTCTTTGCCATTTGGACAAGTGGCGACTGCGGCGGAAACCAGTCTGAACTGAAATCATTTTTTTAGCGAAATTCTCTGTGAAAAGTTGAATTTCTTCATCTCACTTGGTAATTCTTCATCACCGCCTGTGCAATATTCACTGACACCATCGTTAAGAGTGCAAGTAAGAGTATCATAATTTCCTGTAAAAAAAAAATAAAACACGTCTGTATCGCAAATATTTAAACAGTGATGACCATACCTTAATTAAGATTTAAAATGGCTAAAAATGCCGGCTTTATCGGTTTCGCTGCTTTTATATGCCGCTGTTATCATAATCAGCTGGGAGATATTCAAATTAGAACGACCGTGACAAGTTTTGTAGAAACGGGCAGCATCTTGTAAGCCTGGCAAACAAACGTCGGTACAGGTCGGAGTATGGGGCGGGCTCATAACCTACTCAGACAATAGGTGCGGACTGACCGCTGGCAATCAAAGCCTCCGCGGGCGGTACTCCAGCAAGTTGCGGGCGGATCGCTGCCCATCGTGGCCTCGTCTGGCGGATCGCTGCCTCTCGTTGTCTCCGCGGGCGGATCGCTGCGTTTTGGCGGGTGGATAGCGGCACCTGGGAAAGTTAATCACGCTAGCGGGAGGATCGTCGGCAAGCTCTGAATCGGCGATCCGCCCGCAACCTGCCAGCGATCCGCCCGCCACTGCTTTGATAGCCAGCAAACCGCTCGCTCAAAATTTACACGGTGAAACTTGTCAATCATTGACGAGTTCTTTTCTGGTATCAGGTCAGAGTAAACAAACCGAAGGGTATGAAAATCGCTCTATCGCACTGAAAATGAATGCTCACTAAGCATTTTAAGGCTGATCCTGGAAGATGACTCCGATTCACCTTTGAAGGATCACTCAGAAGCCGGAGAATAATTTTTGGCAGCTGAGGGGATGGTTCCCACGGCTAGAGGGGTGGTCCCGCACACGGAGACCGTGGTGGGAACCATTGGAATAACACACATGGAATAACCCACACGTGGCATCGAGTGCGGATTGCTGGCTAATGGCGGGCCGATCGCTGGCTGCTGGCGGGCGGATCGCTGGCTGCTGGCGGGTGGATCGTTGGCTAGTGGCGGGCAGATGGCGGGAAGGATGTCGATCCGCCCACCAACAGCCAGCGATCCGCCCGCACCTACTGTCTGAGTACGTCTACCAACAATAGAGGTCTTTCCACCCTTCAGGACGTGCAAAGGTCAACCCTACCCCGTACTCTCGTCTTCCCGTGTGTCCAAACGTCTGATCGAATACGCCTATTGCTCTGTCCCAAGTTCGAAAAATGTGTTTCTGGCCAAGCCCTGTCTGGGGGAACCTTCAGTACCAATTTAGGAGCCGTTTTCTGATTTTTTTAGTATTACGGGGCGTTCACAGAGGCATAGCAACTATAGCAATGACTATGTTGAGCTGTGGCCGAGAAATAACCGAGAAATAGCCCATCACGCTTCCCAGCGGCTCCTGGTGGGCTATTGCCCGGCTTTTTCGCGGCGAGCATTATTTGGCGGGCATTTCTCGGCTATGTGGCGGTGACCAGCTACTCCTCGGATGTTTTTCTGTAATACCGGAGAAAGCAGGTAATTCGTGGGTATGTTTTGGGTAAAACGCTCAGAGTAAGAATTCTTTAGAATCGGCAGCTCCGGACGAGGTACTTTTCACAGCAACGGAAAAAGGCGGTGGTGCGGTTGCGTACTTTCACTTAGCATACTGTAGCAAGGTTTGGTTAGATTCCAGTTTTGCCATTAATCAATATGGAGCAGCTGATAGTTTTTTTCTGGGCTCCGGTTTTCGTCTTTTCTTTCATGTTCTCGTGTCATTTCTGGGTCTATCTATGGAAAAGACCCTAGGTCAAATGATATTTGTGAGTGAGAAAAAATACACTAATTTTGTTTTACGTTTAAAGTGCTTTTTCTCCAAAACTCCACAAAAAAAAGGAAATTAATCGACATGTCCACAAAGGCGCATACGAGAACTTGGTCGACAGCAAATTTTTAATTTTTTTGTCTCAGTTTCAAAGAAAAAGCACCAGAAACGTTGAGAAACAATCAGTATTCTCTTTTTACACATAATATTTATTCACAGAGAGTCTTTAATATAGACCGGCGTAGAATTATCACAAGAAAAAAAAGAAACAGAAAAAAGTCACCATGCACCAGAGATTATCAGCTATTTCATATCGATTAAGGGCTAAGTTGGAATGGAGCCAGCCATGGCTACTGTATGCTTAGTGAACGTACGCAACCGCACCGCCGCCTTTTTCCGTTACCGTTAAGTTCAGTGCTAATTATTACTAGAGAAGACCAAGAGATGGTGCCAACTCAATTCGTTTTCAAGGATGCGGTAAAAGCAGTGTTCAAAATTTGAAAGATCCCCTTTTTTTGGCAAAAACGTAATTTTTGGGCCCTCTAAGAAGGTCAATAACGAAAAAACGGCCAGGGAGCGAGGGAAAGTTCCGTGGACCAGCCAACCCATTGGATCATCCCGCCCACCTCCTATAACAATTGTCCTGCGTTCGTTTCCCAAAGGAACAGTTGCCGATTTTTTAATATATTTCTTATCCCGAAAGATTCTAACATTCAAGCATGTGCATTGGCCCATCTTATTTTTGAAAATAAAGTTTTGAAGAGTTTTCCCTCGCTCCGCACCAGCGCGTAAAGGAGCAGAGCAAATTTGGCTTCAAACCAGAGGATACCTGGAAGTTCTAGGCGCAAACACATTCCCGACGTTAGCTTTGCCGCTTTGTGTCTGTAGCCTCCCGAAGCACACCAAACAAGCGTAGTTAAGTATATCAGAGGTTTCTAGGGGTATTAACCTCTACTTTGTGGACTTACCTACTAAAACATCTAAAACTAGGAAATGGTGTTTTATCGTCAACACTGCATTTGATCGATCTGGCCACATCCTTCGTTCGCGGAAAACGGTGCGGCCAAAATTCAGCCTCATATTAGAGATCTATGCTCCCCCCTAGTAGTCCGAAATGCGCTAAAATCCAATGTGAGGTCCCTTCGGTCGGAGCTGAGTTGCCCTTTGAGCCTGTTATTTTCTAGCTACGAGATCTTCAACATATTTCCTTCGGACAAGAGGGCGCCTAATATGAATAATGTGGCGTAGCCCCAAGTCACCGTATAATTACAGTAGCCACCTAGGGGGTGCAATTATGCCGTACATGTGTCATTCATAGTCAGCAGTCGAGGCTCAATCAACACAGGTGGCAAATTCCCATGAACGCTAGTCACGGGAAGGTGTCACACTCCGATAACGACAACTGTTTCAGCGGACCATCGCATCTACAATTCTTGAATTTGTAAGAATCCGTTGAAATATAAACAAAACAACATAAATAACAAGCAAAAACATAAGCATCAACATAACATATGCAGAGAAACGTACATTTCAAAACTGTTTTTCACATTATTATTGCAAAAGTGGGATTATTCGAAGGTTATCGGCATTCTCGGGATAGAATCGCTTGGATTCTGCCGACAGCCTGTGGAGAACTCGGTGCCGGACTGGAGCCGTAGCGGCAGATTCCAGGCAGGTTCGCGGTAGAGTCAGGTTTTCCACCAGTCATAATAGCCATGAATTGACAACGTGACAAAACGTGAACTATGGCATGAACGTGTTGCAACGCTTGCTGTTAACTGAGGTGTAACTCTGCTATACACTTGAAAGTTTTAACCGAGTATAGACGAAGGGGATAGCTCAATATTAAGCAACACGCCAAAATTCTCCGGAAGTGAAAACGCCCCAATGTGAATGAACTCGAAAAGATTGAAGATTTTTAGTTCTGATAGGTACATATCATCTCAAAAGGTGTCTGTCCCTAAACTCCTGATACAATAAGAATCCGACTGTATTTTTTAATGCTCCTTTCATTTTTTTTTCGGTTAATGAGAATCTCATGTAGCACGCGTGTACCATTCGTTAGCATAAGAACGCCGACCACGAAATCTAATAACAACGAAATTGACCCAATTATCGCATGAGATCTCATCTGCTTCTAATTGAAAGGCGCTGAGGATATTGCGTCAGATGTCGCTCAGCTACGTTGTTATTTGTCATGAATAGTTGTGATTTTTTTTTCTGGACGAGCACTTGCATCTGCAAAGTCTCTACAAACACTTCTGCGTGAAGTAGGTGGTAGTATGGTAGTTTAGTTAGTTTTCAGCTATGTGACCTTCACGTAAACTTTTATTCCGAAGGTTTATACGCCTCATAAAACTTCCCATAATACACGACTCCGACGAATATCCACAGAGAATAAAAACATCAATTTCAGCTCGCAGAATGAGTGGGCACCGCCCACATACTATACTATATTTATTGTTCAATAACTCATCCTCACTCTTCTTGAAAAGACACAAAACAAAATGGTGGACAATATACAAAAACAAAACAAATGTTTATTGCAAGAGGCTGCAAAAAGTTCAGAAATTTGGCTTTTCTCGAAAGTTTCCAAAAAAACCTGCGGTAAAAATGGAAACTCTCTTTCAGCCAGAACTTCTTCTTCTTCTTCTTCTTCAAGGTGAGCTTTCGGTGCTTAGCGCCTTCGTCAGACCTTAAAATAGCAAGTATAGATCAAACAATAGTTGCCTTGTGTCGTAGGCAAACTAGCCTGAAATGGTGGGCTAACCAAAACCAAACTCAAAACAGCAGTGAAACAGAGCAACTCATCCGGAAAAGCTCGCCAGCCGCCGAAATGGGCAGTCCCATTCGGAGCAACTTTAGACGTTCAACTTTTGAGGTACTACACTTCAAAGGCACTGTTCACAGTGAATATCATATTCGAGATCGACTCAAAGATGGAGTGGTTAGGACCCTAGCTATCGTACATTAAGGAAAAACGAAGAAAAGCGCTTACAAAAAGCTAGAATTGCGGTTTCTTGCGTAGGAACAGGTTTAGGGTGCGGATGAGCTTACGCGATCTGATAGTTCCCCAAGCGCGCGCTAATGGCGAAATGTGCGCGAATCGATCAGGCTGGACGTGGCGTAGCTACTTGACAGTTTGCCATCAAAAAAGCCTGCAGCGCCACAAGCTCGTCAGAATGGTGGGCGGGGTTGGCTAAGCAGGCGTACTGGGCTACCGAACTCTTCACTTCACTGCCGTTTTCATCGATTTCTGGCCCGTTTACGCTGTTCTCTTCGACCGTAACCCCTCCAGCGTCTGCCAACGTAATGTTTCACACTAAAAAAACTCGAAAATGAGATTCACCGTGAACACTGTCCTTAAATGTTTTCGAAAGTTTTTCCGAGAGTTCGTCGCGGTGCAGAGCGATCAGATAAAATCTTCGGGGTTTTCGTCGATATCACACCACGCTACGATTCATATTCTAGACCGGGTCATACTTTCCGCAAGCACTTACAGCGCATATCAGGCATATCGATTTCCGATGGATATTGGTGGTGTACACTGGGTCGCGTCTCTCGTCGCTGGCTGTATGGACCCGGCCTTAGAGGCACAGTTCACGATAGAAACGGTTCCGAAACTTCTTTGGATATCAAATGTACCGTGGTCCATTGAGCAATAATCGCAAAAAAGTGGCCAAAAACCAGCCATGGATAGCCTAATACGGCCCTCAAACTTAGTTGTGCTCTGCCCGTCCCGCCCACTCCCTCAACGGCCAACAAGGATGTGGGCGGGTTGCTCTTAACACATGCAAGCTTGAGGACCGTGTAGGCCTCACTATGGCTCATTTTTAGCCGTTTTTTTCTGCCTTTATTGTTGCAATTGACCCCGGTTTACTCGATTTCCGGTAAAAAACTTGAAAGCCGCCTTTTTGTCGTGAACACTGTCTCTAAGCATGGCATCACGCCTCATCCATTCGCGTGTAAGGCCTAATTTAATGCAATTGGTTCTTCTCCGTCTGTTGAGCTCTTTTTGAGCTTCTGCAAGAAAATATAAAACCAAAGTTAGCTCTTCTGATCGTCCTGTAGACAATCCTTGTTCTCATGAATTCTGGATTCAAGGCGATTCCGCGTTAATTTTTTTCAAGCCTTGGAACCCTACTCCTACTGACCAGCTTGTATTGGCTGCGTGTGACAGATGTAGGATATTGCGCTTTTATGACCAGCCCTAATTAGGCACGAGGCGAGACATAAAGTAGAGGCCCAATGGGATGTCGGCTAGAGCCAACAGCGCGCGTGTTGGCTTTATAATAAATCACCCATACTGTCATGATGCAAGGTTTTCTCCGAGGGTTAGAGTCTTGTAGCATTGATTAACAATGGTTCAGCATGCTGGGCCGCGGATCAACCACAAGAAAGCCTACACTAGTGCCCCAGAAGAATACCGCTAGTCGAAGTATTCGTTGTCCGGCATTGCGCAGAACCTGACCCAGGCGGGCAATGGCTGACCAAAGTGGAAGTGAATGGGTTTTGCTCTCCCTTGCCATAGATATAGTGTTTATTATCAGCTCGACACAACCCAAATTTGAGCCGTTGTCCAGCAGAAAACAGTCTCATGACGTAAGGCAAGCGTGGAAAGTCGAATCAATGTCCAACTGCACAAAAACTGGAACAAGGGCACTACGTAAAAATTAAGCCCTCTTTGTACGCCTCAACGAAAGCACGTGCGCGCGCGAGCTTGGCGTTGAACTATAAATGGCTTACTGCCACAGCCGCACAGGGACGCGCGTGATGACTGCTCCGCCAATGCCAGCAGCAGCAATTTTAATCGTTTTCATTACTAATCCATCATCAATTTTATTCCGTTCGATAATAATCAATTTCAGAACTAGGGCGTGATGCGTGTGAGGCGCTAACGTTTAGGAGTATGACGTAGGAATAACTTAAGGAAGGCGACAATACATGCACAACGCGTCATTGCATGCACTCCTTGCATTCATGCTAAAAGGACGCGTTGCGCATGGCTCTATAAAACTTTTGGCTTCGGCTGCGCGGTGGAACCCAGTGCAGGGTATCTGACACGCTTCTTCGGGATTGGAGTCGTATAAAGTTATCCTACGTGAAAACCAAATTTCCCATCACTCCTCTGAGAGGAATTGCCGCTGCGGCTCCGCGATAGTGCCGCTTCGTAGCCTACAGGCACCGAAGCGGCATTATCGCGGAGCCGTGGCGGTGATGCGGAAGTGCCGCTTCGGCTCCGCGATAGTGCCGCAGCGGCTCCGGGAGAGTGTCTGATACGAAGTTATATAAGAATGATAATACAACAAGGGGGGGGGGAACAAAAATAGGCACCTGCGGTCATTACGTCATCTGTCTAGTAGGGACAGAGATTGCGCTCAAGGAAATTACGGAATGTACTTCAAAATTGAGCAATTGAACCGGCGTCAACTTTGTTTCACCACACAGGATAGTGCATCGTACTCCACGAGGGTTCACTGCTGCACCCTCGCGGAGCCGGCGCGGTTCTAACGCGGAGCCGCTGCGGTACTATCGCGGAACTATTGCGGTACAGTCGAGGGTCGCGGTACTTTACCGGCACTGACGCGGCAAATTTTCTCAGAGTCATGGCGCGAGCGGCGGCGCACGAAGCTGCTGCCTTCAACTGCCCTCCACTCTCTCCTTGTCTATAACATTCGCTGCGCATCCGCACGCGGTGAATCCCCGAGAATTTCGTTTTCTTGCAGCCTATACGTTGAGACTATTATTTTACAACTTCAAGTTTCTATGACGCCCGCATCGGCAACAGAAATGTGCGGGAAACCTCTTTTTTGAAAACATGAAAATAGAAAGCCAATAAAAAAGGAGTAATCGAATGTGGCCTTAATTCTTTTACGTACATTCGGCACGCATCTCCCTGATACTTTGCGGTCCTTATTGTGCTTGGCGCGAATTCGGTGCGCGCATGTTATAATATTCGTGCACCAACTTTGCGCCAACGCTCAAAAAGGACCGCAAAGTATTCGTGCGATCTGTACAGACTTTGGCATGACAGCCTGCTGTAGCCGCTCTCTAAACACACAGCAGGCACGGATCGCCCTGATACTTTGCGTTCCTTATTGTGCGTTGGCGCGAACTCGGTGCGCGTATGTTGTGACTTTGTAGCCTTATTAGGAGCGCTTAACTACCCCGGCCCAACTGAATAGTGTTAGGCCAATGAAAACCAAAAATGGACAGGAAGAGTCGGTGGAATTACGTAGACGGAACGCTTACGCACAGCCCTCCATGCACTTGTGTAGTTCCACTCCTGCAGAGCCAATTTCCGCCACGCAATCCGATCGGCTTATGGGAGCCGAAAGATTGATCGCCTCAGATGAATTGACGACGACGACAAGAGGGCGTTTATCCGAGGTCGCCATCTGTCCACCGTCACCACCACACTCGACCTCGGCAGATTCCCGAAGGCTTAGGCGAACGACGAGATCTTATCCTTGGCTTCCGTTTAGACACTGCACTTCTCTAGTACTTTTAATAGTGCATTTGGGGTGAATTTTGTTCCCTTACCTGTTCACAAATGTTGTTCTCATGCAGCTTACAGGGGCATGTAGAGATTCTCCCTCAGTTCTGAATAATTGAGTTGTTCCGCACCCCCCGCTACCAATGCAGCCTCGATGAGTCGCCTGGCTCCCTTTCGAAATCGGGGAACGGAAAAAAAACTGACAGCGACAATCGATGTGTCCGATTGGTGTGGGCCGTCCGGGCGGCCGCGGAGGTCGACGACACGGGGAGGAGAGTGACCGACCGCCTGGCTCCGTCAATGAGTCAGTCGCGCCGGCCGCCTGGCGCCACCATTCTCCTCGCCTGTGCTGACGCTTTCCTCTTGTGCTATCTCCCCTTTGAAAAAGTCATCAGCCCGTGTATGCTATCAGGGGCGGAATTCTTTGACGTAAACCCATAAGTTTAGAATGGGCTTTATTCGGACTCTCTGCAGTCTCCTACGCTGGAATCAATGTTTCTCCATCTCTCCATCCTGCTTACTCTTACTCACTAGGTCTAGTTCTTCTTCAGCACGAAGTTTTATGGACTTTTCAGCTCATATCAGTAATCATTTAGTGAACTCTCAAAGGCAAACCGGTGCAGAGCGCCCGAACACCGTTGAACGAGCAGTCCTACTACGGTGATAGAAAACTTCCCGCGCTTTTTCAAATTTGAAATTGCGCGCGACTTCGATTGCGCGATTTCGATTTCTTCGGCGTCATTTTCCTTACTGATGAGTTCCGGAGTAGTTCTATTCTATTTCATGGTCAGACGAAATCCATAACTTTGTTACCAGTCTTATCATGAACAAATGAACATGTTAGTCAGTCTAAGGGCCGGAACGAAACTGTTTTAAGTACAATACACGCGCTAAGTTTTGTAAAAACGGGAAGCATCTGGCAAACTTGGCAAAAAAGCGTCCGATGCATGTAACTTTTTTGAGTGAAGACTCTTCGAATTTTGAATAAGTTATCATATTCGCAGATCAAATTGCTACCTATTTATGTGACTTGTAGGCCAGAGTTTCTTAAAATCGCTTTTTTGTTTTTCAAGGAAATAGTTTCTGCAATCGTTTTTCGGAAACGTCGCGCGCGGCGAAACTTTGAACAGCGTTTGTGCAAGTAGTGAAAGAGCAATCTGTATGCTTTCTTCATAAATTAGGCGCAGGTAAGAGAACCTAAAGGCTTGTGTTGGTTGATTTTTCGAAATCCTTCATCAAACACGCTTTAGAACTACCTCAAAAATCGGAGTTCTGTTGTGAAAACCCTGGACGCTTAAATGAAGTTTCTCGAAAATTCAGCCAACAAAAACCTTGCGACACTCTCACCTGCACCTAATTTATGAAGAAAGCATACAGATTGCTCTTCCATTACTTGTATAAATACCGCCCAAAGTTTCGCAGCGCGCGACGTTTTTGAAAAACGATTGCAAAAACTATTTCTTTAGAAATACAAAGCGATTTTAGGGAACTCCGGCCTACAAGTCACATAATTAGGTAGCAGTTCGATCTGTGAATATGATAGCGTTTTCAGAATTCAGAAAAGTCTTCATTCAAAGAAGTTACATGCATCGAACGCTTTTTTGCCAACTTTGTCAGATGCTCAGCGCGGTTATTGTACATTCGTGTACAGGCTATAAAACGGCGAAATTCACATGGTTCCTACGCGTGCTGGTGCGGAGCGGAGGTTGGAGACAGTGAGAGAGCGAAGGGCAGACGGAGGCTGAGGCATTGCGCGCGCCGCTCGCGCCTCGAATGATGTGAATTACGACGCTTTATAGAAGATATTAATAATGTGCTTATCTGGGCCAAATTCCGGTCCGCAATTGCGTCTCGACACGCTTTGCTACCGTACGCTCCCGAGTCAGAAGAGCTTCCAGCGCCTCAGCCGCCGATCTGCTGACTCTAGGTGGGTTCTGGAAACTGGGAACTAAGAGAAATTGAAGAAAATTGCATAAAAAAGCCGCATCGAGTCGGCTTTGGCGCTGGAAACCCGACTGACTCAAGCGCGTGCGGCCGCAAAGCGTGTTGAGACGCAATCGCGGACCGGAATTTGGCCCAGATAAGCACAGTATCTCTGATTTCCTTTGTTCCACATTCAGGATTCCACCCTATTTACTTTAATTGTTTTTTACAATATGTTCAAGAAGCAAAGTTTTTCTGACAGGATAGTGATTTGACTTTCTTTCATTCGTACTATATCCCATCGATTTTTGCATCTATGAAGTTAAGCGTCATGTCGATAGCAAGTAGTAACAAAGTCTACGCTTTCTTCGCAGAATTTGTCTCTATTTTCTTGTGAAGTAGAAGCAAAAAGCTAGCAATACTTCATTCTTATTTAAGTCCCGATTGTTGTTCACAAATCTTTTGAAGATTTTCAGCGAGAAAGTTCATGAAATAGCTTCTTTATCATATTTAGCTAAAGGCAGTGTTCATATTGGAACTTTTCTTCTTTTTTTGTCAGGATTGTGAGTTTTAACCTTCCACTCGAAGTATGGTAGGAATGACGACGTGAATGTTTAGGAAATGGGTGAAATTGGCAGGGGTCTAGTGATCATTTGGATCACCCCGCCCACATCATGGAAGAGTTGTCCATCCGAAGGAACAGTTGCCGAAGCGTTGAATACTATTCACCCCGATCGATCTTAGTATCACATCGAAACCTTTCCATTTTTTTTTGGAAATGTTTCGATAAATGAAAGGCGATAAATTGAAAGTCTTTCAGATACCCAGAATTTTTGATGCGCAAAATCACTTCCAACGTTTCAAATTTCATTGTCCAAATTGCACCAGAATAGATTTGGGAAGTGTGATCCGAATATCAAGGGAAAATATAATTAATTCTCGGTGTCATGTTATAGAATGTTTGTAAAGAAAATTTTACCGCTCTACTAGTCATTTTTATTGATTTTGGCTCGCTCACGCACGCGATGGAGCCGAGTAAATTTAGCTTCGGAGTAGGGGGTAACTCGACCCTAAAAACCAATTATCCCCTATTTCTTAGTGGAATTTATTTTCGTTGCTCGCGTGCGTGTAACTCTGCGATAGTGCCTGCGGGCCCAGCAGCGGAACTGTCCCGAAAATGCCGCGATTGGGCCACTTTGAAGCATGCATGCACCACCGCGGAGCCGGGACGGTGCCTAGCACGGAGTCAAGTTTCCTTTTGGAGGTGTGACGTTGAGTTTCCCACTCTACGTAGTTCATTAAAAGGACTCGTGACTCCTGAGAAAATTTGCTTATCATTCTGATTTTTGGAAAAAGATATATCGGAAGAAAATCCGTCTTCAATTCTCAGGTCTGAAAAAAAATGAATAAAAAGTTTAAAATTTCCTGCGTGCAAGAACGATGATTTACACAGTTATTTCGCTTGCGTGTGAGGAGCGAGTTGGGAGACAGTGAGAAAGTGTTGAAGGGAAGGAGACGCAGCATACGCACGCAGACGCGCGCGACCGGCCCGAGCGAATTTCTTTCCGAAATGGAAGGTATACAGATTTTTTGTGCTACGCCTCGCCCATTCATTTGAATAGGTAACCGGCTTTAGTATAGTCGATAGCTCCCCATTTCTCGTCAAAAGCGTCTCTTGTTCTAAATGGCGACGTCTCCATTGAGCGCTTCTTCATCCTCTCCTCGCAGCAAACTTTTTGTTGTCTCCGGTTCGGACGGCTGTGGCTCATTCAGCCTCCCCTTTTCGTTTCCAGCCCCCTTTATTACACCTCAGTCTTCAGTGGATTCTGCATCTGCATCAGATGGGCTTCACGGTCTTCAGTTCTTCGCATTGTGTGGTTTCAATTTAATATAACGCGTTTGTAAAGTATGATATAGTCTACTCAGAGAGTAGGTGCGGACGGATCGCTGGCTTTTGGCGGGCGGATCGACATCCCCCCCATCCGCCCGCCATAGCCAGCGATCCTTCCCCCAGCAGCCAGCGATCCGCCCGCTGTTAGCCAGCGCCCTCGATGCTACATGTGGGCTATTCCGATGGTTCCCACCACGGTCTCCGTGTGCGGGACCACCCCCCCCCCTAGCCGTGGGGACTATCCCCTCAGCTGCCAAAAGTTATTCTCCGGCTTCTAAGTGATCCTTCAAAGGGGACTTGAAGTCACCGTTTAGGATCGGCCTCGAAATGCCGAGTGAGCATTCAGTGCGATGGAGCGCCTTTTATACCCTTCGGTCTGCTTACTCTGCGCATGATACTGTTACCAGAAAAGAACTCGTCAATGATTGACAAGTTTCACCGTGTAAAATTTGGGCGGGCGGATCGCTGGATATCAAAGCAGTGGCGGGCGGATCGCTGGCTATAAAAGCCCTGCCGGGCGGATCGCTGGCAGGTTGCGGGCGGATCGCCGCTTCAGTGTTTGCCCGCGATCCGCCCGCCAGCGTGATCAACTTTCCCAGGTGCCGCTATCCGCTCGCCAAAACGCAGCGATCCGCCCGCGGAGAAAACGAGAGGCAGCGATCCGCCCGGCGAGGTCGCGATGGGCAGCGATCTGCCCGCAGCTTGCTGGCGTACCGCCCGCAGAGGCCTTGATTGCCAGCGGTCAGTCCGCACCTATTGTCTGAGATGTTATAAGTTAGGAAGCAACGACGCTGTGATTGAGCGCTAAATCATTTGATCGATAGTCATTACCGCACGTTTTCCCGCTATGCTGCGTCGCGGCTTTCTATTTAAATGACACGGACCATAATTATACCGCTTCTAAATGAAACGTGGCTTTTCGTTTCAGCCCAATCGCGCTCATTTTTTATTTTTGTAAATGATTACGTTCATGATTGGTTGTTTCGAAACTGTTCAATTGAAAAAACTTAAAAAGTAAATATTGTTGTATAGTTCCGTGGCTTGTTCCCTCAGAAAAAAAATTAAATTTCATCCTCGGCTGGCGCGGCGCTTTGAATCTCACCAGCGGATGGCTGGTAATTACTAGCCAGCCGCCGGTGAGATTTGAACCGCCGCGACAGCCACGGGTGAGAGTTTTTTATTGAGGAAACAAGCCACGGACCTAACTATAATATATGCTCAGCTTTGTTAAAGAAAGGCCCAAATCATTTGGTGAAAAAAATCAATAATTATTAGGACCCGAAATTTTCATACAATTATTCATAAATTGATAAGGCACTATGAAGAAAATTCTTGAAAATTTTCAGTAAATCCATTTCCACGATTCCGGCAGATTTCTGGTGTTCCAATTTCCAACGTTTGAAAAAAAAACCATCAAAAAGCCGAGAAAAATAGGAAATATTATGGAAAGATTGAATTGTTAATCTTCGAAAACGTCTGTTTTCCTGGCAGGGAAAAGCGAAATTCAGATTTTCGAAAACTCGATTTCCGACGATTTTTTCCTTTCAATTCCGTGTCTCCGAAAAGACGCTTTAAAATGGGGATTTTTCCCAAAAGAAAACCTGATATTCGATTTGTTTTTTTTTGTTTGACGCTCCGATTCCCGTGATTCAAATATTCGTTCTACTTTCTAAAATTTCGAGTAAAAAATCAAGCTATTCCACGTTTGGATGCGCCCAGCCTATTAATAGCGTCATTTTGGAAGCATGTGGTGCCTTTGCGTCCTCGGGCGCGCTTCATTTTCCTCCAAACTTTTTCTTCTTGTTGTTATATCAAATTCGAAATAGTTGTCATATTTGCTGTTGTTATACATCCTTACATTCATAAATAATGATTTTTCATAAATTTATCATCGCATTCGGACATTTTCGGGGAGTTTTTGCTTTTTTTATCAAGATATGGTGATATGAAATAAATATCTAGATTTTTAAAATCTTTATCCTCTCACTCCCGCTACGAAAATTTTATTTTCTTTGGTGAGTCACTTAGAAACAACTTCCTATGTATTCTGGATCCGCAATTTTTTTTGTCATTTTTTCACAAAAAAAATCTTTTTTTTTCTGAAAATATCCTATTGCGTAATTTATAATCTTTCTCAACATTACGATTCGTCTTTCAATAGAATAACCGCATTATTCAGTGTACTTAGAGTTAATTAAGCCCCCTCATTTACACCCTCTCCCCATAGAAAGACCACACACAGCTATGTACCTCATCAAGGACCTCCATGATGGCGCGGGAAGTGCGGCGCTGCACCTCAGCGACGACAGACCACTGTTGAACTTGGAGTGCGCAGTGAGTCAGCCGGAATTCGAGATTCGAATTTCGCGCTCTCTCCACGCTGATTGGCCGCGGCCGCCCCTTCCGTGTCGTCATTGGCCAAACGGATGCCGCTTTCGTTTTCTTGTTTCGCGTCGGGTTTTGTTCGCATTGGTCATCCAGTCATATTCATCCGTTCATTCATTCATCTTTCCTTTCTCCCTTACTGATTCTTTGCCTTTCAGCCAGTTCAACCAGTTACTTCAAAATGCGTGAAATCGTGCATGTACAAGCCGGACAGTGCGGAAATCAGATTGGTGCCAAGGTCAGCTTTTTTTCCATTTTTTTTTTGCAGTTGAAAAAAAAAGTTTTGCATACTCCAATCGTTTCGAATTGGGCTTGATCCTCAAAACAACAAGAAAAAACATGAGAAAATATTTTGAGGTTGTTTTTCGAGTTCGGGGGAGTGCGAAATCGATTTCGTCAGCATTACGGAAACAGAAAATTTGAAAAAAACTTTAATTACACTGGATGAAATTAATCTCTAGTTTAGATTAAAATACGTTACAAAAACAAGATTTGGAGCTAAAAAATGGAATTTTATCGGCTATAATTTTCGATCTGAAGCTAGCTCCCTTTCCTTTATTCTGTCGGAGCTCTGGCTTTAGACTAGAAATTGCAATCTCAAGGGTTTGGCTTCCATATATACGTTATGTTTCAATCAGATTCAGTAGAGGTGTTTGCCATATTAAATGTTTTGTAAACAAATTACGAGAGTTGAAAATATTCAGATCGCGTTATTCATGCTATCATCATTTTGGGCCCGAAAAAACAAGTGTAGTTAGTCAAATGAATGCTGAAAACACACCACCGTTCAGAAGAGTCTTCAACGCTCTGTACAAGTAAATGGCCATCGATTATGACAAGAAATAAACGCAGGAAAGCTAATAACGCTCCAGGACATACCAATTTATCTGATTCCACTTAAAAGCGGGGTTGTCGCGTCTCCGCCCTTCTCGTCGCGCGCGACGCTCGCCGACCGCGACGCAGTACGCACGGGTGAGCAATTTCCGCCTTCCGAAAATTTCCGCTCAAGCGAAGGTCTAAAAAAAGTCGGATTAAAAATGAAAATTTAGTGAAAATATCCCATAATTTATCGATAGTTTCGGTCAGCAAAGGGACGGATCATAGCATTTCTCAGGTTTTAAACACTTGAGCTCGACTACTGTATGAATTTTCGGCGTCTGACAGGTTTAGTATAAAATATACAGCTCAACTCCGCATTGCCGTTAAGTCCGCAAAGTGCACGCTGACTGCGAAAGCGTGCTGCGGCGCGGTTGACAGGATCCTCGGGCAGCGATATGGGATCACCCGGGCGGTTTTTGCCTTTGGTGCCCGCGCCGCAGCACGCTTTCTCAGTTAGCGCGCACTCTGCGGACTGAACCGCAATGCGGAGTTGAACTGTAAACTGTCCAGAAATCGCGCCTCGGGGGGAGGAAATCCCGGATTTTGGGAAAACAATCATTGTGGGTCGTGCTGATTTAAAAAAATACGCAAAGCCCTGTTTGATCCTGTAGCCTAAAATCCATAGCGCGGTTGTGTTATTTCTCGGCGGAGGTGAGGGGGTCATATATTTTTGGCACGGAATAGTAAATTGGGAGGGAGGGTCGTTGGAGTCTCGGTTCTACCAAGAAATTTAGGGGGGTATTGAAAATTTTCCAAAAATTTCGGTCATTAATGGGAGAGGCTTCCCTTTTTCGACCCCTTCACAGTTTCGTTGCCGGGTCAAATTTCTTCTGATCTCCGCCCGAAGTTTTTGGTCTTCCGGCTATGGTTTGTATTATCTCCCCCCCCCCCCCCACCGCTCTCACCATCCGTTGAGGGTGTACCCATTCGCAATCGATCTTGAGGATAGCGCCCGTTGTTCTCTCCGTGAAAGGGCTAAATATTGAGAAATTAGAAGTGGCTTTCATACATACCTCTGAGGATTCCGGCCCATATTTTCGCAATTGCCTTTTCACAGGCCCCTCGAAGGCTGACGTGATTGGTCAACACGCTCGTATAAGTGATTAAGGTAACTACGGAAATAGAATGACTTGGCACAGAACACAATGCCTACACATTGTGAAGCGTGACAAATGACCCAAAATGCCACTACACGAGTGAGAGGTTGGCCCCGTTCCGTATTTCTCCGCCCCCTGTAAATGCCGTCCTCTTCTAAAACAGGGGTGCTAGATTGTTCCCACCGTCGGCGACGTTTGTGTGTGGTATAATAAGTAAACCACATGCGTCGTCGTTGGAGGGAAGGGTCCAGCTCCCCTGTATCATTGCAGGATGGCAAGTCTAGGGGGCGGAGAAATGCAAGGCGGGGTCATGTTCTTACTCGTGTAGCGGCATTTGGGTCGGTTTTGACGCTTCAAAATTGCTTAGGCGTCGTGTTTTGAGCCATACCATTCTGAGGCCGGATTCATCAAAGCATCTTCCATGGTAAGTTAGCGTTATCGGCTAACCGCAACCGTTATCAGTTATTTTTAGGCTTGCTGACTCACTGATAACGATCGCGGTTAGCCGATAACGCTAACTTACCACTGAAAATGCTTTGATGAATCCGGCCTCTGATTCCGTGGTTATCTCAACCGCGTTTACAGGCGAGTACGCTGAATAAGAGTTCAAATTTCAGTTCTGGGAGGTGATCTCCGACGAGCATGGTATCCAGCCTGATGGATCTTATAATGGAGAGAGCGATCTTCAACTAGAACGAATTAATGTATATTACAATGAGGCTAATGGTGAGCTCATCATGTTTGAAATATCTCATCGTTGAGTGAAAGTTACGTAGCAGAATGAAGTCTTCCTTGTTTCAGGAGGAAAGTATGTTCCGCGAGCTGTTTTGGTCGATTTGGAGCCTGGAACGATGGACTCGGTTCGCTCCGGCCCATTTGGCGCCTTGTTCCGTCCCGATAACTTCGTATTCGGACAGTCTGGCGCCGGTAACAACTGGGCCAAGGGTCATTACACCGAGGGAGCTGAGCTGGTCGACAGCGTGTTGGATGTTGTTCGTAAAGAAGCTGAAGGATGTGACTGCCTACAAGGTTTCCAACTCACACACTCACTTGGAGGAGGCACTGGATCAGGAATGGGAACGCTCTTGATTGCTAAGATTCGTGAAGAGTACCCGGATAGGATTATGTCATCGTTCTCCGTCGTCCCATCACCTAAGGTTTGGATTGCACTGCTTTTAGATGGCTGATATTAAGAATAGTGGATTCATCAGCGTCAGGGGGTAGTAGGTAATCCAGGAGGGCGCATCTTCATGGGGGTGGTAAGCCATCGTTATTTTCTCTTTCAGCCCTGTCGCTGTCGCAGATGAGAGCGACGTCGCTTTTGCTGATGGCCAATGGGGCTATGCCATGTATCACACCAACTTACGTCTTATACGCGCCATCGCTCGTGCAATTGCAGACAAAACGTCGGATCAATAACCCGGAATCTTAGTGCAAATCAGTTCCAATTTAGTTTTCCAAGGGGCAGGCTCTATGGTTTATACATTCAAGATGAGGTGAAGACACTAGGAGAGAAACGAAAGAAGGGACTACGAAAACGAATAAAAAACAGAGGAAACCTGCACTGGACCAGTTACTCCGTCGCTGTCGCGGGCATCGGTCGCAGTGCGCCCCATTGCGACACGGTTTTAACATTCGAATGTATAGCACCCATATGCTAGCCTGCGGTGCGACCGGCGCATGCGAAGTGTTCCCGCTGCAGCTTTTTTCGAGGGCAGGGGGTGGGTCTTGACACGATTCGTAGCAGATGAGAGAACCTGTCGCGGTCGCAGGCTGGAGGTATAACAATGACCTAAGAGCTGATTCACTGAATCGTCAATTTCAGCAAAGTTTTATACTCATCTGTGGGTTACCCTCAGGACCTTGAACTTTCAAGCTGAAGGCTGGGGCCGCTTCTTTTGCGGGCTGGTCACAGAGCCACTCTCAACCCTGATGTGTCGGTCATGGGCGGGAATGGTGTGCGGTGAGGGGGTCGTGGGCGGTGGTGAAAGAAGGGCCGTAGCTGGGCAAGGTAATGCTTACAAGGGAAGGATCATTACGCGCCGTGGCCATTCCAATTAAAATAAACCTATCTAGAATCAGTTCTTGATGTAGAATTCGAATTTTCACACTGCAGCTGCTAAACGTTCTTCTGATTTGAGTTATATGCGTTTTTAGCGCTTCACTCGTAGACGCATCATAACGTGCAATCCGTGAGTCTTCGTCGCCTGAATACACCGATGGGATCTCTACACCAGATGACTAAGGGATCAATCTTGGTGTAGAAATCATATCGGTGTATCTCAGGAGGCGACGAAGACTCTTGGAATACATGTTACGATGCGTCTACGTGTGAAGCATTAAAAACGCAAATAACTCCTTTCAGGGAAACGTTTCGCAGCTGCAAAGTAAAATTTCGAATTCTGCGTCAAAAATTTATTCTAGCGAGGTCTATCTCATTTGGAATGGCCACGGCGTGTAATCATGCTTCCCTTGTTAGGGGGGGGGGTCGTAAGTCAACTCTAACGCTTACTGAGTATGCAACCATGCATTTTTTGAAATTTGATTCACTTTGAATTGATTGATTTCTGTTTTCCAGGTATCTGACACCGTTGTCGAGCCATATAATGCCACACTATCAGTTCACCAACTAGTAGAGAACACGGACGAGACGTTCTGTATCGATAATGAAGCCCTTTACGATATCTGCTTCCGAACACTGAAACTAACTAACCCCACTTACGGAGATCTCAACCATCTAGGTGAGGGAATGGCGAGGTTTTATGGTCCGTGTCGGCGCTATATGTGTTGCGAAAGCTCGCCGGGGTAATTGCAAAACAGAAAAGGCTGCATGCGGATCGCTGAATTGACACAAATGTCCTCAGCGGGATCGAGTTTCGCAATAGCCTTTGTGGGAGATGGAGAATCAGTGGGGAGAGGGCAGTCAATTTTTGTGCAGTGGGAGGGGGCTCTTTGATGAATCTTGTGGGGGCATTTTATGGATTCGTCAGGGAGACATTTACTTGCAGCGGTACGGAGAGTGTAGCCGTAATATAATTTCCCTTAAATCCGGGACGTATTAAGGGGTAGAGGATGATTCGGGGATCTTGTGGAATCACCAATTATTCCGAGGCTATCCTGGATAATTTCAAATCAATTCTGGCATGTGCATAGCGAATTTAAAGGTCGTTAAAGGGAGACGGAAGGCGGTTAGTTTTAGCGTATCGATTTTTGCTCGTCTTTTTTATGTTAGTTCGCACTAGCCTCGGGCGCAGGCGCTTGCAGCGTGCAGCAGAGATGGAAATGTTCTCCTCGGTGGTGACGAAGGGCACAGTGCCGTTCGCAAAACGACAAGGGGTTTTTCGGATGTGGAGGAAAAAAATTGAGAGGGGGAGGACTGGCGGATTAGGAGGGATTCGTAATTGGGAGCTGGAATAAGATTTTAGAGTGCTGAATGAACGATTTAACGTGTAAATTCACCCGCCAAGGGTAGGTAGGCCTTTGTATCAAAGTGGCGTTATACTTCATAGAAACGGATATTGATTTTCTGATCATCACACAGAAAAAACCATCTTTCCAAAGGTTTGAAGGCAGTGTTCGCGATGAAAACTATCTTCGAGTAACCACTGCAAATCGAATGTACCGGGGTCTGTTGTAACAATAATAGCGAAAGAATGACAACTAGAAACGAGCCATAGATAGCCCTATACAGCCCTCAAACTTGTTTGCTGTAGGCCCGCTCCGCCCACTCCCTTGACGTCCAACAAGTAAACGGGTGGGTAGGGCAGAGCGCATACCAAGTTTGAGGGCCGTGTAGTGCTAATATATATGGGTCGTTTTTAGACGGAAAAATTTTCGACGGATCAACGATCTCCCCCTAATGAGGATTTTTTTCGGGAAAAATTCTGCGATACCAAGACAAAAATAATTTAAAATCATCATTAGCATGTAAAAATTTTGCCCTTCTTTAACATGTAAAATTTTCTGAATTAAAATTCAATTTCTTGTGAAGTTTCCGCAAGTACATTTTTTCAATACTGTTTGGAAAAAAATGAAATACGCCCAGAGTGCTGTATATTCTCTATGTATTATACAAAAGAATCTCAAAAAATTCTATTACTTTTTTTCGTTTTTTTTTTCCTGCCACAGGTGACCGCAAATTTTTGCGTTAAAATAGGTCGTCAGTAAATTTTTAAAAAATCAACGAAAAAGGTTGTAGGATCTTTTGGGAATTTCTTGTATTATATAAAAAAATGGGTGTATTCATTTTTCCGAACAGTATTGAAAAAAAGTATTTGCGGAAATTGCCCAAGAACTGAAATTTTAATTTGAAAATTTTAATATGTTAGAGAAGTGCAAGGTTTTGCATGCTGCCGGGGATCGTAGGTTTTTTTTGCCGAGGGGGGTCGTAGATTCTTTTCGAGAAAAAAGGTGCTCAGTAGGGGGGAGGTCGTTGTTTCGTCGAGACCCTTGCCAAGGGGCTGCTGGACCGTGACCAGGGATGGACGGAATAGAACTGTGAAAATTCGGAAATCGGTGCGGAACGTCCAAAAATGCATGGAAAGTGTTGATTTTTGAAACAATTTGAAATTATTGTCTCAATCTCGATAGACCCGATATTTCCGAGTTCCGCAGCACTATGGGCGGTTTTCGGATCGTAGAAGACCAAAAACGCGTCAAACTGTGGGTTCCGGAGCGCGAAACGCTCATCACGATCTTTGGGTTTAAAATCGTCTTGGAAGACATTGAGAGCCATGAAAATTGGTTAATTTTTCTGTTTTTCAGTATCTGTAACTATGTCTGGCGTGACGACGTGTTTGCGGTTCCCTGGACAACTGAATGCTGATCTGCGAAAACTGGCCGTGAACATGGTGCCATTCCCGCGATTACACTTCTTCATGCCTGGATTTGCCCCGTTGTCAGCTAAGGGAGCTCAGGCCTACCGCGCGCTTACAGTTGCTGAGCTAACACAGCAGGTGAGAAAGTGCAATGCAGTTTCGACGCTGCGACAAGGTGAAATTCGGCTGTTTTTCAGATGTTCGATGCGAAGAACATGATGGCCGCGTGTGATCCACGACATGGACGCTACCTGACGGTTGCGGCTATGTTCCGAGGACGAATGAGCATGCGCGAGGTGGACGATCAGATGATGTCGGTGCAGAATAAGAACTCGTCGTATTTCGTAGAATGGATTCCTAACAATGTGAAGACGGCTGTGTGCGATATTCCACCTCGTGGATTGAAAATGGCTGCTACGTTTGTTGGAAATTCCACGGCTATTCAGGAGCTGTTCAAGCGCATCTCTGAGCAGTTTACTGGTGAGTTTTAAGGTACATGAATGCTCTGAAAGTTGTTTAGACGGTTGAAAAATGACGAATGTCATAAGGAACCCGAGCAAACTTGGGTTTGTTGGGGTCTACTTTATAGCCTCAGCTTGATGGTTGTTGGCTAACAGAGCCCAGCGGGGACAAAACGGAGTGGGGGGGGGGTCGAAAATTTTTTAGCATAAATTTGCGCCTATGAGGGGAAGCTCGTATCAGTTTCGGACAATTCTCGAAAGTTTCGGCCATCAAGGGAGGGGGTCGTGGCTTTATCGAGATCGCTGGCAATACCCGGCTGGACCCAGGTGGCTGCTGAGTTTTGCAGATTGAGGGTAACACTCAACCACTGACCCTTTTGTAACCCGGTATAGTCGTTCACTTAGTCGGACGAAAGTTTCACGCCATCGAGTTTTTCAAGGGTTTTCAGCTTTTTTCTATCTATTTTGAGGTAGACCTTCAAAGCTGCCAAGTTTGAAAGGATGTTTGGTTCTAATTTAGATCTCTTGCTGGGAGTAGCAGCTTATCCGCCCATTTTCTCGTCACTAACCTATCACAGGCAGGGTTGGGCAGGCTTGCCACCGGTCGCAGAATTATGGAAATTCTTCGAAAAAATGAAAACTCTGGGGGGAATTCGTGGAATTTTTGGAGAAACTGGGAAATTTTTTTTCTCTTTTGAGACTAAAACTCTGATAGAACTACCCCGGAACTCCTCAGTGAGGAAGGTTGTTCTATTTTTCTGTTGAAGTCGTCTGTGACAATATTAAAAATTTAAAATACAATTTTTTTAGCTGAAGCTGCATCGGGACCATTTCTCTGTCCTAGGAAATCTATAAAAAAATCGTAAAAATCTTGGTCATGAAAATTTTCCATCCCAGGGGGTCGTAAAATTTTGGTCACCGGTCGCAATGGCCTGCTCAACCCTGATCACAGGCGCTGCAAAGGCTGGCGTGACTGGGCGACAGCGAGAAAGTGGGCGGATAATCTTCTCTCCGCAAGAAATCTAAATCAGGACCGGATGTTTTAGCCTTTTGAGGGCTAGGTAATAGTGTGCTCGGAATTTTTCGACGTGATTGTGGATTTTGGCGAGTTTTAGTGGGGTTGCAGTGTTTTTTGCGACCCCCCCCCCCAACAACCCGTCGAGCTTAACACAGCTGCGCTTGTTTACATAAGGTGCTGAGTTGATCGCAAAACGCTTGGCTCCGGGCGAGATTGAACCTGCATATTCCCTTTCCCGTTTCATCCCGTTATGCGGGTGAAAGGATAATTGCTTCGGTGAAGATTTACCGAGCAGTTGAGTGAGAGCGGCGCTGGGGCTTCGGTGGTGCAGTGCCATAAGGCGCTCTCCCGGAAAGGGAATATGCTGGTTCAATCTCGCCCGGAGCCAAGCGTTTTGCGATCAACTCAGCACCTTGTGTAAACATACCATAACGTGCACTGCGACGTTAAACTGCAGTTACGGCAAAAAACATTCAAAAATCGTGTAAGACAGCAGCGCTCGACACTGCCAGGGATGATCGAAATAGATTATCGGACTTCCGAAAATCGGGGTTCGAGTTTCGAAAAAGGATTTTTCTCGGGTTCTGGAAATCATGTGCGAAACGCCTAAAAATGCGCGGGAATGCGGTTTTCTGAGGAAGAGTGGAAGATTTCCGAACTCATTGATGAGGTGCTTCTATATCAATAGACCCCTATGTTTGCGCGCTCTGCAGCCTTGTGCAGTTTTCAGAAAGTGGAAGCGGAAGGCGGAAAACGCGCGAAGTTTTGGGTCTTGGAACGCGGAATTCCGCTCGTCTCTGACTCAGACTCAGAGACGAGCTGAATTCGGAACAACTGCATCATATTAAAGTAGGGTGATCTGTTAAATGCCGCCCTCAAGTTGCTGTTCACCATAAAGACCATACTTGGTTGGGTGGTTGAAAAACATGAACAGTAGAACATAGGGGGGTTGTGGAAAATTTTCGCACACAACTCAAAATTTTGCCCACTGCTTGTGAGTGCGAAACGAACCTAATTTTACCCAAGGGGTTGAAACCTCTGGTTTGCGAAATTCCGGCGTGAGTGCGATTTTTCTATTCGACTCCCTCATTATGTGTAATCGGCCGAAAAGCATCCTAAATTTGTTTAGAGAGATAGAAGACTCGTAATTTCAGCTATGTTCCGTCGAAAGGCGTTCTTGCATTGGTACACTGGTGAGGGTATGGATGAGATGGAATTCACTGAAGCCGAGTCGAATATGAATGATCTTGTATCCGAATACCAACAGTATCAGGAGGCGACCGCTGATGATGAGGGCGAATTGGAAGGAACCGTTGAGAATGACGCTTACGCGCAAGAAGAGTAAATGACCAGCTAGAAAAGAACTCCGCATATTGTATCTCATCCCTTTACAGCTATCGCACTGCGCATATTGTATAAGTGCTTACCTTTCCAGACTGATGGCGCTGTTTTCTGACCACTTATTTCTTTCTATGTGTGATTAACTTAATATGATTCTTACATATTTCTTGCTACTTGTTATATTTTTTGTGAGCTGCTCCCGATGAAAGGATAAAGCGTAATAATGAGCTTATATACAGTGTGGTTGGGCATTCACAGGAGATCAAACTAATAGTAAGCTAAGCAGTGGAAGTGATTTTCGCTCCCAATCGGGGATGAGCGGAATTCCGATTTCCTAAAAATATTTAAAAATCGGAAAAGTTTGCAATCATACCCTGGCAGTGTGCTGCCTGCCGAACCCTGGGGGGTTCTTTATGGTGCTGAACCTGAAGCTGAGGTCAAAGGCCGAATTCGTCAATCATGCCCTGACACTAAGAGTGAAGCGGGCTATAATCTTGCGCATTCCCTTGGAAAGTGGGTGTAGTTATACCCTTATGCGCCCTTATACCCGGGGTATGCTCGTTGTGAATCCAGCCTTTGGGGTCAACCTCAGGGAGCTTTGGGTTCGCCCATGGTTTTATTGGACCTTGTAGAGCCCCCCCCCTGCCTTGTCTGTCCTTACGAAGAGCTTACGGTATGAATATACAGTCGGTATGGGTTCTATTGATACTTTGTGTTCTCTATAAAAGGTTGGTGCAAACTCTGTGTCATATGATGTAGCATGGGTGCGCCGAGTTTGCGCCAATCTTCAATGGGGAACTTAAAGTATCACTAAGATCCATGCCGAGTGTAGTTTACAGATGGTATATTCGTCAAATGTAGTGTACAGAATGAACGGGTCTGCGGCGGTAGATCGTTACGTGCGATCAAAACCCCGTAGTTCGTTAAGGGCGCGTCATACTTCGGCGTTACTCTACCGCTAGCTTCTGCCGCACGTCTGCAACTAAGCTGGGATTCATGAACGGCAAACCATGGGTCACAGTCGGGTTTGCTTCGGAAGTAGCATGCTGCCTTTGGAGACACACCCATGGTCTGCGTTCATGAATCCCAGCCCTGTTGGGGTTTTGAAATTGAACAATAGAAGAGCTTCTGCTGAAGTCCGCGACAGCGAAACGTGGACGCATGACTAGACCCTAAATGGATTTGCGACAGTCTTCGGCGTTCCAATGACCTGATGGACCTTAGGCTGTGTTCAGAGTTTTCGCAGGGCGACGCGATGGCTCATGTGAGTCCGACGCGAAAATCGCGTCTCGCAGGTATTCAGATGTGAACGCTGGGCGACTACGCGCAATCGCGTACGTATTCAATTTCTCTAAGCAAACCACGGCATTTCTTTAGGCAATTTGTAATAGCAGGTAATTTAAGGTGTGCTTACTGTGCTCATCTGGGCCAAATTCCGGTCCGCAATCGCGTCTCGACACGCTTTGCGGCCGCACGCTTCAGCAAGAGCTTCCAGCGCCACAGCCGCCGATCTGCTGACTCTAGGTAAGTCATGGAAACTAGAAAAAAAATTGGAGAAAATAGTATAAAAAAAGCCACATCGAGTCGGCTTTGGAGCTGGAAACCCGACCGACTCGAGCGCGTGCGGCCGCAATTGCGGACTGGAATTCGGCCCAGATAAGCACAGTATTTTTTTTTGCTTTTATTGTTGTATATTTTTTGTGTTAATGAGAAACCCTGAAGAAAAGCAGCCACGAGTTCGCCATAGCGCGACGTCCATCACGTCGCGTTGCATTGCAAGGCGACGCGATGGACGATGCGCGAAGGCAAATCGCGCGTCATTTCAAGTGTATCGCGCCTCTCCACTGTGGGCACCCAACGACGACGCGATGCGACATCGCTTCATCAATACGTTTGCCGATTATAACATCGCTTCGGGCCGCGAATGAACTTTGAACGCCGCCTTAGGCTTTGTGGATGGATTGAATCTAATTCTGTTTTTTTACATCAGATTTTTTTATGGAAAAGACCTTAACAAGCATGCGCAAAATGTCTGATCACAAACTGTGATCATATACTCTGGTCTTCAGAGACCACCCAGGACCCAGGTTTTAAGGGTTTATTGAAGGTAAAGGCAGTGTTCACGAAGAAGAAGTTTCCCCCTTTTCTGGCTAAAACGTAAGCTTTGGGTCCCTATAAGAAGACTAAGAACGGAGGTGTGACGAAAAACGGCCGGTAGGTGGGTGAAAATCTCGTGGGCCAGCCGACCCATTGGGCCACTCCGCCCACGTCCTATAACAGTTTCCCTGAATTTGTGGTTAAATGAGCGATGGTTTCCGATCAAAAGCCCCGTTCTTCCCTTCATTTCCAACGTCTCTCTTTACTCAGGTCAGCTCGCCCACATCGGCTGCAAAAAACGGGAGTTACAAGCCTCGGACAACTCGTCCACAATTTTCCCTTGCTGAATTTCGATTAGCCATAACTCCGTTTCCAGGGGGTCTTGTACTATTCCAGGGACATCATTCGAATCAGCATGGGACCGTTTTCAAAATAGGCGGAAAAACAGAGAAACGACTTTTATCGTGAACACTGCCTTTAAGGAATTTTGCTTGGAAATGTCGGTGTCGATGGAATTTTACATATTCTGCCTTTGGGATATTCAGAAATTCCATTTTTTTGGTGTATGACTCATTGGGAGACGTGATTCACTGTCTATTCATCCATGAAATAGTGAGAACGGAGTGGACAGCAGCTATCAGCAGCATTCGATAAGCTGGATTCGATCCATGCGCGATGAGCTGGGATATCACTCGGGTGCGATCTGTTCCTGTCAATCACGACGTCATCGGGCTTATTAATACTCTTTGAGAACGACGATTCCTCTGGAATTTCTACTTTCTCTATGGCGTTTTCTCTCTTACTCTTTATCTGACTACACAACATGTAACTGGGAATATCTCCAACAAGGTCGTTTTTTTCTGCAGAATGGGACCCAGTTTGTCCTTTTTTATCGACTTGCTTATTGCAGCTAATTTTTTTCCGGAAGAAATAAGAAAGTACAGCACATAGTTACTGTAGTGAACACAATCAAAGAATTTCTTATCTGAAGCAATTTTTTTAAACCTAATTAAATACTAAGTAGCAGGTATGTATTGTCGATTCAAAATTACAAAAGTTAGAGTCATTAGCGAACTGCCACGACAAAGGGTACATAATTCGACAGGTACGGGTTTGATAACGAATTGAACACGTTAGCGCTTTATATACCGCTGTGAACACTTCAGGCTATGCGATTTGGTTAACAATATTAAGCGACAGTGGCAGTTCACTAATGACTTCAAGTGAAAGTCAGTTATTGTTTTTTTTTCATAAAAAATTTTAATTATTGGTAGCTAATCGTCGGGACCGTTGAAATTCTTCATCATCGACAATTCTCTTACATATTCCTCTGACCCACATTTCAGAGACTGACGCCAGCTGATTCGAACAGAAGATAGCCGCGATCATTGCACTTTCCCACGGAATTTCGAATATCTGCAACATTTTTCTGATTTCAATGAGGCTTCGATTTTTCAGATTTTTGAATTCTTGAAATGTTCTATGTTTTGATTGTCGGCGCTCCTCGAAAGTATACAAATAATTAAATAAATAAATAAATAAAAATAAACAAAAAATAAATAGATAAATAAATAAATAAATAAATAAAAAAAATGAATAAATAAATAAATAAATAATTGGATAAATAAATAAATAAATAAATAACCTAATAAATAAATAAAAGTATGTGTGCAGAATCATTTTTTTTTGTGGTTTGAGACTCTTACGTTTTTTTTGATGTGATGTTAAAACTTTCAGAACATGCCATTCGTTTGAATTTTACATGGTAATTTTACATGTTGAAAAAGATTTTGCATACATACACTTATTTATTTATTAGGTTATTTAATTATTAATTGGTTTAATAGGTTATTCAATTATTTATTTGGCTGTCCGAATGAGTCTGTCGACCCACGCGGTTGGAGTGTGTGCTTAGAGACCGTGACATAACGTCGGCATGGATCCTGATGAGACCGCGTTCACTATTGAAGGTTAGCGCACACTCGGTGCCATATTCTATAACATATGTGCACCGAGTTTGCGCCAACCTCCAAAAGGGAACGCAAATTCTGATTATGATTCATGCCGATGTTAGGCGTTTTCGATCCTGGTATTTATTCGGCAGTGAAATTGGACAAATATTAATTAATATCCCAGTCAGCTGTTCGCAGCCGTGCGAGGGCTCGTCCGAGAAATGCCTTTGCCACTGTTGCGCGATACGCACGCCGACCGCGTGGGCGCACGGACGGTCTAATGCTGAGAGACTTCACTATCACTGGCAAGAAAACGCTTTCGGCATTTATTGGCTGACAACAAGCGGGATTGAACTCGCCAGTCTCCGGCTGCGAGGCGGCGCACTAGACCACTCGGCAACAAGTTGCCTAGCAAGAGGAATTGCGGGAAGCATTCGCATTAAATTCGGCTAGCATTTTTCTCGTAATTGCTTCGGCAGCGCTCCATGCTGACCGCTCTCAGCACGCTTGCTCGTGGGGTCACCCACTGATTTTGCCCGTATTGATCCGTGGCGCGTCAAGCAAACTGGTGGCGGGTGGACGCAAGTATGCACGAACTCCCCAAATAGAAGAACTCCCCAAATGCAGCGATATGTGTAAAAAGTCTTTTGAACTCCGGTATTTTGTTGAAAAATGCGTTTTTCGCTCTAAAATCCACATTGACCACAGGTCAAAACATGATTGATGTCTGCAATCGTGAACGTCTGATCAGTTTATAGTGAAATATTTTGTATTGCAATTATTCAATTTTCCATGATCTTCTAGAGTTGAATCCACCATTTTGTAATACCATCGTGTAGCACTCAATGACAGCAATTTAAAAATGACTTCCAATTTGAAATCGGACTACTTTGAAGCTAGTTATGGCGATGCGGCGCTTTGTGAGCGCGAAAAATGCCGCAAAACGCTTTCTTTACAAAAAAATTGCGCGGTATTGTAGGTTCTTTGAATATACAAACTAGGGAGCCACGCATGGCCTACCCCACCATTTAAAAGATGATGATTGTTTTCTGGTCAATTCTGGTCCGCTGTCTCCGAATCTAAAATCGGATTTTGCAACGGACACCTCTGAACGAAGTTATAGGCGTTTTTGAAGCTTTGTGAAAAGGAAAAGGTGTTTGAAATTTTTTTTGGGATTCGGCTCAAAACTTTCAACTAGGGGTTGTTCAGGGCGCTGAACGCGAATCTGGGGTTTCTTTGTCGCTAGACTTATTGATACTGTAGGTTACGGTAGACATCATGCCTTTTTAACTGGCTTTACTCATCTTAAAAATTTGAAAATCAAAGATGAACCTCGAATTCGTGTTCGGCGTCTCAACCCACACCCAAAGAGAAATTTGAGGCCAAATCGAGACTTCGACCATGCTACCGTATACCCACCGTAACCTACCGTAATCTATCGAAAATCGATAAACGGATTTCAGATTCGTGCTTGGCACTGCAGATAACCCCCAGAGCAACAATTTGATCCATATCTACCATGGCACTCCTGAAATCGGCAAACGTCGCGATTCGCAATCAAATTTCCCCCCCCCCCCGATGGGAAGCTTCGAAGGAATAAAGTCGAGAAGCTTGGAAAATGGTCAAATAGACCCCAAACTCGGGATCAGCGTCCCAAAAAACTCGACTGGAAGGATTTTCAGTGAAAATTGCAGCATTTTTTTGCAACGCTTTCAGTGGTATAAATAAGCGCCTTACCGAAAATCCGCACAAGTCCAAAACGCTTTCAGTCTGTGCAAAGTTTGGAATATGTGCCCTCACCCAAAATTAGCTCAGTGGGGTACTTTTGGGCGCTGAGCAAATTTATGAAGTCCGTTTCCGGATTTCGCAGACACTGATGCGATTTCGATAGAAAAAAGGCGGGAAATACGAAATATGACAGGCTATAACTTTTTTTGCTGATGTCCGTAGCAAAATCCGAGTTCAGAATCAAAAAGGGCGTGCCAGAGTTGACTAGAAAACATTTATCAGCTTTCTGATTTGGGGGTACACCATGCGAGGTTCCCTAGTAAGCTATTTCCGGGCTAAATCATCAGAAAAAAACTTGTGAATTCAGAGAGATGAGCTAAAAAGCTGTTGGAAAGACAGTGACAGCTGTGGCCAGGCATCATGTGCTTTGACATTCAAGGCAGAACCGTTGTGTGACTAGTGTTCCCATTGTGGTCGGCTCGGAGCCGGCAGTTTTCTGAGATTATGCTTCACCTCTCATTCCCAAGAATATTTTCGAGTACACGAAAACGGACGAGTTATCCCGTCTTTTGCGTATATTAGTACACAAAAGCGTTTACTTGTTTCAGATCATGCTCACTCAATTATTCATTCTTTTACCCGCTTTTGTAGTTTACTGTCTATCGTCTCGTATTAAACGGGACTTCATGTATGTATCGGAGGGGAATGGCACAGATGCCAACTGTTTCCAGGTGAGTGCATCTATAGCCAGGTTTATACTTCATCATAGCGAGAGTTACGTCTTGGAGAGGCCAAACGGCGAGCGATTGTGACATTTGAACTAGGTTCATGCTGCGATGAAGTACGTTCCTGGGTAATCCTGGAACCCTACAGTTCGGCTCGTTATCCCAAGCTGCAGGTCGGCTTCTGTTGCTGCAAGGGCCACCACTGCTGCTGCTGTCCGGCCTCCTCCAGTTAGGCCGGACAGCAACAGCACTGGCCCGGGGATTTGGAGGACGAGCCGAACTGTCAGGCGGCTCCGATTCCTGTTAGGTGCGGCTTGAAGCCGAGAATCGCCTGAGTAGCCAACAAGTCGCTATTTCAGAAATGCAATACGAAATTTCAACACGACTTCGAGTACAGCTTCAACATGTCGTCGACGTCTTTCTACGACTTTCCTTTTCATCCACTAGTACTTGATCACAATACTTTCTTGCTGTACTGTAAGTTGGCCGAACAACGCACGAAATGTTACGTGGATCAGTGCAAGGACACGGTGAGTGCTAGATACTCTATTCCTAAAGAGTTGACCTGTGATAGAGTGTGAAGGGGTGGGGGGGAGGTGCAGATGGATTCTGTATTCCGACGCAGGACCTTTCCCCGAGGAGAATTTCTGAACAAGTTACCTGAGACCTTAGCGCAAGTTGCATGATGGTTCACGCAACTTACTTTAAGTTCACAAGTAACCCGAAAGAATGTTACGTGTAACTTGTCCAGATTTTTGATTGAAGTAACATGTAACTTGCTCTAATAATACACAACCTTGCGAGTAACTTACTTTACCAGCACGCGATCCGGTCAGCGGCATGCTCGCCAACCATGCCTGGGTACGTCACCGGCTAGACTGCACCTTCGGCCTTTATGCGGGTCGAAGTACCTCAAACTTGGGTAACGGGGTACCGACGGCGCTACCGACATCAGAGCCAGCCTCGAGAGTGCAACGTATACCTCCCAGCCCGCTCCGAGATAAGTTACATGTGCGATAAAATAACACATTTTAGTTACACTCCAGAATTTTATGTCAAGTTTAAGTCAACTCGCATCGTGCAATATACTTACTTTGTTGTAGGTCACACGTAACTCAAAGTTATGAAAATAAGTCGCAGGTTACATGTTTAGAGTCGCTAATTCGCATGTAACTCAATCAGAAATTCCTGAGTACGGCTAGATACATAGCATCAGTTCACGGGATGTCTCGGTAGCGGGGACACGTCCTAGGACGTATCGGCCGATATGTAAGGTCTGTCCGAATGAGACTGTCCGCTCACGTGGTCGGCGAGCGTGTCGACATTTTTCGGACCAGTGAGTCGATTAGCAGGAATATCAAACAAATAGTGAATGATATCCCAGCCAGCTGTATCCGAGCCGTGGAAAGACTTGTCCAAGGAATGCCTTCATGACGACCGCTCGGCACGCATGCCGACCGCATGGGCAGACAGTCTCATTCGGACAGACTTTACAGGACGGACTAGTCAAAAATGTGAAGCAAAACCTAGTAGGGTATAGTGTACCCTACGGTGCAGTGCCCTTGTAGCCTCTACCAAATATAATGATGTGGTGAATGATACCCCATGTTGGATGAAACACAGCCTCCGTTTCAATACACAAATCATTCGCCTTCGCTCTATGGGGGTTCGAACTATAAACACAAGGGAAACCATTGTAGCTTTGTGCCGAAGCGCCAAGAACGGACCTCATATTCGTGTTCGGCGCCCCAAATTACCCAGATGACGAAGTTTTAGTGGGTTATAGGAGGAGTTATAGGCAGAAGAAAAGGTACAAAACCTTCGGCGGCGAGCGATGCCCTGACTCCTCTATTCGAAGCTGAAGGAGCGTTCGGGGTGTAATGGTGGTGCGTGTAGTCTCACAAGAGTGACATCCAGGTTCGAATCCCCTCCACGACAAAGTTTTTGCATTTTGTGAAATGTTAATGTTTGGCCTTGAATTCACATCCGGACCTCCATTTGAACACTTAGCAGCGCAGTGGAACGTTGTGGCTGTGGACATAGATCAAAATATGAGGTTGAATATTGTGTTCCCCAGCGAAGCTGTCTCCTTCAACTTCGGACAACTGGCATATTTATTTTGAAAATTTCAACGCATTATATTGGTCGACATTGGCGGCTAATGATAGTCCACACAGGCCCTCCAGTTTTCTGCATTACGCAGCTATCGATCGAAAATCGATGTGTTCCTCCTGGGCAGCCGCTGCATAGCGAAGAATGGTCCTGGCCCATAATCGCCTATGCCGTCCTTATTCTTTTGAACTACAGAAATCCCAACTTTTCACGATTCACAGGGGTACTCCCGGGCATTGAACACAAGAACGAGGCCAATTTTATTTTTTGGGGGGGGGGAGATTGCCTTAATTGTACGGAAGACTAAAACGGACACCATTGTCGTGTTCAGAACCCTAAAAAACCCTATGAGCGAAGCTGTTGACATATTTTCTTGGCTTCCGGAGCTCCACGGGGGTGGGCTCAATCCAATTTTAGGCGCTATTCATACTCCTTAACGCCAGCGCGGCACGCGCGGAGCGGGAGTTGGAGTATGAATACTTTTTACACGCGTCACGCGCGTGACGCGGAGCATATGAATACTCCAGCGGCGACGTTATGGCGGAACGGATTAAAGTGGGCCTCAGATCTGTCAAGCGAGCGAAAACTGTTCACGCGTCCACTGTCGTGGTAACAGAAGATAGTCCTGGAATTAATTGTTATGAAACGGAATGAATTGGAAGGTGGATCAATAATGAATACAACTAAAAAGTTGTTGCGTTACGCGCGTAACGCGCGGGCGAGACGTCAGCCCATTCATACTACAACGCCACACACGCGCGTGACGCTCGTGCAGCGCTAGCGTTGAGTAGTATAAATAGCGCCTTAGGGGGTTTCAGAGGTCGAGGTGCGCGCGAAAATATACTGTTGAGGTTCGTTTTTCAGTCGGCAGATACCGTATTCTCACCTGCGAATTTCATCTGCTCGTTCAAGCGGTCGCGATTCACTGAAATTCGCGAGTGCCTGGCAGAATCTGAGCCAATCACATTCCTGAAGGTGGGTTTTATGGTTCTTCTAATCAGCTTAGAGCGTCGTCTTTTTCTATTTTTTGGGGCCTGCGCCACTCTTTTCCTAATAGATCAACTTTTTTTAGTGTGATAATCACTGCCAGGATGAGGCATCGCGGAAAATCAAGGACTCCGCTGGCAGTGGAATGAATCAGGTAAGTGGAGTCTGGATCCTCTTGAATGAGCTTAACCATTACTTATGTATGTTTCAGGTCTTCTCCACATCAGATATCACCCGATATCAGCAGGAGCTCAGTAAACTGTGCTCATTTCAAGAGTGCTATCTACAGTGCATGATACCGGTGGTTGACGAGGTATGACTTTGCTGTATTCAGGGTCGGCATGCTGCTAAGAAGGTCACGGAGCCGCTCCGCGTCCTATGCGCTCAGCGTCGAGCCACGGGACGGTCCCGAAGTGCATGGCGTATATTGGTGTGACGTGGACGTAAATGCACCTTCTACAGCAAACTATACGCCAAGCGGCATTTCTTTTGTCATCCCATTCGCTCTCTGGCTTTTTTGTCTCTCCGTGCATCTCAATAATTGGAAGCAAACGCGACTGGGATGAGAGAAAACGCGCGCGTATAGTTTCCGGTGGAAAGTGCATTTACACCCGCGACGGACGCTCCCTTGTCGACCTGGAGTACGCCGACGACATTGTGTTATTCGCTGGAAACAACGCAAAACTGCAGAGGATTGTGAACCTCGTTTCGAAGTATGCCGCAGCCTATGGACTTCGTCTTTGTCCCGACAAATGCAAGCAGATGTGGGTCTCTCAGAGGCCTTCAACGGGAGTTTGTGTGGACGGACAACGTATCGAACTGGTGGACGATTTCTGTTATTTGGGCTGCTTGCTGAAGAACGATGGTAGTTATGCAGCGGATATTCGACAACGATGTGCGAAAGCTACGTCTGCATTCAATTCTCTAACCAAGTGTTTGTGGTCTACCACCATCGCGAAGGAAGTCAAGTTGCGCGTCTACCTATCCGCTATTCGCCCTATCATGGTGTACGGATCGGAGACGTGGACAGCACCGAAGACGCAGATGGAAAGGTTGGATTGCACGGAGAGGAAGCTTTTTAGGCGTTTGCTTGGATACTTCTGGCCGCGTGTATGCCATAACGAAGACCTTTACAAGGAAATCGACGCAGTACATCAACGCTTGACACGAGGGAGGTGCCAGCATCTCCTAACGCCACCTCAAGCAGCAACGGAAAGTCGACTTCGACTGCTCGGGCATATACTAAGAAGAACGCCGGATCGTCTCGTAGAACACGCTTTAAGAATGCTTCCAAATTCTGTCTGGAAACGGCCACCTGGGCGTAGGCGAAAGTTCTGGACGGATGTGGTTAAAGAGAATCTGAAGTCACTCGGCATCGAAAGACAATTCAGGCGCGATGTTTCGTTTCGCAGGAAATGGAATAGTGACAGCTGGATGGAATGTGTTCAAATTGTGGCTGAAGACCGTGAAAAATGGACACGGCTGACTACTAGGACGGCACACCTCGGTGAAGATGCGGAATGACCGCGTCAGGCGAAAGCCAACCGATTAAGTAAGTAAGTAAGTAACGTCCGCGATAAACTAACATACAAAATGCACTTCGGGGCCGTCCCATGTCTCCACGCAGCGCGCATAGGACGCGGGGCGGCTTCCTGACTTTCTTCACAGCTTTCATGCATGCCGCCTCAGGGCTAAAATTTACTTTGTTCTTTCGCGTGCGTGTGCGGACCGAGGGTAGAGACAACGACAGAGTGTGGGGAATGAAGAAGCAGCATCAGCGCGCACACGCATACAATGGGTGTGAGAAAATTTTGTTCCAGAATAGATGGTCTACTCATCAAGCAGAAGGTATATCGTCTTTAGGGTTTCTTAGAGTCCGATCGCACCACGGGCGGTGCGACCGACGCATTGCCTTGAAAATTGTGTCGCACCACTCTAGAAATGCGGCGCGATGAATCAATGGAACGACGCGTTATTGCACAAAACGCAAAAGGGCACACTCATTTCATAAGGTCTCTTTCAGGGTGCATTCGCTGATCAACGCGATGACTACATCGTGTCGATCAGCGAATTTTGAATACAGATCGACGTGCGACGCGACCTCGATCGATGCTCATGTTTACCATCCCATCGCGTCGCGCGGCGATCGAACTTTGGAAAAGCCTAACGGGGTTTTTAGAAATCGATCACGGCGCGGCGCGACGTCGTGTTTCATCAGTGAATTGACGTGCGGCGCGTTATCGATTGACGCCGACAGACGACGTTTAATCGCGCCGCGCTGCGATGTCACTCTAAAATAGACCTGAGTGTTGTGTTTATGCCCTTTGCTTTCGATTATTAGAGGTGCGATAGTGCGATAGTAAATTTGTTTCCTCCACCACTCTGCTTGCTGCTTCTTGTTTTGACTTTACGGTTCATTCTTCAAATAGTTACGTTCTGGCAAACTTCCATTCTCGTTTTGTAAGGAACGCCCTGCTTTTTTATCTTTTAATTACGTTTTCCTTTTTTTGTTTTCTGGTTTTTCATAATATAAATACGAGAAAAAGCCTCCATGTCCGGCGCGATCGACTCTAAAGGGGGTGCGATAGCAAAGGAGTGATTTCGCGTCACGTAGCTGCGTAGCGGCTTACAGCGGCAAATATTGATTTGCGTCGGATTTAGTGTCTATCTTCCGCAAATCGTTCCTTATTGCAGGTCTGCACACCAGCTATGAGCCAGAAAACAGTGGAACTTGTTCGGACATTCGTCCGGTGGCATGCCAACGACGTCCTCGACTGGCATGCGTTTGCCGATAGAATGGATGGTTTTCCTGAAAGCTGTCGACGGCTGTCTGATACGCAACCTGACCCTGTTTTCCAATTAATAAGACATGCGTAACCAAGGAATTTCTTGCTCTGGTTTAGAGTAACTACCACGACGTTGCTACGCCTCGTCAAAGAGACTCCTGTGAAATAGCTACATACGCTGTGCCGAGTCCTCACAGCGTCGTGGTAGGTTCACTAAACTATTGCCAACATTTGTACAGATAAATAATAATAAATATTGATTATCGGCTTTTATGGTGGTCTATTTGATAGAACTCTATATATCAACATCTAAAGAACTTTTGAACAAGTTGCTTGGAGTCTGCTTGAGGTCAAGTTCAAAGTATGCAAGTATGATAAAATGATGGGAAAAAACTGTTTTTTTTGCACTATTATACTGGGCACATGTTGCAAGAACACAAATTTTCCGTAGATCTTCCGCGCGCGGGCGCCAAGTCTTAAAAGCATTGCCGCGACTTTTCCGCTAATGTGTCCGCGACTCCACGGCGATCCTGAACTGTCCCTGGATTCATCCGCGACTCTGCCGCAACTTCTCCGCGGGTCAAACTTCCACAACTCTACCGCGACCTTACCGCGATTTGGTGGATGAAGAATCGCCCGCGACGCGGCCCCGCATCTCCCCTGCGGGGCCGAGAAGGCGCATGGCAGATGGAGGAGCCAGCATTGGAGCGCGTTGAGTGATGGGACTGTCGATTTTTTACAGAGGATACAGTCCATCGCTATAG
Organism: Aplectana chamaeleonis; assembly: GCA_029168955.1. Lineage (NCBI taxonomy): Eukaryota > Metazoa > Nematoda > Chromadorea > Rhabditida > Cosmocercidae > Aplectana > Aplectana chamaeleonis. Next base: position 1,441,915 of record JAPDOI010000033.1, on the reverse strand, counting down.
AAAAAAGGCGGTGTTGCTGTTGCGTACCTAGTTTTTGGTTACTTGGTACACTGTAGCCATAGGTGACTCTCTTTCAAGTTTGCCATTAGTTGATAAGGAATTTTTTTCTGCATTTATCTGTAGTAAGTACTTTAGATGTATTGATAATTCGTGTGTGTGTTGTGTGTGTTTGTGTGTGTGTGTGTGTGTGTGTGTGTGTGTGTGTGTGTGTGTGTGTGTGTGTGTGTGTGTGTGTGTGTGTGTGTGTGTGTGTGTGTGTGTGTGTGTGTGTGTGTGTGTGTGTGTGTGTGTGTGTGTGTGTGTGTGTGTGTGTGTGTGTGTGTGTGTGTGTGTGTGTGTGTGTGTGTGTGTGTGTGTGTGTGTGTGTGTGTGTGTGTGTGTGTGTGTGTGTGTGTGTGTGTGTGTGTGTGTGTGTGTGTGTGTGTGTGTGTGTGTGTGTGTGTGTGTGTGTGTGTGTGTGTGTGTGTGTGTGTGTGTGTGTGTGTGTGTGTGTGTGTGTGTGTGTGTGTGTGTGTGTGTGTGTGTGTGTGTGTGTGTGTGTGTGTGTGTGTGAGGAAGGAATCTCACCGTTTTCAAAGTTTCGGGTGTTTTTCCCAAATCCAGACAAGATAACAATTCAAAACTAACCGTCGATTATGATGTCGTGTCCGTGGGAGCGCACTAAAGCGCCATAGTCGGCGGCAAGTCGTGAATTCTCGTCGGCAGGTGATGGTGGTAATGTATTTTAACCGTGAGAGAGGCGGGGAAACGGGGAATGAGCGGCGCGCGTGATTGGACGGACGGGGGAGGAGCCAAAACTGTAATTGGTAGAAACACGGATTTTCTACCGTCTCTCTCACAGTTGGAATACACTACGACTATCACCCTTTCTTCTGAATTCTGGTGAAAAACACACCCAGAAGAGTTTTGAGCCGAATCCGGAACAGTTTTTCTGAACAACCTAAAATTTGTTCGTAATGCATCACTTTCACCGGCGGTTGTTTTCCATAACCTTTGAAGGTATGGGCTATTTTTACCCTGTCCTTGAAGAAGACAAATTGTTTTGCGGCACAAAAACCTCTTTGATGACTTGTGTGAGTGTTCTCACTCGTTCTGTGTAGTTTGTTTTGAAATTTATTGTACCATATTCTCTGATTTGTGCTCAGAATCGCGTTCAAATTTTTTCCCTTCAGAATGAAAAAAGAGGAATTCATCACGTGAAACTGGTCAATGTCCAATTCTTTAGGTTTTTTCTGTACTGGCGCCCTCCTTGTTCCGTCTGGATGGGCAATGCCGAAGTTGACTTCAACTGCGAACAGAAAGAATCTGTTCATAATAGTGTATTGTTCACACTGAAACTGAGGGTGACTTGAAAAGAGTTTATCGTACTGCGCCTTGCCTGCGGCCTTGCCATTCGAAAAACTGGGTAGTTAAAGGCAGTGTTCACGAAGAAAAAGTTGGGCGTTTTTTTTGGCTAAAACGTAAGCTTTGAGTCCCTAAAAGGAGATTAAGAACGGAAGTGCGACGAAAAACGGCCGGTAAGTGGGTGCACATAAGCTGCAAAAAACGGGAGTTACAAGCCTCGGACAACTCGTCCACAATGCTTCCCTTGCTAAATTTCGAGGGGCCATAACTCCGTTTCCAGGGAGTCTTGTACGATTCGAGGAACATCATTGAAATCAGCCTGAGAACGTCTTCTGGATAGGCGGAAAAACCGAGAAACAACTTTAATCGTGAGCACTGCCTTTGAGTTGATTAAAGGTTGAGTTCACGACAGAAACATTCTTCTAGTTTTCACCGAAAATGGAGAGGTCCGGAACAAATGCAACTTCAAATGTCGGAAAAATGGCGGAAAACGAGCGAGAAATAGCGCTAAACGGCTCCAAAACTTGGCTGTGGCATGCTTGCCCCGCCCACTTCCTCAGTGACAAATAAGGAATTGGTCGGCGCGGGCGTGCCTCATTCAAGTTTTGGGGCTTTCATGAGACTATTTATAGCTCATTATTGGCCGTTTTTCGACATTTATGCTGCGATGGGTCCTGGATTCTTCAATTTTCGGTTAAAACTAGAAGACTTTGCAACTGTTGTCATTTTTTCCTTTTGTATGAGTTTGTTTTTGAATTGAATTTTTTGTCTGGAACTAGCGTATTGCGTAGTGAACAAGTGTTAAGCGACAGTGTTCACGATAAACCTCTTTTTCGAGTTCTCTGTGTGAAACACTACGCTGGCAGATGCTGAAAGGGATGGGGTCGAAGACAGCAGCGAGATGGGGCCGGCCAGAAGTCGATAGAAACGGCCGCAAAGTGATGATTTCGTAAGCCCAGTACACCTGTTTAGCCCGCCCCGCCCCCTTCCTGACGAGCTTGTGGCGCCGCGGACGCTTTCGATGACAAATTTATACGTAACTCCGCCACGTCCAGCCCGATCGATTCGCGCACGTTTCGCCATTAGCGCGCGCTTGCGGAAAGTAGCATGTTGCGTGAACTCGTCCGCGTTCTGAACCTGTATAGTTGAGTGGGAGAGTTGGTTCCTCAAGAAAAAAACGTTTAAAACTCACCCGCGGCTGGCCAGGGTGGTCGCGTGCGCCGGGCCGCTAATCGATTCGCGCCGAGAGAAGTGCGCAACTGATCAGCTTACAACACCGCCAGCCGCGCGTGAGATTTACATGTTTTTCTCTTGGGGAAACAAGCCACGGACCTAACTGTACGTACATTAGAAACCGTCATTTTAGGTTATTCTGAGCGCTCTTTACTATTCGTTAGTTATATCGCGGCCAAACAATCCCATTTTTGAGTTGAATTCGAACACGATATTCATCGGGAACACTGTCAATTCGAGATTCTTCAAATTGAGTCTCTTCATTATATTGATTGAGTGGCCCCCGGGTAGCACTAAAATGACGTAGAAACTGAGAAAAACGGAACAGAAGTACACGAAATCCTTGAGTATTACCCCGCCTCTTAAGTATCACAGGAAGTGTTTGTTGTGACAAGGAAATCTTTTGAAGACCCGTCCTTTGTAATTTTCTACTCTTTATTAATTCGTTCTTAGCTTAGGGCCCTAAATAATCCTGCTTTGTATGAAATTTTCTTCTATTCTCGATAGACCCAATTTCCCACCGGTGACAACCACCATGAGCATGTCCATCCAACGGGACAACTAGTTCATGTTATAGAATAATGTCACCGAAATACGACGTTTTAATGCGTTTCTAGCCGTTTCTTCGTAATTTTGGTAAAACTTGGTTGCCAACGCATTATTTTATGTGAAAAACGCGGGACGAAAATCATCGTGAACACTGCCTTTAAGGCAAATGGCGAGATTCTTCCTATACCTTTGGATCGACCTGCGTAGTTTGTTACGTCATATTCCAGACAGGAACGTGAGGAACACGAAAGAAAACCGTTCAGTGATTCTGTCTAGGCGTCTCACTCGTTCTATGTGGTCTGCTACCCAATAAATTATCACTTCCTTGTTAATCCATCTTTTGAATTCCGCCCAATTTTTTACATTGCTATGGAGTAGGCGCATTTATTATGTGCCACTGTTCACTGTCTTCGATACCGTCCACGCCCTATGTCTCAAATCGCGTCGAAAACGCCGTTTTTGTTCGGAGTGGAAACCTTTTCTTGAAGAATCTTAAAAGACCATTCGATTCCTCTCGACGAGGTCATCCCCATTATGTATTCAGTCGTGAAGAATAACTGGAGTATCCACCTACTTATGACCCATTTTTCCAAGAAGGTTTTGGGTGATTATTTGTCGATTCTGAAAACACTGTTAGCTTCGTCTCATCGTTCTGACTCCAAAACGGTGTACAATTTCAGAAAAAATAATATACTTCTTGGCCCAGTAGCGACATGTTCCGACCCCCCCCCCCCCCCAAGAAGTTCTTATTCCTCAGCACCGTCGAAATTCGAACCTCAGAAGCATCAATCCATTTGTGTCGTAATGCTAGCTTCAAAAATGTCTCCTAACCTGGGAAACAGTCGAGATTTATTCCTAATCTCGCCTGTGTATGGATGAGTTCTGTTTTGGCGATGCCGCCCCTCCCATAGCTTCCCGAGCCTCGACTCTTGCCACTCTATCTATAATTACTCTGGCGAATCGCATCCTCACTCAAAGACAGTCCCCCGAAGTGGATTGAGTTCGAAATTGAGCTGAGATTGACTTGAGAGTCAGCGCTATGGGATCTAGGACCCTGTAGGGTCGAAGGGTAAAATGGGATAAGAGTAAACACCACGGGTGATCTCCAGGATATTGGTATGTGGCGAGGGGGTGAAAAGTAATTAACGGCATGGGTGATCCGCCCTGTGAAGAGGAGGTTTGCGACCCCCCACATCACTTTCCGCGCTGAATCCACTCTAACAAGGGACCACTTCGAACATAAAGTGAAGTTTTGAAAAACGGTCTTTTGAGGGTAGTAGAGGAGTTAAAAAGAAACAATTTGAAACTTTAAAATTTCACTCGGTCCTCACGGGTAGATCAAAAACGATCAAAAAAGGAAAGAAACCAGAACGTTGGATTGGGAGGACGTAGCACAAATGTGAGCTATACAGTGGCCTTGAAATCATCTGAAAAGGTTCTCCTAAAAGTTTGGAGATGAAATCTAGCTAGGTTCTCGAGTTATGACTTATTCATTGATCCCCTGAACAATGCTCGTTGCATTCAAACCACCGATCACTGCAATGTGATAGTTGGGGTAAGCTAGCAGTACACCGTGGCTCAGTCGGTAAGGCGTTGGATTACGAAGCAATTGAAAGAAGGTTCCAACACTGTGGGATCATTACTGCATTATGGCTGGTAGTAATGACATTTCTATGTGTTCACCTTACTTGTTTTGAGTTTTAACAATGTCTCTTGTTTTTTATACCTCTTTTCTTATATCGCAGAGGTAACGTGATATAAACGGAGAACGGTTCACATCAATGTTAGAAACTATAGAAATTCCGAGGTTTCGACAATTGCTAGAATATCAAGAATACCCTCACCCTTCTCCCCCACATATGTTACAGAAAAATCGTCCTTAATTCGGAGAAACACTTTAGGGGACTTATTTTGATATATGACGCTGGAAAAAAGTTCGGATAAAATGAAACTTCGTGGACTTGTTCCTTGATCAATGACCAATCTTTTTTCCAACAGAAATAATTATTGTAAACAGAAGTGGGTTTACCTGAACTACAAAATCCATTGAAGCAACCTAATACTTGAGCGCATGGCTCGAAGACTCAAGAAAAGTGTTTCGTTATCAATTCTAAAATTTTCAGTAGAACAGAACCTTTTAAAACGCACTTCACAAGAAGACTCCTTTTAGTCAGCTTGGCCATTCAGGATTAAATGTAGTTTTCTGGAGCCATTTTGAACGTAGAATCCGAGTATGCTCTTCGCAGCTTTTCTGAAAAAAAAAAGAAACCACTCTGGAGAAAGTTACAGGCGTTTTTCCAAGCCTAGCGGCAAGGCAAGGGTACCACCCATCAGGGAATTTTTAGGTGGTTTGGAAAAAATCTTCGGATTCGGCTCAAAACTTGTATGTAGGGGTAATCTAGGGTGCCGAACACGAATCTAGAGATCGTTTTCCGAAATTCTGAGGTTTACTGTAGTTTACGGTAGTTGTCATGACATAGAGGGCCTAAACCTACCTTAATAATTGGAAAATTGACAAGTGAACATCAAATTCGTATTCAGCACCCCGAATAATCCCTGATCAGAAATTTTGAGTCAGTTCTGAGACTTTCACCCAACTACCGTATACCCACCGTAATCTACCGTAATCTGTCGAAAATCGATAAACTAACCTCAGATTCGTTATGAGCACTTCAAATAACCTCCGAAAGCGAAGTTTGCGTCCTAAATTTTTTTTCGACCTTTGGAGCCCCATGAGGTAAGAAGCTCAAGGCCATTTTTGGGGGCTCAGAGGTCGGAATTTTTTTCGCCCAAACTCAGCCCCAGGGGGTAATTTGGGACGCTGGACACGAATATGGGGTCCGTTTCCTGTTTTTTAGCGGATTTCGTCAGGTTAGGGTGCATTGAATGGCATTTTACCTACCGCAACCCATTGTTTTGGTAGTTTTTGATCTACCCGTGAGGACTGAGTGAAATTTTAAAATCCTAAATTGTTTATTTTTACGCCCTCTACAACTCTCAAAAGACCGTTTTTCAAAACTCCATTTTATGTTCGAAGGTGTCCCTTGTAAGCCCCGCACACCTTGCTGGAGACCTAAAGCAGTGTTGGATATTAAAAAGGTACCTCTTTTCTGGCAAAAACGTAAGTTTTGGGTCACTCTAAGAAGAGTAGAGATGGAAGCACGACGAAAAGGGTCAGAAAGTGGGTGAAAATCTCGTTGACTTGCCGACCCGCCCACGTCATATAACAGTTGTCAATCGTTCGTTTCACCAGAAGAAAAGTTGCCGAATTTCCGAATACTTTTTATCCCGGAAATTCCTAATTGCTAAACATGGGCATTCAACCACCTGGTTTTTTAAAAAATTCTTGTGCACGAAACAAAAAACAAGAAAACAAAGTTTGAAGCTCAAAATGATCTTCGACGTTAGGTTTGACGCTTTGTCTGCACGTCTTCCAGAACACACCAAACAAGCGTAATTCAACATTTCAACGTTTCTTTAAACAATTTTTCGCCGGTATTTGTGAGTTCTCCAGGGACATGCCCGTATTACCCTCTACATCGTCGACTTACCCACTCAAAAATATCGAACACTAGGAGAGGGTTTTTTAAATCTTGAAAGGTGCTTTCTAAAGCTCATCAGATTTGGAAATGTCTAAACTGCGAAAAAGGCTCCTGGGGGCCTCCCATTATCAAAAACATTGTTCTTAGCTGCTGTAACTCAACGGTGCGGTGAAGTAACCCGCTATGGAAAAAGAAAAAAGCAAAGCAGTCCGTGCAGAGTTAGAAATAGAAAAAACGCAATTAAAGCGGAAAATGTTGCATTTCCAGTCTGAATTTTCCCTTATAGAGAGCAGAAATGCAGAAAAATGTTGTATTTTCAGCCTTAAAATTCATCTCTGACAATAACAGGCGGCGATCGAGTGAAAGGCGCAACTACTAAAGAATTATCGAAAGCTGTTTCACTAAATTTTCCGACGATTATTTTCTACATTTGTTCCCTTCTCCTTGGGGTATGGTATACTTTTGCGACACACGGTCGCGTCGCTCTGCACGGCAATAGCGACCGCCTCCCGCCCTTTAAACCTAACGCTGTCGCAGTGGGGACAGGGGCTCTCTACACACGTGGGGAGGAGTTGTCCCGTTTTTGCAGTTCGACAAGTCACGCCACTCAATGCAAGCGAAGTGGTTCCGAGTGGAATTAGAGTCGCGAAAGGCCAGACATCATCTCCCTCGGTGTGTAGAGAGACCCTGTTCCGTCGCGGTGCACTGCACAGCGACAGCGGCAGTGGTAGCGACATGCTATGGCACATTTGCAGTATGTCAGCCCTCCGCGACAAGTCGCTGCGACCCACACGCGACATCTGTTCCTAAGACGGTCGTCGCCGTTGACCCGATGCGGGTCCCGCCGCAATTTGTGTTAGATTGCATGCCTGTCGCTCATGACAGCAACAAAGTATACCATACCTCCTAGAGAGCGACTAGGGACGCAATGGTACCACGCGGCTTCAATACTCCAGGCAGTACATCATCCAATGACTGCGAGCATCCTAACTAACAAGAATTCTGAATTGATCCTAATCCTACCTTTTTTTACCGTACTACCGATCCAAAATAGCTGAACAAGTCGACAAGTACTATCATTTTCGGAGCCAAATTCCGGTCCGCGAGTGCGGCTGTTGCGTCATGCGACACGTAACAATCGTGCTGGGAGAAAGGCGAATCGTGCCGGGACCAAGTGGTCCCAGCCCGATTATTACGTGTCGCATTATGCAATAGCCGTAGTCCGCAAATGCGGAACGGAATTCGGCCCCGAGAACGACAGCATCAAGGCTGTGCGGAAATCATTTTCAAGATTTTCGGAAACGGGAACGGAAGAAAAATGGCTGAAACTCGCCGGAAACGGAAATCCGGAAACGGAAGTGAACTAAAATTTGTAGTATAATCAAATGGTAGGTTTCGTTACTGCTCACGGCATGCAGTTGTACTTGTGTAGCTTGTGATCTCAATCTATTCCCTCAAGCACCGGTGGGGCTACAGTCTAAAACTGCAAGCAAGCCGAGTACAAATAGATTTGAAGCATGAAAGGAAGGCGTGCTGCTGCTGAAGGTTCTCCTAGTGAGCTGAAAATGAGTCTGCTCGAGCAACTCCTCTTCTAGAGTACTGCTGTTCTCTCTGATGTCTAGTCTCTACCTTCGACTGATTTTTCCAGTGCGATCGGTGTTCTACGACGGCTGCGGGTACATACATATGGCACACATCATTGTTGTGAGAGCAGTTGTCCGTTTGAGGCCGATCCCAGAAGGTGATCTCAAGTACTCAATTTTCCGGATAACAATTTCGGACGCTGAAAGGGTGGTCCTTACTGCGCATCACGAGGAAAAATTTCTCATAGTCGACCGAGGCGAGGATGATGCCTTTGTTGCGTACCTTGGCGAGGTTGGCGTCCTCATTACAAGGATCGGAACTCTAGCTCCGGTAGGAAGAGGTGGTGGCTCTAAAACTCTCTTAATTTAAATAATGTGCTGCTGCTAGCAACACATGTAATGAGAGCTCGCACTCCGGGCCGACATCGAGTTGAACCCCTCGTCGGCAGCAACAGGTGCTGCTAGCTGCAGCGCAAGCCGCCGATGAGAAGGGGTCGAAACCCAGCATGCGTTGGCAGCACGTGCTGCGGAAAACGAGGAGTAGGGGGCCATAGCAAGCAAATGCTATGACGCTGAAGTTGAACCCCGCGAGTGCGTGAGTAGCTAGAGAGACAAGATGAAAAATTTCTACCGCCCCTGGTCCCTCAATCGATCGACTCGATTGTAACAAAGTATGGTATTGATGCATGAAAGGGTAATGGTCAGCCAATAGTTCAGCGCTTCGAACAAATTGTGATAAAGAGTTTTAAAGGCAAACTGTGATGGTTTTGAACTGAGATGAGACTGACAACCACGGTTCGACTGCAAGATAACACCACTTACACACCCACGCAACAGCACCTAAAGTATGCCTTCTGTAGCCGCCGAGGTCAAGCCCATGTTGGGATCGTCCCGTGCGCGTGACGGTTGGAATGAGCGGGACACCGATCCAAGCGATCAGGATTAGACTCACGCTAAGATGATCGCAGAGGTACTGCGGCTTTGTGCGCTGGGGAGGCGTGACCATTCACCTTGTAGTAATATTTTCTTCCATTTCCGGGCCCAAAAACCCGGAAACGGAGACGAAACGGAACAGCTTAAAAAGTACCGGAAATACGGAAACGGAATCGGAAACGGAACAGTTCCGCACAGCCCTGGACAGCATATTCTGGCCGTCTCTGGTTCGGGAAGTGTGCAGCAAAGATCGAAAGGCACGAAGGGAGATGACAGTATTGAACAGATTTCTTCAACGCCGTATTATGTTCAACGCCGCACCTTCTGTCGCTCTCATTTCACACCGAAATCCAGTCATAATTTCGTCTTAATTGTACTTCTACTAGGAAGTCTTGCAAGGTGCCACATGAAGGAATTGTATCGTATCAGTGATAAGACGCCGAAAATATCCTTCGCTGCGGTCGTCCATGCGCAACTTGTTGGCCAACGGTCGGCCGCCGACCTGGGTGCACATTTCCGCTAGCAGTTTACGATTTCTACGTCAGTGATTGTTGGAAGACCAAACGGGTGACTCCTCCCCTGCCGTCATGTGACTGGCTCCCAGCTTACTGACCACGCCCACTGCCAGCGATAATTCGTTACTTGCCCAGTGACTCCTCCCACTGACGCTCCCACAGTCATACATCACAAAGTCGACGAAAATATAAAAGTGGGCGACTTCACTCCACTCCATGGACTCTACATACAACCCTGAAGGCAATGCTATCCACATTACGAATTTTTCTTCTCGCTTTTGTTCTGTTTGCTGCAGGTATGATTCTTTTACATAAATTTTTCTCGTTTTGTGTTTATAAATAGAAATAATAATTTTTTATCAAATGTGAATGAATATATGCATTTTTCAATTTCAAGTATAATTTATTTTGTTTTTAAGTGGCCGACACGAAGCCGCTGGCGGAACTGTTCGATAAACTGATGAAAAAACACACGGAGATAAAGAACCAGCAGCTGATGCAGTTCATCTCCAAGGCCGTCCCCTATGGTATTGATCCGCCAAATCCGAAAATCGCCGAGTAAGTTGTACATTTGCACACGTACTATATCTTTGTACTGACAAGGGAACCACAATAAGTCATAGTGACCATTCCAAATGAAATGTACCTTTCTAGAACCATTTTCGGACGAAAAGTCGCAATATGCCCATCGCAGCTGCCTAGACCCACTCTGAAAAAAGTTATGAGCGTTTTTTAAAGCTTCGCGGCAAGGTAAGGGTACTAACCCCCATGAAATTTTTAGGGTGTTTTAAAATGTTTCCCCTGATTTTGCTAAAATCATTTATGTAGGGGTAATCTGGGGTGCTCAACACGAATCTGGAGTTTGTTTGCCCAAACGTTAAGGTTTACCGTAGGTTACGGTAGGTAACATGCCATTTAGGAGGCAAAACCTACTTTAATAATTCGAGAATCGGTAAATGGACATCGAATTCGTATTCAGCACCCCAAATAACCCCCACATAGAAACTTTGAGACAAATCTGAGACTTTGACCAAACTACCGTATACCCACCATAATCTGCCGTAAGCTGCCAAAAATCGATAAACCGACATCAGATTCGTGTTCAGCACTCCAAATAACCCCCAGAGAAGTAACTTGAGCATATTCTATGGAAGCACTCCGGAAATCGTCAAAAGTCGCGATTTGCCATCAAATTCTCCCCCGATGGGAATCTGTGAACGAATACAGTCGAAAACTTCGGAAAATCGATAGATGAACTTCATATTCGTGATCAGCACCCCAAATAACTCCCCAGAGCGAAGTTTTAGTCAAATCTGGAAACTTTTTCTAAAACGCTTCGAGAGCCCTCTCTGCATAATGTTTGGAAAATGTTCCTTCAACCTAACTTTGCTTAGTGGGGTAGTTTTGGGCGCTGGACACGATTATGAGGTCCATTCCCGGTTTTTCTTAAAAATAATACGCGTTTTGGAGGGTACAATAAGTACGAAAATCAGAGAAAAAATGCCAATAACGTTTTTCGGAGTGGGTCTAGGCAGCTGCGATGGGCATATTCGGAATTTTCGACCGAAAATGGTTCTAGAAAAATACATTTCATTTGGAATGGCTTCTATGACTTATTGTGGTTCCCTTGTGAGACTAATTTTTTAAAAAAAATTTCAGGTATGAAACATTCAAATCGGACAAATCAGCCAACTTCGTTCGTGATGGCAATGGAAATGTGGTCTTCCGACAATTCCGAAGATTGCGTCTAGCCGATGTGAGTGCTTCTGCGTCGTTCCTAACCCGGCTTATTTTCGAATTTCATGAAATTGTGGGCTTCCGGGGGAAAAAACCTAATTCAAATAAAAAATAGCTGGTCGATACAGTCACACCCGCGGAGAATTGATTACGGTAACGTTTGAAATTTAGAGTAAATCCGGAGGAAAAAACTTTTTTTCAGAACTTTTCCGAAGTTCAAACTCAATCAACAGCCATATTTTCATTTATTTTTTTAAGTTTCAATTCTCAAAATTTTCAATTTTCTCATTTTTACCTCGCCGCAATTAGCAACGCATTCAGCATTCAAACAATTTTCTCCTATATTTAATTTAGAAATGAAACCTGGAATATTCCAGAAAAAAAATTCGTGTGTTCCATCAGTTTTGGCGACTATTTCACGTTTTTGATGAAAGGAAATTTAGAATTTTTTGTTAAAAAAATTTCAATGTTTTTTGTTATCAGAAAGGCGCGGTCAAAGAATAACTAATTAGATGATTGATGCCCCAAATTTTCGAAATCAAAAATGCCATATAAACTGAATGATTTCTGAAAGTTAATCATTGATATCGTAGAAAGCGCGGCCTATGCGATGCGATTCGTGGCCTAGGACTGCTCAGACAATAATTCCTGGAAACCCGAGGGTCATTGGCGGGTCGAACAGCAACCACCCGACGAACCGACTGCCATCGGCCCGGGATCGGCCCGGAAAGGATTGGCAGTTCGATTAACGGCTCATCCCCCAATAGGAGCCCATCCTCGATCTTCGGAAGAAATCGCCTGGAATCTACCGAGCACCTGCCAGGAACCTTCCGTCTCCGTGCTGGACCGGAGAAGAAGCGACAGATTCCCGGCGAAAACGCGGTGGAATCAAGGCAAATCCTGGATTCTGCCGCGAATCTGCCGTGATTCTCGCCACTCAGTGTCAACCCTCACCATTCCAGTGCTTTGTAATCCGCCACGTAATCGACTGAGCCATCTACGCTGCTGCGCGAGGGCGCTCTCATTGCAATGGTGACGGTGTTATCGCGGCATTTGCGCGGTTAATCCGCGGCAGACTTTTTCTCGGCAATTTAGCGTCACTTTTGTGATTTCTGCGTAATGTTGCGGTAAGTTCGCGGCACACACTTCTCGGTATATCCCCAGTGATTTTTGAGTCATTTGCGCTGTTTTTTCCTCAATCGCGGTAGATTAGCGCCGAATACTCGGTAGAATGGAGGCAATTTCTTTCAAAGTCGTGCCTAAACACTGGTTTAAAAAATCTGTGTCTGCCCGGTATCCGCCCGCAGTTCAGACTTCTTCCTGCGGCCCTATCAAAACAGCAACGGTTGTACTCGAATCCACCTACGAGTTCACATTGGCCAGCGATCAACCCGGTGAGCCCGCTGTTGACTGCTGACGGCCAGCCACGCACCAGCCAGCAGTCCGCAGAAGCTCTGAGAGCCTCTGAACGGCTCAGCATTACAGTCTAAGTGGAAACATCCCATAAACTGGAAAGTTTGGCCGCGGGGAACAGCGGACCAGTGTTTGTGAATGGTCTTAGAGCTCTTGCAGTCAGTCCGAAATCGCAGCGGTTTGGTCCAAAATGGCCCGGAAGCAAACAGTTGCCTAAAGTTAGGTTTTTTGTATTGCCTGAAATGTCCTACTTGCCGCAATTAGATGTCGCATGGAATGCGCAGCGCGGTGTTAGTGTAGCGCAACGCAGCATTTGCGCTTTCTGGTAGGTTCTCTAAATCATTGCACAGAACTCTTCATAAGACAGTTGATGATTTGAGATTCGATTCGAGGAGAAACCCAATCAACTTACAGACCCTAATCAATTTTCGAGATAAAAATCGGGAGAAAATTTTCGATATTGTGGTGAGCGCGAAGCGCTCACCAGATTTGGCTTTGATTCGCCATCGCGCAACCCCCTGATCTCAGTATCAGGGTCCAGAGTAAACGTAAGAAGACCGTTCTTTTTGCATTTAATATACTTTAGAAAGGCGAATAACTGTTCAAAAAATGGTCCGGAATGGTTTCCTGAGATTCGAGAAAAAGTGTCAAAACCACGTCATTTTGGTCGAAAAAATGTTCATCTCCTTTTTTTTTCAGTTGGCGTTCACGATCTTGTTGGAACACTTAGCGTTGAGCTAGAGAGCTCATATTCGGCCAGGAGCTGGTTTGTGTGCACCTAGCTCCTGTCAAATTTGAAGTTGGTTGCTCAATTTTTGCGGAACCTCAAAATTGAGGGTCGAGAAAGACAAAACACGTAAACATGTTATTATAAACCATCCGACGTTTACTTATTCGTAAAATGAACTAGTGAAATAAACACTGTTACTGATAGGCTTTTGCTCAGGTTTTGACGGGGCAACGCTTCAATCAATACGGCGGGATCTCGGAAGTACTTTTTTGGAACGCCGCACGGTGTGATTCAAGAAGTGCCCCACAGAACGCCGTAGATAGTTTGCGGGACCCCAGCAGGAGTGCGAAAGATGCCGTAGAAAGTGTGCGGGACCCCAATGGGTGTGCGCAGAATGCCGTAGAAAGTGTGCGAGACCCAAATGGGAGTGCGCCGGACGCCGTAGAAAGTATGCGTGACCCAAATGGGTGTGCGCAGAACGCCCTAGAAAGTGTGTGGGACCCAAATGGGTGTGCGCAGAACGCCGTATAAAGTGTGCGGGACCCAAATGGGTGTGCGCAGAACGCCGTAGTAAGTGTGTGGGACCCAAATGAGAGTGTGCCGGACGCCGTAGTAAGTGTGTGGGACCCAAATGGGTGTGCGCAGTAAGTCGTAGTAAGTGTGTGGGACCCAAATGAGAGTGTGACGGACGCCGTACAAAGTGTGCGGAACCCAAATGGGTGTGCGCAGAACGCCGTAGTAAGTGTGTGGGACCCAAATGAGAGTGTGCCGGACGCCGTAGAAAGTGTGCGAGACCCACGTTGGAGTGCGCCGGACGCCGTATAAAGTGTGCGGTACCCAAATGGCTGTGCGCAGAACGCCGTAGTAAGTGTGTGGGACCCAAATGAGAGTGTGCCGGACGCCGTAGAAAGTGTGAGAGACCCACGTGGGAGTGCGCCGGAGGCCGTATAAAGTGTGCGGGACCCAAATGGGTGTGCGCAGAACGCCGTAGTAAGTGTGTGGGACCCAAATGAAAGTGTGCCGGACGCCGTAGAAAGTGTGCGGGACTCAAATGGGTGTGCGCAGTAAGCCGTGGAAAGTGTGTGAGACCCAAACGAAAGTACGTTGGACGCCGTAGAATCTGTGAGTTAATCAAGTGGAAGTGCGCAAGACGCCGTAGAACGTATGTGGGACCCAAGTGGGATGCGCCAAACGCCGTAAAAAGTTTGCGGGACCCAAATACAAGCACGCCAATGTCGATCGTTTTTTCCGCAGGGCTACCGTAACCATTCTTGAACAAAACATGATAACGAACGATAACACACGCTCATAACATGCGAGGTATAAAGGGCGGAAGAGCGGGATGCATTCATTCACACACGCTCTCTGCGAGAAGCCACTGGAAAATGGCAAAGGAGGTCGAAATGGTGCAAACATGATTGTTGGCTATTACGATGTGCTCCTATCCAGGCTGATACTTGGAAAATTTTCGAAGGAGGGTTAAGGTAGCCCTGCGGAAAACGTGATCGGCATGAGCGTGCTTGTGACCCTAATGGGTGTGCGCAGAACGCCGAAGAAAGTGTGCAGGACATCAGTGGGAGCGCGCAGGACGTCATAGAAGGGGGGGGGCAGGGCATCAGTGGGTTTTCTTTGAATTAACACCACCAGGCATAAACCATGTTAGAAAGGAAACCTTTAGGAAAAATAAATGAAATTCCTGAAAGTTTAGGTTCCTGGCAAAGTAAAGATTTGGCATGGCCGTTTTTTCAAAATTTTAGAAATATACTCAGTTAAAAGGGGAAGGTGAAGAAAATGGGAAAAGTTTGAAATATTCCTGAGAACGATTTGGCGTAGAATAATTTGATTTTTAGGAAATGTAATGAAATAGTTGAAAGTATGATTTGGGCAGTCGAGTTTGAACCAACTATTTACAAGATTTGTGCGAAACGAGAGATAGCATTGTATGAGCTTATCCGTAGAACATATCAAAGCAAAATCACCCGCGATATGGACCAAACACTTGATTTTACTTCACTTAATACGTGAAGATCGCGGCATTCCAGCTCACAAACGAGCTTTACTGCTTGCCTTATCACGCGTGATTTTGCTTTGATATGTTCTCTACGGATAAGCTCATACAATGCGATCTCTCGTTTCGCACAAATCTTGTAAATAGTTGGTTCAAACTCGACTGCCAAATCATACTTTCAACTATTTCATTACATTTCCTAAAAATCAAATTATTCTACGCCAAATCGTTCTCAGGAATATTTCAAAACTTTTCCCATTTTTCTTCACCTTCCCCTTTTAACTGAGTATATTTCTAAAATTTTGAAAAAACGGCCATGCCAAATCTTTACTTTTGCCAGGAACCTAAACTTTCAGGAATTTTTCATTCAGAAACGTCTCAATTAGTGGATTGTCGCTTTTCTTAGCGTTTATATAGCCTGTTCCATGAAACGTGGCCGGTTCGGAGGTAGTCTATGGATAGTGCTCTGCGCATGAGGCATGCACACTGATCCACAGACTGCCTCTCAATCGGCCACTCAGACAGTAGGTGCGGGCGGATCGGTGGCATTTGGCGAGCGGATCGACACCCCCTCCGCCCGCCACTAGCCAGCGAGCCTCCCGCCATTAGCCAGCGATCCTCCCTCGATGCCACATGTTGGTTTCCGGTGGTTCCCACCACGGGTTCCGTTTGTGGGACCACCCCCCCCCCCCTTAGCTGTGGGGATCCCATTCAGTGCTATGGAGCGCCTTTTGTTCCCTTCGGTTTGTTTACTCTGAGCATGATACTGATAACAGAAAAGAACTCGTCAATGATTGACAAGTTTCACCGTGTAAAATTTGAGCGGGCGGATCGCTGGCTTTCAAAGCAGTGGCGGGCGAATCGCTGGCTATCAAAGCCTTGACGGGCGGATTGCTGCATCTCATAGCTCAGCGGGCGGATCGCTGGGTGTGAAAGCTCTTGCGGGCGGATCGCTGGCAGGTTGCGGGCGGATCGCCGCTTCATAGCTTGCCCGGGAACCGCCCGCTAGCGTGATCAACTTCCCCAGGTGCCGCTATCCGCCCGCCAAAACGCAGCGATCCGCCCGCTGAGGTCACGATGAGCAGTGATCCGCCCGCAACTTGCCAGCGTACCGCCCGGAGAGGCCTTGATTGCCAGCGGTCAGTCCGCACCTACTGTCTGAGCACGTTTTATGAACAAAGCTGACACTATGAACACTAAAACTACCTACTTTCGCTCTCCAAGATGCCACAAATTTGCGTTTTGATGTCTCTGGTTTCTGCTGGAATCGCTGGTTTCGTGGTGTAATAAGAAGGGTGAGAAAACGCTAACATTTAATGAGAAATGTCAGATGTCATAAAACGAAAGGCTGTTTTTCGGTCGAGTTTGACTGTTTTATGGGGCTAACCAGTCAGACCACTGTCTTCCCTTTGGGCTACGAACTCGCTTAACTATTCTATTTGTATATACCTGTATATGTAGGTGAAAAGAGAGTCAAAAAGAAGAACCGGTTCTGCCGGCGTTCCAGTCGCATTTCCCATTTTTCATCGTTCAAACTTCAGGTATTGCATCGACGAGGCCGCAGTGGAATCTGATAACTTCAACATCTAATCGACCCCCGAGAAGACGAGAGGACGACGAGCTGACGTTCAATATCAGCGACAATTCATTCGATTCGAACCGACCGATCTCTAACGATGATCCCATTTCGAGGACGTTAAACGATGTACACCGATTGTAATGTATATGTATGTACATAGTGTTGTTTCTGCTGCTGTCTAGGCGCTATCGAATTTGATTCGACGAGAGTTTATATAAACTTCCAGTGTATAAAAATTAATAAAAAAAATGAATTACTGTATATAGTAGGTGTGGAACAGCAGAGCCTTAGGAATCGTGACACTAAGTCGACAGTCGTCACGGATGGCACTTATACTCTGCGTTCTCTATTGAAGGTTGGCGCAAACTCGGTGCACGTGCGTTATAGCATATGTCACCGTGCTTGCGCCAACCTTCGATAAGGAACGCAAAGTGTCAGTATGATCCGTGCCGACTGTATGGCTTCCGTTTTCGATTTAGTCTCACGCATAGACCGGACAGCTGACCGTGCGGGGTCGGCGGCTTCACTGGAGAATGGGGTTTCGATTCGCGCGGGGTGATCTACCGTCGCAGTGCCGTCTAATCATCGGACTAAAGTTATTACGCGAATTCTACGTGTGCGTTCATACTGTAAACACAGTTGGGAACGACAGCAGAGGGACGCTTCTGCGTACTCTGCACAGGGCTATTCAGCTGACTCTGATGGTGAGGCTACCCGAGTGAATCGTTCATAAAATATTAGCTCGATTACAGTTTGGCCGCTGGGAGGAGCGGCAGCATGCAATGGAGGCGCATCGATTGTGCAGCAGCGCATGATCGATGCCCCTTCAATGGGTACTGCCGCGCCTCCCAGCGACAAGCTACAAGTGACAAATACAGATGAATCCAACTCAAATAATGAAGAAGGCGGTTGACTTGCATTTCTCATTGCCCTTGGGTCAGGGGCCGAATAGAGTCGGGACAGGGGCTCTCTACACACCGAGGGAGGAGTTGTCCCGTTTTTGCAGTTTGAAACGTCACGCCACTCAACGCGAGCGAAGTGGTCCCGAGTGGAATTAGAGCCGCAAAAGGCGGGACAACTCCTCCCTCGGTGTGTAGAGAGCCCCTGTCCTCATAGAGTCCCGCCGCTGGAAGGCGCGACAGCATGCAATCTGCCGCGCCTTTCAGCGGCGGGACTCTATTCGGGCTCTTAGGCTATCCCTTTCCCCTTCGGCGTGTGCGAAAAGCCGTTGTGGAAGGAAATGCGAAGGCAGACTCGATGATTCGTATTCGTTAGAATAATGGTGTTCACTGGTTCTTAGTGACGGAGTTTTTTTCCTTTTCTTCAAACGCTCGCTTGCTATTGTGTATCCAGAGAGGTAATTATCGAGTAACATTTAACAACTAGGGAACACGTGATCAATTCAGTCTAGTGAATGGACGGGGCTGCGACGGTAGATCGCCGCGCGCGATTAAAACTCCGTTGGTTGGTGATGCCGCCAACGCCGAACGGCCAGCCGCAATGATTGCACCTGGTCAATTAAGTACTTTTAGCCTGATACGAAGACAAAAATTGGTTCATCAGCAATATCAGTATGTCTGGTTTCCGAGTTTCCGACCTAGAACAACGCGTTAGCCGCAAAGTGTTACCATAATCATGAAGCTATACGGTAAACGTACTACAACACCTAACTTTGGAGGCATAATTTCCGAATCTGGACTAGTTGTCCGCTTTGATGAACATGTTCTCGGTGTTTAGGACAGGGGGAAAAGCCAGGTCAACTCGAAACGGATGAATATTTTATGCAAAACATTATCAGTTACGGTCCGAGGGAAGGAAAGGACAAGTCCACAAAGGATTCTACTGTCACAACAAACAGCTTCACTGGAGGTGCGGTAGCAAAGTGGGAGGGCAGGAATTAGCGTACTTTCCTTGCGTTTTACCCAAATTTTTTCGTCATTTCAGTTCTACTCGGGGCCAAGCAATCGATCTAGTCTTAGAATTGAAGATTATCGTGAACACTTTAATGCTTTAACACAGAAATTGTCCAATGTTATTCTGCATTGCAAGATTGAACGTTTGGCTTAAGAAACCCTTGTCCAACTCTATAAATACAACTCCTATTGTGCTTATCTGGGCCAAGTTCCGATCCGCAAATGCGTCTCGACACGCTCTGCGGCCGCACGCGCCCGAGTCAGTCGAGTTCCCAGCTCCAAAGCCGACCCGAAGAGGCTTTTTTAAACTGTTTTCTCCAATTTTGTTTAGTTCCCCGTTTCCAAAGCCAACCCAGAGTCAACAGATCGGCGGCTTCTGCGCTGGGAACTCTTTCGACTCGAGAGCGCGCGGCCGCAAAGCGTGTCGCGACGCAATTGCGGACCGGAATTCGGCCCAGAGAAGCACAATACAATGGTCAACAAAGGCAGATGTTGTTCTTCCGGTTCCTTTTGTTCAGCATTGTTCACTCCTTGAATCGAAATTCCACACAAACTGTTCTCCACATCGTACTTGCGTTGTTACAAACTTGGCGGTCTCGTGTCGGTCCGAACAAAGCCGAATGTCTGTCTCAGTGATACGTCGAAGATTGATTGATGGAAGAAATATCGCAACGTGACCGATCAAATCGTCTTCACAACAAGAGGAATTCAGTGCCATCCACGATCAAAATTCTTTTCTGAGTGGGGACAATTTATTGATTCAGGAAACTAACTGTACAGACAGATTCCGGTTAGAGTAATCTATCATAAATCCGGAAATAAATACAAAGTGAACAGATAGAATAGCTGAGAGACCAGTCCGCATGCACTTTGGGCGAAACTTCCGAAAAAATGTAGGGGTTTCGCTCACAGAGTGTTGTCCAATGAGTGAAGAAGCGAAAAGAAGACTCTTCATGAAAGGAAGATGCCGAGTTGGAGTGGTGGGCACAAGCGATACGACCGTGGGCGAAATGAGGGGTCCGCAGAGTTCAAGTCGCAGCGTTTTTCGCAGCGGCGAACAACGCTGGGTGACGCAATATTGATGACATTCGGCTACGGGGGAGACCAATGCAGCGTGAAGGGCGACGAGGGAGCACCACAGAGTGTTTTGATGCAGCGACGGCCATGTGTCAGGCCTCTATCAGAGTTCTATCGCTGTGCGACGCGATGACATGTTTTGAATGCAGATCGACGTGCGACGCGATCTCGATCAATGCTCATGGTTATCATTCCATCGCGTCGCACAGCGATCGAACTCTGAAAGAGGTCTCACTGCCAGCGAGCGGCAACCGACACCGTGACGATAATGTTAGACAACATTTTTGTCGTCGCGTCAAGGCTGACGTTCGTCAACCACTCGCCGCTCGCTGCAACTCTGCGAACCCCTACAAGGGCTCGACTAACGCGTCACAACTGGGAGGCGCGACAGCATGCAATTGAGTCAAATTGATTGAGCGGCGCCGCATGATCGTTACACCTTGAGGCGTCGTTTACACTTCCGCCGCCGAGCGGCGCGGCGAAGTGCAATCCTACTATATCGATTGCGCCGCGTCGCGTGATCAATATTACAGAAATGCACTGTGCCGCGCCGCTCGGCGGCGGGAGTATAAACGACCCCTGATGGGGTAGTGCCGCGCCTCCCGGCGTCGAGGCCGTAATTGGGAGGTGCCGCACTAAATTCGGACAAGCTTTGCGAACACCGGCTGTGATGGTGTGGGTACGTTCTGCGAGCTGGAGAGCACTCGATAGACAAAATTGCTATGCAGCTCCAAGTGACAGGCCAGCGACCGGAGAGGAAAGTTTAACACTTAAGAGACCGCGCGTTCCACGGCTGGTCCCCGTAGCGGACCGGCGCGCACCACGGCCAATCACTTCAGTGAGTTTTTAAATTAATGTTTTGTTGTAATTGCCTATGTCAAAAGGAGATTAATGGCGCTCATTATCTGCATACCAGGTATGGGAAATGTATTATGCATAGATATAAAAGTAATAATCAGAAGGAACTTGTTTTTCTTAAATTGAAACGAGAAAATCGAGTTTTTGGCGCGGTGGCGCAGTGTGGACACGCGGTCCATTGAGTGTTAAGGCCCTTGTTATACACCGGCGGGACGCTGCGGAAATATCAAGGCAACTACTACTTATGTTTTCCCTATCTGTGCTGCGGCATGCCGAAAGGAACAGTTGTCGCAGAAAAACGCACCGGAAGCCCGCACTAAGCAGATATACGCGCCGCGGCACTGTATACTGTATCGTTGCGGGACCTATCCTGTTGGAAATTTGCCAAGTTCCACCAGCTGATTATTTTTCAGATATAAATTTGCTACAATATTACCAAAACGACATAAGGAGCTGTGCTATGACAAGGAGAATAGATAATAAGAGACTTTCTGCAAAAGTGTGATAGAAGCGCAAATTATATAGAAGACTATTGAAATGCCCAAGAATTTTTATTCTGCAATATTGCGTCAAAGGCGTCAGAGACGCAACACTGCAGACGAGTCCTTGATTCACGCAGCAAGCGGCGGCGATGTCATCGCGGGCCGTTTTCATTCCGCTAGTGTACAACTAGGGCCTAAGCAGAGATGGTTGGATGTCTTGCATAACGGTGTGAAACTTGCCGACCTCTATTGTGACAACGAGAACGACAAGGTCTAATGAGGGCACTTTTGAAGTAAGCGGGCCTTGTACTGTCGGCATGAATCCTAGTGACACTTCGCGTTCCCCATTGAAGGTTGGCGCAAACTCGGTCCACCAACTTGTTAGAGTATGTGGCCACGACTTTGCGTCAACCTTCAGTGGGGAACGCAAAGTGTCACTAGGGTCCATACCGACGGTATATAATGTCGCGTCGCGCCATGCGCTGCAAGTATGAACGCGGCACGTCGGTCTGTGCTGGCGTTCCTAACTGTGTTTATGGAATTCAAGCACCTATAACGCCGGCATGGATCCTCAAGAGGCTTCGCGTTCAGTGTTGAAGCTTGGCGCAAACTCGGTGCCATATGATATAACATAGGTGCACTGAGTTTGGGCCAACTTCCAATGGGTAGCGCAAAGTCTCTTCAAGATCCATGCCGATGCTACACTGATTGTCAAAATTCTTGAGGCTCTGTTGTTTCACACCTACCATTTACCTTTATTTGAGGCAATTTTATTAATTACTATACACTAGAAGTTTATATAAACTCTCGTCGAATTGAATTCGATAGCGCCTAGACAGCAGCAGAAACAACACTATGTACATGCATACACATAACAATCGATGTATATCGTTTAACGTCCTCGAAATGGGATCATCGTCAGAGATCAGTGAGTTCGAATCGAATGAATCGTCGCTGATATTGAACGTCAGCTCGTCCTTCCCTCGTCTTCTCGGGGGTCGATTAGATGTCGAAGTTATCAGATTCCACTGCGGCCTCGCCGTTGCAGTACCTGAAGTTTAAACGATGAAAAATGGGATATGTGACTGAAACACTGACAGAACCGGTCCTTCTTTTTCACACTCTTTTCATCTACATGCAAGTATAAACAATAGGAATGGTTAAGCGAGTTCGTTGCCCAATGGGAAGACAGTGATCTGGTCGTTTTCTGGCAAAGTTTAACGTCATGACTGACTAATTATTATGCACATAAAACAGGGAAAATCGAGAAAACAGACACCCTTTCGTTCTATGACATCTGACGCTTTTCATCAAATGTTGGCGTTCTCTCACCCTTCTCACTACACCATAAAACCAGCAACTCCAGCAGAGATCAGGGACATGAAAATGAAAATTGGCGTCATCTTAGAGAGCGAAGGTATCGAAAAATCGTTGGTTTTAGTGTCTATAGAGTCGGGCTCATTCACTAACGTGGCCCATTGAGACGCGGTCTTTGGATGCGCATGCCCCATGCACTGAGCACTATCCATGAACTTCTTCAGAATTGGCCACGTCTGATGGAAGAGACTATATTAACGGTTGAAGAAACGAAAATCAGCACATCGAGACGTTTCTCAGTAAAGGACAAGAAACACTTTACAGCGCTGGGTCGCGCTGCGTATCCGACGCGACACCTATGGGGCTGCCCGACGTTATTGTCTGAGCAGTCCTGCGCCGTCAATCACATCCAGCGGGCCTTTTACGATATTACGCCCCAGTTAAGGCGTCGGCAGAGTGGAAAATCTGCGAGCGAGCGAGTTTGCGAGAAATGATGAAGGGTGGGGAGCACTACACAGTTCGACCGTGCACGCGACCGCACCGCATAGGCTGCGACGGAGGGGGGTGCGCAGAGTGTCTTGCCTGTCGCGGAAATCGCAATTTCGCGGCGAAGCTCGCTGCGAAATTGCGAGACGATTGTGATTTTCAAGCGATTTTGCGAGTTGCTGCCAAGTTCCGCGCTCCATTGCTAATACTTGTGCTCCATTACCATCCTCTATTTAAATGTCCACGATTTCGACCCCTTTCTCTCTCCCTTGTTCTCATTCCTTCTTTCTGCTATATTTTCAGAGTGCTAAACTATTTTGGGGGTTGGCACTCAGGATTAAAGGAGAAATGGGTGATACTGATCTCAGAAATCGATATAATTTCATGATTTTTTTTTTGGAAATTACGAATGACAACGCTATCAAATATCTAATAACGAAAGAATTTTTCATTTTCATGGATTAATCTTTTCATTTCTATGGGTAAATCCTGAGTGCCCCCCCCCAACTAGTTTTGCACCTAGTTTCAGCTTCAGTTTCTTTTCTGGGGTGCGTTCCAAGATTTTATACCAACCATAGTAATTAATGATGGTATATGAGGCCTCATGAAATGGATATGGATAAATTTCAGTCGATCATTTGTTAGATATCCCGTTAGGAGGCATCTCAGTGGAGCTTAATTGTTCTTCAGATCTCATTTCATTGTCTTGCGTTTGATTTTCACACAAATTTTCCGCCCATTGAAACTTTGAAACACACCCCTAGTGTTGTAGTAGACTAATCTCGTCATGTTGTGCCGAGCTCGTTTCACTTTTCAAATTTCTGGCGCATCAGTAGGCAGTAATTTTAAAGACGATAAGTTGAATAATGTGCAATATCTGCGAGTCCTGCCGGATTGAATTTTTGTGAAGCCCCTTTGGATCTTGAAAATGTGGAATCTCTAAATTTTTTAGTGATCAAGGTGCAAGAGTAGTGGGGGGTAGGGGGCATTGGAGAAAATGAAATTTTTTAGCTATGGAAATGAATATTTTTGCTGTTATCATATGCGTGATAGCGTTATCAGTCAGCGTTATCAGATTTCAGATAGGTGCGGCCCATCCTGCGAAATAACGAGACGAAAATAGATGATTGACTTCCGCGCTCCAGTCGATCAACATTCGCGCTCTAATCCAAATCACACTCTGCGGGGATGCCTGCGACTCCACCGCAGAATTTTCAAGGCCACGCCCACATTCGCTCGCTCGCTCGCAGACTTTCCACTATGCCGACGCCTTTATACACCAGCGGAATGAAAACGTCTCGCGATGACATTGCCGCCGCTTGCTGCGTGAATCAGGGACTCGTCCGCAATGTTGCGTCTTTGGCGTCTTTGACGCAATACTGCAGACTAAAAATTTCCAGGCGTTTTTAATGAAATTTTATCGTTTTTTTTTGCTTCTGACGCTTTTTTGATTGCAGAATATCACTAACAATCAATTCCTCTTGTCATAACAGTGCTCGTTATGTCGTTTTGGTGATATTTTACCAAATTGAAATGTGAAAAATAATCAGCTGATGGAAATTGGCAAATGTCCAACAGGGCAGGTCCCGCAAGGATACAGTATACAGTGCTGCGGCGTGTATAACTGCTCGGTGCGGCCTTCCGGCGCGTTTTTCTGCGACCACTGTTCCTTTTGGCACGCCTGAGCACAGTTAGGGAGCAGAAAAGTGACAGTTGTCATGCTATTTCCGCAGCGTCCCGCCGGTGTATAACTAGGGCCTTAGTGGCTAATTCTCAGAAAAGATTAAGTTTGTATGGCATTTTGATTTCAAAACCTTAAAGAATTATTCATCTGATTGATGATCTTTCTTGACTGCGCCTTTATAACAATAAAGAAAAAAGAATCTTTTTTCTTGAAAAACTTCCCGCTTTTGAAAAAAAAAACGAATGAGACATTAGTCACTGCCAAAGTCTACGATTCTCATGAAAAAATTCCCGTTTCATGCCTAGTTTAAATACAGGAGGGAATAGCTGACATGTTTCCAGGATCGCTCCTACTATGGGAAGGAAATAAGTAATAAGTAAAAGCACGTTTTAAGAGCTACAATAAAGTAAAACTCTGACCGTGGGTTGAAGCTTCGAAAACTTTTGGAACAATTTTTACATTCCGGATTTAGTCAGAATTTTCAATATTATTCTCGCCTTTGCGCTACCGAAATCAATTCTGAGCGAGTGTTTCTGTAGCAACCAGCTATTTAATTTTTTCTTTAATTGGACTTTCACGTCCATAATTATTTGAAATTCGAAAATAAGCCGGGTTAGGAATGACGCAGAAGCACTCACATCGGCTAGACGCAATCTTCGGAATTGTCGGAAGACCACATTTCCATTGCCGTCACGAACGAAATTGGCTGATTTGTCCGATTTGAATGTTTCATATCTGAAATTTTTTCAATAAAATTAGTCTCACAAGGGAACCACAATAAGTCATACTGACCATTCCTAATGAAATGTACTTTTCTAGAACCATTTTCGGACGAAAAGTCCGAATATGCCCATCGCAGCTGCCTAGACCCACTCCGAAAAAGTTATAGGCATTTTTTCTCTGATTTTTGTACTTATTGTACCCTCCAAAAAGCGCATTATTATAACGAAAATCCGGAAACGGACCTCACAATCGTGTTCAGCGCCCAAAACTACCCCACTAAGCAAAGTTAGGTTGAAGGAACATTTTCCAAACATTATGCAGAGAGGGCTCTCGAAGCGTTTTAGAAAAAGTTTCCAGATTTGACTAAAACTTCGCTCTGGGGAGTTATTTGGGGTGCTGATCACGAATATGAGGTTCATTTATCGATTTTCCGAAGTTTTCGACTGTATTCGTTCACAGACTCCCATCGGGGGAGAATTTGATGGCAAATCGCGACTTTTGACGATTTCCGGAGTGCTTCCATAGAATATGCTCAAGTTACTTCTCTGGGGGTTATTAGGAGTGCTGAACACGAATCTGATGTCGGTTTATCGATTTTTGGCAGCTCACGGTAGATTACGGTGGGTATACGGTAGTTTGGTCAAAGTCTCAGATTTGTCTCAAAGTTTCTATGTGGGGGTTATTTGGGGTGCTGAATACGAATTCGATGTCCATTTACCGATTCTCGAATTATTAAAGTAGGTTTTGCCTCCTAAATGGCATGTTACCTACCGTAACCTACGGTAAACCTTAACGTTTGGGCAAACAAACTCCAGATTCGTGTTCAGCACCCCAGATTACCCCTACATAAATGTTTTTAGCAAAATCAGGGGAAACATTTTAAAACACCCTAAAAATTCCATGGGGGTTAGTACCCTTACCTTGCCGCGAAGCTTTAAAAAACGCTCATAACTTTTTTCAGAGTGGGTCTAGGCAGCTGCGATGGGCATATTCGGACGTTTCGTCCGAAAATGGTTCTAGAAAGGTACATTTCATTTGGAATGGTCACTATGACTTATTGTGGTTCCCTTGTCAGTACAAAGATATAGTACGTGTGCAAATGTACAACTTACTCGGCAATTTTCGGATTTGGCGGATCAATACCATAGGGGACGGCCTTGGAGATGAACTGCATCAGCTGCTGGTTCTTTATCTCCGTGTGTTTTTTCATCAGTTTATCGAACAGTTCCGCCAGCGGCTTCGTGTCGGCCACTTGAAAACAAAATAAATTATACTTGAAATTGAAAAATGCATATATTCATTCACATTTGATAAAAAATTATTATTTCTATTTATAAACACAAAACAAAAAAATTCATGTAAAAGTATCATACCTGCAGCAAACAGAACAATAGCGAGAAGAAAAATTCGTAGTGTGGCTAGCATTGCCTTTAGGGTTGTATGTAGAATCCATAGAGTGGAGTGAAGTCGCCCATTCTTATATTTTCGTCGACTTTGTGATGTATGACTGTGGGAGCGCCAGTGGGAGGAGTCACGGGACAAGTAACGAATTACCGCTGGCAGTGGGCGTGATCAGTAGGGTTATGGCCAGTCACATGACGGCAAGGGAGGAGTCACCCGTTTGGTCTTCCAACAATCACTGACGTAGACATCGTAAACTTCCAGCGGAAGTGTGCACCCAGGTCGGCGGCCGACCGTTGGCCAACAAGTTGCGCGTGCGCGACCATAGCGAAGGATATTTTCGGCGTCTTGTCACTGATACGATACAGTTCCTTCATGTGACACCTTGCAAGACTCCCTAGTGGAAGTACATTTGAGACGAAATTGTGACTGGATTTCGGTGTGGAATGAGAGCTGCAGTACATGTGTGTTGCATTCAGCGCAGTATAATACTGGTTAAGGGCTTCGACGCCCCACTCCCTTTCGACCACTTTATCCCTTATCCAAGTCAGGTACAATTTGTTTATCCGGTGTGCAAGGTTTTTGGCCTATTGGGTCCCGATGACCGATAAAAAAGAAGAGCTAAAAATCGATTCGAAATTGCTGCACTCAGCTCGCACCCAGCCATCTCATGCCTATTGATCGTTATATTGATTGCAAGTGGTGCACTTGTGTATCTATTGGCTCTTCATTCTGCATGCAATTCGGAATCCTCGCTCTTCGAACATTCGCTTTGTGTCTTCTTCCATATCACTTTGTTTCATCGTATGAAAATCAGCGTGATTACACGTCCTTGTATATAAGTATTTTCCCATTATCCGCTATAGATTATCGGTAGATCTGCTCAATCTGCTGCTTTTTTTAGAAGAATCAGAATTTCAAATCGGTTATCAACTTAACTCCACAAATTTTTGAATTCTTCCAACGATTGTTAGCCATTTCTGGCCTCTACTTGAAAGCATTGTGTGCGCGGGAATTACTAACATTTGATTTTTTTCTGTGTTCGCTTACCCAGCATGTCTGAAAGACAATGACATTGTTGGATACGCTTGAGACTATTTTTATATTGTGGGTGCGAATCATTCAATTGAAAGCCAATCCCGTCCGCATTCTATAGTGCTAATTTTCCCGCCTAGCAGCTCCGTTGGTTCCCGATTGAAACACGCGGACAATATATGTAAAGGGTGTTAGAATGAGAGTGGCGAACAATGCGGCTGGCGTGCATGTCAAGCGGCCGTCGCGTGCGCCGCTCTCGGACGAGCATGCCAAACGGCGGCGAGCCTTCTCTCACAGCCACTGACTAGGCGCGGGGCCGGCAGCGGCTGGCAGCGGGCCAGCTGCGTCGATCAATTAACTCAGCAGCCGCGGGGGTCGCAGAAGTTTGAACTTCCGTCTGAGAGCTGCACACGCGATGGCCGCTGGACACGAACGCATGCCGCATGGCTCGCCAGTCTCATCCGGACACACTTTAGTTAAATAGGTATAGGCAAAATCGGCTCATAGCATTTCTGTAGAAAAGAAATATTTAGCACATCATTCCTTCGAAAGAAAAGGAGCGTTTTGTCAAACTTTCAATTGAGAGAAGACCGAACGGACCACCTGATTTCTATTGTGTGCTCTTTCGCTTCACATTTTGCTTCTCCATTATCCTCTACTAAAACAATTGACAGCATGCTCTCACATGAACTCAAGTTTTTCAGAAAAAATGTGGGGATCGCAGCGACCAAGATGTTCAACTTGGCAAGCAATCAACAATAAAAACTTGCACGTGAAGCGGCCATGGGTCCACGTGAAGGTCATCGCATGAATATGATAAGAAAACTTGATGAGGAGCGTCGATCGACGACACATTTGAGAAGGAAGAGTAGAAAAGTCTGCCGCATTTCCTGTTTGGGGTTATAAATAGTTTCCTAACGAAAATACTTTCAAACAGTAGTCAGATCAATGAGAAGAGGTTGTTGAACGATTTTTGTGTATTTTCGCGTGCCACACCCTCGTTGTATTGCCTGCCGGGCGAACCGTCAACTGAGAATTTTTTTTTGTTAAAGGGTCTACAGAGTTGAAGTCGCGGCGTTGCTCGCAGCGACGAGCAGAGCTGATTGATGCAATATCGATTACATTCGGCGACGAGGGCGAGCGAAGTGACTAGTTCTACTAAACTTTTTGGGCGAGTAGATTTGCTCATTATATTACTATATCTTGGATTAAAATGTGCTGTGTTCGGTTTTTTGGCAGATATTGAACTGCCTTAGATTTGTACTATATAAGGTTGAAGTTGAAGCTCGTCTGATAAACCTTCATTGACTACGTTTCGGGCAATAAACCCGTCGTCAGGTCAACTGAAATATGTAAGACAAACAAATAGACAATATGTTCTCACCAAACACCAACTACCGACCTGTGGTGACTGGGATGCCTTAGATTTAGTGACTCTGATGATCTTCTCATTCCATCGCTGTAATCTGTTTGTGGAATTTCGAATAAAAATTTTGTCGTTGAATCGAATAAGAAATTTTTGTATTGTTCAGTCCCTTCGTGATGTGGGTCCAATGGTCATCAAACCATTTTCATATCGGTATTCTGGTTTTCAGGATATGTTCCGTAGAAATTCTATTTCTTCGGCCGCGGCACTGTGTTCCTTGTCGTTGCGGGACCTACCCGGATGGTAATTTGCCAAGTTCCACCAGCTGATTTTTTTTAAAGTCAAGCCTGTTAGAACATCACGAAAACGGCATAAAGAGCATTGCGATGACAGCAGGAATAGAATAATGGAGGATTTTTGCAAAAGCAAATTGTGATAGAAGCGCAAATATTGGCAAAATGCACATAACGTCGGCATGGGTCGTGAAGAGACTTCGCGTTCACTGTTGAAGGTTGCCGCAGACGCGGTGCCGTATGTTGTAACATAGATGCACCGAGTTTGCGTCAACCTTAAACAGTGAACGCGAAGTCTCTTCACGATCCATGCCGATGTTTACACCGTTATTGCTTGATTTTGATCGGATTTTTTTGTCATTTCTCAATACCAACAACTCCAAGCCTTTAATTTATGCTTTAAAATTGACATCATTTTTGAGCATGTACGCTGCATTTAAGCATTTAGGGATATCACACTAGGAGCCATGACATCATTTGAAGTCTGAAACCGGCCCTTCCAATTCTGTGTGCGCGCGACATCGTGAATGACCATGCCTACCAGTAAGCAACTGTTTTAAAGTCACAGAATACCTAGAAATTATTTTTTAATTTTTATGCTGATCTTGGAGAGAGTCACACGCTGATCACAGTGGTATCTCTGAAATCGTCCAAGACCCTCTATAAACAGAGGGATGGGTCCCTAAAGGCACAGGACACCCAAAATTTATTTCTGGGTTTCCATGCGTATCTTGGAGTTGCGGCGCGGAACCGCGCCGCAATACGCTTTCGCAATCAGCGTGCACTTTGCGGACTGATCGGCAATGCGGATTTGAACTGGGCTGGGATTCATGAAAGGCAAACCACGGTTACGGCTGAGCTAGCGGATGAAACCGGCATTCACGAAAAATCCGGTTTGGTTACGGCTGGGCTACGATTGGGCTACGCGCAACCGCACCTCGGAGCTGCGGTTAACCGCGGTTAGCAGCGGTTTTGCGGCTTAGTCGTCGAATTGATGGTGTGTTGTATTAGTGCACAACACTGAGGAAACGCACCTTTTGCGAATACGCATGAAAACTTGATATCTTCGAGGCAAGCTGAAAATACAGGAGTGCCGCCGTTATTGACTGCCACATTATAGGCCCTCTAGCCATAATGTGTTCCTCTCGATAACAACGAAAATTCTCAGAATCATCAACTCATCTGTAAGTTTTATGTATGTTGCCCATGGCTAACTAAAGTCATTATGCCTGTTCTCCCTACTCTCGCTCTCTTCTTTATTTTATAGCACATCGTTGTTCTTTTTGCCTCCACTTTTTGTTCCTAATTCTTGTCTTCCGTGCGCTGACCATTTTCCGAGCAGCCACAGGCTCTTCGCTGGGGTTTCTTTCCCATTTCGGCTCCGAATTCCCTCATTTTTTCCTCAGAATTTTTTCCCAGCACTTTTCGTACACGTTTTCGCTATTTTTTCTGTTGGAAAACCCTAACTTGGTTTGGTACTGTGATGCTAGATTTAGTTTTTTGCATTTACAACGTTTTCTTCTATTTTTTTCCGAAGTGCCCACTTGGATTTCAATTGTTAATGTTTTTTACATGGTTCTGTGATCAACCTGGGTTTTCTCGATGTTTTTAGTTCAAACTTGTTTTTCCCTTGCATTTTGAGCTTTTTCCATATGATTTTTCTAAGGAGTCGTTTTATTTTTCTCCTGTTGTGGGCGACAATAAGCTTGTGTGAGAATGAAAAAGAGAAAAAAAACAAAAAAGGGATTCTTAGACAAAAAAGAGATGGAAAAAAACTCGGAACTCAAGCGACAAACGGAGAACTTGAAGCCAAAAACTCATCGAGAAGACGATGATGATCCCTGCAGCAACACCTAAGCCATGTGAAACACACAAAAATAGAGGGGCGTTTCGAAGAAAAAAGAAGTTGAAAAGGGTAGTAATGCGAGAAAAAAGCTAAATTGGGGGTTGAAATTTCACCAGCAGGTTTGCGGCTCATGGTGAGGGAGCAGCATCACTTTATGTCTTTTTAAAAAAAACCAAAAAGGATTGAAAAAAGGAAAAAATGAAAAACTTAAAAATGGAAAAAAACATCTTCAAGCTGAGGAAAATCCCTTTAAATGCCTGCGATCCATTGAAGAAGGTAAAGCACAAGGTAGACAGAAATATGAATTCAAAAAGCAAGCAAAATTAGCAATCATGTGCAATAAAAACAGTGACGGGTTAGGGAAATTCCGACCCGAGTGCCAATATTGATTTTCTCCAATCGAGATTCTCGGCGTCAATTGAGTGGCAAGTACGTGGCCGCGGAATGGTTAGCCACCCAACCGCGATGGGGCGGTTGTGAATGCCGGTTCGCGGTTTGGCTACCGCTGGGGTTGCTGCCCTAACCAAACCCAAACCTGGCCGGCTGCGTTCATGAATCCCAGCCCTGTAGATTGCTTATTTGGAGGAATTGAGATCTCGCACTCGGCACGTATTATATAGGAGTGGTGCACTACAAAATCAAATAAAAATCATGAAATTTATGTTTGAAGGTTTACTGGTTTACAGGACACCCAAAAAATTATTTTTCAGATTCCATGTTTATCTTGGAGAGAGTCACGCGCTGATTACAGTGGTATCTCTGAAATCGTCCAAGACCGGCTATGAACAGAGTTATGGCTCTTCAAAGATGCCTAGATTTCGAGGGTGAAAAATTGGTGGACGAGTTGTCTCAGGCCTGTCGTTCTGTTCATTCGCAATCGTTGCGTGAGAGAAAGCCAGGATACGGAGTCAGTCCGGTAATAGACTGAAGAACGACGACTTGTTGGAATTCATCCATCCATCAAGCCGCTATCGAGGTCGAAAATCCTTTAGGGGGTCGGGCCTGTGGTGGTGAGCGAAGGGGGTCGGGCCTGTGGTGGTCGCTTATATCTCGCTTATTTGGAGGAAATGAGATCTCGCATTTGGCACGTGTTATACAGGAGGGGTCTTCTACACAATTACATGAAAATCTCAAAATTCATATCTGAGGGTGTACTGTGCCTTTAAAGGCATCGTTCGCGATGAAATTCGTTTTTGAGTTTTTGATGTATAATGGAAGCTCTAGTATCCTAAACAACAGCCACGTTGATAGAACCGCGAAAAAGTTACTAAAAACTGCTTTCCGGACCCCTTTCTCTTTGTTTTCAGACCCCATTCAATCAATCGACGCATGAGGAAGGAACAGTCGATCGCTACAAATCGCTATGTTGACCCATGATCTCCCGATCAAATCCCGGTCATCTTTCTTTCAGCTGATTTTCAAGGGAGAAAAGGTTGACCGATATGTGCAGGAAAGACATTCAAGAAATAATCATATGATTTACTTGAATAACTTCCACTCATGTGTACTATATCACTTGCTGATCGATTACTTTCGTTCCTCATTTGGTGAACGGACGTAACAGATGATCGACCCAAAGGCCAACCCCCGAACCCAGGAAGACGTTTTCAACTGGAAAAAATTCCACTCCGGTTAAATTTCAAGACTGCAAACTTTGTGAGTGGCCTTATCAAGGTCCACTTGAATGATCTCACACAAAAACAAGAATTTGGTTTTCAGCGCGCGCGATGCCTTTAAGGAGCACTGTAGATACCAAGACTTACAGCTAAATCTTTCAGTTACTACGGAGCTTTATTCACCCCGCTGAAACAAAAAAAAGTTAAACTTTGAGCCAGATATTGAATGGAGAAATGAAGATCAGAAATTATTCCAGATGCGGAATAAAATGCTGCGCACAGCCACCATAGCCCAGCAGTCATTTTTGGAAAAGCTTAGAGCTGCCGATCCTTGCCAAAAGCCGACAGGAAAACATAATAACGTCAATGCGGATGCTCAGGTACGGCAATACACAGTTGCTCAATGAGCGCCTCAGGCTCCAAGAATACGTATTTCTTGTTGTAGAGCAAGAACAGTGCGAAACCGACCGATCCCGAACACGAATCCGACTCTCACGTAATCGCCAAATGATCGTTTAATCGGAACCATGGAAGATCCCACTGATTTCAAAGCACCGTTTGCGCTGGAAACCACTTTCCAGTTTTTAGGCTCAATTTCATGATTGAGCCCGATAGACCACACCGGTAAACTTTTGCGCGCCAAGAATGTAGGGTTTTGAGGTTGGAAGGGGTTAAAGATGAGGATCTGCCACCAGTTCTCACCAGTCATCTAGTATAAGGAACAAAAGCGCCATGTCAGGCGAAGAGATACTGTACTGCAAACTCCTATCTCGGGAAATCTCATCCAAACTTCCACAGTAGAAGCTTTATATTTTTAAGTGATTTTGGTAGAAGAAAGGCAAAACAAATTGTTATGAACAAAAGTTCAGCATCACTAGCACTACCTCATAGGACGGAAGTGTCAGGTAATTGGAGACGATAGACCTTTTCATTGCATTCCCTACGCTATTCAAGTTTTCGAACTGATATTGCGAAAACGAATCCTGTGGGTGCAGCGATGTGGCAATATGGAGCATTTTGCGCCAGATGAAAGATCACTGTCTGGCCAGTAGTCGCTAATTGGTGATTGACACTCCAGATCGTACCCACTGTAGCTGATCTGTGGTCGATAACAAGTATCTCGTTCAAGTTGTACTTTTATTTTTGTTCTCAAGTCTCATATGCGAATTACAGGTTCCTGTTGAGGTTGATGTCTGTGACTGTGGAACGCATATAGTGATAGGAATATTAATGTCGTCTGATGAACCACTACTTACTTATTCTACTTTTCAGTATCCAAAACCAACTTCGACATTTTGGGCGTACTCTAAGGAGACCGCCGGACAGTCTTGTTGAATACGATTTAAAGGATGTTTCCGTGTCCTGTATGGAGACCAGGGGTGTGCATTTTCCGTTTTCCGATTTACCGATTTTCCGGATTTACCGGTGTTTTTCGGTAAATTTTGATTTACCGAATTTTTCTCGAAATTTACCGAAATTTTTACCGAAAAAAATTGGGTGTTTTTTGCCCAATCAGCCTACTTCTTACTCGTATTTCACGGGTTTTTTACTGTTAAGGCATGCATTTGGCGAGATATCCTCCTTCATCTTTCTTTTTGTTAGTATTTTTTAACCCTTTGGTCTACTTTTTGAATGCTCGAACGATCTCTCCACCTTTTGTGTCACGTACTTTTTCTTAGCGAAATACTATTCCGAGAAATGCATATTTTTTCAATAATGTCAACAGATTTCCAAGGCAGCAGAGGTCTGAAGCAGATATTTCAGTAACTTGAAAAATTCTTTTCGAAGAGCCCGACACAACACTGAATACACTGCAGTTCTGGAACGACTCCACTGTGAAATCATCGTACCCGCACCTTTCCTCACTGACCAATAAGTACTTTTGCGGGCACAGTTGAGGCGGGAAGGGTGTTTTCCTCAGCTGGTCTGATTTTGAGTGTTTACAGAAAGGCCTTGACACCAGAAAATGTTGAAATGTTACTTTTTGTCAAAATCAAGGTCCTGCTGATCAGGTTCAGCCGTTGAGCTCAGTTTAATATGTAAAACTCACTCATTATTTGTACTACCCTCATGTACTATTGAAAATGATACATAAATATTATCGGTCATTTGTGCTATCGTATGGGATACTGTCGTTCTCTGGGACGAATTCCGGTCCGCGTTTGCGGACTACGACTATTGCATCATGCAACACGTGTTAATCGTGCTGGGACCACTTGGTCTCGGCACGATTCACCCTTTTCCCAGTACGATTATCACGCGTCGCATGATGCAACAGCCGTAGTGTGCAGTTGCGGACCGGATTCCGGCTCAGAGAACGACAGTAGGCACCAAAAAACCGAAGTCAGAATTTTTACCGAATTTTCCGTTTTTACCGTATTTACCGACAAAAAATTCGGTAAAAAGTTTCGGTAAAAAATTTACCGAAAAGGATTTTCCGCACACCCCTGATGGAGACGGCCGACTGTCCGTAGGCAAAAGTGTGGTAAAGTATGTTTTCTTTTTTTGATTTTCTTGTTTGAATATTCACTTCTGTTTGGTTCATTAATGTAATATGTTTTGGCGCGTCCTATGGGCTTATATAATAATAAATGAAGTAAGATTTGAAATCACTCGACACTGAGGGACAATTCAGGCGCGATGTTCTACTTCGCAGCAAGTGGAATATCGACCAATGGAAGGATTCGGTTCAAAATGTGGCTGAGGACCGTGACTAAGGCCTAGTGCACACTTCCCGCGGCGCGAAATAATGTTTGTCATCTATATTGACCGAAAGTCGATATTACTGATATGCACTGTCGCGGTCGCGCGGAGCGGGAAATATTCACTAGGTCTAATGAACACGGCTTATCACTAGGATGGCACATTTCGGCTAAGATGCGGCCGATTAGAGGCACAGTCCAAGCTCAGAATCGTTTTACTCTTGTTCTGCCTTTTTTGGAAGGGTTCCCACGCTGATCTCAATGATGTCTCTGAAATCGTACAAGACCCCCTGGGGACGGAGCTATGACCCCTCCAAAGAATGAGCTACGAAAGCATGATGGACGAGTTGTCCTAGTATTGTAACTTCCGTAATTTGGGACCGATGTATGCGAGCCGACTTGAACGATGAGAGAGGTTGAAAATGAAGGGAAGAACGGGGCTATTGATCGGTAACCATCGCTCATCTGGCCACTGTTGAGCTCGAAAGATTGTAAAAATGCGTGCCAAAGTGGCTTCCTGATCTGGGCGCCCCAGGGTAGCTTCCTTCTATATCTCGCATTTTCGGAGGAATTGAGAGCTCACACTTGGCAGGTACTATATAGAGTAGGTCTACTCCACATTTATGTGGAAATCTCTGATTTTGTTATTGAGCTTGGATTGTGCCTTTGAGTCAAGGAGCTGAACACGACAATCAACTGTAGTGCTCTGAGGGTTTGAGTCAGCTGCATGGTATATCTTAGTTATCCCACTATTTTTCGCATCTATCTGTGGTTACCATTATGAATGATTGAAGTTGAAGAATGGAGAATGGTCGATTAATTAAACTTTTATAAAACGAAGGTTAACGACGCCTCAGTAGATGAAGAGGAATAACGGCCATCCGCATTCTAGGTAGTTTCCTGCGGGCAGGCGCGAACAGTGATATTTGAATAGTCGGCAGCGTTTAGGCACGAATAGTAGCGTTTGAATGGCGATCTCTGTAGGTCGGGTCATCTCAGAAAAATGAAAACATGTTACATGTAATATAAAAGGCCTGGATTAATATACATGTAATATAAAGTGGCCAATGTATATTACTTGCAAATTATCTCGACCGATGTATGTTACATGTAATATATCGGTCCCTCGCTCGAACGCCAAATGTCGCACGTAATATGTTTTCGATGGTGAAAACATAATACTTGTAACATAAGAGACGATTACAATATACTTGTAATAAATCTCCGTCAATGTAAGTTACATGTGAATTATCTATACTGAAGTAAATTACATGTAGTATAAGTGTAACATAATTCAAATATCTCCAGCAACTGAGGGCCCATGCTGAACACCTTCTGCAAACCTGCACAGCATACGGGCCGCCTCATACCTTAGCCATGAGCGCAGGCCCATCAGAATGACATCCGACGGGATGGTCACTCGCCCCGGCCGAGTCGATGACCATCCGCCCATCACGGTTCGGTTTAATCGTGAGGAGGTTGAGAGGGAGCGACATGCGATATTTTTTAAGCAAGCTTAAACCCACTGCTTCTTGTATGAAGCTGTGTGGCCCCAGCTTGCTGCTTCAGTCATGGAGCAGCAAGCTTTAAGCTTCCGGGATGTCCACGAGAGCTTAAAGCTAGCTGATTCGTACCTGAAGCAGTAGCCTGGAATTTGCAGCTCTAACCCTTTAAAGGCATCGTACGCGCAGAAAACCGTACACCATTATTTTATGTTTTTGTGTAGCTTGGCCTCTCTAGTGAACGAAAATGTCGAAGGGGCCCATGAAAAACCTTCATTTGTAAAGAAAAGTCAATAGGAACAGATTGTAAATACGAATTAGAATTTCGCGCCAAAATCCTTTTTGAGGGTTTTCTGCTTTTGGAGGCCTCTTCACTGTCATTTTCGGAGTTTCATGTGGAGCACGTCCCGTAACTATTTTTCACGTTGTCTTACGGTCGCATCAACATTCTAGGAAAAAGTGCTAGATGACTGGTGAGATTTGGTGGCGGATCTTCATCTTTGACGCCTTCCAACCCCATTGCCCCACGTTTTCGACGCGCCAAAGTTTGCCAGTGTGGTCTACCGGGCTCAATCATGAAATTAAGCCTGAAAAATGAAAATTGATTTCTAGCGCGAACGATGCCTTTAAGCATCGCGCTTCAACTTGCAGCTCTAATTAAGTTACATGGAATATAACTGTATGTTACATGTAATATAAGTGTAGGTTACATGCGATATAAAGGTAATATACTTGAATGTCTCAAGTATCTTACACTTTATATTACATGTAACATGTTTCCATTTTTCTGAGATGGTTCGACAGCGAATGTTTAATTTCTTTTTGTGATCATACACCGGACTTCGCGTTCTAAGGCTTGTCATAATAGGAAACTGAGCCATGAGAAATGATGCCATCTGTATTTGGAGAGCACCCAGCATAACTAATGGGGGGGCAAGTGTAAGGAGCAATTCTCACACCTATAACGAACATTTGATTTTTTCAGTGTAAAAAAATGAGAGACAGGTTCTTCACGCACTCTGATGAGTAGTTTTTGCTATGCAAAAAGTTGCGGTCGGAAAATGATTTGATTTCGCCTGTTGCCTCTAGGAAATCGAAGCGTGTTCGAACGTGAGAAAACTCCATTGAGTGATTAGAGTGAGAATTGGATAGCAGTAGGAAAATCTTATTTAACTGATCTCATTGCCATAAAAATTTCGCGTTTTCACACAGCTTCGTTTTTTTTTGTGCCATAGAAACATCGAGCACTCCTGCGCAAAACACCAGAGTTGCGCGTTATGACACTGTCTCCAAGATGTGAAGTGTGAAAGCGATATTCATAACATCTTCATGGCTGTGCTGACGGAAAACACAATCCCATCTATCAACATTGAAAGTGCATCAGCACCCAAAATAAACGAGAATTTCCTGTCGGAATCTATCACCTGCCGATGGGGACGGTCACCTGAGCAGATAATACGAATGAACGTTCGTCTCGAGAAGTTTCCGTGAGTTATTTGTCATCAGACTCTAGGATTGGCGCACGTGCAGTTTTTGTGGTTTATTCCAGATTTTTCGTCTGGTGCACGTGAACTCTTCTTCTGGAATGGGTCTGCATGTAAAAGAATCAACAAGACTATCAAATGATATTAACGTTGCGTCGTGGACTGAACGCTCTGTGCAGCATTACGAAGGGATGCTCACTCCAAAAGCCCACGATGCCGCTGAAAGTAGTAATTCCAGAATGGTCATGAAGCTCTGGAAAACGAAGAACAGGGGTAAGGCCACAAATTCTGAGTGACGGTTAACCGAAAGCTGCTATCGAATCGAGTCCAGCTCAGCTTGCTTGGGCTAGAGAGTTTTCTTACTTTACCATCACCAAATACCTTTATTCGTGTTGAGCGTTCGTCTGTAGCACGCACGAGGTGGTAAGATGACTTTATTGACTAACGTTTCGGCGAATTCGCCCTCATCAGAGTCTGAAAAGGTCAAATTTACTTGGAAAATTAATCGGGCGAATGTAGATACTATTCTACAGAAATTTAGACAAAACTTCCAAACGAATGGCTTGGAAACATAGAACTGAGTGGCATACCTGCTCAAAAGTCCTCAGAAAATTATGTGATCCGACGTTTATTGAGAGTCGAACTTGGAGATTACTACCTTTATTCGATTGAAATGGCAAATCGTTGTCGAAAATTGGTGCCACATGAGCATGTGACGCCTTGACCGGAATTTCCATCGGCAGTTCAAGAGCTACTTTTTAATATGAAGGTCATCTTCGACAAGATTAGAGAATGATAGTTGCTCTCCGCCAGTAGCCCAACGAAACCCGTCCCAGATTCGGGAGTACACAGGAAGGGAGTTATGCTACAGGGTTGTTGTTGTATGCTGTTATTCCAAAAGACTCGTGTATTTGGTTTTACGTTTATCTATTTATTTATTTATTTATTTATTTATTTATATACGGTCTTTCGGGCATGCTAACAACAAGGAAGTACAGAAGCAAGGCCCAACTGGCAACGAGACATTAAAAAAACGAAACAACATAAAAAAATAAAATCGGCATATGACACCAAGAACATCAGCATGTAGGGGCAGGAGTTGACATGGATCCAGGTAAATGAGGCAGATCAGGCTGAAGCAGTTAAAACGATTTCACAAAACTCTCGAAGCTAATAACTATGTAGTAACTAAGCTTAGCTCCAAGAGGGAGCACTTGGAGTTCAAATATTACCAGCTACATTCTGTTATAGGTGCATAACGATCAGGTTTGCAATGTGATGTTATAAATATAGCAATACCTGAGCATCACATCAACACAGCGAATACCGGAGGCTATTCCCGGATAGATGCAAGCCCGCAACTGGACGAGGCCATACCGGGGCGAGTTCTGGGGAACCTCTTTAAACTAAATACGCACCCCAGGCGATAGCTTGTAAGGCACCTCTACAGGTAGCTATACTCTGTTTATCTTTAAGTGCACAAAAAACGATCCGCCAATAGCCCTCTAATGGGCCGGCTAGTACCGTAGTTTACGTCCACGACGCGTTCTCGGCAGACCCGGGTGTGCACCGGGGTGTGCTGAGCGATCGATTCATCAATGCCGTCACTCGGCCACCCACCCTGCCACTGCGCACACCCGGGTCTGCCGAGAACGCGTCGTGGACGTAAGCTACGGTACTAGCCGGCCCATTAGAGGACTATTGGCGGACCGTTTTTTGTGCAATTAAAGATAAACAGAGTATATATCCGTTTCTTGCAGCGCAAGGTAGAGCACGTAAATAGTATTCAAATTCTCGAAAGCGCTAATACCGAAAACGCTTATCTGCCCAAACTATATATAGTGACCAATCAAACTTCTAAAGACTCTTATAATTTTGGTCTTATAGTCCTTAAAAATAGCCGCATTGCTAATTAGCTAATGGCTAAATGAACACTTGGAAAAACATGGTTTTGAGCGTGATGATTCTGAGTAAACTTCGTGAGCACCTGGAAATCTGCATGAATTTCCTGAACTAGAGATGAATGCGCAACATAAAACTACTGCAAGTACAAGGGACTGCTATACTGCAGTGTTCACGTACGGGAGGCAACCAAGGCAAATTCTGAAATGTCACATGCCTACTACATACACTACACTTTAATGGACTAAGGAAATCGAGACAAAGGTTCACTACATCTTCCAATCATAACTAAAGGTACCTAGAACAGAATGAGCTATTTACCCCCTAGTGGGGAAGATGTGGTCAAGCAGAAACTGCGAGCGCTGGCATTCCAGCTGACTACCGACGTGCAATCACGTAAACCAACCAATTACCATAAACGGACCATTTTTAGAAATTGGAACAGATACAGTAAGAGAGTAGCAGTTAAAGCAGAGAGTCCTTCACGTAAAAAAGAGCCACAATTGGCTGTTTGATCACAAACTTCTCTTGTTGCGGCACATTATCACTTTCACTGCCTTTTGTTTGGTGATAGTCAATTAGATGGAGGGAGATGAATTGGCTAATTCTGCCACGAGAAGAAACGAGACTTTTCTAAGCAGAAATCAGAAAAAGTTGTATGCCGAAAATCAATCGGCTTGTATCAGGAACGTCAGCTAGCAGCGGCAGCAGCTACATTTGACGCGCACATCGATTGAGAAAGTTGTGGAACATATGAATGCGCCAGTTTTTGTACCGACCACAGATTGTCACTTTTTTGAAACAGATCGCACCATCTCGATAATGTGGACAAGGCGTTCCGTTGACAAAAAGACGTAACAGACGAAACTACTTTCTGACGTCGCTTTGTGAGAGTCATTGATCGAGCGTCACTTACTTTGATACCTTGACGGTTCGCCTTCACGGATGGTGCGAGCCCCGGCGCAGCTTCCATTTTCCGTTCTCTCGAAATCGTTGATCATGTTGGTGGTCTGATTCGTTATGTCATTTGATCACGATCACTGAGCCTGGTAACAAATGTTCGCTGCCGAGGCAGCTTATCAACAATTTCAACAAAAACATCTGCTGGGGTGGTAGTAAACTGACCAAAACTCGCAGTTAAGAACCGTGATCAGCTAGCAGTTATCAGGTT
This sequence comes from Aplectana chamaeleonis, assembly GCA_029168955.1. Lineage (NCBI taxonomy): Eukaryota > Metazoa > Nematoda > Chromadorea > Rhabditida > Cosmocercidae > Aplectana > Aplectana chamaeleonis. The sequence continues at coordinate 1,399,891 of JAPDOI010000033.1, read as the reverse complement.
GAAATAATATGCTAAACCGGGGGTCGTATTCGCCAACAACCCGCCGAGGGTAGTCGAAGGGAAGCGGAAGGGATGATACCGCGCGCGGCAGAGGAGCAGATCAACGCATCTTACACCATGTAAGATGGAAATGCAAACTGTGTTACGTATCGATATCACTGCAAAAAGATAAAGATTCCATCGCAAAGCGGTTATTCTTCAGCTATGCGATTCGAAAAATTCCGGCGGTCGCGAGGGAAGCCAAGGGAGGCGAGAGGAGGGCGTGGGGCGCGCGTTTTGTACTGAAATTTCACCTCATTTCCCCTTCGACTACCCGGCGGGTACCCCAAGGGTCGTATTCGCCAATAACCCGCCGGGTACCCGCCGGGTAGTCGAAGGGTAAATGAGGTGAAATTTCAGTACAAAACGCGCGCTCCACGGCCACCTCTCGCCTCCCTTGGCTTCCCTCGCGACCGCCGGAATTTTTCGAATCGCATAGCTGAAGAATGACCGCTTTGCGATGGAATCTTTATCTTTTTGCAGTGATATCGATACGTAACACAGTTTGCATTTCCATCTTACATGGTGTAAGATGGGCTGATCTGCTCCTCTGCCGCGCGCGGTATCATCCCTTCCGCTTCCCTTCGACTACCCTCGGCGGGTTGTTGGCGAATACGACCCCTGTTTACTAACCTTCTTTATTCGTGCTTATAAACAAATATGAACTTATCAAATTTACATCAAAACTTATCAGAAGCTTCGGCTGCATCGCTAACGCATGAATCATTTAACGATGAATGGAGCATGGTGTTGGTCGGTCAACTGGTGAGTATCACAACAAACACACAGAAACTGACCGACCAACACCATGCTCCTTTCATTGCATAATCAAAGTGCCAGTATCTCTCTTTACGAAAACTACTGGCAAAACTATGATATGCCAGTTAGAGAAAAAAGTCCTCGGGAGGACATTCCTGTCTAACTCGCAATCGTCGACCTGTGCACTCCTAAAAGAGTGCACTATATCGCACTCCTAAAAGAGTGCACTATATCACTACAAACCCGACCGATCTGCTAGTTTATATGTGAACATCCGTGTTTGCAATGGTAGCTTAGGATGGCGAAAACATGGATGTTAACGTCCTCGTAACATCGTAGTTTCTGTTTGAAGATGGAATGCGGGACCAACCAAGGAAATTCCAACTTCCAAACTGCGTCTCCAGCAACATATGGGAAGGGGTTATAGAACACCAGTGGTATTCACAGCAAGATACAAATAGGAGTTTCAGAATCTACAGTTAGGGTTAATAGCAAACCTCGATGTTAACTTCGAGGTTAATGGCCTTGCTTAACATCGAGGTTTGGCTAGATTACTACCACCCCTGGTTTAACAAGTGGCCTCCCGCAAGCACCCAATCAGAGTTCATTTGGGCTTTCTTCTTGTCCACATATCATCGGCTATCCTCATAACGGAACAGGTCCATCAAAATTTGGCTTTCGATGCATACTCCATTGAATCGCGTAGACGGGTTATACCTCGAAGATCTGAACTGCGTTGTCCGGCTTGATGTTGAGTGCGCCGGTTATACTTAGGGTGACAATGCTTGAACTTAGTGCGGGTAAAATCTTGAAGTGGTCGCTGCATCGACCCACGTTTCGGCTGCGTAACGAAGCGTAGAGAGGACCATTGAGTCAAATAAGTGAGCGGGAAGTTCTGGGTCGGGCAGCTGGTCGGTGGCTTCTTTCAAGGCCTCGAATGCTGCCCACGCTGCTCTCGTTCTCCTTCCGAGTTATTTCTCCAAGTCGTTACCCAAGTTCATTGATTGTCTTAGGAACATGTAGCGAGCGGTTTCCCTGATTGGTGAGCCATCAACTAAGCTGTGAGGCTTTTATACGAAGCTGAACACGAACTAGGGTTGATTCATCGATTTCCTGGAAACCAAGGTAGACTCCGCCATAACGTTTTATCTATCACAACTTACTACACTACGCCGCATAGTATCGAAAAATGAACCCCGAATTCGTGTTTTTGACCCCGAATAAGCTCTTGAAACAAGTTTCGAGCCAAATTGGAAGCTATTATATGAACACTGCAGAACCCTTGATGGGTTCTAAAGTTTTTTTGCGTAACAGAGAGAAACTCTCCATAATTTAGTTTAGAGAGGTCTTCAGCAGCACTTGAGGCTAACTCCCACGCTGCGGCTGGTAACTCGCCGAATCTCCACTCAAAACTAATATCTACATTCGCCATTTGGTTGCAAACTCCAGTGATGCCATAGCGTTTGGCAGCGTTTGGCCCTATCGTTAGGAAACCTGGAGTATGATCTAGGTCCTGTCTGAAAGAAGTCGACTTAGTTGTGTTCTTACGGCGGGCTTTAGGTCTCCCGCCTTTTCGGGATAACGTAGTCAACTCCCAGCAGACGTTTGAGTGTACACAGGGAACGTTCGAGCGATATAGCGTGCACAACTATATCGCGAAAGTATCCCGCACATTGCATAAAGGTGTCGCCGTCCGGCACACTAAGGCCTCTGGTCCATAACACCTTAGGATCCGTACCTAGGGAGTCATGGAGTCTTTGGCCACAAGCCACAATTTCGCCACCCTGAACTGTCGATCGCTGTCGAGTGATATCCAAAAAACTGCGCTATCCAGACTTCTGAGCTATTTCCATGCACCGTTTGCTGCTTTGCAGGAAACCCGCCTCAAGGATAGACCCGTCATCAGCGTCGGAGAGTACACCATCTACTGCGGTAACGCTGACGATAGGAGAGGGAGGCTGTGCACCAGCTGTAAGGAAGGATTTCAATGGTATGGTCAAGGAGTTCGGCTCAACGTCGTGTCGGAATGCATTCGTACGACTGCGGGATCACAGAGGATTCAATCTGTGGATGGTGAGTGCTCATGCGCCCACTGAAACCGCCGAAGACAATTCGAAGAATGCGTTTTATGAGGAACTCAATACGTTGCTGGCCAGGATACCTTGTCAACATGCTGTTGTCGTGGGGATTGACGCAAATGCGAAGATGGGACTTGATCAGGAATCCGAAGTACTCGGTAAATGGTTCTGCCCAGTGGAGCAGACATCGGACAATGGCTACCGCCTTGTCGACTTTTGTGAACGCAGTGGTCTGATTATTGCATCGACATTCAAGAGGAATCATCGCCGCCATCAGCTTACGTGGCAGGGACCAACCCGGCTATCTCCAGAAGAGCAGCGGAAGCGGAAGATGACAACTTTGAAACTACAGCTTGACTATGTCCTGACGAGGAATATTCCAGTATCGGACATTCGAAGATCTAGAGCTGTGTGGGATGTCGCATTCGATTCGGATCACCGTCCTGTTCTGTTGAACTTCACTGCGAGGATTCATAAGAGGAAGCGAGGGGCTCAGCCTCTCCAGAGGATTGACATGACAAGTCTCAGAGATGAAGAGTGCAGAAGGAATTTCCGACAACGCGTTTCTATTCACATCGGAGTACGGACTAAGAAGAAACTTTGCGACGCGGATTCTTTTGTCAAGTGCATCCAGGACGCTTCGAAAGAGGCACTCCCGGTTGTACAGCCTAAGAAGAAGTTCGCCTACGTCTCAGAAGAAACAACATCTACCTACAACAGAGTGTGTGCTCTCCGAACTGCAGGAAACTTCGTGGAGGAGAAGCGTCTGAGGAGGAAGTTGCGTCGGCAGCTTCAAAGTGACCGCGAACGAGAGTGGACGTGTAGAGCTAAGGAGTTCGAGAAGGCTTGGGAGGAGAAGAATCCGAAGAAAGCCTACACGTTGCTGCGACAGTATAGCGGGAAGATGAAGAGATGTTCTCCTGTCTTGAACACTACCAATGGAGTTGCAGTTGGTGATGCGACGCTGCCAATATGGAAGGATTACTTCAGTTCACTACTGAATCGTCCAGCGCCATCAGTACCTGAGCTCCCGCATGTTCAGAGAGCACATTACGATGTCAGTGAGGAACCGCCGACTGAGTCTGAAGTTTTGGATTGTGTCCGGAAAATGAAGAATGGAAAGGCAGGTGGAGATGACAACATCACTGCTGAAATGCTGAAAGCTCTTCCTCCGTCTGGGATTCGTGAAATGACCAACACCATCCGTGCCATATGGATGAGCGAAAGGATACCCGATTCGTGGAGACATGCGATCATCGTACCTCTTCACAAGAAGCTATCCGTCACGGATCCTAAGAACTACAGAGGAATCTCTCTACTTCGTGTCATGTACAAGGTTTTAGAACGTATCATTCTCGAGCGACTTATCAAACATCGTGAAGGAACGACCAGAGATGAGCAAGCCGGTTTTCGACCTGGAAGATCGACCATCGACCAAGTGTTCGTCGTGAGAAGAGTAATTGAATCGTGGCAGCGGTTTTCGAAGCCATTACAGCTTGCTTTTTTGGACTTTGAAGCCGCGTTCGACTCTCCTCATCGTGATCGATTGCTCAATGCTCTGCGAGCAGATGGAGTCCCGGAAAAGTATGTTCGGTTAATCGAGGACATGAACAAAGGAACAACAGCAGCAGTTCGTACACCTGTCGGATTTACGTCAGCTTTCGAGGTGAAAACAGGAGTAAGGCAAGGAGCCGTTGCAGGACCTTTTCTTTTCAACTTCGCCGTTGATGACATCATGCGTAGAGTTGCAGAACAGTTTCCTGCGGATGTGATCCTAACACCATCAGGACGCTCCCTTGTCCACCTGGAGTACGCCGACGACATTGTGTTATTCGCTGAAAACAACGCAAAACTGCAAAGGATTGTGAACCTCGTTTCGAAGTATGCCGCAGCCTATGGACTTCGTCTTCGTCCCGACAAATGTAAGCAGATGTGGGTCTCTCAGAGGCCTTCAACTGGAGTTTGTGTGGACGGACAACGTATCGAACTGGTGGACGATTTCTGTTATTTGGGCTGTTTGCTGAAGAACGATGGTAGTTATGCAGTGGATATTCGACAACGATGTGCGAAAGCTACGTCTGCATTCAATTCTCTAACCAAGTGTTTGTGGTCTACCACCATCGCGAAGGAAGTCAAGTTGCGCGTCTACCTATCCGCTATTCGCCCTATCATGATGTACGGATCGGAGACGTGGGCAGCACCGAAAACGCAGATGGAAAGGTTGGATTGCACGGAGAGGAAGCTTTTTAGGCGTTTTCTTGGATATTTCTGGCCGCGTGTATGCCATAACGAAGAGCTTTACAAGGAAATCGACGCAGTACATCAACGCTTGACACGAGGGAGGTGCCAGCATCTCCTAACGCCATCTCAAGCAGCAATGGAAAGTCGACTTCGACTGCTCGGGCATATACTAAGAAGAACGCCGGATCGTCTCGTACAACACGCTTTAAAAATGCTTCCAAATCCTGTCTGGAAACGGCCACCTGGGCGTAGGCGAAAGTTCTGGACGGATGTGGTTAAAGAGGATTTAAAGTCACTCGGCATCGAAAGACAGTTCAGGCGCGATGTTTCGTTTCGCAGGAAATGGAATAGTGACAGCTGGATGGAATGTGTTCAAATTGTGGCTGAAGACCGTGAAAAATGGACACGGCTGACTACTAGGACGGCACACCTCGGTGAAGATGCGGAATGACCGCGTCAGGCGAAAGCCAACCGATTAAGTCAAGTAAGTCAGTAGTCAACTCATCCACCGAGTTTACTTCAAAACAGAGTTAAGCAACCTAAATAGGGTTTCACTCTCTTTCTAGACCTGTGAAAGCTTCCACACTCCCATAGAAGATCCACCAACCCGAAGGCTTCAACGATCTGCTTGGAATCCAGGGGCAACACATGCATCTGTACGAGTTACACCCCGCAGCCGCCGTGAGGGTTAGCCGCGAGTTTCAGCAGCTGCGAGCATGTAGATATGTGAAATCGTCATTGGAAGGATATTAAAGTCACAGAACACTCAGAGAACTATTTCCAAGTTTTTATGCTGATTTTGCAGGGTGTCACTCGCTGATCACCGTGGTATCTCTGGAATCGTCCAAGAGCCCTATGAACAGAGTTGTGGCTCCTTAAAGATGCCTATATTTTGAGGGTGAAAAATTGGTGGACAAGTTGTCTCAGGCCCGTATTTCTCTTCATTCGCAATCGTTGCGCGAGAGCGAGCCAGGACAAAGAGACAGTCCGGCAATGGACTTAAGAACGACAACTTGCTGAGAATTCATTCAGCAATCGAGTTCGGAAATCTGGTAGGGGGTGTGGCCCGTGGCGGTGAGCGAAGAGGCCGGGTCTGCGGTGGTCGTTTATATCTCTTCCATTTGGAGAAATTGAGATCTCGCATTAGGCACGTGTTATGTAGGAGGGGTCTACTGCACAATTAAAAAAATCACAAAATCCATCTCTGAGGGCGCACTGTGCCTTTAAGTGGTGTGAATAACGTTGAACCTGGCGTTTGCGATCAGTTGTGATTCCCTAGTAAGAGAAATCGTCCATTAAACTTACTCACTGCAAAGTTTTCCAGTGTTCCAGACTACAGAGAATCTCTACTTTCGAAGGTCACGCATTTAAGGACACTGAAGCTATTTTTGGTTTGGCGGTAGACTAATTGAAGACTGATGACTTTCTATTTATGAAGCAGACATTAATCATTCATAGGAACGGAAACGTGCAGTACTTTCGTATGAACTCATCACTTCCAAGGTCAGCTAGAAGCCGTCGTCGTCCAGAGTCACGCGCGGCCGACATCACTGATCGCATAGTCAGACACTAGCAGTGTGGACTGGAGTGATGAATAGCAAGATATGCAGTGTAAAGCATCGCTACACTAGGAAACGATTGTTAGATAACTGCAAGTGTCAAAACAGATTGGCAAGCTGGCAGGATTGGACAGGGTCCTAGTGGGTAACATCATGTCCAAACAAGTATCAAAACGTGGCAAGTGGTATAAAAAGGATCGAGATCAGCAAAGGATTGAGTTGAGTACTTTGTGCTTGAGTGCGGAAGCGTCGCCGCCCGCTCAGAAAAAAAATGGGTAGGTTCTCACACATTCTGGCTTTCTTTCTCCATTCGTTCTTTCATTTCGAATTGTGCGGGGCAAAGGGCAGGGGTCCCGCAGGGCTGGACCGGTCTGCGTTCAACCCCCGCGAAACCGCAGAGGCTGCCGTTTGGCTGGCGATGACCTCACGCCGCAGGGAGGCTCGGTGCTGGGGTTCGCACACGATTTGACAGGACATTTTATGCATGAATGTGTTCACGAACGTGCTTGATCCGCCACGACACGTTATCAATCACTCAGGCGTATTATTTGCTGAAGCCATTTTTTTTCGGGTGGGGTCTTCTCTATTCTCTTCGCATATCTAGTGGTTTGTTCTAATTTATGTGTCATCTACTTCCGTAGATACGCTGAAAAAAACCTTGTGAAGTCGAGAAAAATTCTGAAGATGAGAAGAAGGGAGAGGGTGATGGTGGGGTAGTATTTTCTGCATTTCGTCAGAAGAGTCGACCCCTCCATCAGCCCTCTTTCTTGCACTCCTCACCTCCAACGCCACACAGGCCGCACTTATCGTCAATCACTGGATGAGGGATCGCCGCGACGCTGGTTGGCGGGAAAAATTGCGCGCGGGAAAACGAAGGGAGAGTGGCTATTGATCGCGCAATTTTTCCCGCCAAGCAGCGTCGCGGCGATCCCTCATCCAGTGATGGACGATACACAAAGATTCTCCATGTTCTTCCTTCTTCAAACCTCGGCATCTTATTATGATTATGATACTGCTATGCCAACGAGGTTGATAGGTGGAAATTTTATTAGTGGCCTGACCTGATGAAGACGTGAAGGTCGAAACGTCAGGCCACTAATAAAATTTCCACCTATCAACCTCGTTGGCATAGCAGTATCATAATGATACACAAAGAATTTGATCTCACTATCAGAAGCTCTTTCTTGCTCTGCTTTATAGCAAATCCTATAACTCCCACCCCCCATGACCTCTGCCCTAATGATTCTTGCTCAGCTAAGGCCCCCGTCATGGTCGGTGGATCTACTGAGTCCCACCCGGTCGATACGCACCAAATTCGTGGGAGATGGGTGCAAAAAAATCAACTCACTGGGTCCGACTGCGACCGTCTGACGCCCACCGCAATCCCCCCGGTCGATACTGATGGTTCTCATGCGTACAAGGGCGGGGTCAATGCACCGACTGAATCCGACTGAGTCCCACCGAAATCATCCTCACCCCAGCTGGTCGATATAGGTGTTTCTCACGTGATTTGGGTGCATTTTTTTTGGCCGACTACAACCTGCCGAGTCCCGCCGCATCTCGACTCTCGTCGTCTGCGCTCTGCCCCACCTGCTGCTGATACGGAAATCAGATTCAGACATGTTGAAAACAAGAAAAATCAGCCACCAAACACGTTCCGATTCACAGCTGAGGTGATAATCATCACTATCGATTGCGTGTTTCGCAGAGGAGTTGGTTGGCGCTGGGGGCAACGGGCTCAGTGGGACTCAGCAGGTTTTTCGACGAAGTCTGACCGGGGCCTAACAAGGGAAGTACACAAACCGTATACAGACCCATCCGCGGAAGCGAATTGTGTTGTTAGTATCTCCTGGGAATCTATAGGAAAACTGCGCAGTACTCCGACTCGAGCTGCGGGATAAAGTAAGTAATAAGCTAAAGACGATAGTTTTCTGTACCTATTGCACCTTTCAAAAAGCGCGCTAGTCTTTCGGAAATATGGAAACTGACTTCACAATCGTGGTCAAGGCCCAAAACAACCCTCCCCCCTCTTTCCCGGACAACGTTTGGATGAAACCACATTTCTCTAACTTTGAAAAGCGTTATAGCATTTTCGACTTGTATGGACTGTTGGTCAAGCGTATCAAAGGGTATGGAAAATGAAATGAGTGCTCTGGATCAAATCTCTCAACACAGATTTTTGTGTTGGGAGATTTGCTCGAAAAGTTCATTCCATTTTTTATCTAGCTTCTACATATAGCGAGCGTAAGGTCATGAGCGCAATCTCTAAAACCGCTAGACAAAGCATAACATGTATTAAAAACGGATAACTGGCAATTTCGACATATATCATGTTTTGGAATTGAACTCATCATTCCAGCATATTGCTGCAGTAAATTGACCTTCTGCAAAGATGCAGAGAACTCTCGGCTAACGGAATAGATTTTTCTACTATGTATTAGGGTGAGTCATAAGTTCTTGGAATTTTTCAGAAATTCATATTAATTCGCGCGCGAATAGATCAAATGCCACTCGTGCGCGGTTGTTTGCTAGGTAGATCAAAACTCGTTATTCAATACCTGCCAGCCCTCGAAACGCCATTCGTGGCTCAGTAAAATGTCGGAAAAAGAGCACGCTCGCGCACTGATTCTTCACTACTTCGAAAGAGGTTTCACAGCTGCTCAAACTGTTAAGGAAATAAGGGCCAACGAAGAAAGGTATCAAATTGCTGCCAGTACTGTGTACAACTAGTATCAAAAGTTTCGCTCCGGCAGCTGCTCTCTGAACGACAAGCCGAGATGTGGAAAGCCACGAATTCACGACCCCATGTTGGCGGCGAATGAGCTGGAGAAAAACCCGCACCTTCACAGCAGAGGTCTCGCCCAGCTTACAGGGAGTTCGCAGTCGACCGCAGTTCGCCAGCTACACAATATGGGACTGAGACCGAAAAAGCCGTCCGTGATTCCTCACACTTTATCCGACACCGACAGGAATCGCAGGATGGCCATTTGTCAAGAACTACTGAAACGGCACCACAAAGGAAGTTTTTTTGGTCGCATCATTGCATGTGATGAGAAGTGGTGCTACTATAACAATCCTGACCTGTCTGTGCAATGGGTTAAGCCCTTTGAGTCGCCAGATCCTGTTCAACGTCGGGATATTCACGGAAAAGAGTCTACTGACCGTTTTTTGGTCCACTGATGGAGTTGTGTTCTGGAAATTACTTCCGCCAGGAAAGCCTATAGATGCTGACTACGTCTGCCAAGAACTAGAGGAAACGGTCACCAACGCGGAGAAAAATGGACGAGAACGTGACTAGATCCTACTGCTCTGGGACAACTGCCGCCCACACATAGCGAAAAAACTCAAGAAAAATTGAAGGAGCTGCAGTTGGAAACTCTCCCTCATCCAGCCAACAGTCCAGATATTGCTCCATCGGACTACCATTTATTCAGAAGCCTCGAACACTGGTTGAGGGGAAAGCAGCTTAAGACCGAAGAGCACTTGAGGACCGAGTTGGACGCTTTTTCTGCATCGAAGCAGCGCTCATTCTACGACTACGGTATTCGAAGCCTCGCTCGTCGTTGGCAGAAATTTGTTCGTTGTAATGGCTCTTACTTTGAATAAATTTGTTACCTTGTGTTAAAGAAAAAAATAAAAATAAAAAATTCCAAGAACTTATGACTCACCCTATAGAACTTGCTGAGGAGTACACAGAAAATTACAGTAACAGTAAAATCTGAGAAGTATGAGAAGTTATGAGAGCGGAAATTATGAGAAGTGATGTTTTGATCGAAAAATGTGGCATTGCAGTAGGGGTCAACTGGGTTAATTTAGGCAGATATAAACATTATCAGTCAATGGTTGATCAGAAGCAGAGTTAACTTCGGATGAGTAAACATGTCGATCGTTCACGATCAGGCCATCATTGACGTACTCCAAATGTCCAAAGATGTCACAGTTGAGCTCCTCTCCGGAGCCATGAATGGTGCATGTTTCCTTCACAGTAGAATGTTTGAATAAGAATACGAGTTTATTGATGTGACCAGACCTAGAACATATTGCTGAAGTTTCAATGCTCAACACCGCACAACACTTCCACTCTAAATTCCCCTTGCCACTCCTGGCCTACTTTGGCTCCCCCTGGCAGCACAAAGCAGCAAAACGTAACTTATTGTTAACGTTGGCCTTCTATAGACCATTCTGGCAGAATCTCATTTTTCACAGCCTTTTTCAAACTTTCCGTTTCCCCAGTCTCACCTGGTCTCCCTTGACTCCCCCCTGGCAGATACAAAGCAGCAAAGCGCAGCCTATTCTCTACGCTGTCCTTCTACAGGCCTAGCTGGCATACTCCAACCTTTCAGAGGCTCCCTCAAACTTCTCATAAACTACTCTAGTTTTGGTGTGCAACACAACACAGCGCTTCTCCTGACCTTCCCTGGCCTCCCTTGGCTCCCTTATGCAAAACAAGGCAGCAAAGCATAGTCTATTGTTTGCGCTAGCCTCCTTTAGGCTATTCTGACATACTCCTACCTTTCATGGTCTCTTTTATTCTTCCTCAAAATCTTTCAGAACATATACGAAACATTTGAAATAGACATTGAGCAATACTATCTAGCACTACATACCTGTATTTTTAGAAATGAACGTTGAAGAAGTTGTCGAAGATGGAGCCGTTGAGAACTCTGAGGAGGCAAGCCCTCCACTGGGAGTGTTTCGGCAAAGAAGCTGTATAATTCACACACTGGACGACTAAAGCCTTCGCCATAGATACCGATTCACCCGTCGAGGCTTTTTTAGTGTGGCCAGAGTGATGAGAGCATCGGAGCCTCGAAGTATAAGGTAATTAGAATTTTCGACTACCCATTATGTATTTTACACGATGTTCAAGTTACAGCTGCTTTCTGCGGCTAAATTGGAGACCAATCTTTCCACAGGTAGTTGCCGCTGTCAGCCCAGAAACTCTAAATACCCTTCAAGTTTCGGAAGCGCCAGACTTCCAAATACATACTGGAGATGCAGTTGGCTTTTGCCAGGAGACTGTATCAAAAGTCCTGGCTGCGGAATCAAAGCGGTTCGTGAAGAACTCAGAAATGTTAGTTGAGTGGCGCACTGAGGAAGAAGCGATTACGATGCAGAACTGGTTGTTCCGGAACCCAGATCTGCCAGGTAATGCTGGAATTGACGATGGCACTCATATTGTAGTTCCAAAGCCGAGATCATATTTTTATATTGATAGATATGATACCTTTCCTAGCAAGAAATTGAAAGAGGATTTTTTAATCGCAGAAAAAGATATGCAAGCATAAACGCTGGAGCGACTGTGGACGACAGCTAAAGATTCCTGTGGTACTCCTATCGATTTCCACGCCTTGCACATAAGAGCGGGGTTTGGCGAGAGTCACAGCTGTATGGCTCAACGTTTTCTTAAGTATCGCGAAAGTTCCATTTAGGTCGTTGCTTATTCAGGTATGAGGCCTTGTCAAATGAAAATTGAGGGGAAGAATCGTTCGAGATAGCGCGTATCGCACGGAGACCTTTTTGGTAAGAGGTTTCCGAGGTCTAAGCCTAACAATGTGACGTGATCGTTCATAAGAGGTCATGCTCAGCTTCATGAATAGAATGATATGCATTTATTTAAGTACAATGAAACAAATGCGGGACGTTTGATTGCAACCGCGATCTGCCTTTGCAGACGGGCAATCAAATCTTGGGAACCACCCCTATACAATGACGAAGAATATGACGGACAAGATCGTGGCGACAGCTCAATCTCCAGCGGTTTCGAGCCGATTCATGTTGCATCTTTCTGCGTAGAAATATCTGGGGTTTACTCTCACATGACATGCGGCCCGATCGAGTTTACTGTCTCCGACATTGCAGGACTGAGAAAGAACATGGCTATGAAAAAAGTACAAAATGGACTGGGAAAAAGTGGATTTCATGAGAATTCCAGATGCTGCAGATGTTGTGTGAATTGGGGAAATAGTTACCGCAGCACAGTTTCTGCTTCGTGCATCTCATTACTCGAACACTGCAAGATGGTGGATGGTCAACTCGGGGAATTTCAACGATTGTTCTTCTCCTATTTAGGCCTCTTTGCACAGTTACAGGCTAAAGTCGTAGCAATATATGACGTCTTATAGCTCTGAAAGTTGCGATGTGGAGTAACCTGTCTATATGCTTTGATCTTTGCATGGTCTTTGGAACGGCTAGAGGACCTGGGTCTGGAGCAGTGATAGTCACCACCAGGGCTGTGCGTAATTACGAATTACGAATTACGATTTACGAATTACGGGAGTTTTTGGCTCTTTTTTTACGATTTACGACTCACGAAATTTCGACCCAAAATCGTAACGAATCGTAACAAATCGTAACAAATCGTGAAAATGTGGTTGAGGGAACAATGTAAGTTTGTTGTCTAGGGCATAGATGAATTTACCACTTCTTTCACATTCCTGATAGTTGTTTATTCTTCCAGATTTCAATTTTCGACGCAACCTTACCCTGGCATTACCAGTCGGGCGTAGTCAGCTGTAGGTCGGACATGGCGAAATATAAATGCAGATAACGAGATTCAAGTGTGACCTACATACCGCTCCCCTTCTGCCAGTTACCACCCAATGATGAACACGGGAGAGCCAGACATTTGGTGGAGCTACTGTATATCAGAGCGAAAATTCGGTGCGCAGTTGGAGACAACCGCTGTTGCAAAACGTAGCGCAAGCAGAATCATGCTGGGACCACGAGGTCCAAGCACGATAACGCTTAAGCTGCAGGCTCTAGAAGCAGTGGTCTGCAACTGCGGAAAGAAATTCCACCCCGATATAGAAATAAAATATGAGGTTCGGCTCTAAATACCCGGCTGGCTTATGCAAAAAACTAAAGTTAGAAACCCAATATACACTTCATTGCACAACTTCGAAGATTTCGAAAACAACCATCACCACGCATCCATCTTCAGCGGTTCAAAAGTTAAAAGCAAAAAACTGGTATTTCGTGAATTGAAATTTGCTGAAGGATCGGGAAAATATTTTTCTGACCTGAAATCACTATTCGACAAGGAGTTTCATGGGGATTCCCGAAACAAGTTCTGGCAGATGTACATCCCCGAATTCAATTATGTAGCTATGAGAGGAAAAGTGGTGAGTGCAAGAGTCAGTTCCAAACAATTACCGACTCTCGTTGAACCTCGGCATTAGGACAATATTCATGACGTTGACTGCAGCTTTGCACGAGATGATATCAGGCTTTATTCGACTGAAGTTTCGACGGTTTCGCCGTCTTCAGAATCTGAAAGAGCCAAAGCGTTGTGAAAATACACGATCAAACGCCGTAAAGATAAACTCTGCGGGATTTCGAATCCGAAATTTCTAAACTGATATTATATGAGCTTGGAAATTTAGGAGTCGAATTTCTGAAGAGAGTCAACCACTACGGTGTTTGATAGTGCATTTTCATAACTGGGTTTGGCTCTTCCAGAATATGAAGATCTCGAAATCGTCGAATAAAGCCTGATACCATCTCGTGCAAAGCTGCGGTCAACGTCAACAGTATCAGCTCGGAACAATTTAACAAAAAAGTATGGCAGCAAAGTTTTGACTCTTCAAAAAGATTATTAAATGTTTTTGAAATTGAGAATTCAAGCAAATTCTAAAAGCAAAAACAAATTTGCTAAATAGTTTATTTTCGAAATCACTGATTAATAGAGAACCTTCACCTTTTTGCAATCCAGATTTCTGAAAAACCTTCACCTCTCGAACTGTTGTTTTCACCACAACAAACCTATGTTTATGAGGATGAACGCATATAACTCCGTTCAGAGTGACGCTTCACAAATCTGGAGGGCAGACTTGATTTCTGTGGTTTTGCAGTAGCAGATATAACCCTTTAGTATGGCCACCTTGCCCAATTATCCTTCCCTTGAAAGATTGAGTCTAAAACTATCGAAACGCAATGTTCTCCCATCACAGTGTCGCCCTCCTTGGCTCTCATTGAGCAGTGTTTGGGAAAGCGGTGATTCTCTATGTTTTCGTTATGTGGACTTAATACCAATTATCAGTTACGAATTACGATTTACGAATTACGAGGAATTTGAAAAATTACGATCTACGATTTACGAAATTACAAATTCCATTTACGCACAGCCCTGGTCACCACTCATACCTTCCTATAGATATGATATGTTTTTCATAGCCTCGTGGAAGACTCTGTTTGTTTTGATGTTTGTGATCTGTTCTATTCTTCAGATTTGAATTCTGGATCAGTGCATTTTTGATGTTTTTTTTGCTCACCAATGTTCCGCACAGCCCTAGTTATGGCTCAAAACGTCCAGTGAAAAGATTCTTATACGACTTGTTAAAATTTCCTATTACTACGAGCTTCTTGCTTAACCTGTCACAGGCCAAATTTCGTCCCATGTGGGGCGCCAGTAGACCGATGTTCCGAAGTTCAGTCAAATTATTCATACTTTGTCACATAGTATCTCACTGAGGGAGATTACTCTGACGTCCTGCGAGCTTTAACTAGTGATTGTGGGCGGATCCGTGTGCTCATGGTTTTTTTTGCAGATGTTGTCATGTTTTTGTTTCTCCTTTCCTTTTTTCATTGACTTCTGCTTTCTGTTCACTGTTAAAGGCAGCGTCCACGATGAAAATCGTTTTCGAGTTCCCATCAGAAAACGAAGGTTTGGAGTCTGACGGTTTAATTGGTGAGGGAAGAATCATGAAAAACGCTGCGGAACATCGAGAATCAGCTCTTCTTTATGAGAGCCACATTTCAACGGTGGATGAGTCGCGCGGGCATGGGCCTGAACTAGACAGCGTGCGCAAATGCGCCCCAATGCTAAAACTCAGTCGCGCTCGCGCTCCAATGCTAATGTAGAAGCGGACCAAACTGTTTCTCGGAAAACTCGACCGCGAGCGGACTTCAGAGCCGTAAAAAGCTCTTTCAGGCTCGTTTTCGTTCGTTCTTTCGACCCCAGTGCTTCAATGGGACCCTGAACTTTCGATTTCCGGCCAAAAACCGAGGACGAAGTTTATCGTGGACGCTGCATTTAAGTTATTTAACTGGAGCGTCCGCTGAGGGCGTATTAATAAATGAAAATAACTAGTTGTCAAGGAGATCTTCAACAACACAGGGCGTGAAAAGAACGCTGTGTACCATCCAACTTTAAAGTGACTGTCCGTGTCACCCAAAAAATGTCTCACATTGGCATTGAGACCTCATCGTGTTTGCGATGAAGCCCCTATCATGCTTTGCGGCAATAAGACCGATCTGAAGTATTACAAGGTCAAGACAAAAACAACCGCACTGCATCGTTAAAAGAGCCTTTAGTCCAAAATCCAATAATAACTTGGAGAAACCGTTCCTGTGGCTGGCCAGCAAAATGTTCGGTGCCCCTGAGCTTGAGTTCGCCCTCGGACCAGCTCTCGCCCCACCTGAGGTCGTCATGGATCCGGAACTCCTTGCTCACTATCAGGAAGACATAAAAGTGGTAGCGGAGATTGAGCTACAGGAGGAGGATAATGACTTCTAGGTACGAAGCCACACAATTGTTTATCACATACAATGTCATGTTATTCTACTAAATTTATTGACGTACAATAATCTTTCCAAAGTGAAGCTGACAACGCGACCTGGCAAGAGCTCATGTTATTCATTGTTAGGGGTTATTTCTGAGAAAACAATTTATTGAGTTTGTCAGTCGTTATAATCCCAGTTGAGTGCTCCAATCCTTTCTCCTT
Organism: Aplectana chamaeleonis; assembly: GCA_029168955.1. Taxonomy (NCBI): domain Eukaryota; kingdom Metazoa; phylum Nematoda; class Chromadorea; order Rhabditida; family Cosmocercidae; genus Aplectana; species Aplectana chamaeleonis. Next base: position 1,383,490 of record JAPDOI010000033.1, on the reverse strand, counting down.
TGAACAATTAACCCTTTAATAATGCGAAATTTTCTTAAAATGCTTGTTAGTCAATCCGCTCTTGATTTGTTACCTAAACAAAGCCGAAGTGTGTCAAAGTGGGAACATTTGAAAAAAAAACACAGAGAAAAAAGAACAAAAAAAAACAGGAGCGACGAACGAGACCGGACTAAGTCGTCAACAGCTCGAAAACAGTGTAAATTTGCCACGAGTCGTCGTTCGCGACGGGATGGTATCAATGACATACTATCGCCCCACCGCAGGAAGGCTAGCGGAGGGTAGAGCAGGCCAGGGAGGCTAGCGAGGCAAATTAGTACTAGATTAAAGAAGCCTAGGCGAGGCCAGGAAAAGCTAGGGGAGGCTAGGAAAGATTTGAGAATACCGCCCCTGAGTCATTCGAGTGGCAATCTCAATCCAGCATTGCGCCGTGAAGGCAATTGTAGCAGCCGATCACGTCGGATACGTTAACCGGGCATGGTTTTGAGAACATTTCTTCCAACGGCAGATCAACACCACAGGCTCCTACTCGGTGCCCTCAAATCAAAGTGTATCCCGGGAGATAGCGAGTCAACTTCAAAGCGACCTGGTAGCAACGTCTCCGTTACGGTGCCAGGGTTGATATTCATAAAGAAGCGTGAGTCCCAGCTAGGTATGTTGCACTATATATTTGAGTCCGAAAAGACCGCATATACGTGTTTCATAACAGAGAGCTTACTACCACATCGCAAATGCCGTCTCATGGGACCCAATTGTAGCCCAGCGCTGGCCGAACCAACTACTGACGCGTTATTGGTTATTAAAGACTTCGCAACAAACCCAGATGAGACTCACCCACGCTGGTTTATAAATTCCAGCCCAGAACTCAGCTGCTGCGGCACCTGTACCCAGTCACAACGGAGTCTGAACCCAGACGCGACAATGCCTGAACCTATCCGCCACCGTGCCTGGAACCACTCGTGACGGTACCTGATGCTCATGTCAGAAGTACTCAAAGGCAGTGTTCAGAGTAAAAATGGTTTTCAAGTTTTTGCCGGAAATCGAGGAGAACGACTAGAAACGAGCCACGTACTGTGCTTCTCTGAGCCGAATTCCGGTCCGCAATTGCGACACGCTTCGCGGCCGCGCGCTTTTGAGCCGGAAGAGTTTCCAGGGCCGCAGCCGCCGATCCGTTGACTCTAAGTGGGTTCTGGAAACTGGAAATTGAAAAAAAAAGTTATAGAAAACTGTATAAAAAAGCCACATTATGCCGACTTTGGCGCTGGCAACACGAGTGACTCGAGCGCGTGCGGCCGCAGAGCGCGTCGAAACGCAATTGCGGACCGGAATTTCGCCAAGAGAAGCTCGGTACACATAGCTTTTTTTGATCCTCACGTTTTGCCAAGCTATGCCCGCTTCATCACTCGCTTGACAGAAAACAACGAAATGGGCGGGTAGGGGTAGCGCATACAAGTTTGATGGGCGTCCAGGGCTATCTATGATTCGTTTTCAGCCGTTCTTCCGCCATTATTCTTGCAATGGATCCCGGCACATTTGATATCCGGCGAAAGACTCGAAGATCTTACCTTATCGCAAACGCTGATTTTAATCAAGTTGAATGTGGGTATTGAGTATGTTACGCGAAGGCTTAACCAGCTTACATCTGCGTATTTCACAAGCAACACACAATTACGACACATTCAACTGACACTTGCTTAGCAAGAAACTTACAGCTTCTGAAATACTGAGTACTTCATTCATCCAATATGCACGGAAGAGCGGTTATTAAAGTTTATTTATCTATTTAATACGTCCAATAGACGCGCATCATGAAACATATAAGTTAAACGGTAAGCGGAACCAAGCGCTCATCATGAGAGAAAACCTCTCTGTTTTATGTTAATAGGTCACACTGTAGATGGTTCAGTATCATTAAAGGCAGGGTTCGCGATAAAAACGATTTTTGAGCTCTCTTCATGAGAATGTAGATTTGGTCATCACAAAAGTGAGAATAAGTGAAAAACCCGGAATTCCGCGGGAGAAGCGCTTAAAAACAAGGTATAACGGCTAAATACTGGTGTCGGCCGGCCCCCTAATTAACGATATTTTCAATAATGCGTGTTTATCCGCCTTTTATTTTGCTGTTAAAGTAGTCAGTAGTCTACAGTAGTGCTCAGAAAATACTTTAGAAGCAAAATAAAAGTTAACAAAACAGGCTTTAATAGAGATCCCGATAGCTGGAGGCGGGAGGACACCAAGCAATAACTTGTTCCTGAGCGTTTTTTATTCAGTTTTTTACTTATTTTCACTTTTGTGATGCCCAGGCCTACCTTTTCATGGGGATAGCTCAACGACCAATTTTATCGCGACCCCTGCCTTTAAGCAGACATAAGGTTCAGTGCGGCATTATTATTTGGAGAATAGGGGAGGGAATAACTGGACAGCAGTTTCAGTCTCAGGAGCAACGTCCCCTCTACAGAGCTGAGACTTGAGAAAGCGCAAATACACACATGTACACATCAGCCGAAAATGATGCCCTTAGTCGTGTAAGAAATCATCGGGCTCACCGGAACTCTTAAAGGCAAGGTCCGGTCAAATTTCGACACTACCGAAATTTGGGCTAAATAGATTGGGCTGGCCTAGCTGAACATCGTCTGAACGTTTCACAAACTCTGAGTCCTTAGTTCTGGAGAAAACAGCCTCAAAGTCAGGGATTACGGTATTCACAGCATGATTATCATGGCTGGAATGACCGAAAATTACACAGCACTTTTGAAGAATCCGTGTACAACCGCTAAAATATGGACGATGGCCACACTTTTCTGACTTTTCTGGATAATCGGCTAACAGAAGTGGCTGGAATAACTTGAAGAAGACCGATTCTTACGCAGTTTTCGCATGTTCCTTGGGACTACCTGTAGCAATAGCACCGATTTAGCGGGAAATTGCAAAATCGAAATTCTGCCCAGACCCTGCCTTTAAGGCGCGTATACCAAAAGCTGAAAAAGGAATCACTTCTATTACACCCATCATAAACAGATTTCTACGATTAAAATATTAACAAGCTTCTAAAGATACGCAACAATACGTAGGAAAATCGATTATCGACCAAATCATGAACAAATGTGAATGAGAATATTTAAACCAACCAATATTTCTGTCTTTCCGCGGAAATTGACGATGAGGAGGCTCTTGTCGGGCAGAACAGAAGATTATGTGGTAATCTGCAGTTTTCGTAGATTACTCCGCATTTACAACTATTCTGAGCTCTCAGACGTCTAGCGCACAGAGCCAACTTGCTAGCTTGGAAAGCTCGAGAGAACGCGTCTGCATCATTCCGGCAAGTTCCCAAAATATGACCGGCAGGGTTCTCTACACAGCAGAAAACACAAGCCGCTCCGAGCATCGTCCGCTCCAATAGCACCGTCGTAGCGTTCTCGCTTGTGTCGAGTTGGCCATTTCTTGTGACAATGACGTTGAATAATGATAGCAACTTGGAGCCGAAGAATTTGAGGGTTTGTGCTAGAGGTGATAAATTGTCATACCTGTAGTTCCAGAGCTCTGCAGAATTCTCACATTCCGCTGGACGGAGTAGTGCGCAAGGTACATGGGGAAATATGAATATAGCACAATATGGTTGGTGTTAGCATTTATGTTGTTCGAAACGTGCTTACGGTTGATATTGATGGACCATGCCCACGGAACGTTATGTGTACATGAAACACTATGGTGCTGTAGTTGGCTTCCCGCCCTTCGTTAGGCAAGTATTTAGGCGAGTGGGCCATGATAAGGGATTAGAAGGAGAGCGCAAGAGGAAATGACAAAAATTTATTCGAACAAAATAACAAAACTTAACCTATTAAAAACAAGAGAGGCAAAAAACTGATGACAATAAGAAAATTAGCGTTTCATAGGCTTCCTATTAAAGGGCGGTACCGTACTATGATAGGGCACTAGGGCGCGGTGAACACGAGAGACAAAAGCAACGCAATTTGGGCAACGATCTCTTATGGGAGTAAGATTTTCAGCATTACAGTCACGGATGATCATTCACAATTCTTTAAACAGCTTACCACAATGCAGATCATCTACTTTCCAATTACTTTACACTGTATCAATGATTGATAGGCCTTTTTGAGGGTTCTATAGTGGATACGACAATGCTCAATTCAGCCTTTGTGATCCGTAGTAGGTCAACGACAATTTTGGTGCTGCAGCGTGAAATGATGAGAACGGCAACCAAAGAATACAGCTCGTACCACAGAACCACGAATGACAAAGGGCGAGCTCAAAAAGAAGCTCGGAAACAAATAAATAAACTGAGAGAAAGTTGTTCAAGAATTAATTGATATGCACCCAGCAAACAACACAGCGTAAACTTGCGCAACAGTTCATAACGAAATAAGAATGCTTGTGACTCAAATGGTTTCAGTATTAAAGGATATCCGCAGAGTTTAGAACTCACTGTGGACAGGAAAATATTAAAAAGATTCCGTACAAAACCGTTCAAAACGTTCTCATATCAATCCAAAATGAAGATTATGTCACAATGGACGACGTTATTCATGCCCCTATTGTAAACCTTGTGGTAGACTTTTTTCGATTGTGCTGATTTGACCATTTACATTGACAGTGACGTTGAATAATGATTTCAATTTGAAATCGAAAGCTTCGAGGACTTGTGCTAGAGATGACCAATTGTCACACAGTTCCAGAGCGTCGACTGCTTTTCAAAACTCTGGAAAAAATGTGGACGGGATAGCGCGGAAGGTGTAAGGGAGTCGTATGAATAAAGCCCAGTATGGTTTGTCTGTGTTATTCTTGTCCTCGTCGTACTTACGGTTGATAAGATATTGATGAATTATGCCGATGGAACGTTTGTTATGTATACATGAAACAATATGTATCAAATATTGATGAGCCTTCTTGAGCGTTGCATCATAAAAACAACAGACTTCTATACAGTCCATGTGATCTGTTGTAGACCAATGACAACTTTGATAGTGTAGCGTGCAAAAATTAGAACGGTAATCAAAGGAATATAGCTCATACCGCAGAACCACAAATATGCGACGGAAGAACCTATAAGAAGAAACTCGAAAAAAAAACCAATAAACCGAGCTAAAATTGTTCAAAAGCTAATTGGTATGTTCCCTGCAAACAACAAAGTAGAAAGTTGCGCAACAGGTCATGATAAAATAAGAACGTTGGTGAATCAAATGATTTAAGCGAGAAAAAAGATTTCCGCCGAGTTCAGAACGCTCTGTGGACAAGAAAGATACAGGAAAACTTCCCATACAAAATCTTCCAAAACGATCTCACATCAATCCAAAATGAAGATGACGTTACAGTGGATGGAGCTTTCAAGCAATTCAAAGCGAAATAACAGCGATGCATGACTGAAAAATCTAAAGAAACTCGAAGTCAAGATGAAGGGAATTTCAAAAAATGGATGAAATCAAATATTTTTCCAAGGGCTCCGTTTTCTACGGCCTATCCAACAACTCGCCGGCTTCCTGTAGAGCACCAACTGACGCTCGGAGCAGAAAAAATATTGTTGTAGAGCGAAAACTATGTTGGAAACGTTTCGCTGACGATAACAAAAGTTTTAAGTGTACACCACCCTATTGTACACAATGCGCTCGACCTAATAATACGAGTCTGTGCATCACCATCGCTGATGCGTCGAATCAAAGAAACTCCGGCAGACCATGGCGGCAACCTAACAAACTACACCTGAAATAATATCAACGGACAATAGACCACAACAAAGGCAGTTTCGTAATCAACGGAGTGATGGTCGCTGTATATTAAACCAAACGAATATCCGTCGACGTCTAACTTAACAGCGACTCGATTCAAGAAGTCTGAACAATATGAGGCAAAACAAGAAACAAATCTTTCTCATGACAGCACTTGGAAGCTCATTGAACTATAAATCGGGTAGATTCGGACAAGTTCTGTTCTTCTTCGACTTTGGTGCTCGTAAAACAATAATCGGAGAAGAAATCGCCAGCAGATCTGGGCTGCCGGCCGAGAATTCTGAAGTATTCACAATATCAAGACTTGTGTGGCTCACTGAAAGTTTTGAAAGCATCTACTTATGTGAATCTGAAGGTCAGTAATGCCTTTGGTGAAGAATTAGCCATTCAAAAACATACAAAACTTATCCTTGCGAGCGGGTTCGTTCCCATCAGCAAAACTAAGCCTAATTGTAAGCATGAAAAAGAATCCCTTAGAAAACGCTAAATCCTTGCCTGCAATCCAATACTGGCGGCCACACATAAATACCATTGGGTTTGGACAATTACTATAACATAAAACACTGCGTTTCATCAATCTCCATGTTTGATTGTCATCAAACCTGGGAATTTTCAGTGTCTTATGATAGTTTTGTTCTTTTGTGCCTCACAGGTTTTGAAGGCACATCCCAACCTCACAACCGTTTTTTGCCTTTCTGCCTATCTTAAGAGCGGTCCCACGCTGATTTCAAAGATGTCTCTGGAATCGCACAAGGCGCCCTGGGAACGGAATTCTGGCCCCTTGAAAATTTAGCTGCGGAAGCATGGTGGACGAGTCGTCCGAGGCTTGTAACTTCCAGCATTTGCAAGCGATGCATGCGAGCCGACCTCAATGAAGGGAGAGGCTGAGAATGAAGGGAAGAATGAGGCTATTGATCAGAAGTCGTCGCTCATCACGCCACCTTTGAGTTCGAAAGATCGTAAAAGGGGCGTGCCAGAGTGGCTTCCAATGTGGGCTTCCCAGGGTGGCTTCCTCCTATATCACTTTTATTCAGAGGAATCGAGGGCTCGCACTTGGCAGGTGTTATAGGAGTTGGGTCCACTTCACAATTATGTGGAAATCTCAGATTTCGTCCTTGAGCTTGGACTGTGCCTTTGAGGGTGGAATATTTATTGGCCTGACGTTTCGACAACTCGTCGTTTTCAAAGACCTAAAAAGGAAATGTGAAGTCCATCCGTTGTTGAAGATTATCAGCTATTTGAACACTTCACCGAACAACATTAGGAAATTTTGGGGCAATGACGTGAGGCTTGTTCGAAAACCGCCGTGTACACACCATAACACGAACAACATTGGCATGTCGGTGAATGCTGTGCTCCACGAACGGCATTTTCTGTCCGGGCGAGTGTAGAGCACCGATGCATAAACCAATGTCGTGTGCTCAAGCGCATCACTCTCAGGCAGAGGCGATCACTGGTGTCCGGTGAGGCGTGCCGTTCGTGGGGCTCAGCATTCACCACATACCAATGTTGTTCGTGGTGTGGTGTGTACACGGCGGTTTTCGAACAAGCCTCAAGACATTGCACGGAAATTTCCTAATGTTGTTCGGTGAAGAGTTCAGATAGCTGATAATCCTCAACAACGGATGGAGTTCACGTTTCCTTCAAAACTAGTTTTTAGGCCTTTGAAAACGACGAGTTGCCGAAACGTCAGGCCAATATATCTCCCACCCTTAAAAACCTGTGAGGCACAGAAGAAGACAACTATCATAGGACACTGCGTTTCGTAACTATAAGATCACCCCCAAATAAAGCATATCCGGAGAAACGAGTGATTTCAATCAATAAACTGAGAGTCATTAAATGTGAAATCAGCAAGAGGACTTCTACGATTTCGAACCTCCGAAGATTCGAAAAACGCAGTCCTAAGGACATTTTCAACACATAAGCGCCTTTAATTAATCTATTGGATATCGATCAACGGGCAAGAAATTCGTATTGGGCACCACAAGTATGCACCACTATGCAGCTCTGCTCCAAATCAATGGTAGCATTTTAGAAAATATGAGAAGCCTCATTTACCCTCCCGAATTTCCTCCCACTGAAGCCAAATGTGGAAAAATCTTGCGAGCCATGGCAACTGGACCTGAGATTCGTGATCAGCACCCCAAACAACCCCATAGTGTAATTTCAAGTCAGATCTGGAATTTTTTTCTGGTGCGCTTCCAGAGCCACCTGATTTCTGTATGTGGACAGTCTGACAACAACTGTAGGCTGCTAGACTCTTTTAGCATATGATTCACTGAGCCCTAGCATGTAATGTTTCTTAAACCGAGAGGCAGACCTCATACCTAACTTCAATATGCCAAATAGCCTTTGTAAGCAATTTTTAAGCCTAATCTGTGAAAATAAGCTAACGTAGGTCTGGCCTCAGTTTTGGAAAATAAAAAACTTGACAGTCTGTAACTTGTTTCTAAGACGTCCTCGCCAAAACCTGATTTCAAACTCGGAAAAAAGCGTGTCGAAACTGACCAAAAAACATACCAGGTTGTCCGATAATTCTTGTCCGAAAATTTCACCATTTTTAATTTTTTCAACTTTATCGAAAAACAAGTCTAATCAACAATATAATCACCACAGTTATCCACAACAGTGGTCCGTCGATTGTGCAGGTAGCCGATGCCCTTCGCCCAGGACTCCGGGGGCTGCGACTCGAAGAAGTCCGCAATGTCGGATCTGAGGTTGTCGTAGTTGGTGAATTTTCTTCCGGCCAAATGGTGCTTCAGCGGGCGGAACAAGTGGTAGTCGGAGGGGGCGAGGTCCGGGGAAAACGGCGGATGGGCAACCGTCTCCCAGCCGAGCGTCGCCAACTTCTGCTGGGTCTCCGCCACGTGGGAGCGCGCGTTGTCGTGCAGCAGGTGGACCGAGGCCCGTCGGGGACGCTTTTCTCGGATGGCGGCGGCTATTTTTTTGAGCTGATCGGTGTAGATGGAGGCGATGACCGTCCTGCCTTGCGGGAGCAGCTCGGAGTACAGCATGCCCTTGGTGTCCCACCAGCAGCAGGGCATGACCTTCAGCGGGTGCAGGTTGGCTTTCGGCATCGTCGGCGGCTCTTCTCCGCGCGGGATTCAGACGGCACGGCGGGCGACGTTGTCGTAGAGGACCCAGCTCCCATCACCAGTGACCAGGTCCTCGAGAAACTCCTTGCGATGCGGACGAAGGAGGAGGGACTGGCAGACGGCCATGCGGCCCTGCTTGTTGGCGTCCGTCAGACGGTGGGGGATCCAACGGGCCAGAACTTTGTGGTAGCCGAGTAAGTTGAGTCGATTGTGGATGGTGGACTTGCTGCAGCCGAGCGTCGTCGCCAGTTCACGGGTGGTGGCTTCCGGCTTCTCCTTGATACAGCGACGGACTTCGTCATCATCCGACGTAGAAGGCCTCCCGCTGTGCTCCCTGTCCTCGAGGCTCGTGTCGCCGCTCTCGAAACGATTGAACCAGCGGCTGACTGTGCGTTGGGACACTGCATCCTCCTTGCACGCTCTGCAGATGATGGCGGCCGCGGTGCCAGTGTCGTTGCCCAGCAGCCACTCGTAGTACACGAACGTACGAATTCGACCTTGGTCCATTTTAGCTTGTACTGGTAGCTAGACGCGGCGACTGCGCCTTATATACCCCTAGCGCAGAACTTTGGAAAACCTTCTAGCAGGTTCCTGAACTTGCCTGATATTATAACACTTCTAGGGAAAATTATGGAATTTTGAAAATTTTCGGACAGGAATTATTGGACGGCCTGGTACATCTGCTCTCTAATCCAGGGAAACCTCATGCAAGGTTTCCTAAAAAGTATTCCAAGAAAAAACACATTTCAAGACAAAAATACATTTACTTGAGCACAAATGATTCATATAGTACAACTACACATTTCACGACAGTAAATTCATACGTCAGAACCGACTGGGAAAACAACCAGTGTTACGTGGCTTTTCGCAGAGGCCGCACGTTTTCCGACAGTTTTCAGCCATGAAGTTCGCATTGGTATCGCATTTTCCGGTCTTGTGGTAGTCAGCGCAGAGCGGATGTCGATCAGTACACTCTACAATATCTACGTATATTAGAAAAATGTTCAAATACTCCCGAAAAAAATGAAACAAACCGTCATTAACTGCGTATTGAGGTGTGCAAGCTTTACAGCTGGCTGCGCACACAAGGTTCATTCGGACAGAATCACGCTCACATCCACCCTTCTCGGACCACGTTTCACAACATGGATTATTGTTGAAGCAACTCTGCAGGCAGAAAGTGAGCTGCCCAATTCTGTGAATCGAAGTACATATAACGTCTTTACCGCTTACCTCGTCTGGAGTGGGAGGCTGGTGGTACAGATCTTGCTGTGGAGCACTTGCACCAACTACAGGGCCGGATCTCTGAAACGATGACTTTTTTAGCGACTTTCATTTAATTATTCATTGCTACTCAGTGTCTTAAGGACTTCAAAGCCACCGGAACTGCTGTTTCCTTAATTCTTCTGACTACATAGTTTTCTCTGATTTGAGATTACAGTTCAAAAACCTTTGGGGTGTCAAAAAGTGTGCATGACGCTGCACAGTGTCTTCGATCTAATCCGAAGACATGTCCCGGCTGGAAACTAAAACATTTTATGCCATGACCGACTGCTTCTGGCTTAATTGGACACGACGATCAGGGATAGGCAGGCGTCCAGGAATGACAACTCTAAGTTTTTAAAACTGAAAGTGAACCCCATGATCGCGTTCAGCGCCCCAAATAACCCTTACACGGAACGAACATCACTAGAGAAGTTTTTTATCACCGGCGCCTCAAAAATCTACAAGAGCTGTCTATCTCTACGGGATTCCAGAGGCACGTACGCGACTACTACGAAGGGGTTAGGGCAGGGTGTGGAGCGTCGGCGCGTTTGATGATGGCAGTGCGAGGGTTGGAGATCATCAATCGATGGTGTCTTAGCGGGATCTCGGCTGTTCTATTAGATACCCTATTAGATGGGGTTGGCGAGGGAACGAATTTTCAGTGCTACCCGACCCCTCCTTAGCCTTCGCACTGTCATCATCAAACGCGCCGACGCCCCAAACCCAGCCCCAACCCATTCTTAACACTCGCTTACGTGAATGCCGCCACCGCATGAACGCGCTGACTTGGTTTGGAATCCCCGTGTGTGGAACTCTCCGCGCTGGACGTTCACCCTCGCTATTAGCTCCGCGCATGAGCCTCCGCGCTCGACTTTCAATCTCGCACGGAGCGCGTCGCGACATGAATGCACTCATTATCCAATTGCGTTCATATGTGCCGCCCCCGAGGTCAAAAATAATTTCCCACTCAAACCTCGTGCAGAGGGGTTATTTAGGGTGCTGAACACAAAAATGAGGTCTTTGTCAGTTTTATGATGTTGGATTACCGTACGGCAAGATCACGTACCCTCCGAAGGTCTCTAAAAGTGCCATAACCTATCAGAAATTTCGTTTCTAGACTTTGCTCAAGTGGTTGTTGTTCTTCCCTATGATGATGATTGTCGATGAACTGTCAGAGAATTTTCGCGTACAGTTGTTAGACTCGAAAGCGTCGTGATAGAAGTATTTCTAACAGAGGAGATCAAATCCTGGAGTCTCTGGCTGGTTATCTAACGGTTCGGACCACTCGGCCAACCGAGCTCGACAGGGTAATTGTAGGGACCGATGATACAGCGCTCTAACTTTTCGCCAAAACGGCTCATAACTTTTTCCCACTATTTATCGGGCAGCTAGCTACTAGGGTGTTCTTAAGACCACCCGGAAGGTAGACCATCAGAGAAACAGGGGTGTATGGGCAGTTCTGGCAGCCAGGTCTGGTCACGAACTTTATCATCGGGCATGGCTTGATATATTCTTAGGTTTGATGCTTTACGAGCCGTGCGAATTACGGCAGTTAAATCGTTTTGTCATCCATGGCGCTGTCGGCTACAATTGAGATTCAGAAGTTCAGGCTATGCAAGGTACAAGCATAAACTCACCGGTGGTGCCACACAAACACGATTCACGCATGTGCCATAGCACGGGTCGACGCCTAAATAATGAAGCCTGATTTCAAAATACATTATTTCTGATCTGCCTTTCAAGGGTGGCAGAGAAAAATCCATTTCCAAACTCGCAGAGGAACCCTTCGCAAGATACGTACAAAAACTATTGAGAAACAATCAAAATTACTTAGAAGTCTACCTCCATAGTAGCTTGGATCACATGCAAAGCCTCCTCGTATCCTTGACACACATACAAATTGAGTGCCGTGACAGAATAGATATCTGGAGAGAGCATAGTTATTTCATACGACATCCGTGAAAGATGAAGTCACATACTTGGATCCACAATCTCGCCTAGCGCTTGAGCACGTCGGTCTGGGAGCGTATGAGTACAAGTTGTCTGCAAAATGCTTTTTTTCAATTCACCTCTTTTCGATACATACTGTGATGCTTAAGCAGCAAACTTTCAGCATAATATCGCCAACCAGTGTATTTGTTCGATAGTCCATCTGTGTTCACCAGCGGAGCAAATGGTACCATGATTGAACGAGCAAAATGTGACTGGCTGCTGCAGGCGATGTTGTCTGTTGGATAGTCGGTTTCCCGTTGTGCTCTTGACTGTAAGAAGCAGATTAAGAACGAAGTCATCACCAGAGCAATGCAGGCAATGCTATTAGGGTGTAGCAATGCCTGTCTAAAAGCGCAATACTTTGCTCCCGCGAGGGCCAGGTCGGTCCCACAACGAAGGACGACGTACAGTGAGCTTGCGCCTGATCGGGTCGAATGACGTCATCATTTGCCTCCCCTGCCACGGCCCAACGCTCGCCTTGCTTTTGTTCTAACCTATCGTTACTATTACAGTGCTTCGTTGTGGGACCTTGGGCCTTTGAAACACTTCAATCCACCTCTGTAATACAGCTGCTCGCGATTACCATTATTGATGAACGGTTCATCGGATTAAACCATTGTTTATCAGTATCTGTTATTCCAATGGTATTCTGCGGTCATATCCGACACTTCTCTATGATTTATTAGTGTCCATTAAATCTTTCTCTCTTATCCTTTATCTTCATCCTGTTAGAGTGTAAAGAAATCTAATTCATTCATGTTTTGTCGGGTATGTCGAGTAGCAGTATTTTACCATGTTCTGCAATACAGTTGGGATGTATATCGACTAGTACCGACGGGTTCAAGTTGAGAACACCGGGTTTCTTGTGCTAGGTTGAAGTATTGTTGTGATTCTATCTCTATGACACCAGGAGGTTTGCTTGGAAATTTAGTTCAGTTCGTGCAATCCTAGTTGTTTGTCCAACGGCCAGTTTCCCACGGGACTGACGTCATCATGACTTCGGACCTGGGGTAAACAACCACCGATTCGCAACTGTACCCACTGGGAGCATTGCCGTGAGAGCGAATCCTGATTCATATACGCTTTGCTATTGTGCGTAGCGCCATCAATCGGCTAATCTTGAACATACCTTCAGTGTGGCAGCACCGCAGGGTATATATCCTAAGGGTTGGAGCCAGGTTTACTCTGTTTCTTCGCGCGCATGTGTGGAGCGAGGGGAGATAAAGTCTGGGGGAGGGGAAGGGGACGCAGCATACGATCGCAGACGCTCGCTATGGAAGAAATAAATTTCACTCCCGAACAGAGGACAAGCGACGGCTACAACGGACCAATAATGTCATCGAATAACCAGTATCAGCCGTTTAGAGAGTCTTCAGCGGCCAAGCTCGCATATACTGGGTTGTGATACCTTTGGATATGGCTACCCGGGCGCACCTGGGCTTAGCGCTAAGTTTTATCAGAAGGCTACATTGGATTGAAAATTTGATTATAAAGCATAACGGAATAAATATTTACGAGGATGGGCACGGTCCTGCATAACCTTATCCTACATGGGCGGAATGAAAACGTCGTGCGATGACACTGCAAAAGCTTGCCATGTGAATTGTGAATAACGCAAAATTGCAGACCAGAAACATTTAAGCCTTTATATTGGATTTTGCTCTGACCATCTATCCCATATTCATTTCAAAAACCTTATATGATTTTAATGTTCCTCTCATCGCCGCGATGCTCATACAAGCTTTGTAATGCTTTGACTGGGTCCCCCAAAGACACAGTATTCCAAGCAAAGGCGTGTATGAATTCTCCCTGTAGCCTTCCGCTGCCTTTTACTGTGACAACTGGCTTTTTCGAAGTGCATCAGCACATAGAAAGTGTCCACTAGTGACAAGTGCCTTGTCATTTCCGCAGCGTACCGCCGGTGAATAACTGAGGCTTCACACTACACAGCAAACTGAGCATGAATGGTGAACAGATGACACGAAGCAAAAGCTTGAATGACGATGATATTTTGCCCTTATGCCGCATATTCATTTCAAAAACGTGCGAAGTGAGGTCCAGCTGAAGACGCATGCACACCACGTGTTTCCAAAACAGCGGAAAGTACTACACGATAGGCTAGGCATGCCGAATATGGGAAGAACTTTGGAGACAACTTCCAGAGCTCGCTCAGGAGTAAACACTGCGTATAGTTCGCAACAGGCTGGGTTGAGCAAACTTTTGGAATACATAGTAAGCTCTGGTTTATCCCTAGTGACCTGTCGATTTCGATTGCAGTGGGCCTCGGCGAACTAAAATAAGTGATAAAAAGTTTCCCAAGACACCGCTCCGCGCTTTGATAATCGAAAACAGGAGCTTACTTGAACTGAAACAGAGTCTAGCTGTCGCGTCAGCACGACGTATTTGAATTCCGCACCGCGATGCCGTAATCCGTCGACGCGCCGCAGCAGTTAATCCGAAAATCATCGGAAGACTTCCCAATTCTCGCTTGGGCCATCACGCACGCTATAGCCGCGCCATCGATGCCGGCTTTCAGGCCCGTTCGTATTTTCCCCTAGTTTCGGAGATTCATTCTCAGCAGGGCCCATTTCTTCAAAGGAGTCTTGATTAGGTAGCGTCTTTATGTATTGATCTTGCTCGATTAATTATAGTTGTTTAAGTGCGGATAAATGCGAAGGAAAAAAGTAAAAATCACAGAAGCGGAGAAACTGAAGTAGGCTATTCTGGTCAGCGCGTACATACATTGCCAACTGTCACTGTCTATGTGAAGAATCTCACCTGCTTGGCCTGTCGCCAAAGCTCCCAAATATGATCTATCATGCAGTGATGGAGGAAGAATAAAGGATCATTAGTGGACATTGTGGTCACAAGCATATCACCTGAACGCAAGATTACTCATAGGAAATCTAACGATGCCGATCAGATCACATCATCTCACCTCCAGCATAAATATGATTGCCTCCATGTATGAACTCAATAGCAAACGGTGGGGGTTTCTGGCTTTGCGGGCAACTAGGCTAAAGTACTGGATGCTTCAACTTCTCATTGTATGGGAGAAATGTTCTTCAGTCACGTACCGAAGCTGCACTGAATGCCAAAGCACCAAGAACGCTGTTCAAGGCCATTGCTTGGTTGAAGGAGTATGGGCTCATCGGAGCAGAATATCGTGAAGCACCAAGTGCTCGTTTTGTAGGGTGGTCCTGCAAGAAAAAGATGAGCGTTTCCTTCCGCCAGAAGAACTTATTCCGGCTTACCAGGTGCGCCTGCCAGTATGCGAACATGCCGTTATCAACTGTGCCGTTTAAGCCTGCATTTGGTGATCCCATCAACTCTTCACTCCATAGTACGGATGCTTCAATTTAGATTTTTGTTCCGAGTGATGACTAACTAAATAATCAAAACACACTTACATGCTGGGTTCTGTAGTGCCTGATCTAATGTACCGTCCCAGTATGGCAAGGCAACGGAGGGGTCATACTGACGCAAGGAGATTTCTAACCTGAAGTTCCTTTGTTTTCCTGAAATACTACGCAGGTTCAGAAGCAAATTCTGACCTCTTTATAAATTCTCGGTGCCAGGGCACAAAAGCAGGTCCAGAATGTGCAGCTGGAGACGTCACGTAGCTGGAGTGAATCTTCGACAAAGCTGTGTACTGCACGGTACGGATAGCCCACATCGCATTGCGCCACCTGAAATGAGAGAAATACATTTATGTTAAAATCCATAGCTACCTCTTGATAAGAAAAAGTATTACCTCTATGACCCACCCCCTCCCCTCACCCAAATTGATATGTATGTATGTCAGCCCTAAAATGTAAAGTCTTGCACTCTGCACCCACCTAGAACGTTCGTCGTCTGTCATCATTCGAATCTCCTTTCTCAGCGCCTTACCATAGATTCCCTGGTTATTGGGGAGTCTGCACTGATTGTTAAAGTATGTCCCTAGAATGAAGAAGTACGACAGTAAGCTTCGACGATGTTATAGCGATGTTTTAAAGCGTGGATACCTTTAGCAAACTGGCATATACATGGTATATCCGTGCACTGGGTACGATCGGTGGCCAGAGTGGAGACATCAGACTGTTGCAGCGAGGCTGCATATGGACTGTAAGCGACAAATCCTGGTGGTGAAAGCAGCACAGCTGGCTGTTCCTGAAAAAAATGGAGTAAATTACACTTAATAGGGGTTCATACCTGCCCCCAGCTGTTACTACGACCAACCTCCGTCAAGGCCTTGTTACCAGACGATTCATTGGCAGCGCTTATAGAACACCACTAAAGTGAAAGATGGCAGGATTTCCTGACCAACTTGGTGGCGCCTTAGGGACCAATGAGATCGGGTAGATTGCAAACACGCGTTGGACGTTCACCGTGCGAGCGTGTAGTCATATTACCTTTGGGGCCTGATCCGTTTTCCCCAGAACTGGATAAGCACATAGGGTCTGTTTAAGCACATCAACAATTATCCTAAGACGAGCATCATTTATGTAACCTTTATGTAACTAGTTAAAGCTCGTATGGTGTCCACAATAATACGGGTGGAGTCAAAAACAGAGTAAACATAGAATGAATTTCAAAAACCTCCTGTGGCTTGATGTCCACCGATAGGATGCTCATGTACTTTTTTCCAAAGTAGTGAACGTAGATAGAATATTAATAGGTGGAATCAAACGATAAGTACATGATGAAAGAATCATACGGTAAATACGTCTGTGATGGAGCAGTGGATATTTGGTTGATCCACAACTGCAGAAGAGCCCAACGGAGATGCCCCAAAGCTATTGGAATATGCAAGAGTGTTTTTAGAAACTCCTAGGAGGGTTGAAGCGATCCAGATGATTTGTAATACTGAGAAAAGTGGCGGTGTGCGACCAAAAGATGCCAACCAGAAGTTATGTCACAGTCCCAGAACAAAACCTTAGGTTTTTGACCCCTTCAAATGATAGCAAAAGAACTTTAGAAAACTCACTCTTGACACGCCATCCCACCATGCAATCTGGTCGCAGAAAATTTTCGGATTACTCTGAACACACGCATCGTATCCAGCATTTCCTGGAGCCGCGTTGCCGATGCCGTCCGGATATTTACCTCCGTCTGTTGTTGGTATAGGAGTGGGCGTTGGCGTTGGCGTTGGTTCAGTTGCAGACGGTGGCTGTGGGGACGCTGGTCGTGACGGGTATGGAGTGGCTGGTCTAGAGGGGTAAGGTTTGGGTGGCGGTGAAGCTGGTTTGGCAGGGTAGGGTGTAGGCGGTGGATAAGGTGTAGCCGGCCGCTGGTTACCCGATCCTCCTACGATGGGACGATAGGGTTTGGGTGTTGGAGGTAGAGGCCTCAACGAGTATCGGGTGTAGGGTCTAGGTGTGGGTTTGTAGGGGACTCTGGGTGAAGTCGGTTGGATGTACTGCTTGCAGTATTCTGGAATCCCATGATAGCCACTTGATGGTGTCTCTTCCTGTTCGTCTCCTCCATAGTAGTCTGCAGCTACTGAAGAAACTGCCAGCAGAAGCAGCAGAGGGAGAGACCGGCTCATCGCCGAGTCGGTACAATGGCGATCTGACCACTTGCCCAGCTGTCTTCAACCTACTTTACAAATCGGCAAGGCCACAACACCATCGCACGGCCGATGAGGCATGTTAAGTATCTCCGCTGCAGACATTTTCAGTATGTGCCGTACGAGTTTCGCGACATCATAATAACTTGGTTGAAAGAAGTGAGAGCGAATCAAACTTGACAGCTCACGAAATCCATCGCCCTTGACTGTCACCGGCCGCTTTCCGCTTGAGTACTCATTCATCTTAATAAAATACGATAATGACCTGCCTTAATGGCGACTGAATCTCTTCGAAATCGCGGAACATATTTGTCTCTGAGCCAATGAGGAAGTAGAGATTAGACAGCGGGAGATAAGACAGAGATCAAGGACTGAACGAAATGCAAGAAATACAACGGGATTTAATCAAATGTTATAAGCAAACTTCTTGCCATCTACATACAAGTTTTGCAATAACTTTTAGCAGGTAGCATATTCAAATTACACTACACAACCAATTGGACAATTCTAGTGTATTCTGAGAGTTCAATAGTACTTGAAAAATCCCAATAAAACCAGTGACGGTGGACATTCAATCAACACATGACTGCACAACCGTAAACCAAGAGTTTATGATCACACAAAACTTTATACAAACGGTCCCAGGCCAAAGATCTGGCGGTCACCACTGTTCGGCTGGGTGCGTTACCTTACGACGGACTCAACTTATAAAGTATAATTTCATATATTTAAAATACACTTCTGACCTATTCACCAGGGTTTAGCTTGTATCACGGTACACCCCCGAATCTCAATTTTGAGATTTTCTGGATATTACTGTGAGCTACGGCACAATACACCCTCAGTGGAAACTTAAAGATCAGTTTTGGAGGATTACAGTGTGTACAGATACTTACACTGTGGCCGGTCGATGTTTGAGACTTGACTTGAACTTTGCCTGAGAGGAGAAGTTCTATGGGACGCTGACCACGAGTTCGATACCCTTATTTCGGTTCTGGAAAGAAACATGTACTAGCCAATTGTCAGCAACAGTCAAATTTAAATGGGCCGTGGTGAAAGAAACACGACAAACATATTTATATTCACCTAAACATAGTTTCGAAGAGAATCAGATGGGAGAAAAAACAAGTTGGGCGTGAGCTAAAATGTAGCGAGTGCAGTCAGTACGATTTCCCCACCGTGGAAAACGCACACGGCTAATTTTTCATCCGCACCCATTTCCTCTGAAATTTCAAGGTTTTCCTCCCTTTTCGAAGTCATCCACCAAAGGTTAGGTTGGATTTGAGCTGAGTGTCTAGCGTAGGGCGAACTTGATGAAACCTCTCACAGTCAAGTCTATCGTTGAGTTATTCTGCTATTTATTGGAACTTACATTTCATACTGTTGTCCCATTTTTGGATAATTTCGCATCAAAAGATAACCTCAACGACTAGGAATAAACTAAAGAAAACTGTTGATTTGATTACACAGCTGTTTAATGTCAACAATCGGCTAATCGAAAGACAACAACATCGAAATGCATTTTCTCTCTGGCCTTCAGCGAACGTCGCCGATCACTTCCTATTTAATCACAACGAGAGAGAAAACGACGGCGCGATCAACGATAATACTCGTGGGTGAACGGTAACTCACACAGGATCAACTGCAAATGATTTGACATGCACACCAAACCATAATCCACAAGAAAGTGTTCTTCGGGTGGGAGGAAAGCGCTGATGTTTTCCAAATTGAACATGACCCCTTTGAAACCTCGATTTTGTGTGCTGGCTTGATTATAATTATAGGGATTACGTAGCTTTAAGTTCTATGAGGATGCGTTCGACAGCGTCCGAAGTAATGCTGACCTGACTTCAGTCGGTCAAGGGTCAGGAGTCGTCTAATATGAGACGTTGGCTGACTGTAATTGGAAATGTGCTACGACGATGAAAAATCTTCCCAACGCGAAGTTGTCATCCTTTGAAAACAGTGTTGCGATAAAAACTGGAAAAGCCTTAGAGTTTTCTTTAAAGGCAGTGTTCACGATAAATTTCACTTCCGATATCTCCACGGCTTACGGAAGGCCTGGTGCCCTATATAGCGAGGCATGCTCAAAAGGACACGAAAGACGCGTTTGTGAGCAAAAATAGGCCCTCTCGACCGCTAGAAGGATGATGCCTATCAGTGCAATGAAGCGATCAGCTCACTTATCAGCACTTCCTTGACTTGATCATTCCTGTAATCTGAGTCTTCATTTGTTCATTCCGAGGGGGCAGATCTCGTGTCTGGGACACCAAAACGCTTGTTTGTAGCCGTTATTTTGCCGCTCCTGGCTCTTTTTCTTCCGTTCTTTCGACAATGGGAGCATAGGATCTTTCTCGCCTATCATTTCACTATGGAAAGTCAACGAGGATGATCTTCGTGAACGCTGCTTTTAAAGGAATCGTTCGCTCTGGAAAAAAATCGCTCAAGTTCCATTTTTCATGCTCAATTTCATGAATGGGCCCGGTATACCACACCGGTGAGCTGAGGGTAATGAGGTTGGAAGGGTTCAACGATGAGGATTCGCCACCAGTTCTCACCAATCATCTAGCACCTTTCCATAGAATGTTGATGCGACCGTCAAACAACATAGAAAACAGTTACGGGCGCAAGCCCCCACACGCAGAAAAAGTTCGAAAATGACAATGACGAAGCTTGCGTACGCAGAAAAACTCGAAAAACCATTTTGGCGCGAAATTCAAATTCATATTTACAATGTGTTCCGATTGACTTTTCTTTACAAATTAGGGTTTTTCATAGGCCTTCTCGACACTAGAGTGCTCAAGTTTTATAAAAGCATGAAAAATAATATGGTTTTCTGTGCGTACGATGCCTGAAATTACTGAAATGATAGACTGAAATGGAAAACCTGGAGACTGATAGTACCAGCAGCGGAGAGAGAACGGGCAAAACGTTCGAAAGAAGAGGAAGTGGAGGAAGTGTTGAGGTCTCACTATTAGTGCATGAAACTGGAGGAGTTGACTCGTATTTTGGCGTTGGGAACAAAACATTCATGGTGGAGGCGACAGCCCTCCTGTCCTCAGTTCTGGAAAAAAGATCTTAGAGGTATTGAAATGCTGCTGACTACTCGTCAAGAGCAGTGACAAATTGTTTATTGAGGCCATTGGTATACTTCAGCGACAGCCGGTCGCCGGCGACGGCACGGCAACGGAGTCTTCGTCGCCGCATTGAATTCCACGCGCTTTTGCGGACTGACATTTCCGCACACACGCATCTGCACAGCAAACAAAAAAATCGATTGTGGTCATGCCATCACAGTTTAGGCCCTAGTTATACACCAGCGGAATGAGAACGTCTCGCGATGACATTGCCGCCGCATGCTGCGTGAATTAGGGACTCGTCCGCAATGTTGCGTCTTTGGCGTCTTTGACGCAATACTGCAGACAAAAATTTTCCAGGCGTTTTTAATGGTATTTTATCGGTTTTTTCGCTTCTGACACTTGTTACTTGCAGAATATCACTAGTAATCAAATCCTCTCGTCATTACAATGCTCGTTTTGTCGTTTTGGTGATGTTTTACCAATTTTAAATCTGAAAAATAATCAGCTGGTGGAAATTGGCAAATTTCCAACAGGGCAGGTCCCGCAAGGATACAGTATACGGTGCCGCGGCGTGTATAACTGCTCGGTGCGGCCTTCCGGCGCGTTTTTCTGCGACTACTGTTCCTTTTGGAATGCCTGAGCACAGTTAGGGCGCATATAAGTGATAGTTGTCTTGCTATTTCCGCAGCGTCCCGCCGGTGTATAACTAGGGCCTTATGTGGGATTCCGTGACATTTCCAATCCAACATTCTGTCACAATATGATCATCATTATAGTCGTTTTAACCATCCCTGTTTTTAGTTGGTAGTAGGAGAAGCGGAAAATCTAGTTTCAAAGAAGAGGCAAAATACGTTGGCTTGGAATATAATCCACGCATTCGACAGCCTAGACAAATGCATAAATAAAAAGAACGATTCATAAGTAATTGAATGGAATAATGACAGCACATATAGTAGAGTCCACCAAGAGTGTCTCATTTATTTATCAATGAGAAGCGGTCGATTGGAGATCAATGAACATGAAACTCGTTGCAGCACAACCGCTCTCGCTCAATCGGTATCGAGCGTGCTGATATGGGATTCATGCAGATTGATCCCTATCCGACCGCTTCTTATTGATAAGTAAATAAGACACTCTTGGTGGACGCCACTATAAATACTCAATTGAAAAAAACTGCAGGTAAACAACTAAACCAAAACGTGCAAAACTATAATTCTTTTGATGTCACTATACTGCCCATGATATGCCAAAATTACTTAAAGCATCATGAAATATGTGAATATGTGGAGTCCAGGGGAGCCAGCGACGGGCCGTCGCTGCGGCGGCGGAGTGTACCAGGGTTACGTCTGTGAAAACTATAACACCGTTCAGCGACCTGTTCCAGCGACGGGCGCACGCATACTGATCCCGCGGCCGACCCTGCCATAGCACCAGTGCTGATCCCGAAACGATGGGTGATAGTTGTCGAAACCTGTCGCTGCAGCGACAGGGAGGTATACCAATGGCCTGGGGCCTAACTCGATGTGCGGAAGTGGCATAGGTACTCAAGGAGGCTCCCATTTCACATTGTTGTTCCCAACAGAAAACGCGCCATTTTTGGAATCTTCAAGATTGTTCTAGAAAGTTCCGAGAGTTTCAGGAAAGTTCTACGAGTTTCTTGAACGTTCTAGAATGCTCAGGAGAATCGTAGAAACATCTGGACCACTTTAGCAGTTCAGGGAAGAATCTCGGCATTGAAAGCAAATCGAGAATTCCCTCGAAAACACGCGATTTTCCAAATTTCCTTGTCGTCCCGGTCACAGAAGCAAAGTTTCTCTAGAATAACAGTGATTTCCTGTGTGTACGAGACCTAACGGGTTGGGAAAACACAAGTTCATTCCAGAAACAGAACAAAAGTGAAAATTTGTTACATAGTGTTATCACAGCGCGGAGCGGTGTCTTTTTCGTCGGAACCTCCTTATCACTAGTTATATTTCAATGAGGTCCACCGGCCCGCTGTTGGTGATAATTGAAATCCACAGGTCACTAGGGGTTTGCCAGAGTCTACTAACAATAAGACCACAACCTGTGGTGGAATGGAGGAATGTTCGGTACTCGCTTGGATATTCGATCACGGTAATGGAATAACGACCATTTGACTGTAATAACTTCAGCCCTCAAGCCTATTAAGATAGTATAACTTTGTCGATTCGTGCCTAAAGTGCAATATTTGGTATACATTACCATCCACCATTATTGCAGACGTACCCCTTTCATCATCCTTCAATTCTCCATGACGATCGCGACTGCTGCCAATGGCGACGAGTTTCTTCGACTACCTCAGTACTACACATGGAAAGGTAGATTTTTGGTTCCTAACCGAATAATTCTGTCTTTGCCTTTCCTCATTGGCCTCTTACTACATTTCACCCACGATGTGTCATGCATTCTCGCCTTCAGTTTTTTTTTGTCATTCCGATTGCTCCGCGTGAGTCTGACATATACAGGGTGTTTCATAATTATGGACGCGCAGGTATCGAGGTGTTTCTCGAGCACTAAATCGGAGTTCAGCTACAACAAATATGGATTAGTTCATACATAGTGTTGTGAACACAACACAATCACTAGATCCCAATTTGCTCCTCAGTAACTGGGCTTCGAGAGGCATAGCAGTATTCTCGCAGGTAGTCGTCATCCATCTCAATTCAGAATTTCCGAAGTACAGCTTTCAGAGAGTCCCACATTGTGGAAAGTGATTCGCAGACCTTCGATTCGGCCACAGATGGCATTGAGAAGTCATAAAGATTCATGTCCGGTTAGCAAGATGGATAATCTTCATGCGAGATGAAGTCAGAAAGCTCGCAACAGCACCACTCTTTAAGGGACTTCACATTATGTGCTTGCCAGAAGTTCAGTAGGAAACAGCATGGTCTGTTGGCCAGGTTAGGGATTGTTCAGGACTTCAAAACATTCCAGTGGATTGTTTGATGATGTTTATGACAGTCTCCGTAAGGATTTCCACATCTGACAAGGGAACCACATTAAGTCATAGTGACTATTCCAAATGAAATGTACTTTTCTAGAACCATTTTCGGACGCAAAGTCCGAATACGCCCATCGCAGCTGCCTAGACCCACTGTGAAAAAAGTTATGAGCGTTTTTCAAAGTTTCGCGGCAAGGTGAGGGCCCCCATGGAATTTTTAAGGTGTTTTTTAATTTTTCTCCTGATTTTGCTAAAAACATGTATGTAGATGTAATCTGGGGTGCTGAACACGAATCTGGGGTTTGCTTGCCCAAATTTTAAGGTTCAGTGTAGGTTACGGTAGGTAACATGTCATTCAGGAGGCAAAACCTACCTCAATATTTCGATAATCGACAAATGAACGTCGAATTCGTATTCAGCATTCCAAATAACCCCCATATAGAAACCTTGAAACAAATCTGAGACTTTGACCAAACTAACGTATACCCACCGTAATCTACCGTAAGCTACCAAAAATCGATAAACCGATATCAGATTCGTATTCAGCACTCCAAATGACCCCCAAAGGTACTATTTGAGCCACATTTGTCGACACAATCCGGAAATCGTCAAAAGTCGCGATTTGCCATCAATTTCTCCCCTATAGGAATCTGTGAACGAATACAGTCGAAAACTTCGGAAAATCGATTAATGAACCTCCAATTCGTGATCAGCACCCCAAGTAACCCCCCCCCAGAGCGAATTTTTAGTCAAATCTGGAATATTTTTCTGAAACGCTTCGAGAGCCCTCTAATTGGTATAAATAAACGCCCAACCGAAAATCCGTACAAGTCCAAAACGCTGTTTGTCTGCGCCAAGTTTGGAAAATGTTCGTTCAACCAAACTTTGCTTAGTGGGGTAGTTTTGGGCGCTGAACACAATTATGAGGTCTGTTTCCGGATTTTCGTAAAAATAATGCGCTTTTTGGAGGGTACAATAAGTACAAAAATCAGAGAAAAAATGCCTATAACTTTTTTCAGAGTGGGTCTAGGCAGCTGCGTTGGGCATATTCGGACTTTTCGTCCGAAAATTGTTCTAGAAAAGTACATTTCATTTGGAATGGTCACTATGACTTATTTTGGTTCCCTTGTGAGAAGACATTGGCGCATTGCGAGACTCCTGTGAAACGACGCGAAGGCTCCGTGTCTTTCCCCAACAGTTTTTTTGTCTGCAAAAAGTAATTGAGATTTTTGCAAACAATACTAACAAGGGACCATCACCTTTATTACGATTCTTAACACGCTTGTCGAAGTGAATTCATTTCTTTATCCGTTTCCCTCATTGAAGGTCGCGATTTTGACCGATTTGGTTTCGAATCTTCTGTAAAGAATCCTCGAAGTGAAAAACAGGACCTTTCTAGAGTTCGCACAATAATTTTCGTCTGATGAATGGACGGGGTACGGCGGTAGATCACCGCGCGCGAACCAAAACCGCATTCCCTAGTGAGGCCGCCAACCACACATGGCCAGTCGCCTTGTCCATGCGTCAGACTAGATCGAAAACGGAAACCATACCTCTGCCGCGTTTGTCCGGGCATGTACCGTCCATCACTGGATGGGGGATCGCCGCGACGCTGCTTGGCGGGAAAAATTGCGCGCGGGAAAACGAAGGGAGAGTGGCTATTGATCGCGCAATTTTTCCCGCCAAGCAGCGTCGCAGCGATCCCTCATCCAGTGACTGACGATACCTAGCTGAACGACACGGCTCTTTGCCTTTTAGATAGTTTCTGAGTGCAAGGAGAGCGAATCGGCGACGCTTCCTGAAGTTTGTTCTTCATTGTGCATTGCGATCAGGGATGTGCGGCAAACGATTTTGAAGAATCGGCAAACGGAAATCGACAAAATTTGTCCAAAAATGGCCGGCAATCGGCAATCGACAAACGGCAAAACAAGTAAAAAATCTTGTGCACAAACGATGCAAATGTTCTAAAAGTAGCAGTGAAAGTACTTCTTTCTCATGCACGTTTCGTACTTTGATAGCCATATAAGAAATGGTTTTTGATAAGTGTACGCCCGACTGTCCTTGAACCTCGGAATTTTGTACTAATTCAATAACACCACATGGTTTTTCAAAGATGTCACAAGCAGTTTAACCTCTTACGTTGCGTCTTGTTACGTTTATTACCTGATATAAAAAAGAGCACCGGAATGAGCATTCTATTGAACACTGCTAATAGCAATGCTGTGGTGAAAGGACAGTAATTTTTCGAGGTTCTCTAATGTAAACCTTTTTCGGAATGTGTAGTAGTCATTCAATTGCTTCGTGCTTCAAATTCATCGGACAAAACTCAGATTTAGCACAATGCAGTTTAAAAGGGTGAGCACTCGAAAGTCGTTCAAAGAGAGGAAGAGGTCAATGTGTCCCTTCTTTAGGGGATTATTTTCCAACAAGCGTGGCAGCCATGCCCCTTCTCTGGTAGAAATCGCCGCTGCGGCTCCGCGATAAAGCCATACCGGCACCTACAGGCACCAGTGCGACTCCGCAAAAGTGCCGCTGCGGCACCGCGATCGGTGGCTACGCCTCTACAAAAATAGGACCAACCGAAAGTAACTCATATGAAATTAGTTATGAGCCACACTACAGCTGGGGGGGGGGGGTACGAACAGAAATGCGCACCTACGGTTGTTAGGTACTTTGTCTGATAGGGACAGAGGGTATCCCCGTTACTGCGGGCAAGAAGATACGGGACGTGGGTAATCAAACTTGGGTGATTGAACCTGCGACACCACACAGGACAGTGCATCGTAGTCGACGCGGGTTCGCTGATGCATCCTCGCGGATTCGGTGCGATTCTAACACGGAACCGCTGCGGTACTATCGAGCCAGTGTCGAGACGCTGCTGAGATTCAATGCACTGCAACAGAATTGTGTCGACACAGTGATAAACGCGGAGCCGCTGCGGTACCACCGAGGAACTATCGCCGCACAGTTGACGGTCGCGTTACTTCCCCAGCTATGCCGTGGCAAACTTTCTCAAAGTTTGCAGCGTACTCGTTGGCGTGCCTCACGGTGTGTTAACTGTTTGACCGAAATTTATATGAAAGATTATCACGTGGAGAAACACAACTAAAACGCACGTTCTCGAACAGTCTTGGTAACCTCCCCAAGAAACTGCACCGTCTTCGGCATCTTTCCCCTCCGACCTTTTAAATTGCTTCTAAACTGCGCGCTAACAACTCAAGTACATGGAATTAAGTAGTTTTCAAGCTCTCCAAAACTACGACTTCTGAAAAACCGCGTTCATCACACACCACCTCCTTCCCAAACTGTACGCCATCCCTTATTCCGAACTGATCGCCGGCGACTTCGTCAATCCAGTTCATAGTCAAACAGCGAATTTAATCCAAAAGGATGTTCCCCATGACGTGTTCACCCTTCCCCACCGTTATAACTCAAACCTTCAACTTGGTAACATTGTTCTCAGCGTAATTGTGAGCATAATAGAAGATGGCGAAGTGCATAAGAACACGAACTGACAGTGAAGTCCGGCATCCTCTACACGACGCTTTAAAAAATATGTGAAAGCGATGGAGCTCTGAACCCTTTCTGCCCTCTCCTGAAGAGTTCAGGGTGTTCATTCTTGTCCCGATGAATCCTACAATAATTGGTCAAGCTTCAGCAAGGAGAGGGTGGGGAATTCAGTTCTCTTCCAGACAATAGGACACACGCGAGCATTACGCTGCAATACTAGCAATTGCTCTGACGTGTCCGCACGGTAGGTAACATCAACTGCTGCAAGGCTTATCGTGTTCCCATTTCCATCCTAATCGCGGCGTTTGTTATCTATTGCGCACTTTTTGCGGAATTTTGTCGAAAAGTGAGAGGAAAAACGGCAAACGACAATCGACAAAAATCGTCTAAAAACGGCTGGCAAACGGCAATCGGCAACCGGCAAACGGCAATTGCCGCACATCCCTGATTGCAATGACGGCACTGAGCATCGGACGAGCTTCCCTTATGCTGTTCTCAAGAACAATATCACAAAGTAGTGTTGGGAACACGGAACTAACATATGAAAGTACATAATAATTCGAAAAGACAGAAAATCGGTTGCCGAAATTCCCGTTGGAGGTGAAGTGATTCAGCGCGCCCATAATTTTGGAACACCCTGTACAGAGAAATTTTAAGATCGTTTTCGGGTACTTCTCAGCTCCTCTACCATCGGACCTGTAAACGACCAAACTTCAGATTGATCGTTGCTCGGTGTGTCTAGGAATGACGGCTTCAAAAATGCACTCCCTTTAGCTTCAAACTTGCTATACAAACTACTTGCAAAACGAAAATCGTCCGCTTCAACCTGATTCTTTAACTGCTCAAATAATTCCAACCTAATAACATAGAAGAATAGATCCATCGTTGTTGTTGTTGTACCATGAGGATTGTTGCTTTTTTTGTCAAAACAGAGATGAAGACCAGGTATCAGGACATGTACGATCGCGAACGCCGCTCATGACCCTTCCGCGACGTTCAATATGCCCCCCATAAGGGTTTTTGAGAGGCCTGCTCCAGCTCTTACTATGACCTCTCTATCTTCACATATGCCCTGTTATAGAAGGTTCTGGCCTAAACCTCAATCTTCCAGGGCGATTTGTTGGAGGCGCTGGCGTGTGGGAAATTTCCGACATCGTGTCGTAACTGCCGTGGGAAGGCTGCGGCTCAGTCAGTGGTTTTTTCATGGACGATGATGGCGACGACTTGACACGGGTGGGTTTTCTGTAATTAAAAAGTCTCTATAATGAGTGCTTGAGAAATGCTACTCTTGTAACCACATGCAAAATGTTGCAAATTTACTAAGCTACTATAAGATCCATTTAAGAAACGTCGTTCGGTTGATGAGGAAATTTTATTTATGCTGATTGTTCTAAACAGCAGTAGTGTACGTTAAAGGAAAATTTTTTTCGGTGAGTCAATGGGCACCAAACTTTACCAAAAAACCGCTTCAACCCGTTAATACGTAAGCGATCTATTTATAGGTAAATTTAATTAACAAACAATACAACAAATCAGTACAATTTAGTCTAGTGAAGGGACGGAGTTGTTGAGGTAGATCGTCGTGACTCATCTGGCCGTTTAGACTATTCTGCACGAACCCAATTCGAGAGCCAGTTCTCCCAACATTTAGTTAAGGAAAATTATTTTAGCAAAAGAAGTCCTCCAACAGGGGCTTGTTGCACCCTTGCCCATGTTTAAGAAAACCAGGTTCTGGATGTTGTAGGTATAGTCCTGTGCATCAGTAATCCGTATTCACAATTTTCTAAATGCGTCAAGGTATTCCAAAAATGTCAAAGATTGTTACATTAAGGATCCCAAAGATTTAGTCATCTTCAGTCCATACTTCGCCTAAGAGAGCTGTTTGGGGAGCCGAACGCGGAAATTAGATTCGCTAACAGTAATCCAAAAGGTTACTCTCTGTAAATTGCTATTTACCTACAGTATCCTACCGTAATCTTCCCGAAAACAGTTAATGGACCTTATGTTCGCATTTAGCGTCCCAAGTAGCCCACTTGGACAATGTTCGAGTTATTAGGTTGAAGCGAAAGTTTCCCGTCACTTGACTATGACGAATTTAAAACCTTTCAGTGTTAGTCCACCGGCCAATTGTGGTATACCATTCGACAGCACAAATTCTTTTCTATCTAATGCTGCCTTCCACCTGGGCCGAAGCCTGCTCTTTCGCGAAATATATGCTATAACTCAGTGGTAATCTTGAGTACTGAGCACCTTTGATTGCTTCTATTCACTTTGAAGTAAACCACCAAATCTGTCTGAGTTGGCAGTATACTTGAGCCACCTTGGAACGAGATGATAGCGTTTGCGAAACATTTTGACAGAGTGCAATTATTGAGTTTTAGCGTGTTTTGTGATTTTTCAAATTCCGCCTTTCAGGCTTATCCGAGAAGTCTCGGCATCGATGCTCCAGAATTAATTATAATGGCCAAGTCCCCAGTCACTAGCATTTTTTGTCAGTTATCGATCTTTTTTTAATTCGATTTTCGTCATCTTTATCGATTTTCGAGAAGAACTGTAGATGATTGACGATGTAGTACATACGATTGAGTGGAGACTTGGCCATTATACTCAAAGGCACAGTCCAACCTCAAAGGTAATTTTTGATATTATGATCCGGTCGCCGCCTATAGCAACCCTGCCTAGCGCGAAATCTCAATTCGCTCAAATAAGCGAGAAAAAGCTAGGAAAATGTCGGCCACGCCCCCTTGAAAGAAAAATGGGTAACGCCCACCGCCAGGTTTCCGACCTCAATAGGGAAGGGATGCACGAATGATTTTATTCAAAATCTATGTTCTTCGATTTGTTTTCGGCCTGGCTTTATATTTTGGCGTGCAACAGAACGATGGCTGCGAATAACGAGAAAATACAGGCTCGAGACAACTCGTCCGAGATTTTCTAGCCGTTCAAAATCGAAATTTTTGAGGAGCCGTAACTCCGTTTGTAGTGAGTCCTGAGTGATTCTGGAGACGAGAAATCGATTCTGAGGTTGGACAGTGTCTTTAAAGCCACCCAACCTCAGAATCGATTTTTCGTTTTTGTACCTATCTTGGAGAAAATTTCACGCTGATCACAATGATGTCTCCCGAATTGCTCAAAAATCACTACGAACGGACTTACGGCTTCTCGAAAATTTCGATTTTGAATGGTTAGAAGTTTGCGGACGAGTTGTCTCGAGCCTGTATTTTCTCGTTATTCGCAGCCATCGCTCTCAAGCAGGTCACAATACAAAACCGGACCGAAAACAAATCGAAGAACACAGGTTTTGATTAAAATCACTCGCGCGTCTCTTCCTTATTAAGGTCGGAAACCTGCCAGTGCGCGTTACCCATTTTTTCTTCCAAGGGGGCTTGGTCGACGTTTTCCTAGCTTTTTCTCGCTTATTTGAGCGAATTGAGGTTTCGCGCTTGGCAGGGTTGCTATAGACGGCAGCCGGACCAAAATATCAAAAATTACCTCTGAGGTTGGACTGTGCCTTTAAGTTAAAACTTGGAGGCCGAAACTTCTCGGATGAGTCAGAAAAGGCCGAAGTTGCGAAATCACAAAATCCGCTACAAATCGATAACCACGCTCCATCGAAACTTTCCGCAATCGCTATCAAGTTCTAAAGTGGCTCAATTATCCTGTGAACTCTGGCAGGTTTGCTGGCTCACCTTAAAGTCAATAGAAGCACTCAAAGA
Organism: Aplectana chamaeleonis; assembly: GCA_029168955.1. Taxonomy (NCBI): domain Eukaryota; kingdom Metazoa; phylum Nematoda; class Chromadorea; order Rhabditida; family Cosmocercidae; genus Aplectana; species Aplectana chamaeleonis. The sequence continues at coordinate 1,352,577 of JAPDOI010000033.1, read as the reverse complement.
TGCTTAGTACTGAAAATATCCCTTAACTACATATATGTAGCATAGACTTCGCATGCGATCAGGATTGCGCCCAAGTGGAAGGCAGCGTTAGATAGAAGAGAATTTGTGCTTTCAATCGATTTATCGCGCTTTGCCAGAGAGCAAACGCTAAAGCGTTTAAAAATAGTCAGAGTCAAATGGCGGGAAAAGAACTAATATTTCAATGCAAAAAAAACTCTTTTTGTCCGTTTCTGGAATCGCCTGTGGGTCCTAGAAATCGACATTTCTAGAAAAAGAAAAATCTTAGACACATTTCTCAAAGTTTAGCTTCTTGGCAAAAGTAACGATCGGGCAATGTCACGTTTCCGAGAGACTAGGTGTCAAAAAAGTTCAGAAAATGTCTTGGAAGGTCGTAGAAATTGAGTTGGAGCAAAATAGCCTGGAGTAATGAAAAAAACTGGGAACTGTTGTGAAATTATCAAAATACGGTTTGGCGGTCAAGCATAGACAAACAATCGATGAGTAGTGACAGACAAGGAATAGGATTTTACAAAGTTCTCCGTTCCCCATATCTAGGATTCTGGCCCAGAGTGCCCATAGTGCTTCTGCAAACTTTCATTCTTTCTAGACCTGTCCTCTTCACCAATGGGATTTACCTATCAGCGCAACCTAAAAAACCTCAAAGCATCATACACACGACCGTTATGGGAACAGTTGGGCGCAAAAGTTGCATTGCAGAAATTTTGGTCTGGATTAGTAGGCATGTCTGATATAGAGATGGTTTTTGAAACTTTGCACGTCTACTGAGACTTGCTCAGTAATCACGATCCATTAAGGTCTCATTATGGAGCAGCACCAACATTCGTGATACTCTCCGATACAATTACATTGCCGTCGTATTGCTTGCCGTCGCCTTTTTCGGGTTTTTCTTCTGCAAATTCAGGCAATCTGTGGCCAGTCGATAATCTATTGATTGTGATCTCTCATATCGGGTACTTTTTTACTTCTCATATTGTTGTTACTGTATCTACAGCCGCCAAACTACGTCACTTTATCCATGCCATCACATGTTCTTGAGAAAAGTAAATACATCAATAAATCAATTAACATACAAGATCAGCACAACTCGACGATCAAATATCGGTCATAGAATTTCACGCAGGGTTGACTCCGCCTGGGTAATTCGGATCAAAGCGTTGCGGCGGATCGGCTCTTGCCTGACTTCTAAAGCTTGACGCCGATGCGTTCGGTGTGCATGCGCGGAACCATTGGTAAGCGTTGAATACCCATACGACTGCCAAGAAAGCTGACTCTGCCTGAGTGAATAAGAGTTTTTATTATTAACCAGAAATGTCATCAAAACCAATACGACAAATCTTACCACGCCAAACAACAGGGCAGCATTGAAATGTGTGAACATGCTCAAGAAGAAATAAAAGAAATCGATTACTTGAAAAAAGGTGAACACGACGCTGCTGGCCAATTCCTAAAATCGATACCGAAATCAATTCCATTTGATAGTACTAATTTGAATGGGGAAGCGCAACCAACCAATAATGGCCACTTTGAAGTGTTCAGAAGTGTATGACCCGTCACCACCATGCAAAACATAAACAAGCAAAATGTCATCTGGAAGATATCAATTGATAGAATATTCAAAATAATATCAAATATGTTACGCTGCTTTTCGGACTCCATCAGGTACTTTTCAAAATCTATAAGATAGTCTTCTCTCTTGTCAGTAATATTGCACCTCACTATCAGATGTTGCTTTCCAAAACGAGGCCCCTGCCAGCTGCGAAGTGTGAAACACCTTCCCTCCCCCTTTCCGCACAAACTGACCCTTACGGTAGGGTATACTGTAGTAGATCAGGATCACAAGATTGGCTGGAATTTGGCCCAGGTATTTTTAATGAGCGCAGATCACTCTGAGTCGAATATTCGTTTTTCGATCTTTGTAAGGCGATAGGTCGCGATAGGTGTAAGGTCTTGGACTGGGATGCTACCCTTAATATAAGCCACTTAAAGTCTATTGTGTCAGTTGTTCGCGTAGAGTCATTCAACCACCATATTCTGCCGAATATTTTCATGAATAGCAGGAAGAAATCGAAATACTGATAAGCACATCAGATGAGCGCCATAAAATCAACTTCCACGGCGACTGCAATGTGTAACTCGTCCGAACTCGTCCCTAACCCAAACCTCCTTGTCGTCCCAAACTCGTCGAAACGCTGCGTGTTCTCGACTTGATTAGCCGTGTCTTCATTAGAACTAGCGTCTCACTAGCATTTCGTCAGAATCTACTCAATTCCCGCACTTTGGAAGGTCGTGACTATACAGGGTTCTTGGTACGATCGACTTGCACGACATACTCCCCATTTCCAGACAGAACCCGGAAGCATGAGTAAAGCGTGTTGAACAGGACAATGAGGCGGTCTTCTTAGATTAGACCCAAACAGTAGAAGTCAACGTTCCGTTGCCGCTTGAGACAGCGCTGGGATATGCTGGCACCTCCTTTGAATCAAACGCTGATGACATGCGACGATTTCAGTTTTCTCTCCGTGCAATCCAAACTTTCAGTAGAGGGTCAGTCCTTTGGGGGTAGTAGTAGAGGGGGTGCAGTGGAGTGGTTTAGGAGGCAGCCGAACGAGCTAAGGAGGAATGGAAGAATGATATGAAGAACACCCCCGATAATCATAGACTGTGATATCAGCACGACCCTATAAAAGGGGAGTGCTACTAATAATGTGTTCCAGTCTAAACGTGTACACCCAGAAGACTCAACTCTTCCCATCTGCGACTTCGGTGCTGTTCACTTCTCCAAAACACGGTGACCACCTATCATTAAGGTTTCTTTTCAAATCATCATTAGTTTTTTTTTGAAGATCAGCCAAATCTAAGTGAAACCGCAATTAATGTTTCCTTAGCAACCACTCAGCTTCCGCTTTGTAAGCTTCGAAAGAAAAAAACCTATTCGTTAAAAACTTAGAATGGCGGAGCTATGACTCAGGAAGTCATTGGAAGAAAACTGCACCCGAAGTTCTGAAAAAAAGCTCAATGTTGAGTTTAAAAGAGTTCAGCAGTTACCTCAACAAGAGTGGTTATAATGACGAACCATCCGAAGGTTCGATAACCAGGAGTCAAGAGGAATACAAGTTGAAGAATAATCAGCAACTGAAAGTTTGAACAAAGTAATTAAAACATGTAAAAGTTGACATTTCTATTTTCTGAAAATTCACCAAATTGGTAGAAATTTAGAATATCCCCAGAAACTCATAACAGCATCACCCCTAATAGTTCAGGGTAGAATGTAGATTGGCTAATCGGTTATAAGTGAGTAAAACAGGCGGAAAACTAGTCTGGCTCGCAGTAAGCAGGTTCCATTGTGAAAGCAGGGTAATCAATAAATTCACGTTTTCGAAATTCGCGCGCGCCTGTGCCAAACGTGCTCTGCGGCCAAATTTCTTGAAAGAAGGTGAAGAAAACTTGCTTGAAGAATAGTTTCTTCTTCTCCAAGCTCCAGAGCGTTCTTCTTTGCTATTGTTGGTTTGCATTTTGCGTATGCTATGTTACTGAGGTTTGTTGGATACGTTTTTAGGAATAATAATAGTTGTTGCCGTCACTTTCGACTTTTTAAGTGTTTCGAAACTCTAAATAATCTATTTTAACTTTTATTTTATTTTTTCGCTCATTTTGAATCCAGCAAAATTGATATCAGATTTGCACTCGAAGCTAATTCCCGCATTGGCAGCGGGGTCTAGGGCATCCAGCTCTAGCCCTAACATAAATTTCCTTTCATTAAAGGCACAGTCCATTCTCGCAGTCGTTTTTTACCCTTCATTGCTTGCCTTAGAGTAAATCTTGACCAATATTGCGAGCGGAGTAATGGCCCGTCAAGGATCGTGCAATTGAACACCGAGAAAATTGTGGACAAGTGGTCTCGGGCCTGTGTTCCTCGTCATTCGCGGGTATTGTATGAAGTTAAAACCACGGATGCCGATTGAGATTCTTCGCGTTTTCCGCCCATCTTAAGTTCGAAAACTCGTCGGCGGATGTGGCCCATTTGATCCTTTCGGGATCTTGTGGACTTACTGCTCGCACGGCACACCCTCACATATGAATTTTGAGATTTTCATTTATTTGTGGAGTGGAGCTTTTCCATATTACACCTGCCGAGTGCAAGACTCCGATCCCTCCGTTTGAGCGAAATTCAAGAAGAAGCCACTATGTACACGCCTCCAAATTGAATCCACTTACACCGCCCCTTTGACGATCTTGCCAGGTCAATAGAGGCTGAACGCACTATAGATTTCAAGCGATCGCCTAGATATTTCCTGTTTTCCTGTCTATCTCCTCGTTTCGGTTTAAGAGTGTCGAATAGCGTGAATTACAGGCCTCAGCCAACTCGTCCACCAACTCGTCGTGACACACAAAAAAAAGAAATTTTTGATTGGTCATGAAATCGTTCGCCGAGAGATCTTGTAGATTCGAGAGACACCATTGTGCTCAGCGCAAGCTCCTCTCTAAAGTAGGCCGAAAGTCTGGAAAATTGATTTTTGAGTGTTTTATTCTTTAAAGGAGATTTCGAGAAGTTTGAGCATGGGCAATGGCGGTTTGGTTGTTTTTTACCTAAAATAAAGTAAAAACACTCACCGTTGTGCGTTTTTATCAAAAAAAAAAAGAATTAAGGCGGGCCGGAATTTTAGAGCAGTAAAGGACGAGGCGGGTTTAATTGGAGCGCGGAAGTCATCGTAACCCGAACGGCGAGAAGCAGGTGTCAACGAGGCCCAAACTGAAGGGGAGAAGGGTCATTCGTCGCATCCGTCGTCTACGAGGCACGCGTTTATTTGCCTGAGCTCTCTTGGGGTCCACTTGGGGTTTGGTGACCTGACGCGACCAAAATTTGCTTGGAGCGTCGGTATCAGAGGGATATCTGACTTGTGGCTGGCCGCTTTTCGGTCTAGCGTTAGGTTGACATCCGTTAGGGGTTAGTTAGGGTTTGCCTAGCCGAGCGGTAGGAATCCCAGCTCGTATTTCATAAGTTTTTCTTAGTGTTTAGGTTTATCCTTGTAAAGGACGGTAATAAAAGAAAACTTTATTAAACCACCATATCATCCATACCATTGCATAATTTGTTGTCATTAATTAATTGTCTATTTCATTGTGTGCACGCGTTCTATTCTCGCGTGCGTTGCAACGCTCTTTATCGACTGCAGTTTAGGGTCACAATTTTGTCAAACCAGCTAACTGACACCATCAACAAGAACTTTTGAGTCAGGAGCGGGTCTAGACGGTATCTGGTCCCAGTGCATGAAAAAAAATTTGCCGCGGACGAGCTAGTCGCTTGCACGCGACACGCGTAGCTGAAATCCGCTCCGTTCACAAATTTTTGCCGCGCGCTTCTCTGACCGGCTAAGGGGGTATTTAGAGTTCCACCGCGGCGCGATGTCATGATTCATATGCGAATCGACGAGCGGCGCGTTATCGATCGATGCCCTTAGAAAACATCAAATCGCGCCGCGCTGCGATGGAACTTTAGAGAAGGTCTAACTCATCCGCGACTTTTCACTTTGGTGTATTGAAACCACAACCCGGCCCAGATGAGTTCAGACACTACACGGTGCGTAATAAGTACCCGTATACTTTTGACGCGCGCATTTGAAAGTGAGGTTGACTCGCTTGTGGTGTGTTCGCAAGGCTAAACCCTCTCCAATACTTGCACGAAATTTGAGGCCTTCACATTAGCTTTTTAGAGCATGGTAGATCCGATTCCGAAAAGGGCCACAAATCTTCAGCTCAGAAGTGCCGGACATTCAGCTTCGAGGATCGCTCGTCTTCTTAAAGTTCTTCGCCAAACCGCTTACGGTGCAGTCAATTGAAGTACGCTTGATGACCGTATTCGTCCAGTACGGCCGGTGACTGTAGCGACAAGACGTCTGAGAAAAATCCGGAAGAGACGCATCAAACGCAAAACCACGAGGAGTATGGGAGAAATGGGTCGAGACTTGAACGTTTCGGAGGGAACCGTGGGGAAGGTGGTCGAGGAGCAAGTCCATATGCGTCCTACAAGCTGCAAAAAAGACATGGTCTGAGCGATGGAGAAAAGAAGGAGAGAGTAAGGAAATGTAAGGGACTACTGCGGTGGGCCGAAAAAAAAATCAGCACTTGAGGATGCTTTTCACAGATGAAAAGCTGTTCACCGTGCAACAGAGCTACAACAGTGAAAACGTCTGGGTGCTTGCACATGACAGTGAGAAAGCTACCAAGGCGGGAAGAATCGTTTCGCGCAGGGTAAAACACAACGCATCCATAGTGGTCGCACGCCTCTCACTTTTGTTGAAAAAGGTGTGAAAATCGATGCTGACACCTATCTTTAAGCCATTCTTGGGCAGCATATGTTACTGTGGTTGATGCAACATTAAAAGGGAGGATAATGGATGTTCCAACAAGATTGGGCTCCAGCTCACGGGTCTAAGATGGTCCAGCATTGGTGTCGTGAGAAATTACCGGATTTCATCGCCGCGATTGAATGGCCAGCAAACTCCTGATCTCAGCGTTATGGATTACTGCGACTGGAGCATTTTGGAGGAGAAAGCCTGCGCTACACAACACACCAGCATCAGCGCACTCAAATCTTCATTGAAGAAAGCTTGGAGTGAGATTCCTCAGGACGTGCTGCGGGCCGCCGTAGATGCCTACCCGAATCGTCGTCGAGCTGTCATCAAAGCTAAAGGCGGCCACATCGGATGATATCGGATTATTTTGAATGATTATGTTGTCAGTAAAATATAGTGGAGATAGCTCCCAATTCGCTTGCTTCTTTGACGAGTTATGCAGTCCGAACCGTGTACGGGTATTTATAATAATACGCACCCTGTAGTGACGAACATAAGGTGAGGTCTCGATGACTTACACCTGCAACTGTCATGAAAGTTCTCTTGAGTAAGATTGACTATAAACATAGCTTGCAGAAGAATCTGAGATCGAAATAGTTTCGAAAATTTGAAAATTCACCGATGTAACGGGTTTCACGAGATGTGGCAGTTCTCTCATGTCATTTAACGCCATGGTTGATCTGAAAATTAGCACAGTCTGTAGCACGAAGTTACTAGGAGGTAAAATCTATTGATACGCATAAATACCTATTACAAACGCATAAATATCAAATATTATCAATATATCTGCTTTTCGTTCCGTAATGCAAATAATGTATAGTGAGCAAGAACTTCAGAATACGTCCTAAACCTCAAAGTTGGTTCATGAAGTGTGTTCGATAAAAGCTGGATACGCGTGGATTGGCCGTCGCAACGCAGTCGCTCGCCTACAGACTGGACTCGATTGTAATCACGCTTATGCGCGCACACACACACAAACCGATTGGCACTGGTTTCATGGAATCCACAAAGCCGTGGCAAACACGTCGTTGGCGCATTCAGGCAGCCGCTGATCAATCAATAATCGATTGTTCGGGACATTCCATCATACTTCGTACTGGGTACCTCTGTTTAATTGCTGATGTTGACCTCGCGTCTACAAATACCACACCACATGACTTTATTCAAACCATCACGAACTTTTCAGAAAAGTCAATAAATCAATATACATACAAACATAAACAATGTACTCAGAAAACAAACTATTATAATACTATTTCACACCAACAGTGGTAGACAGAGAGAAAGAGAGAAAATTAGAGGTGGAAAGATCGAATAGATGACGATCACAGATACCGATTGGGGAAGAGGGGTTTGCACGTAGCGCCGTTTATAGTTCTGCCGCCTGGCAGCTCATCGAAGCGCAATCATAGGGAATCGTTTATACTTCCACCGCCAACCGGCGCTGCGCAAAGCAATTCTATATTATCGATGATCGTGCGGCGCCGCGTGACCAATATTATAGAAAGCATTTTGCCGCATAGCTTGGTGGCGGAAGTATGAACGACCCCTTGTAATGTCGATCGTGACGCACTGCGTAATCAATATCATAGCAACGTACTTTGCCGCTGGACTATAAACGATGTCGGCTGACAATAAGGTGAAACCCTGTAGACGATCAATTATCGATTGTAGGTGTTTTACGCGGGATTCACTCCGGCTGGGTAGTTTGGCTGGAAGTGCGGTGGGGGAGCGGCCGTGGCCTGATTTCCGCCACTTGATGACGACGCGTTCGGCGTGCGTGCGCGGAACCATTGGTACGCGTTGAATAGCCATACCACAGCCAGAAAAGCTGCCTCTACCTAAAAAAAACTCAAAACTTTCAGTCGATTCATCTAAAAATCAATCGTAAGGCTTACCATTCCGAACATTAGAGCCACATTGAAATGCGAGAACATGTTGACGATGAAATAGAAGAAATCGATAACTTGAAAAATGGTGAACACCCCGCTGTAGGTCAACTCCTAGAAACGATATTACGCTCTAGAATCTATAATCAATAATTGATTGGATGGAAATTTCAAACCAACCGCCATTGGCCACATTGGAGTGTTCAGAAGACCTGTTAGACTCGCCGCCACCGCGATAAACACCAACAAGCATACTATCAACTGGAAAAATGTCAATCAATAAATCGATAATACCGAATCAATAAAAATAATTTCTAATTTTTGGGATTGGAAACATACTCTTTTCTAGAAAATTCAACGATTTTCGTATCAATGGTGCAAGACTTTTCAAACATACTAGGAGTATGGGTACCTAACTACCTTACATCACGAGTTGGGTAGCCTCCCACCCTATGATGTAAAGCAGTGCCGCTGATAGTATGTACAATACCAGCACTAAAATTCAAAATCACCTCAATAATAGTGGTCATAATGACGAACCATCCGAACGCTCGATAACCAGGAGAAAAGACGAATATTGTTTGAAGAATAATCAATAACTGAAAATTCAAACATATAATTATTCCCAACAAAAACTCACCAAACCTAGAGAAAATTCGCTACTATTCCGATTTGAGGACTCCAAATGTCATCGGTTTCTGTCAAAATTCGCGCAAAGAGGTTACCTGGGGCGTTGAACACGATTACTCAGAAAAATGAGAACAAGTTACCTGTTATATAAATGTAACGTAAGTGTTGCTTCATGTACCTTAACTGACCTGTGATAAGTCGCAAGTAACTTACATCGACTTAGATGTGTTACCAGTAACTTGTTTTCGGCTTTTTATATAGCAAGTAACTTGTTTTCATTTTTCTGAGTAGGCGGTCCGTTTTTGAATTTTATTTCTGGTTACGGTAGGATACGATACGTATTTGAAGTAGGTCAATGTTTCAAATTTAGCCAAAACGTTGCCTATGGTTTTTTTTCCTGAGGTGCGAATCGCAGATGCAGCATCTATTTTTTACTGGTTTTGAAATGATTACGGTAGGTTACGGCTGGCAAGAAAAATGTTTGACCTCCTGAGTCCGAAAAGTGGACGAAAAGTGGAAAAGTGCAAAATAATTAAAGCAGACATTCACATTTGCAACGCAATCACCGCAAATGCAGGCTCAAATCTGTCTGATCTAGAGTGTCAGCCCACGCGGTCGGCGTGCGTGCCGAGCGGGTGTATCGGAAGCATTTTCGGACGAGTATACCCACGACTGAGATACAGCTGACTGAGATATTGTTCACTATTCGTCTGACATTCCTGCTAATCGATCCGAAAGTGCTGGAAACGCTTTCGCGATGGCCGAGTCACACGCCCGCCCACCGCGTGGGCGGACAGACTTTACAATACCGCTCGTAGGATTCGATCAGAAATCGAGCGTGAACGCGTTGTCGCGCACTTGGCAACCTTTTTTTGATAGCTTTCTTCCGAATCAAACTTTTTTTATTTGGAAAATTAGTCAGGATCCTGCAGCGATTGCTAGGGTTTGAGTTACGACAAAAAACTTCGAGCTAAGGTTTTCAGTGTGCTAAACAGTACACAAATACAGTATGCGGCTGCACATGGCTCTGTGTGCTGTATAAAGATCTGGAAATCCACACTTGCAAGCTTTATATTGTTGGATAGCGCTCATCGCCCGAATTCTAAACAACTTTCGAGATCTGAAAACGGTTGAATTTGAAGAATGATATTGAAAAAGGACGTTAAAAAAGCTAAGACGGGTCCCCGCACGAATTTCCGTCAAATCCTACGAGCGGTAGTGTACATGAAAACTTCCGCGAATTTCCATGAAAATTAAAGAACTCACCAAAGTAACAGGTTTAACTAGATGTGGCAACTCTTTCATGTCATATAACGCCATGGCTTATCTGAAAATTAACAGAATCAGCAGGCAAAGTAACATCACGGGCAGCTATCGATTGATGCGCACAAATACATGCAGTACTTAGACAAGTATTTGTGTTCCGTTCCGGAGCGCAGAAAATATATACAGTCAATGATACCATAAAATCAAAATGGTACATGCACAAGTACATATGTAGATGCGTACTGTGCTTCTCTGGGCTAAATTCCGGTCCGCCATTGCGTCTCGACACGCTGTGCGGCCACACGCGCTCCAGTCAGTCTGGTTTCCAGCACCTAAGCCGACTCGATGTGGCTTTTTTTTACACAGTTTTCTCCAATTTTGTTCAGTTTCCAGTTTCCAAAACCCACCAAGAGTCAACAGATCGGCGCTGGAAACTCCTCCGAATCGAAAGCACGCGGCCGCAAAGCGTGTCGAGACGCAATTGCGGACCGTAATCTTGTCCAGAGAAGCACAGTACATAAACGGTTCCGAAAGATATGGCGCGCGGATAGGTTACCGCGTCGCGACCGCGCGCATACACAATGAATTCGATTTTAATCCTGATAAATTGGCACTGGCTCACGGGACCTATAACTAGTTTAATTCTATCAAAAAGGGGTCTTCCAAGCAAAAGAGGTTTGGTTGGCGTCAGAAACGTTCCAACAAAAAGGGAACAATAATTAAGTTGAATGAGGAGAGTCTACAACAAGTGAACAATATTCTATCAAAAAGGGTTTTCAAGCAAAGAGGTTTGGTTGGCGTCAGAAACGTTCCAACAAAAGGGAACAATAGGTAAGTAGAATGAGGAGAGTCTACAAAAAGTGACCAATATTTTCTGTGACTGATTTTCCTGCCCGATCCTTCTTAACAGCAGAAACAAACCGTTGTGGTACTTCACAAGGAAGAGTTCAATGGTTTCCAAGAATGGACTTCTATTCGTTGACGAGATTATTTTAAAAAAATATTCTCATTAGATGTTGCACTTTGGTTTCGCTTCTCGTAGCAGCTGGAGCTAACCGTCCGTCTGTGTTTTTGGCATCATCTTCTATTCTGATGGTAAGTATTAGGTTTACATGCACATACTTTTTAACGGTTTTCGTGTAGTCAAGACGAGTTTTGGAACCACAGAGTGCTTCCGTGTAAAACACCGCAACGGTTTGTTTTTGCTATTAAGAAGTATCGGCCAGGAAAATCAGTCACAGAAAATATTGTTCACTTTTTGTAGACTCTCCTCATTCTACTTACCTATTGTTCCCTTTTTGTTGGAACGTTTCTGACGCCAACCAAACCTCTTTTGCTTGGAAAACCCTTTTTTGATAGAATATTGTTCACTTGTTGTAGACTCTCCTCATTCAACTTAATTATTGTTCCCTTTTTGTTGGAACGTTTCTGACGCCAACCAAACCTCTTTTGCTTGGAAGACCCCTTTTTGATAGAATTGTTCACTTTTTATTGATATTACGAAGTAATATCCCTGAAAAATCTTCAATAATTCTCGAATAGCATGGATTGCTATAATAATCAGTAAGCAACAACCTTGTTGCGCACGCTACAAATGAAGCGCTACTCACTTATCCCGACGTCCTGATGATGTCAGAAAATGCCCTATGCACTTGGCACCACCTTGGCACGACGTCCTGATGACGTCACCAGATGCTTTATGCACTTGGCACGACGTTCTGATGACGTCATCAGATGCTATGTGTACTTTACATGACATCCTGATGACGTCATCAGATGCCCTATGTACTTTACATGACATCCTGATGAAGCCATCAGATGCCCTATGTACTTTACATGACATCCTGATGAAGTCATCAGATGCCCTATGTACTTTACATGACATCCTGATGACGTCATCAGATGCCCTATGTACTTTACATGACACCCTGATGACGTCATCAGATGCCCTATGTACTTTACATGACACCTGATGACGTCATCAGATGCCCTATGTACTTTATATGACACCCTGATGACGTCATCAGATGCCCTATGTACTTCACATGACACCCTGACGACGTCATCAGATGCCCTGTGTACTTTACATGACACCCTGATGATGTCATCAGATGCCCTATGTACTTTACATGACATCCTGATGACGTCATCAGATGCCCTATGTACTTTACATGACACTCTGATGACGTCATCAGATGCCTATCTACTTTACACGACACCTGATGACGTCATCAGATGACCTATGTACTTTACATGACACCTGATGACGTAATCAGATGCCCTATGTACTTCACATGACACCCTGATGACGTCATCAGATGCCCTATGTACTTTACATGACATCCTGATGACGTCATCAAATGCCCTATGTACTTTACATGACACCCTGATGACGTCATCAGATGCCCTATGTACTTTACATGACACCCTGATGACGTCATCAGATGCCCTATGTACTTTACATGACACCCTGATGACGTCATCAGATGCCCTATGTACTTTACATGACACCCTGATGACGTCATCAGATGCCCTATGTACTTTACATGACACCCTGATGACGTCATCAGATGCCTATGTACTTTACATGACACCCTGATGACGTCATCAGATGCCCTATGTACTTTACATGACATCCTGATGACGTCATCAGATGCCCTATGTACTTTACATGACACCCTGATGACGTCATCAGATGCCTATGTACTTTACATGACACCCTGATGACGTCATCAGATGCCTTATGTACTTTACATGACACCTGATGACGTCATCAGATGCCCTATGTACTTTACATGACACCCTGATGACGTCATCAGATGCCCTATGTACTTTACATGACACCTGATGACGTCATCAGATGCCCTATGTACTTTACATGACACCCTGATGACGTCATCAGATGCCTTATGTACTTTACATGACACCCTGATGACGTCATCAGATGCCTTATGTACTTTACATGACACCCTGATGACGTCATCAGATGCCTTATGTACTTTACATGACACCCTGATGACGTCATCAGATGCCCTATGTACTTTACATGACATCCTGATGACGTCATCAGATGCCTATGTACTTTACATGACACCCTGATGACGTCATCAGATGCCTATGTACTTTACATGACACCCTGATGACGTCATCAGATGCCCTATGTACTTTACATGACACCCTGATGACGTCATCAGATGCCCTATGTACTTTACATGACATCCTGATGACGTCATCAGATGCTATGTACTTTACATTACACCCTGATGACGTCATCAGATGCCCTATGTACTTTACATTACACCCTGATGACGTCATCAGATGCCCTATGTACTTTACATGACACCCTGATGACGTCATCAGGTGCCTTATGTACTTTACATGACACCCTGATGACGTCATCAGATGCCCTATGTACTTTACATGACACCCTGATGACGTCATCAGATGCCCTATGTACTTTACATGACACCCTGATGACGTCATCAGATGCCCTACGTACTTTACATGACACCCTGATGACGTCATCAGACGCCCTATGTACTCTACATGGCACCCTGATGACGTCATCAGATGCCCCATGCACTTTGATGACGTCATCAGATGCCCTATGTACTTTACATGACACCCTGATGACGTCATCAGACGCCCTATGTACTTTACATGACACCCTGATGACGTCATCAGATGCCTTATGTACTTTACATGACATCCTGATGACGTCATCAGATGCCCTATGTACTTTACATGACACCCTGATGACGTCATCAGATGCCCTATGTACTTTACATGACACCCTGATGACGTCATCAGATGCCTATGTACTTTACATGACACCCTGATGACGTCATCAGATGCCCTATGTACTTTACATGACACCCTGATGACGTCATCAGATGCCTATGTACTTTACATGACATCCTGATGACGTCATCAGATGCCCTATGTACTTTACATGACACCCTGATGACGTCATCAGATGCCTTATGTACTTTACATGACACCTGATGACGTCATCAGATGCCCTATGTACTTTACATGACACCCTGATGACGTCATCAGATCCTATGTACTTTACATGACACCCTGATGACGTCATCAGATGCCCTATGTACTTTACATGACACCTGATGACGTCATCAGATGCCTATGTACTTTACATGACACCCTGATGACGTCATCAGATGCCTATGTACTTTACATGACACCCTGATGACGTCATCAGATGCCCTATGTACTTTACATGACATCCTGATGACGTCATCAGATGCCCTATGTACTTTACATGACACCCTGATGACGTCATCAGATGCCTTATGTACTTTACATGACACCTGATGACGTCATCAGATGCCCTATGTACTTTACATGACACCCTGATGACGTCATCAGATGCCCTATGTACTTTACATGACACCCTGATGACGTCATCAGATGCCCTATGTACTTTACATGACACCCTGATGACGTCATCAGATGCCCTATGTACTTTACATGACACCCTGATGGCGTCATCAGATGCCCTATGTACTTTACATGACACCTGATGACGTCATCAGATGTCCTATGTACTGTACATGCCGCCCTGATGACGTCATCAGATGCCCTATGTCCTTTACATGACACCCTGATGACGTCATCAGATGCCTATGTACTTTACATGACACCTGATGACGTCATCAGATGCCCTATGTACTTTACATGACACCCTGATGACGTCATCAGATGCCCTACGTACTTTACATGACACCCTGATGACGTCATCAGATGCCCTATGTACTTTACATGACACCTGATGACGTCATCAGATGCCCTATGTACTTTACATGACACCTGATGACGTCATCAGATGCCCTATGTACTTTACATGACACCCTGATGACGTCATCAGATGCCTTATGTACTTTACATGACACCCTGATGACGTCATCAGATGCCTTATGTACTTTACATGACATCCTGATGACGTCATCAGATGCCCTATGTACTTTACATGACACCTGATGACGTCATCAGATGCCCTATGTACTTTACATGACACCCTGATGACGTCATCAGATGCCTATGTACTTTACATGACACCCTGATGACGTCATCAGATGCCCTATGTACTTTACATGACACCCTGATGACGTCATCAGATGCCCTATGTACTTTACATGACATCCAGATGACGTCATCAGATGCCCTATGTACTTTACATGACACCCTGATGACGTCATCAGATGCCTTATGTACTTTACATGACACCCTGATGACGTCATCAGATGCCCTATGTACTTTACATGACACCCTGATGACGTCATCAGATGCCCTATGTACTTTACATGACACCCTGATGACGTCATCAGATGCCCTATGTACTTTACATGACACCCTGATGACGTCATCAGATGCCCTATGTACTTTACATGACACCTGATGACGTCATCAGATGCCCTATGTACTTTACATGACACCCTGATGACGTCATCAGATGCCCTATGTACTTTACATGACATCCTGATGACGTCATCAGATGCCCTATGTACTTTACATGACACCCTGATGACGTCATCAGATGCCTTATGTACTTTACATGACACCCTGATGACGTCATCAGATGCCCTATGTACTTTACATGACACCCTGATGACGTCATCAGATGCCCTATGTACTTTACATGACACCCTGATGACGTCATCAGATGCCCTATGTACTTTACATGACACCCTGATGACGTCATCAGATGCCCTATGTACTTTACATGACACCTGATGACGTCATCAGATGCCTATGTACTTTACATGACACCCTGATGACGTCATCAGATGCCCTATGTACTTTACATGACATCCTGATGACGTCATCAGATGCCCTATGTACTGATAGCCTGCGACCACTGGCAGTGGCTAGTGGCAGGAACGAGGAACGAGGGACGAGGAACGAGGGACGAGGAACGAGGGACGAGGAACGAGGGACGAGGAACAGGACACGAGGGACGCGTTACAAGAAAAAACGCGAATTTTAGCTAAGCTTCCGCCGATCTAACTTTGTTAATTTTCAATCGATTTGGCTCAAATTTTGTCAGCGGGTGTCTTCTATACTCTCTCACTTATATCCAGAAGGAAATCTCTAGAAAATTTGTTTTACAGGTTTTATTAACTACTTTACCAAAATCTAAGTGATCACAAGTGCCAGGCAAAACCAAACCTCTCCAGCCGCTTCGCGGCTGGAGCGATTCAAACACAACATCACTGAATGCCACCGATACGACGCCGCGTTGGCCTCGCGATAGGTTCCCTCAACCGGTGCCCTAGGACCTACAGAATGATAAAAGTTAGAAAAATGTATGGGAAGAACATTACATATACGAAATAATGATTTTTTTACTTGCATACATTGCATGTCTACAAATTAAACAGTCCTTCAGAAATCTGTACAAATTCTTACTAGAAAGAAACAGAAAAAGGTACTGTAGACATACTGTATCAGATCAGTGATACGGAATTTGATCAACACCAGTGCAGTATAGTTGTACAATTTCGAAAAAAATGTCGAACGAACAAAAATCGGAATTTTTCGTTCGAAATCTTTTCGAACGAACGAAAAATCAAAAAAATTCGTTTGAAATAATTTCGAACGAACGAATCTCGGAAAACTTTAGAAATTTCGGAGGTCGAACGAACGAAATTCGAAACTAATCGAAATTTCGATTTTTTTTTTGAAATTTCGTATTTCTTCGAAATTCGTCAAAAATTTCGAACTTTTTTCGAATTCGGTCGGAAATTTAGAATTTTTTTCGAAATTTGCCGGAAATTTCGAAATTTTTTTCAAAATTTGTTCGAAAAAATTCCGAACGAACGAATTTCGAAAAAAATTTCGTTCGACGAAATTTGGAACGAACGAATTTCGAAAAAATTTCGTTCGACGAAATTTCGAACGAACGAAATTTGAAAGAATTTCGTTCGACGAAATTTCGAACAAACGAAATTTGAAAAAAATTTGGTTCGACGAAAACGAAATCTGAAAAAATTTCGTTCGACGAATTTTCGAACGAACGAAAACGAACGGAAAAAAATCTGAAAAATCCTTCGAAAATTTCGTTCGTGTACAAAACTATATAGTGCAGCCACAAACATGGGAAATAGGAAAGCTTGGACAATTATAATTTTCTGTATAGTTCAAATTTTCCGCAATTCTTCTGTCCTCAGTGGATTGCAATTCTGGTCCAGCGTAGCGTATAACTGTACTTGCAGCATGAAGCTTGAAGATAGTCGTGCAAAGACCTCTTGGTCCCTGAACGGTTACCCGTGGTCCCAGAATGAATTGCCTTGCAGTGTATCGCAATAGCAGTTGTCCGCTAGGACAGAAATTTCTCTCGGATTGTGGTCTCAACGCGCAAAAAATGGAGGAGTTGTCCGTCCTTTTCGGTTCGATATCCACTCGGAACCACTTCGCTTCAATTGAATAGCCTGATTTTTTGAACTGCAAAATATGGGTCAACTCCTCCAATTTTGTGCATTCAGACCTCAACCCATTTCTCTCTGATATACCCTCTATAAAACGTCAAAATTCACATCTTTCGAGGCGCGAGCGGCGCGCGCGACGCCTCGGCCTCCGTCTGCCCTACGCTCTCTCACCGTCTCTAACCTCCGTTCCACACCAGCACGCTTAGGAACCAAGTGAATTTCGCCGTTTTACAGCCTGTACACGTCACGCGAAAAAAAGTGACGTCGGCATGGATCGTGAAGAGACTTTGCGTTCACTGTTGAAGGTTGGCGCAAACTCGGTGCCATGTGCTATAACATAGGTGCAGTTTGCGCCAACCTCCAACAGTAAACGCGAAGTCTCTTCACGATCCATGCCGATGTTAGATGGGTAGCAGGGATGTGCGGAAATTTTTTGAAAAATTTCAGAAAACAGAAAGGCTAAAACTGCCAGAAAACAGAAATCAGAAAACAGAAAATTTTCAGAAAAAAAATACTCATTGCATTTTTACTTGTTTACAAGTTAGGAGAGGATGTAACGTCGGCATGGACCCTGAAGAGACTTCGCGTTCACTGTTGAAGGTTGGCGCAAACTCGGCGCCATATGCTATAATATAGGTGAACCGAGTTTGTGCCAACCTGCAGTGAGGAACGCAAAGTCTCTTCAGGATCCACGCCAATGTTAATTCTAAATACCTTTGTCATACTTGTTATATGATATCTACGGAACTGCACAGATGACCTACTAAGGCATTGATAGTAGCAATGACGCGTCAATGATGGATACAACATCATTAAAGACACAGTCCAACCTCAGAATCGATTTTTTGTTTCTCTGCCTATCTTGGAGGGAAATTTCACGCTGATCATAATGGTGCCTCCAGAATCGCTCAGAACTCACTACGAACGGAGTTACGGCTACTCAAACACTTCGATCTTGAACGGCTAAAAATTCGCGGACGAGTTGTCTCGAGCCTGTATTTTCTGGTTATTCGCAGCCATCGTTCTGCAGCAGGCCACAATAAAAAGCCAGACCGAAAACAAATCGAAGAACATAGGTTTTGAATAAAATCATTCGCGCGCCTCTTCCCTATTGAGGTCGGAAATCTGCCGGTGGGCGTAACCCATTTTTTTCTTAAAGGGGGCGTGGCCGACTTTTTCCTAGCTTTTTCTCGGTTATTTGAGCGAATTGAGATTTCGCGCTTGGCAGGGTTGCTATAGGCGGCGACAGGACCATAATATCAAAAATTACCTCTGAGGTTGGACTGTGCCTTTAAAGGCAGGGTTCGCGATAAAATTGGTTGTTGAGCTATCCCCATGAAAAGGTAGGCCTGGGCATCACAAAAGTGAAAATAAGTAAAAAACTGAATAAAAAACGCTCAAGAACAAGTTATTGCTTGGTGTCCTCCCGCCTCCAGCTATCGGGATCTCTATTAAAGCCTGTTTTGTTAACTTTTATTTTGCTTCTAAAGTATTTTCTGAGCACTACTGTAGACTACTGACTACTTTAACAGCAAAATAAAAGGCGGATAAACACGCATTAACGAAAATATCGTTAATTAGGGGGTCGGCCGACACCAGTAATTAGCCGTTATACCTTGTTTTTAAGCGTTTCTCCTGCGGAATTCCGGGTTTTTTCACTTATTCTCACTTTTGTGATGACCAAATCTACATTCTCATTAAGAGAGCTCGAAAATAGTTTTTATCGCGAACCCTGCCTTTAAACACGCTGAGAGTATTGGCCGAGAAAAAGCTCAACCACTGATCCTGTCGAGCTGTTTCTCGAGTATTTCTTGATTATTTCTTGGCTGCTAGGTGGCTGCGACCATGTTGTTCGCGAAATAACCGAGGAATAACCGAGAAAACATGGGTAGTCGAACGAATTTACGGCGGTGTTGACATCCAAATCTGCCTCGACAATGCGTCTTACACTCCCCTTTTATAGCATTCTTTCGCGGCTGTTTCTCGACGACCATTATTTGACGCCTATTTCGCGGTAACCAGCTATTTTCCTAACACGACCCTGTTCTCGGCTATTACGCGAAAATCAGGCATTTTGTGGCTATTTATCGGCTATTGCTCGGCCAAAACTCTCAGGGCCCTCACCCGTATGGTAGTACGTCAGTACAATTAGGGTTGCATCCTAGGACAGACAACCGGTTCAACCCCTCGCTGTCAGCAGCAACTGCTGCGAACAACTAACTGCAGCTGCAGCTAACAAGAAGAGGTTGAATTCGTGCTCTGCCCTGGGATGCTACCCCTATTGTGCCAAAGTACTACCCTACGAGTGCGTTAGCAGGAAACGATTGTTGAATTTTCTTCATAAGAATGCATGTCTCGTCATCACAAAAGTGAAAATAAGGGAGAAGCCGCATAAAAACGCACAAAAACAAGTCAGAACGGCTAAATGGTGGGTGTACGCACACCACCAACTGACAGGTTCTTTATAAATGCGTATTTTTCGCCTTCTATTTTGCCGCTAAAAAAGTTAGTAGACTTTCGGTGTCCAGCAACTACTTAAAATGCAGAATAAAAGACGATAAAGCAAGCAATTGTAGAAATCTAGTGAATTGGGGGCGGGCTGAGACCCAGCAATAGCTTGTTTTTGTTCTCCGACTTTCCACTTATTTTCACTTTTGTGATGACCAGGCCTACCTTCTCAAAAAGATACCACAATAAACTTTTTTCATCGCCAACCCTGTCCTTAACAGCAATCGCACCATTGAACACAAATAGTACCTCGTAAAGGACTAGATAAGCTGCGCTGTTCCACAGATCCGGATTTCGTTGTTTTTTCTTATTTTTTTCTGATTTTTGCAGCTTTTTCAGAAAACAGAAATCAGAAAACAGAAAGGCCAAAACGGCCAGAAAACAGAAATCAGTAAACAGAAATTTCCGCACACCCCTGATCGGTAGCCCAAACGCATTGCAAGTCGGAGTGTTTGGGATGTACGAACCACTCCCTTCCCAACTCAACAAACCATGGGAAGGATTACTTGATTTGATTGGAGACCAGATGCGATATGAGTCACTGTAGTGATAAGTTTAGTGTTTCACAAGCTGAAAACTCTCCCAATGTGTCATCCAAAGGACTACGGTGGTAACTAATCCTAAGACAGAGATCATAGTACAGGAATCATTTTCATGTTTACTATCAAAAGCGAATGTTAATGTACTAATTGCAGGAGAAAAAAGCAAAGAAAATTGTAAAAAACTGGCACAAACCCTAGGAGGCCTTGCACAAAGCAACACCTTCGAAGAACGAATTACTATGGCGGGAGACATTGGTTTTGAGATTCGTTTCTAATAAGCTGATCCTATGTCGCCTCAGAAACCATGTAGAAGCCGTGGAAAAAGTAGCATTTCAACCCGAAACATAACCCTAATCAACTCCTTGGTAAAAAGAAATTCCCATATATTTCTTCCGAATGAAAAACATACCTTAAGTAGCCTTCCGAAAAAGATTACAATTGAAGAAAATATATGTGTCTTAAATAAACTTCCAAATAACTCTGATTTGTTGATTCCAGAGACGTTTCCTCCCCAGGCATATGTATCCTCTATTTCAGAGCCAAAGTTGCTCTTTTCCTTAGCGCGCTATTGCAGGGAGCGAGGGGAGAGACAACGAGAAAGTGTTAGGGAGAAAGAGGCGCAGCAAACGCGCGTAGTCGCACGCGACAAACGGAAATAATTTCACTCCGAAATAGACTATACATACATATCTGGAACGAATCGAAAAAAACGCTCGATTGAGACAGCAATATATGGCTTATAAAAGGCCCAGAGAAAATAGATGACCTCAACTCAGCTAAAATTCATTGGGTCGATCAATCTGTTATCCACAGACAAAATCAACAGAATCTGATCGCCCACTGAGTTTAGGATGCTTTTTTTCCCGATTTTCTGAGAAGAGCGACCAAAAACGAAGAGGCGATTTCAAAAAAAAGTAGTAAACTGGAAGACCAAGTCATAATTTTTTACTGAAAATCAACAGTTCAGAATGGCTTCAAAGCGAGAATCGACGTGTTCGTCTTAGCTGGCGGCCAGCCCTGATAGGGGTGACGCTAGCCGGCCAGTGTACAGATAAGCCTAATCGTACGAGTCGGACACGACAACAAATGACTAACAATGGGCATATTTTGGAAAACCGAAGAAAAAGGATAACAAAGCCATAAAAACTTTGTGCACGATGAGAACAATTTCTGGGTTTCTACCGAACGTGAAAAGGTTCGGAGGCCTTTTGCAACAATAATGTCGAAAAACGGCTGAAAACTAATTATAGATAGCTCTTTACAGCCCCTGAAGCTTGAATATGGTATGCCCGCCACGCCCAGTTCCCCAGCTGCCATCGAGAGAGTGGGCGGGGCGGGCACTGAAGTCCGGTGCCATTAAGATTTATTGATAGTCCGTTTTTACCATTGTTTCGATATTGATTTCGCGATGGGCTTCTGGAATTTAATTTCCCTGTGAAAACTAATCGTGAATACTGCCTTTAGGATGCGGTGATAATCGGTAGCTGGGGTCCTGAGTAGGTGATCTATCATCATGGAACAAAAGGTCATGCATGAGTTGGGATAGATCAGAAGAGGCATCCTTCGAAAGCTGTTTTAAAATTTTTCAGAGAAAAAGGATTTTCAGGATTTTTTTCGCTATTTTTCTCTAGTAGAAAAGCATATCTACATTGGAGAAATGGGAAAAAAGATCTACGATTCAAGGATAGAAGGAGAGCTGAGCTGGTACGCAATGAGCCATATAGACGTAGAAATGAGCAGTGAAGTGGAAATAATGAACCGATTATCCGCCCCTTAACCTCCGATGCAATAGACTCTTTATCTACTGCTGAGCAGCAAGCTTGCTCTTCCTCAGGAACAGAAAGCCGGAAAGAATGCAAATTTAAATGCTTATCTCATTCGTCGACATTAAAGGCAAAGTCTACGATGGAAACAGCTTCCGAAATCGGAAGCTCCAAAGCCCATTGCAACATGAATGTCGAAAAAACGGCTGAAAACCAGCCTAAAATAGTCTGATACCACCTTCAAAACTTAAATGTGGCATGCCCGCCCCGCCCACTTCCTCATCAACCGTTGAGATAGTGGGCGGGTCGGGCATGGCACAGTCGATTTTCAGTGCCGTGTAGGTCTATTTATTGCTTGTTTGAGCTTTTCTTTCGACAGGTATGGTACAGTCCAAGCGTAAATTTGTAAAGTGATAGATGACCGACCCATGGCTCCGCCCTTTTCGGTTCGGGAGTCATCTTTCGGGTCTCTTACATTGATTCAATCTTATTTATGCTATTATAGGAGGGTCAGTAGAAATTTTTTTAAGAATTCAATTTTTTTCAACAGCTCGCGTCTATTAATCAGCTTTTTTAGCTTAATTCGAAAAAATTTAAGTCACACTGAATTTTTTAAGGCAGTTCTCGCAAAAAATATACCTTATTCTTCAATATTTTCTTCTGTTGTGTGCAAAAAAGTGGAAAAAGGATAGCCAAAATTTTCTCAAAACCCTAAATTTCAGGAGGGTGAAACTGTCCAAAAACCTTAAAGCGTTCCATTCCCTCCCCACGTAAAATTTGCTGTGCTTGGTGCAGAAGAATTCCGAGCGCCGGAAGTGTTTTAGCGCTCTGAATCGTTTGGGTAAAGTCGGTCCAAATGAGACTGTACGCACACGCGGTGGGCGTGCGTGTCGAGCGGACCTCGCAAAGGAACTTTCTGGACGAGCCTTCACCCTGGCAAAGAGCAAACAATGTTCGTCCAATGTCCTTACTATTTGACCTACAACTCCGTAAACTGTGATTTCGACACGGAAGCCGACAAAGTGGGCGGATAGTCTCATTCGGACGGACTTTACCCAACTTCCTCTCATGTTTCTTCTATCGAAAATTCTTTGAAAATAGGAAATTTTGATGCGCTTGTTTGAATGTTAGTATCCCTCGAGGTAAAGCACCCTTATTTTAGCAATTACGGACAACTGTTCCTCAATGTGGGCGGAGTGAGTCTGTTAGGCAGCTGATCCACGCGATTTCCACTCACTTTCTGACCGCTTTTCGTCGTTTTTCTTTCTTGAAGGCACAGTCCAAGCTCGTGGGTGAAATTTGATTGTATGGCCCACCCGGTGTGTCACGACCCTGCCAAACAACACGGAATCTCAATTCTTCCGAATAAGCGAGAAAAATCGAGCACCCACACCCTCCATTCCCCCCCCAAGCAGCATCCATTTCAAAGGCTTCGATCCATGGAATCTGATCAAAATCTACGTTCTTCCATTCGTTATCGGTCTAGCTATAGGCCGGGATCATACTTCCCGCGACCAGCGACAGCGACAGTGCACATCATGCATATCGATTTTCGGTCGATATACATAGATGGTAAACACTGCGTCGCGTCGCTCGTCGCTGGAAGTGTGATCCCGGCCATACACTGTGGTCTGCTCCGATACGTTGGCTGCGAACGACGAGGAGAAACAGGCCCGAGACAACTCGTCCACGAAATACTCTCACCATTCAAATTTGCAGTCTTTGGTGGCGCAGTCCGCTCCTCCACGTTGGTGCCACTGGAAACTCCTCGATTTTGTCGAGGTAAGCTGAACGCGGACATTCGTGTTCCGGCGACAGGCCAAGGCGTTTCGCCCGTGTGACAGGTCGGCCGATGGTTATCCTTGTCACGCCACATGCAATGGTGCTTAAAGTTTCTGTAAAAGCTACGGCGTCCGCGGTAACCGACGCCCACTCACGGAGCCCGGTGAGTGGTGAAAGTATGCTAGGGTCTTCGGTGCAAGGACGGCATCGGAGGGTAACCAGGCTAGTCCGTAAGTCCTTTGACGTTGCCAAGACTCGCGTTGCAACGCTGAATGTCGGCACGTTGTCAGGCCGCTCGAGCGAACTTGCTGTTGCTCTGGAGCGTAGACGTATTGATCTCTGTGCGGTGCAAGAGACGAGATGGTCGGGTAGTAAGTCAAGGACATTGGCAGAGGCTTCAAGGTCCTGTATCATGGCAGCCCTAGGACCACGAACGGCGTTGGCGTTGTCGTGTCTGAACGCTTCCGTGATGCGATTGCCGAAGTGCATCGTTTTGACGATCGTTTGATGAAGATAGTGATTGTCAGTGAGGATCAACGAGTCCATTTCTTCTCGGTGTATGCCCCGCAGACGGGTTTTTCTGAGCAAGTGAAAAATGATTTCTGGATGATGCTCGATGAGAAGACTGCCGAGGTGCCACCAGACGATATCGTTGTTGTTGCGGGTGACATGAACGGCCACGTCGGAGAAACGAGTCAAGGCTATAGTTGCCACAGAGGGTTCGGTTTCGGCCCAAGGAACACCGATGGCGAACGCGTTCTCGACTATGCCGACTCACATAACTTAGTCATTGTGAACACGAAGTTTCGAAAGCGCCAGTCCCACCTTGTCACTTATTACAGTGGCAGCAGCATGACACAAATCGACTTTGTGCTTGTTAGGCGTCGCGACGAGAAGATGGTCACAGATGCCAAGGTCGTGCCGTACGAGACGGTCGCTACACAACATCGACCGCTGATCTGCACTATAGGCATTATGCCGCCGAGGCGTAAGATTGGTGAACGGTGCGGACCACCTCGAATAAAGTGGTGGCGTCTGAAGGAAAGAGAAGCTGCCGTCATTTCACGTGTTCAGCTACCGCCAGTTACGACTGTGTGCGAATCTTGGCAGAAGGCAGTCAAATCAATGATCGATTCGGCGCGGTCCGAACTTGGGGTAACGAAGCCTGGACGGCGGAAGATTGATAAGGAAACGTGGCTCTGGACAGATGACGTCCGAGTGGCGGTTCAAAAGAAGAAGAAAATGTACCACACTTTCTTGGCTAATAAGAAGGCTGCTAACTGGCATAAATACCGTGATGCGAAGAAGTCTGCCAAAAAGGCTGTTGCAAAAGCCAAGGCGACGCACTACGGAGACCTGTATGACCAAGCTGGATACTCGTGACGGTGAACGTGTTGCGTACCGACTTGCGAAATCCCGTCAGCGTGGTACGGAAGACATCGAGAGTTCCACGGTGTTAATGACGATCATGGTCAGCTGCTTATGGACCGTGGTAAGGTGATGAGGAGGTGGCGCGACTATTTCGAGAAAATCTCGACGGAAGAATTCCCCCATCCTCCCATCACTGAACACCCACCTACAAGCGGTCCTGTCCAGCCTATCACCACCGAAGACGTGAAGATGGCGTTGGGACGTATGAGGCCGGGAAAGGTGACGGGGCCAGACCATTTGGCGGCAGAGATGTGGAAATCACGATGCTGGGATTCCACCGAATGGCTTGCACAGTTCTTCAACCGGGTCGTTGCAGAAAAGAAAGTGCCCAAGGACTGGCAACGAAGCACGACCATTCCGATTTGGAAGAAGAAAGGCAATCCAGCGGATTGTGTGAATTACCGTCCAATACGTTTACTGTCTCACACCATGAAAGTGTTTGAGCGCATTATCGATCGTCGAATTCGTGAAATCGTCGAGATCACAAGCAATCAGTGTGGCTTTGTTACCAACTGTGGCACTACGGACGCCATCCACGCGGCACGACTACTGGTTGAGAAACACCGCGAGAAACAGAAGCCGCTCCATCTTGCTTTTCTCGATTTAGAGAAGGCGTTTGACCGAGTTCCGCATGAAGTAATCTGGTTTGCATTACGGCGGCACGGTGTCCCAGAGGAGCTCATAGACTGGGTCAAGGTTCTCTACACTGATCCAAGAAGTCGGGTCCAAGCTGCTGCTGGAGCTTCGGCCGAATTTCACATCTCCGTTGGCGTGCACCAAGGGTCTGCTTTGTCTCCCCTTCTATTTATCATCGTGATGGATACTATCACAAGAGACCTGCAGAGACCAGCGCCATGGACGCTTTTGTATGCGGATGATGTGATGCTCGCAGCTGAAGATAAATTGGATCTCGAGCGACAGGTGCAAAACTGGAGTGACCGATTGGCTCAATTCGGGCTTCGCCTCAACGTTAAGAAGACTGAGTATCTGACTACGGATAGAAGTGAGCCTGCCTCTATCAAGATTGATGGTATCGAGCTCCCTCACGCTGACGTCTTCAAGTACCTTGGTTCGATGATTACATCTGACTGCAGTCTAGATAATGAGGTCAACACTAGGGTCAGCGCCGCGTGGTTGAAATGGCGGTCAGCGACAGGAGTGCTATGCGACAGGAAGATGCCCGATCGCCTAAAGTCGAAGATTTACCGAACTGTGGTCCGGCCTGTTGCGCTGTATGCAGCAGAGTGCTGGCCTGCTACCAAGGAAGCAGAGCGAAGGCTCGGTGTAATGGAGACGAAAATGCTACGTTGGACAGCGGGTGTCACCCGCTTGGACCACGTCACGAACGACGACATCAGGAAGCGTTTTGCGTGTTGCTCCGATTGCCGAGAAGCTGCGTGAATCTCGATTGCGATGGTATGGGCACGTTCTTCGAGCTGGAAGTGATACCGTATGCAAGACTGGGCTTAACCTTGACGTGCCTGGAAAGAGACCCAAAGGACGGCCAAGGCAGCGGTGGCTTGACGTGCTGCACACCGATCTGAGAATAGCTGGCGTGCACCCTGATCAGGCTCATGACAGGGAAAAATGGCGCCAGCGCATAAGAAAAGCGGACCCCGCATTGGAGCGGGACAAACGCTGAGGAAGAAGAAGATTCAAATTTGCAGTCTTTGAGGCGCCATCTCTCCGTTCATAGTGGGCTCTAAGCGACTCTGAAGACACCATTGTAATCAACGTGAAATTCTCTCCAAACCTAGACGAGAAACTGTGTAACGAATCTGAGGTTGGACTCTGCCTTTAATTTCCTTATAGGAACCCAACGCTTAGGTTTCTGTGCAAGACTTTTTGCGCGGTATAATCTCAACACAAACTAAAATGGACCAGATTTTAAACATACCCTCTGCGAGTTCAGTGGTAAAAGGTCATGAAAAGGTTATTATTTGTTAGATAAAGATAGAGATCGTAAAAATGTGGCTAGCTGAAAATTATCTTCAAATAGAAAGTGCTCGTGACAGCGTGAGTGATCTTAGAATGCGTCAGTCCAAAGTGCCCATAGAAGATGTGTGGCCGGCTGGCGATGATTCAGCAGCACCGAAAGAAGAGCTCAGTCAGCAGAAGTGACGAAAACGGCACATCACATTCTCTCAACATGAAAACAGAACAGCTGAGAGGAATTCCAAGTCTTCTCCACAGTACCTCGAACAATCCTCGTTTGAAGGCCTTTTACGGCATATTTTTCTTCTTGAAAAAGCGCTTCCTTTTTATAGGTTGCCTCGTAAGTACAAAAAGGTCTTTGAGATGATGTCTGAATGCGAAATCGATTGGTTCTCGCATAGGCGCATGACAGCGTCGCGTCACGATGTACTGTGCTTCTCTGGGCCAAATTCCGGTCCGCAATTGCGTCTTGACACGCTTTGTGGTCGCACGCGCTCTAGTCGGTTGCCTTTCCAGCACCAAAGCCGACTCGATGAGGCTTTTTTATACAGTTTTCTCCGATTTTTCTGGCATGTGGATCGAATCCACACCGCGGGTGTGGCTAAGGAGCAGTTCGGCTGGTACACACGACTCGGGCGACGCTAAAACGCTGTGCGCGCTTATCGCCCTTGGGGCGCGCTAAGCAAGGGCACTCAAAAAAGTTGTTGTTGTTCCATTTTAGCCGTTCCCCTTTATCGTTTTTTTTTCGCATTTTGTTCATGTAGGTTGATGTGTCAGACGTAGGGTCGGCGT
The DNA here is from genome assembly GCA_029168955.1 of Aplectana chamaeleonis. NCBI lineage: Eukaryota > Metazoa > Nematoda > Chromadorea > Rhabditida > Cosmocercidae > Aplectana > Aplectana chamaeleonis. The sequence goes on along the minus strand of JAPDOI010000033.1, from coordinate 1,324,217 downwards.
CGGAATCAATATCATCATCTCCCATTCCGCTCCAAGAAGCAAACAAAAAGAACTCTAAAAAACTTGTACAAAAAGTGCGAATTCCATTGAAACGATGGTATGAGAAGCATTGCGTCTAAAAAAAGCACATCATAAACAAAAAAACATGAATAAAGAGCAAAAAATGATAAGGGGGACGGCTACAATGGGACAACGACTACTTTTTTTGAAGGTACTCGGTTAAGGCGCCCCAAGGATGACGAGCGCGCACAGCGTTTTTCCGTGTGCTAGCCTAACTGCTCCTTAGCCACACCCGTGGTGTGGATTTGATCCACATGCCAATTTTTCTTAGTTTCCAGTTTCAAAAACCCACCTAGAGTCAACAGATCGGCGGCTGCGGCGCTGGAGACTTTTCCGACTCGGGAGCGTGCGGCCGCAAAGCGTGTTGAGACCAAATCGCGGACCGGAATCTGGCCCAGAGAAGCACAGTACGCTTGGCACGAATCGCACTGATGCCTCGCGTTGGCGCAAACTCAGCACTGTAGCTCTAAAAAAGGCCTATTTTCCAAAATGAGTAGTGTCTGCAATTGCGGGAAAGGCTCACTCACTCATTTTTTTCTCGCTAAAACCTGACTCGCGCGTAGTGGTCAATTCATCAGTAGAAGTGTCTCATGTGCAATGAGGGTAAAATGATTAGATTTAATCGGACAAAACTGAAGTAAAAGCCCAGAAAAAGAGAAGTCTGTGAAAACGGCAAAAGATGCGCCGAGGTCAAAATCTGCTCTAGAGCATTCAAGATATTCGCGCCTGTACCGGTTTTTCGAACGGTCGATACGCAGTGCCAAAAACTAATTTTAGGGTTTCTCCGTTCCTCGAAGGGCATACCGTCCAGTTTTCCTCTCAGATTTGCTGCTCAGTGAGATTCACACGTTCGCGCACACTTTTCTAGTCAGCTGAGCGCTATCCGCGTCGTATATTTTCCAGCTCGGTCAGAAATTCCTTCGGAAATTATCGACCGCGGAAGGATCATATAAGGAATGCTAGGAGGTCCCTGTTCTGGACATAAGGGGTCTACAGAGTTGCACTGATCGGCGACAGGTTGCCGAGCGTCAGCCTCTACGCGGCGACAAAAATGTTTCTGAACATTATTGTCGCCGCGTCGGTTGTCGCTCGCTGGCAGTGACACAGGGCCGTCGCGGAGGCAAAACACTCTGCGGTGCCCCTCGTCGAACTTAACGCCGCTTCGGTCGTCCTCGTCAGCGAATGTAATCGATATTGCATCACGCAGTGCTGTTCGTCGCTGCGAGCAACGCCGCGACTTGAACTCTGCAGACCCCTATGGCCTAGTGCATACTTCCCGCGACAGCGACAGCGCATATAAGCAATATCAATTTTAGTAGATTTCTATGACAAACACTATGTCGCGTCGCCTGTTGCGCGAAGTATGCACTAGGCCTACATATATGTATCCTCTGATTCCGAGTCTGATTTACTCTGTTCCCTCGCGCGCTTGTGCGGAGCGCGTGTAGAGACAGCGAGAGAATGTGGAGAGAAGGAGACGCAGCGTACGCACGCAGACGCACGCGACTAACGGAAATAAATCACACTCGGAAGCAGAGGATAGTGGTGGTGAGAAAAAGGGTTTCACTTAGTTGGTTTTGGGTAATCGATCATGCGTTTACCTGTAGTTTTGTGTGTTTATTTTTGTGCATAAATAGTTCTAGTCCTCTAGTGTATATCGACTTGCTGTGGTCTCAACCACTTCATACTTTTCACTCCTACGCTTCTGTCTGCAATTGCAAACTTCACGCGTTTTAGGAGCCGACTGCACGAGCAAAGACGAATTTTCTTGTGAAACAATGAAAAACTCGATAGAGTAAGTCACCTAGCTCTTTTACTTCATACTAAGCGAAAATCGAGAATTTCCAAAGAAAACTTTTATGGAGTGCAGGCTCAAGTTTTCAGGTTAAATTTCATCTGAAACAAACACAACCAGGAGGAAAAAAAGGTCACGCTATATATGTGAAGGACATAATTGAAAACTAGTTTCTACACAATAATAATGAGCTAGGCAGAGGGTAAACTGCAATCGATTGGCATAGAGAAGCCTGATGAAAGGAGAGGCGCAACAGAAAAACTTATAATAATTTCACCCTCAGAGTATATCTGTTTGGTCAGCTCCGAACATAGAGAGGGAGCTGCACTATGCACTTGTTACAGCCCATAATGCAGTAATAAGAAAAAGCTACATATATGCCTGGGATTATTGAAAATTTCACTCGAATAATTTAAATTTGACGTATTTTGGGCACATGAAATTGGTAACCAAGTAGATGAGTAATCTGAACAACTACTGACAGAACACTAATTTTATGCACTTTTTCACAATCGCATATCCCGGCCAGAATATAATCCTTTGCCTCGATTCTATTTCTAATGAGTAACATGGAGGTATGGCATAGTAAGCAAATAGGTGCGTACTCTGCCTAGTAACGGATTGTGTGCCTAAAACTATGGTAACTCTGTTTATGGCGCAGGGCACAACTCATGGTCCGCCACTGATCCGCTACTGGCCCCTACTGAAGCAATCGTTGTGTTCTAGGCCGACCCCGGTAAGCATCGGCGACCCCACAAGCGATCGATATGCCACTGCCGCCATTCGCCTATCCGTCTGGGGTTTTTCTGAGCGGCGGCAGTGACGTAGCGAACATTTACGGGGTCGCCGATGTATACTGTGGTAGGCCGAAAATGCGACAATCATCGTAATAGAGGGCTAGTAGAGGACCAATAGCGGACCATGATTTCGGGCGGTTTGTTATAAACAGAGCATAAACAGTTCCCTTTAAATATTTATTAAGTTTTGCGTAGTTTTTATGGACATCAATTTTGATTTCATTCCATTCCCTCTATTCTGATTTACATTTAAATGCAGCATATTCGCTCAGAAATGGAATCGATTTATTGACATAAACCGAAGGTTTAAAGTTGGTAGTTCGGGGGAACTAAGAAAAAGTCGACGAAAACTGGATATAAATACAATAATAACGGTTTGCTTTTGTTATGGAGTGAAAGTGGACGAGTTACACCGCATCGAGCCTGCTCGGCTGAAACAGCGGAGCTAGCAGTGAAGTGGCCGTGATAGCGAAGCCGATACACTTTCAAGTCCTATCCTAGAGTGCAAACGACGTTGTAAGCTTCGAAAGCTAGCCAAAGTGACAGTGCTAGAACAATCAATCTGGACGAGTTTGTATTAGGGGTGGAGACTGCAAGCGAATGGGCGGAGTCTACGAAATTTTGCGACTCGCTTCCGCTCAAATTTGGTACTTTTCACTCGTTTTCGACGCTTTCATCGGCTTAGGCGTTCTAGTCGAAGCCACTTGACGTCTCTAACGTCGTCATATCAACATTTTCTAAAGCGTGTAGACTACCTTGAAGGGAAAGTTCCAATCCAAGGGCTTTGGTCATATCCAGTTTATAAATTAAAGGCAGTGTTCACGATGAATCTCGTTTTTGGGTTTACAGTGTGCACCACTACGCTGGCATATGCTGGGGGAAAAGTGTCAAAAAAAAGCAGCGAAAAAGGGGCAGAAATCGATAAAAACGGCCTCAAAATGAAGCTCCCGTTAGCCCATTACGCCTGCTCAGCCCAACCCAACCCCGTTCTGACGAGCTCGTGGCGCCATGGACATTTACGATGGCAAATTGCCAAGCAACCCGTTAGCGTCCGGTTTGATCGACTCGCGCACATTTCCCGATTGGAGCGCGCTTGCAGAAACTTTTCCACGCCCTGAACCTGTAAGTACGTGAGAAACCACCATTTCCGTTTATTCTAAGCTCTTTTCTTTGCTGTTTCTTCACTATTCGTTAACCTAAGACCAAACAACTCCATTGCTCAGTGAAGCTCGAATGTGATATTGATCGTAAACACCCTTTAATTACGCCTGTTTGGTCTGTTTAAGGAGACTGCGGACTTTGAACAGTCTAGACGTCGGAAATGGTTTCGCGCTTCAACATTCTCAGGCAATTACAAGCCCCGAGCCGCCTGACAGTTCGGCTCGTGTTCCCAATCTGCAAGTCGGCTTCTGTTGCTGTCCGGGTTACTACTGTTGCATTCAGGGCCACTGCTGTTGCTGTCCGGGATGCCCCGGTTGGCCCAAACAGCAACAGCAGTAGCACGGAGATTGGGAGAACGAGCCGAACTGTCAGGCGGTTCCGATTCCTATTCGGTACGGCTCGGGGCCGAGAATCGCCTGGGTTGTTATTGTTAGGTTAGTGAATTTGTTTTCTGTTTCGTGTCCTAAAAACTCTCTGAAATTAGGGTGGTTAAATGCCCATTTTCGAAGATTAGAATTTTACGGAATAAAGAGTTTTCAAAATTTTGGCAACTTTTCCTCTGGTGAAACGAATGGTGGACAACAATTATATGGCTTGGGCGGAGTGATCCAATGGGCCGGCTCACAAGGTTTAAACCCATTTCCTGGCCGTCTTTCGCCGTACTTCTATTGCCTTTACCCTCCTAAAATTGTACTCCTATAATTATTCCCGATTTTTTTTCGTAACTTTGGGGAGTCTTCTGGAACACGGAAGTATAAAGGACAAAGTTTATTGCAAATTAGATACCGGAATTCCGCTCAATCCTGCTTCTGACAATGAGTGTCAAATTTCAGCCATGGCCGTAAAGACTGTCCGAATGCAACTGTCCGCCCACGCGGTCGGTGTGCGTGTCGAGCGGCCGTTGCGGGGGCGATTTTCAGACCTGTAAATTGATTGGCAGAAATATTGAGTGAGTTGTGAACAATATCCCAGTCAGCTGCTTGTAGCCGTGAGAGTGCTCGTTCGAAAAATGCCGCTCGGAACGCACGTCGACCGTGTGGGCGGACAGACCTTACTTGGACCACGCCCAGCCTCTGCAGGCCCCGCCCACAGCTCGCGGCCCCAGATGGCGGGTAGGCGATTATCGGTGTACCGGCCGCGCCCAGGTTATTGTTCGGTTATTGCTCGGTTATTTTGCGTACAATCGAGAAGCAGCCGAGAAGTAGCCCACCTGGAGTCGCTGCGGAGCCTGATGGGCTATTTCTCTGCTAAAACTCTCAGAATCGTCTATGCTTACGTTTCCGTCCATAGGCTTCTGTCTCACCACACAAGTAATTTAAAACAGCATAGATATCTATTAAAAACAGCAAATCAATAGCTATAAACCAAATGTGATGCAGTGACATATATAAGCTAGGTGATAGATAGATCAATGAATAGGAAATGATGGAAAAGCGGTGCCGAAATGTGTGTGTGTGCGCGCTCGAGCTTGTTTGCCCAGTGAATCAGCTCTCAATATCAAGCGTTGCGGAAAATATAGTAAACAAACAAACACAACAAATTCTACATAGAACCCCTTCACATCAAAAGTTTCCTACTTTAAGCTCATAAAAACTTGGATAACCGCAGTAACCACCAATTCACTAGGGACAAACCAGGTGTAAAGCCATTAAGACACTGATAACAAATTCATCCCGCTGATAGCAGTCTGCTAATTCTATTTGCATTAAAAGTCTACGCAAACTTTTAGGTGGACAGTTGCGGTCTCAGGTTATGCGTGTGGAAAGCTGAAAGAAATGGCTGATCAATAACTCGAGTAATGATGTGTTATTGTGCTCCTTTCCCCCTGTGGTGTTATTGTGCATACGGCACAGGGCGCGGTCAGGTGATTTGCTAATCAGCACCAGCGACAGGTATCAGGGAAAACAGAGGCAAATCACGTCATCCACATCAGTAAATGGACGAAAAATTGGAATTTGAAGACGGCTAGATATGATATGTATGCGGGGGGAGAGACATAGAGTGCATGAATGCAAATAAACGTGGAACGAACCGTCCATGCACCGGCACACACGTAGACATAGATGGGAATGTCGACGGCGCCGCTGCTGGCAACGGTGAGAAATGTTCGAGCTACTTGATTCCGTTCAGGGGCAGAAAAAATCTATCTCTCATCTCAGTATTTCTCCGATAAGTTCTAACAGGGGACTGACTAGACCGAGCTGCCAGAACTGCCTACAGGTTCTTGTTTATCTGAAACACTACCTTCCAGACCTTTAGTGGTAGTCAAAGCCATTACAGCTTGTTTTTTCATTGGACTTTGAAGCCGCGTTCGACTCTCCTCATCGGGATCGATTGCCCAACGCTCTTCGAGCAGATGGAGTCCCGGAAAAGTATGTTCGGTTATAATCGAGAACATGAACAAAGGAACAACAGCAGCAGTTCGTACACCTGTCGGATTTACGTCAGCTTTCGAGGTGAGAACAGGAGTAAGGCAAGGAGCTGTAGCGGTACCGTTTCTATTCAACTTTGCCGTTGATGACATCATGCGTAGAGTTGCAGAACAGTTTCCTGCGGACGTGATCCTAACACCATCAGGACGCTCCCTTGTCGACCTTGAGTACGCCGACGACATCGTGTTATTCGCTGAAAACAACGCAAAACTGCAAAGGATTGTGAACCTCGTTTCGAAGTATGCCGCAGCCTATGGACTTCGTCTTCGTCCCGACAAATGCAAGCAGATGTGGGTCTCTCAGAGGCCTTCAACGGGAGTTTGTGTGGACGGACAACGTATTGAACTGGTGGACGATTTCTGTTATTTGGGCTGTTTGCTGAAGAACGATGGTAGTTATGCAGCGGATATTCGACAATGATGTGCGAAAGCCACGTCTGCATTTAATTCTCTAACCAAGTGTTTGTGGTCTACCACAATCGCGAAGGAAGTCAAGTTGCGCGTCTACTTATCCGCTATTCGCCCCATGATGTACGGATCGGAGACGTGGGCAGCACCGAAGACGCAGATGGAAAGGTTAGATTGCACAGAGAGGAAGCTTTTTAGGCGTTTGCTTGGATATTTCTGGCCGCTTGTATGCCATAACGAAGACCTTTACAAGGAAATCGACGCAGTACATCAACGCTTGACACGAGGGAGGTGCCAGCATCTCCTAACGCCATCTCAAGCAGCAATGGAAAGTCGATTTCGACTGCTCGGGCATATACTAAGAAGAACGCCGGATCGTCTCGTACAACACGCTTTAAGAATGCTTCCAAATCCTGTCTGGAAACGGCCACCTAGGCGTAGGCGGAAGTTCTGGACGGATAAGGTTAAAGAGTATTTGAAGTCACTCGGCTTCGAAAGACAGTTCAGGCGCGATGTTGCGTTCCGCAGGAAATGGAATAGTGACAGCTGGATGGAATGTGTTCAAATTGTGGCTAAAGACCGTGAAAAATGGACACGGCTGACTATTAGGACGGCACACCTCGGTGAAGATGCGGAATGACCGCGTCAGGCGAAAGCCAACCGATCACGTCAAGTAAGTCACTACCTTCCAGGTAGACAAAAGACCACCCTCTTAGCTGCCCGAGTAGTAGTGGAGTAAAGTAATCAGCATTTTTTTAATTAACGCGAAACGTGCAGAAATTGAAAGATGGAAGGTTGTTGATTCTCGGAAAAAAGTGGAGGGACGGAACGTTGGCGGTGTTGGCTTCTTACTCAACAGCACCATAGCACACACTATGGATTCGCACTTCATCTATTCCCCGCGCCTGGCCGTTTTACGACTCAAGCCCAAAGGACACCCAGCAATCTCTATCATCAACGCATATGCACCAACATCAGCTGCTGCGGATGATGAGCTCGATGAGTTCTACGGACAACTCGAGGATGTAGTAGCTACAGAAAGAGGCTTTTACAAGATTTGTCTGGGCGACTTCAATGCTGTCCTCGGAAGAGCAGTAGATGGAGAAGGAAGAATCGGATCGTATGGAGGCAACATCAGAAACGATAACGGTTCTCGCCTGGCAGACTTTTTGTGTAGCGCACGTATGTTCCACGGTAATTCGTTTTACAAGAAGATCGAAAGTCGAAGATGGACCTGGAAGTCACCGAACGGAACGACGACCAATGAGATTGACCATATTCTCGTTAATCGGCGATGGGCCCTCCTAGACGTCGGCACTGTTCCATCATTCGTGACAGGCTCTGACCACAGAATGCTTCGTGCAAAGGTTCGACTTCACAACAACTTTACGAGGAAACGTCTTAGTCAGAGATTTTGCAGCAAAGTCCGAACCGTGGATTCAGAAGTGATGCAGCGCAGTGTAGCCGATACGCAATGGAATGTTTTTGATGATCCCACAGACGATTACGAGGACCTGTGTCGCAAGATAAAGGACGCCGAAAAAAATTCATTGGTTGGAGCAGTGGAACCAATTGAGAGGCTGCGCAAGGAGACGAAACTGTTGCTGGAAAAACGCCGCCTGGTACATCTCGATCCGAACACCAGTCACTTGGAACGTGTTACGATCAGCAAAGTTTGCAGAGCTGAGGTATCGAGCGATTTGAAGCAATATCGAGCGCGGAAGTTGTTGGACACCGTGAACCAGAGGAAAAACATCAGGTTTTGTCGGAGAGAGCTGTCAGATCGCAGAGAACAAGTGTCAGCACTTCGGGATCCCTCGGGTTGCATACGCACGTCCCGCGCTGATATGGAAAAAATTGTGGTGGATTTCTACAGCACTCTCTTCAACTTAACACTGTCCGTGCCGCGTAGCCCACTACCTGCAATAGCAGATGACCCGCCTCCAATCCTTGAGAGTGAAGTTGCTTTTGCTGTCAAAGGGATGAAGAAAAACACAGCTACTGGACCAGATGGCATTACAACCGAGTCCCTCAGAGCGGGTGGTTCACCTTTATGGAAAGTTCTTGCGGAACACTTCTCCAGATACCTCGCGCAAGGATTCGTTCCCGCGCAGTGGAAATCGTCAAGAACGATACTCTTATTCAAAAAGGGTGATCGGGATGACATCAACAACTACAGGCCAATCGCTCTACTCTCAGTGCCGTACAAGGTCTTTACGAAGATTCTGCTGAACAGGATAGAGAAGGCTCTGGACGACTTCCAGCCCAGAGAACAGGCAGGCTTCCGTAAGGGTTACTGCTGTCTTGATCACATTCAGGCGCTATCGCAAGTCATTGAACGGACAAGGGAGTACCATCTACCTCTAGCGCTCGTCTTCGTGGACTATACCAAGGCATTCGATTCGGTTGAAGTTCTTAACGCTCTCATCCACGCTGGTGTTGACGCCCAGTACATCAGAATATTGGAAGAGTGCAACAACGGAAGCAACACCATTATTCAACTATTCGAGAGGAAACTGATGGTGTCGAATGGAAAGGGTGTCAGACAGGGAGATACCATCTCGCCGAAGCTGTTCACGACCGCGTTACAAGACGTGATGCGCCACATCGACTGGGACGGCAAAGGTATCCTCATAGACGGGTGCAGACTATCCAACTTGCGCTTCGCTGACGAGATTGTGCTGCTGGGTTCGTCTTCCGCAGAAGTCGAAGGAATGCTTAACGAACTGGACGCTGCAGGAAAAGCGATCGGCCTTACAATGAATCTGAGGAAAACCCAAGTGATGCGCAACCAGTGGTGTGACGACAGCCCCATTCGTCTCACTGGCACTCCCCTACCCACTACGAACAGCTACGTTTATCTCGGAAGAGAGGTGAACATGCAAAACGACTTGTCTACGGAGATCGGACGGAGACGACGAGCTGCCTGGTCTGCACTTGGATCGATAGTGGAAGTGACAGACAAATTGCGGGATGTGAAGACACGAGCACGTTTGTTCGATACCACGGTGCTACCTGCGTTGTGCTATGGAACCGAGACATGGGCGGAAACGAAGGCGACCACACAGGCCATAAGGACAGATCACAGGGCCTTGGAACGCAGACTACTGAAGACTAATCGTCGTGTCCAGCGAGCTGGTGGCCTACGCAGTGCTGATCTTCGAAAGCAGTCGCAGTTAATGAACCCTCTTCTGTTCATGGCCCAGTCTAAACACCGACGGGCAGGACACGTGTTGCGCCGCATGGATGACCGATGGAGCCTCCGTACAACAGTCTGGTTACCACGTGATTGCCGCCGGCCTCTAGGCCGTCCTCCCACAAGACGGAACTCTGTATTTTCAGGCAGAGTCGAGACGTTCTGCTCCGAGCGAGGGCTTCCTGAAAATCACCATCACTGGATGTCCCTTGCTCGGGATCGGTCGAGCTGGTTGAGATGTGGTCCACACGGCGGCGACGCGCAGTGAAGATGGATCATCAAGGTATCAAGGTAAGGTAACGCGAAACGTCGAAAATGGAATCAACTACCCTGCCGTGCTAGGTTGGCCGAGTGGTCCGATGAGCGTATTGCCAGCCGGAGGCTCCCGGGTTCGATCCCATCTGAGAGCGAATATTTACCCCGACGTTATTTTTAGTCCAAAAACTGTGAGCTGTTTTTCCATAACAGCCTATCGATGATAACCGTCATAGGGAATAAGAACAACCTTTCAGAAGAGTGAAGCACGGAAACGAAGCTTCTGTTAAAAAATCACTCTATGTGACCTCTTATCGACCCTACAGCCCTTCAATCGAAAAAAATCAGTATGTCCAAGGTACTGAGTCCGTTGTGGACGTGTTGATTTTAGTTTCATGCATATATAATCTCCAACCGACCGCTTCTACTTCACTTTTAACAAGGGAACTACTTTTAGTCAGACTGGCCATTCCGAATGATTTGTACATCTTAAAGGCAGTGGTCGCGCTCAAATAAGCTCGTCTTCTTTTCCTCTCTAAACCCTTTTCTGGGTATAGAGTAGAAGAACCTATAGGAAAACATCGCGAAAAAAAAACGCTTTTCTGGGCCAAATTTGAAGCCTGAACTTTCTTGTCTTCTGATGGTGGACGAGTCCACCCCACATCATCGGCATCGATGATCTCTAATATCAAGAACATCAGCTGGCTTGAAATCGAATTTCAATCAATGAACCTCTGGATTTTTGTACACATCTAGTGAAAAACATTGGCTGAAGTGCTTGCTTTCATGGTTTAACTGTTTTATTAGGTAAATTTGCATTCATTTCTTCCTCAGAGTGCCGATGATTTTCAACTGCCCTGCATGAGACTGTGATCTTTATTTGCAGGTGTGCACAAACTGGAAATTTAGGGTCTGAATAACTCTAATACTGGCCCATTTTTCACCGCGCTACCTTCAGAGTTTTTGAGCTGTTTTTGATCTAAGCTGATTTTTGTAGTTTTTTTCGATAACGTTTTTCATCGTGACCACTGCCTTGAAAACCATTTTAAGCGAGAAACTCAAGTACGCTCTTCGCAGCTGCGTAAAACCATACTGAGAAAAGTTATAGGTGTTATTTGAAGCCTCGCAGCAAGGTGAGCGTACAATCAGAGGCATCGTTCGCGCTGAAAACCAATTTCTATTTTTCAGGCTCAATTTAATGAATGAACCCCGTACACCACACCGGTGAGCTATGGCGGGTCAAAAACATAGGGTTATGGCCCTAGTTATACCCCAGCGGAATGAAAACGTCCCGCAATGACATTGTCGCCGCTTGCTGCGTGAATCAGGGACTCGTCTGCAATATTGCGTCTTTGACGTCTGTGAGGCAATATTGCAGACTAAAAATATCCGGGCGTTCCAATTGTATTTTATCGATATTTCACGCCTCTATCATATGTTTACTGCAGAAAGTCTTTAGAAATGTATTACTCTTGTCATAGCAGTGCTCATTATGTCGCTTTGGTGATATTTTAACAAATTTAGATCAAAAAAATGATCAGCGAATGGAAATTGGCAAATGTCCAACAGGGTAGGTCCCACCAGGAAACCGTATACAGTGCCGCAGCGCGTATAACTGTTCGGTGCGGTCTTTTTTCTGGGGTAACTCTTCCTTTTGGCATGCCTCAGCACAGTTGGTACGCACATAAGTGGTAGTTGTCTTGCTATTTCCGCAGCGTCCCGCCGGTGTATACCTACGGCCTTATGAAGTTGGAAGGATTTGAAGATGAGGGTCCACCACCAGTTCTAACAAATCATCAAGCAATTTTTCATTGAATATTGATATTACCGTCAAGCAACATGAAAAACAGTCACGGCACGAGCTCCACATGCAAAAGAACTTAGAGAATGACAGTCACGACGCCTCCGAAGGCAGAAAAACCCCAAAAACCATTTTGGTGCAAAATTAAAATTCATATTTACAATGTGTTTCGATTGCCTTTTTCTCTCAAATGAAGGTTCTCCATGGGCCTCTCCGACATTTTCGTTCACCAGAAAGGCCAAGCTACAAAAAACATGAAAAATACGATACTCAAAATACGATTTGTTCAGAACTTGTATGAAGTCTAAGATGCTGAACAAGAATCTGAGGTTTCTTGCCGAAATTCTTATGTCGACTGTAGATTACGGTAGGTACCTTCAGACCTTACGGTAGGTAGCTTCAGACACTTGAGGGAGCCTTTCGTCCATGAGCTTGGACTTGCCTTTAAAGGCAGTGTCCACGATAAATTTCGTACTCGGTTTTTGGCCGGAAATCGAAAGTTCAGGGTCTCATTAGAGCACTGGGGTCGAAAGAACGAACGAAAACGAATCCGAAAAAGCTCCATACGGCTCCGAAGTCCGCTCGCGCTATCCCTTTCGCTCGCGGTCGAGTTTTCCGAGGAACAATTTGGTCCGCTCCTACATTAGCGTTGGAGCGCGAGCGCGGCTGAGTATTAGCATTGGGGCGCATTTGCACACGCCGTCTACTTCCGGCCCATGCCCGCGCAACTCATCCACCGTTGAAATGTGGCTTCCCAGAAGAACAGCTGATTTTGGATGTTTCGCAGCATTTTCCATGATTCTTTCTTCACTGATGAAACAGTCAGACTCTAAACCTTCGTTTTCTGGTGGAAACTCGAGAACGATTTTTATCGTGGACACTGCCTTTAAAGGCAGCATACACGCTCAAAAATGATATCAATTTTATGGAATAAATCAAAGGTCTGAAGCTGTTGATATTCAGAGATAACGAAAAAACCGGAAAAACATCAACTGAAATGAAGATATAACGATTCGTTCTATATTGACCCAGAAGTGGACGAGTTGTACCGCATTGGCCGAAATAGCGGAGCTAGCGACAAATTTGTTGGGATAACGACGCTAGTGTACTCGTACGGCCCTTCCTGGAAAGCTTACGACATTAGAAGCGCAAAAAGTGAGCTCAAATGACCGTAATCGAGCACTGAACATTTGTATTTAGGGGCGTAGCCCGTATCGATGGGCGGAGAAAGGATGATTTTGTGACTCAATACGGCTCAGATACGGTCATTTTAACTCGTCTTCAACTCTTCACACTTCGTGAGGGCTCTTCTAGGGTCCGTATGACCCCACGAATGAAGTTATCTCAACAACTTTTGCAAGCGTGTATGCTGCCTTTTCAGGCAGCGTTCACGATAATCATCCTCAGTGACCTTCCAAAGTGAAATGAAAGGCGAGAAGGTTCCCTGCTCCCGGTGCCGAAAGAACGGTAGAAAACGAGCCAGGAGTGGCGAAATAGCGGCTGCAAACAAGCGTTCTGGTGTTCCAGAACAGCTCCGTGCTCCAGATTCGCCCCCTGGATGTGAACAAATGAACACTCGAGATCGTGAGATGAGCGATGGTTTCCGATCGAAAGCCCCGTTCTTCCCTTCATTCTCAACTTCCCTCTTTACTCAGGTCAGCTCGCACACATCGGTTGCAAATGACGGAGGTTACAAGCCTCGGACAACTCGTCCACAATGCTTGCGCAACTAAGTTTTTGAGGGGCCACGACTCCGTTCCCATGTGGTCTTGTACGACTCGAGGGACATCATTGGAATCAGCATGGGACAGTTTTCAAGACAGGCGGAAAAACAAAAAAAATGATTTCCATCGTGAACACTGCCTTTAATAATTCGAAAATCGGCAAAGGAACATCGAATTTGTAATATATGCCTCGCAAAGAAATGTTGATTCAAATCTGAGACTTTGATCAAACTACCGTATACCCACCAAAATCGTCCGTGATCTGTCGAAAATCGATTAATCTACCTCAGATTCATGTTGAGCTCTCCATATAATCCATAGAGAAAGATATTTAGCCACATCATAGGCATAGGTTTACAACTTGTGGTCAAGTGGGCTATGTGTTCTATAAGTTCTGTCAAAGCTCGGATCTGTACTGTGCTTCTCTGGGACAAATCCCGGTCCGCAATTGCGTCTCGACACGCTTTGCGACCACGCGCTTCCGGGTCGGATAAGTTTTCAGCGCCGCAGCCGCCGATCTGTTGAGTTTAGGCAGGTTTCAGAAACAGGAAACTAAACGAAATTGGAGAGAACTGTATAAAAAAGCCATATCGAGTCGTCTTTGCAAACAAAAACTCGGCTGACCCGAGCGCGTGCGGCCGCAAAGCGTGTCCAGACCGGAATTTGGTTCAGAGAAGCACAGTATATGTCCTCACGACTCATGCCGCGAGCGGCGTGCGCGACTCTGCTCCCTCTGTCCGTCATGCGCTCTCTCACTGTCTCTAACCTCCGCTCCGCACCAGCACGCGTTGAAACCATGAGAACTTCGCGGTTTCATAGCCTTTATTTACATCAAAAAAATTGAAAAATCTTTATTAAGCCAGAACAAGTACGTAGACAACACCATTAGTATTCATATTCACGTGGCATACTTCTGATACCTCCTTCCTGCAACAACACTCATACTCAAAAGACTAGATTGGTATATCCACTGAGAACCCAGCAATGAATTGAGCCCGGAAGACGAAAATTAAGAATAAATGCCCTACCTCAGAGCGGATCACGTCAACTCCATTCGCGTGGAGTTCATCCATCAGGTCATCTCGACAGATATTGTAAAACCCAGCCACACAGAACATGATCATGATCGCCAGGAAAAATGGGAACACAAAAAGGACTTCAATATTGGTCGGAATTTCCACTAAAAAGTTTTGCTGAATTAAAATAATCTTGGGATTGATGTATCTATACTCTGTTTATCTTTAATTGCACAAAAAACGGTCCGCCAATAGTCCTCTAACGGGCCGGCTAGTACCGTAGTTTACGTCCACGACGCGTTCTCGGCAGACCCGGGTGTGCACCGGGGTGTGCTGAGCGATCGATTCATCAATGCCGTCACTCGGCCACCCACCCTGCCACTGTGCACACCCGGGTCTGCCGAGAACGCGTCGTGGACGTAAACTACGGTACTAGCCGGCCCATTAGAGGACTATTGGCGGACCGTTTTTTGTGCAATTAAAGATAAACAGAGTATACAATTAGGTCCGTGGCTAGCCTCCTCCATAAGAAAAAACATTTAAATCTCACCCGCGGGTGGCGCGGCGGTCGCGTGCGCTAGCCCGCTAATCGATTCAGGCTGATAGAAGAGCGCAGCTGACCAGCTTACCATATTGCCAGCCGCTGATGAGATTTAAACAGCCCACACCAGTCGCAGGTGAGATTGAATTGTTTTTCCTTAAGGAGGCAAACCACGGACCCAACTTTAAACCTAGAGTATCCGAAATTCTAGTCGTTAGGAAATAACCAACACATTAAAATTATTTGGTGTTTTCACACGATTTTCAATCGGTTTTCTGTGTTGATAACTTGACACCACATTTCAAAGCAGCAATCTCCGGCCCAGACCTGTCGAAACATGCAATCTACCGCGAACATGCCCCGACACCTTAAATTGACTGTGGTGGTTTGTTTCTAACAACTAGAATTTATGATTTCGTCACAAATCAAACCAACATTCTGGTTGACGTCGTCGAGTCCTCCTTTTTGCCTGCACTGACTCACGAAGGTCAACAGCTTCTTTTATATCGGGAGTAGGCTTAATGAAAAGGTTTTTAAAAAGTTGTACCTACAGCCCCTTATGAATGGGAAGTGGCGCCTCTCTACACTAGGTACTTGTACACCACCTAGTATAAGAGAAATTATAATCCATCGCGATCCTGAACTGCACCGCGTCTCCCCCCACGACCCTGTACTAATCCGCAACTCCACCGTGACTTTGATCCGACTTCTCCGTGGTTCCTCATAGTATCAAGCTTTTGTGACTCTACCGCGACTCCGCCACGACTGCCCCGCATCTCTGCCGCACCTGCCGTGGATCTCCTCCGCGTCTCCCCCGCTTCTCTCCCGTGTATCCCCGCGACTGACCCGCATCTCCCCTGGGACTGCTCTGCGTTCTTCCCGCAGCTTCACGTCTTCTCCGCTTCTTCCCCACACAACCCGCGACTGACCCGCATCTCCCCCGCGTCTCTCCGCAACTGCCCGGCGACTCCTCCGGCTCGACGCCTTCTCAAAAAAAAAGAGAATGCGGCACGCGTCCCTCTACATTGCCGTGACAACACCATCGCACCTGCATATCGCCGTGGGAACATCAACACCACTCTGCATTGCCGTGGAAACATCATAAACCCCCTCCGCTCTCTCGCCGTCCTTAACCTCCGCTGCGCTGCGCATCCCCACTCGGAGGAACCAAGGAAATTCTGCCTATTTACATCCTTTAGATAGTAGCACATGATGGGGTCATTCCCTTTAACCGGCAGAGCTCTCTCCGCCCAAGATGCTGCCAATTGATAGAGGTGGGTAAGAGCCCCGCCTCTTACTTCTGTCTACCCCATATCAGGGAGTCGAGTTACAGAAAAGACGAAAAATAAAATTGTCGTCAGAAATGGTGTAGTGTATGCAGTCAACGCGATATTTTCCAAAGATGCGCAGTGTGAAAATAATCGTACCGTATCATTATAGCAGTAAGGCGTAGGAAAATCCTTGGAATCTTCAATAAACGTTGAAGATGGAAAGCAATCTGAAAACATTCCACAGCCTTCAGGCGTGTTTCAGGGCACTTTGTCAAGGTTTTGACCCAAAGTTTGGTAGCATTCTTCGCTACTTGGCGATTGTAGGAATGATATCATGTTCGCGCACCTACTCAGCCAATAGAATTTTCTCAAGCGTCTTTCCCTGCATACATTTGATTCGATTATCGTCTAAGGCTCCGTCCATACTTGGCGAGAGCGTGCGATTACGCAAAATCGATGGTCATCGTGGACACGCGATTCGCTAGCCGCTGACAGGCACACCTTGTCGCGCGCCTTCGCCCGCTCGCTCTCGCGCGCTTACGCCAGCACCACGAAGCAAGCAGCAAGCTTCAAGCCTACCGCCCCATCACTAAAGCTGGTGGCATTAAATCTGTAGCTAAACTACTGCCTTTGTTTTCCATAATCCCACCACGAAAGTCGAAAACCGTGAGAAATCATCAGCCATTGCGCCAACTCGAGCGATTGATCACCCGATCAAACGTTTCCAATCGGATCAACACGAGGTAGGGGGTGTTTTCCTGTGTTGATTTGCGGGAACGGGCTGCTCCAGCGTTGAGAAGCGTCGAGAGGCGCACAACAGCGGGAACGCCCGCTCTCGCCACGTATGGACCCCTAAGAAACCTAACCTCTAAGGCCCCGGTCATAGTTGGTGCTATTTGCATCTGCATCCCCCGCACCCCCGCACCCCCAACACCCCCGCACTTCCCCAGCACCCCCAACACCACCCCGGTCGATACGTATGTTTAAAATGATGGAGTGAGGTTGAGAAAATCACTCGATGCATCCAACTAGATATGACGATGATTACGTGGCCAACAGGATTGCACCTGTTCAGAGAAATAGTGAAGGCGAGTATGGTGAAGTCACGGAGGTAGCAGTAGGTTAGCTTTCTAGTGATACGCAATGTTTTATCTTCGACCCGCCCACCCGGTGATTTTCTCATCCACGTATTGCATGGATATCGACCGCGTCGGATACATTGTTGAGTGATTTTCTCAACTTCACTCCATCATTTTAAACATACGTATCGACCGGGGGGTGCGGGGGTGTTGGGGGTGCGGGGGTGCAGCGGGGATACACTGAGTGATTTTCTCAGCTTCACCTCACCATGTTGTTCATACGTATCGACCGGGTGGGTGTTGGGGGGTGCGGGGGGGATACACCGAGTGATTTTTGCATCCCATTTCCAATGCATTCTGTGTGTATCGACCGGGCTGGAGGCGTGGGCTCATCCAACTATGACCGGGGCCTAAGAAACCACGC
Source organism: Aplectana chamaeleonis (assembly GCA_029168955.1). NCBI lineage: Eukaryota > Metazoa > Nematoda > Chromadorea > Rhabditida > Cosmocercidae > Aplectana > Aplectana chamaeleonis. The sequence continues at coordinate 1,306,258 of JAPDOI010000033.1, read as the reverse complement.
GTCCACCGCTAATCTGCGCAGCCGCTCAGGCACTCAGGACGACGGCCGGCGAACCTTTCCCAGCTAGCCCGCGGTCTCCGTCCTCCGGCCGCCCGCTTTTGGTTCGCCGGCCAGCCGTATGTCGACGGCCCGCCGACTTTTACCAGATGGGCCGCGATCATTATTTGTATTATTGTTTACCTCAAGCATGTCACCCCGGCGGAAAAACGCGCCTCGGTCCGCCGCAGTCTGCGGTGAGGAACCACCCTCCCCGCGGATCACGGCGAAAACCGCTCCCCCCCCCCAGCCGTGGAGATACCGCTATCCCCTCAGCGGTCAAAAATATGCTGGACTCCGGAGAGTGACTCGAATCCACCTTCCAGGGCCAGCATTAGAATGCCGATTGAGGACTCTAGTGAGATGAGGCGCCTTTTATACCGGCCGTGTACGTGATAACCACTTTACAACGAGATCAGTCGTGATCATTATCAATTGTCTTTCCAATCGGCCGAATTGAAGATGGCGTGGCGTGTTTTGTGGTTCGCGGGCGAGCCAATATCCGCGCTGCGTGTGCGCCGCATGCAGCATGGTTCGCCGCTGGCCGGCACCCTCGAAATGTGGAGCGCCGGCCGTCGTTTTCGGCATAGAAGTTCGCCGGCCGTCGCCCTGAGTACCTGAGCGACCGCGCGCTGCACGGCCGATCAATTGAGGCGCTTCCAAAACTGGACTTGCGGTATGAATGAACCATTCAGGCCAAAACGGGTCGCTTTTTAACACCTGATGATGTAGATGCTTATCAACAGGGCTAGCTAGAATCGATTGCCCGACAGTGACAGGGGTCTAACACATAACACGAATGGCAGCTAAATTTTCACTCGAGACAGCTGGTTGTGCGTAAATCCCGGAAAAATCCAAAAAACTCACTGTACAAGTCAGAAGTATTTGGGCAATGCGATTTAGTGAAGGATGAAGTAGATGATGATATTCTAGTCTGGAACGGAGGCCTGGTAGGTTATGAACATATGGTCTCCGTGTCAAGTTAGATTTGATGAATGAACGCGATTACTGCAGAGGATCGCGCGGCGTTTACGACACCACCAAGTTTATAGACTCTGTTTCATTCCAAGCGACTTCCTGTTTTCCATTATCACAGCGCGGAACGGTGGCTTTTTCGTCGAAACCTTCCTATCAATAATTATACCTCAACGAGGCTCACCGCTCGGCTGCTGGTAATAATCAAGTTCGACAGGTCACTACGGATGTACCAGAGCTTACTTCGGCGTAGCGGTAAACGCAGCATTTGCCATCGCGATGAAGTATGTATCCTGCTTTGACTAACCGAAAGCATAAACGAAATGAGGTACGCGTTAATTAGCATCATACTATTATCGAGCTGGTTATAGAAAAGTGAGTCACACCTGTTTTCATTCTACCGAGTAGGTTTTCAAAACAATCAGTGATAATATTCCTTCAGTTGTAGGGGCTGAGCCCTGGGTATGGTCGGTCGCAGCTGTTTTCGATCGCAGCGATTGGGACTACTGCCGCGATCGGAAACAGCAGCGACCGCTGAGGATCGCTGTAAGAGCAGCGACCGACTGCAACATACAATATCGCCACCGCTGTGGAGCAATCGCCGACATCTGTCACGAAGCGGTTGAAATCGTAGCACTTCAAAACAAGGCCCGATCGAATAGGAATAGGTGCCGTCCGCAGCTACGCAGCGTCGCGACAGACTAGAAACACGGCTTTAGGATGAAGTAACCGAAAGTCTGTCGAAATGGAACTGGCCGCCCACGCGATCGGCGTGCGTATCGCGCTGTCACCGCGGAAACATTTTGTTCGAACGATCCTCCGCAAAGCAACAGTCAGCTGACTGGAATGTTACTCGGGTCAAAATGCAACCGCTGGTCCCGTCCGGTTGCTGTTCGGTCGAGTGCGGTGCGAGCAGTACTAACCAGATCGTCACTTGCTACACTGCAACAACGGAACCAGCTTGCAATCCCACTCGTAACTGTACTGGGCGGGGAAGCCTCAGCTATATATAGTTCAGGTCTGTGGCTTGTTTCCTCAAGAGAAAACCTTTAAATCTCACCCGCGGCTGGTGAGGCGGTCGAGTGAACCGGTCCCGCTAAGGGGGTTTTTAGAGTTGTCATGATTCGTATGCGAATCAACGAGCTGCGCGTTATCGATCGACGCCCACAGTAAACATCTCATCACGCCGCGCTCCGATGGAACTCTAGAATAGGCCTAATCGACTGAAGCCGAGAGAAGAGCGCAGCTGATCAGCTTACTATACCACCAGTTGCCGGTGAGATTTAAACGGCCCGCGCCAGTCGCGGATGAGATTTAATTTTTTTTTCTTGAGAAAACAATCCACGGACCTAACTGTTTTATCCGTTGTTATCCTCTGTGATCCTATCGCTGCGCTGTGAAAAGTAAGCGGGGTCCCAAATGAGCGGTGCATGAAGCATTGTGAAAAGGGTACGTTTTAGAGGAAGCTTGTGCTGCGTCACGGAAAGCGAGTAACACTCCCTGAGGAGCGTGCACCACAGAATCGTGGAAAGGAAGCAGCGTTACATGCGAAGCGTCCACCGCATCATGAAAAATGAGTCGCGCTTTATGCGCAGCGTGCGCCTCGTAGTGGAAACGGGGTGGCGCTGCATGAGAAGCGCTTTCAACGCCGTAGAAAATAGGTAGCGCATCGTGCGGAGCGTGCTCTACGCCTTGGAAAATTAGTAGCGTTACATGCGAAGCGTCCGCCGCATCATGAAAAATGAGTCGCGCTTTATGAGCAGCGTGCGCTTTGTCGTGGAAACGGGTCGCGCTTTATGAGAAGCGCGTTCCACGCCGTAGAAAATAGGTAACGCTTCATGCGGAGCGCACTTTACGTCTTGGAAAATTAGTAGCGCTCTATGCGGAGCGTTCGCCGCGTCATGGGAAATGAGTCGCGCTTCATGAGAAGCGCCTTCCACTCCGTGGAAAATAGTCAGCGCTTTATGCGGAGCGTGCTCTACGCCATGAAAAAGTGATAGCGCTCCATTAGGAACGTGCTCCCCATCGTGGAAAGGAGGCGCTTCATGAGAAGCGCGCGGCACATCTTGGAAACGGAGTCGCGCATCATGAGAAGCGTGTTCCACGCCGTTAAAAATAGGCAGCGCTTCATGCGCAGCGTGCTCCACGTGGTAGAGAAATAGTAGCGCTCAATGCGGAGCGTTTCCCGTGTCATGGAAAATGAGTCGCGCTTCATGAGAAGCGTCTTCCACGCAGTAGAAAGTAGCCAGCGCTTCATGCGCAGCGTGCTCCACGTCGTGGAAAATTTGTAATGCTCTATGAGGAGCCTGCGCCGCATCGTGGAAACTGAGTCGCGCTTCATGAGACGCGTGAGTCGTGTCGTGGAAAGTGGATACCACTCCATGAGCCGGCCGCGCCCCTTCTCCTTCGGCACGACATTGATCCCATAAGCGAACCTTGGGGGGGGGGGGGGGGACAGAGGAGATCGCAAAGCGACTACAGACTGTTTCACGCGTATTTGTGGCGTACGTGACGTGTACTTTGAGCGTTAACGCCCTACACCCCCGCAAAAGATTTTCAAGGCCTGAACGACTTTGCGTAGCTGTTAACGTTTTCCGCGCCATAACAAGGCTTAAGACTGGGAGGTGTCGAGTAAAGCACCTTTCACAGTTTGTCGTGCGACACGCTAAAGGTAGCGTACACGTTAACGAACGTTTTTGAGTTCCGGACGGAAATCTAAAGTTTCTGGGTCCATTGCAACAACATTGTCGAAAAATCGGTTAAAACAAGCCATGGAATAACCCTATACGACCCAGAAACTTGGGTGCGCTATGCCCGCCCCGCCCACTTTACCGTTGGTCATCAATGAAAAGGGGCCGTGCGGGCATAGCACATCCATGTTTTAGGGCTGGATAGGGCTATTTGCGGCTCGTTTTCGGCCACTTTTTCGGCAATATTTTTGCAATGAACTACGGAGCTTCTGATTTCCGGTGGAAGCTCAATCCTGTTCTTATCTTATCTTAGTTCTTACTTCTTCGGTAGAGATCTACCGAGCAGTTGAGTGAAAGCGACGCTGAGGCCTCGATGGCGCAGTGCGATAAAGCGCTTCCCCGGAAGGGGAATATGCTAGTTCAATCTCGCCCGGAGCCAAGCGTTTCGCGATCAACTCAACACCTTGCGTTAACTGTTCTTATCGTGAATATCGCCTTTAAGGGATAGGGTTGCGACATTTCTGAGCTGCTTTCACGATCATGATGTTACTGAATCGCTACTGTTTTACTGTGCTATCTAGTGTCAATAAACCTCAATGTCTCATGTTCATTCGTTGTTAGTGAGATGATCACCAGGATGTGCAATAACATTATACAGTACTTCAACGACTCAAATTTTCAGATCAAAATCGCGACAGACTTGTGGGTTTGATGATGACAATCAAGGGGAAAGTTGAATATTGAAAGTAGTCCAAAATTGTACGTGTGTCTCGTGTGTCTATGTGTGTGGGGCTGAAAGGGCCACAAATTGACATGTACACAGTGACAATCGAATTCAGGCACTAGTTCAAAGACCCTACCTCCACGCCGCCGGAATCGCCATGCATCGTTATGCGCGACATTGTGGGAGGTTCTACAAACCAGTACCATACAATAGTTAACAACAATCATATTTGCATCAGATCAATCATACTTGTGCCACAGGCACGTCATCATGCCACCAGATGTCGCCACGTACCGTTTTCGCCTCGCCATTGCCGGCGGCGGACGCCGCGAATGGCGTTGCTGGCGGATCGGCGACCAGCGGTTGTGATGACGCTGTGGCGGTGAGATTCGCTCCATCGACGGCTTCTGACGGGGAACTGGCGACACCGCCGGCCATATCAGGGAGCACTCCATCACTCTCCATCCTAGCGCCGGCGATTTCCGGCAATGTACCGTCCAGCGGATGCTGCACGTATGGATAGTGGGCTGAAGGTGCTAGCGAGTGCAAATCTGGCTCCGTATGCACGCTACGCCTTCGGAATAACTGGTATCTGAAACAGAGGCTTAAAACATGGCATCCGTCAACAAGCTTGACTAGATGGATTTGATCTTCTATTAGGTTAAAGCTGAAGTTTCCCGCCCTTGACGTTGACGATTTTCAAACCTTTCAACGTTGGTTCTTCGGACAAGTGCGATTAACCGATCGAAAACACAGATTCTTTTCTACCCAACGATGCCTTCCACTTGGGCCAAGGCCTGCTCATTTGCTAATTACATGCTGAAATTCGGTGGTATTCTTCAGTACCAAGCATCTTTGAGTGCTACTATTTACTTTGGGACAAACCACCGAATCTGTCAGAGTTAACAGGATATTTGAGCCATCTCACTAGAAAACCTCGCAAGGCCACCCCCACCATTTAAGAGATGATGAATGTTTTCTGGTCAATTAGGGTCCGCTGTCTCCGAATCTGACGTCGGATTTTGCTGCGGACACCTCTAAACGAAGCTATAGGCGTTTTCGAAGCTTCGTGAAAAGGTAAGGGCCAGAGGGCCCATCAGCCAATTTTTAGAGTGTTTGAAAAAAAATTGGGATTCGGCTCAAAACTTTCTACTGTGGGTTGTTATTCAGGGCGCTGTACGCAAATCTGGGGTCTGTTTGTCGCTAGACTTATTGTTACTGTCGGTTACTGTAGACATAACCCCTTTTAACTGGCTTTACCTACCTTAGTACTTCGAAAATCAGAAAATCGACCTCAAATTCGTGTTCTACGTCCCAAATAACACCCACAGTGAAATTTTGAGCCAAATCTGGGACTTTGACCAAGCTACCGTATACCTACCGCAACCTACCGTAATCTATCAGAAATTGATAATCGGATTGCAGATTAGTGTTTAGCACTGTAAAAGACCCCCATAGCAACAATTTGAGCCATATCTATCGTAGCACTCCGGAAATCGTCAAAAGTCGCGATTCACCATCAAATTCCTCCCCCAATGGGAAGCTTTGAACGAATCAAGTGGAAAAGTTCGGAAAACCGTCAAACAAATAACAGATTCGTGATCAACGCTCCGAATAACCCACCAGGTAGAATTTGTAAGTGAAATCTGGAACATTTCTCTAATCGCTTCCAGAGCCCTCTAATCGGCATAAATAAACGCCCAACCGAAAATCCGTACAAGTCCAAAACGCTGCCAGTCTGAGCACAGTTTGGAAAATGTTCCTTCACCCAAACTTTGCCTAGGGGGATAGATTTTTGCGCTGAACACGATTATTATGAGGTCCGTATCTGGATTTTGCAAACACTAATGCGCGTTTTTGATGGAAAAAAGCGGGCAATACGAACTCTGACAGACTATAACTTTTTTCGCAGATGTACGAAGCGAACTCCCAGTTCAGATTCGAAGAGATGACTAGAAAACATTTATCAGCTCCCATATCCGGGGGAACACCATGCGAGGTTCCCTAGTCAGTACTTGATGATAGTGTTTGCGGAAAATTTCAACGGAGCGTAATTATTGAGATTTGAAAGAATTTGTGATTTTACAACTTCGGCCTTTTCTGGCTTATGCAAAAAGTATCGGCCTCGATATTTCAGAATTAAGTATAATTGCCAGGTCCCTGCTGCCCAATAGCCTTTTTTGTCAATTATCGATCATTTATTCGAAAATTAATAAAATGGCTAAAATCGAATTTTCACAAAAAAAAACATCGATAATTGCCGAAAAAATACTATTGAGTGGAGACTTTGTCATTATACTAAACTTTGAAGCCTCCGGGCCGAAACTTCCCAGGTATGCCTGAAAAGACCGAAGTCTCAAAATCACAAAATCCGCTAAAAATCAATAATTACGCCCTGTCAAATTTTACGCAAACGATATCATCTAGTTCTAAGGTGGCTCAAACATCCTGTCAACTCTGCCAGGTTTTATGGTTTGCCTCAAAGTAAATAGAAACACCCGAAGATGCTCAGTCTTGGAGATTACCTTTGAATTAAAGGCACAGTACACCCTCAGATATGAATTTTGAGATTTTCATGTAATTGTGTAGAAGACCCCTCCTGTATAACACGTGTCAAATGCCAGATCTTATTTCCTTCAAATAAGCGAGATATAAGCGACCACCACAGGCCCGACCCCCTTCGCTCACCACCACATGCCCGACCCCTTAGCAGACTTTCGAACTCGATAGCGGCTCGATGGATGGATATATTCCAACAAGTCGTCGTTCTTCAGTCCATTACCAGACTGTCTCCTTATCCTAGCTTTCTCTCAGGCAACGATTGCAAATGAAGAGAAATACAGGCTTGAGACAACTCGTCCACTAATTTTTCACCCTCAAAATCTAGGCAGTTTTGAACAGCCATAACTCTGTTCAAAGGGGGTCTTGGACGATTTCAAAGAAACCACTGTGATCAGCGTGTGACTCTCTCCAAGATAAGCATAAAATCTAAAAATTAATTTTCTGGGTGTTCTGTGCCTTTAAGGCGTATAATTCTCAAATGAGCATGCTTTGGCCCAAGCGGACGTACGTCAATGTTAGGTAGAAAACAGTTTCTGCTTTCGATCGATGTATCGCATTTCGCCGAAGGACCAATGCTGAAAGGTTTAAAAACCTTCAAAGTCATATGGCAGGAAATTTTTGCTTCGACCTGATACTAAGGCCCTAGTTATACACCAGCGTTTCTCCGCCGCTGGCTTCCGCGGCATGTCTGCTATTGGTCAATTTCAAAATCTGACCAATCGCAGACGTCCCGCGAAAACCAGCGGCACTGAATCGCCGATGTATAACTAGGGCCTAGCCATTGCCTACCACAATCGAAAGCAGAACTCTAAAAGAACCTCGAATCTGTGTCGAGCGCCTTAAAAATTCCCCCCCCCCCACAAAGGTTTGTGCAAAAGATTGACCTCTGGAGCCCAACCCCATTTTCGAGGATGCAGAGGTCAATAGGACAGTTTCAACCGAAACTCTGTCTTACGGAGTAATTTGGGGCGTAGAATAAGAATCTGAGGTCCGCTTGTGGTCTTCCTCAGATTATGATAGCTTACGGTAGCTTAATGGTATAATGCCTATGGGGCTCTTCAATCTTCGGTTCATAGCTTGTTTCACGACTACTCAGATAGCTAGTATGGGATTTCTAATGACTACCCGAAAGGTAGCCGCTCAGAAAACATGGCTTCATGGGTAGTTATGACTTCTGTTCTGCTATGTACAAGGATACAGACAGCCGCAGCGTTATGGAGTCCATTTGCTAAAAAAACTCACCTAGGCGACTTCTTCCAGAAGTAGTAATATTCAACAAGCTCCCCTACTCTTCTATACGGCAGCTGAAAGAGAAAAACATATCGACAAATTATTTTTCGCAACTCAAAATAATTTCAAGTAGAAATCTCACTCACCATCCTCCTCTGAATGACGAAGAAATTCTTTCCAAACGCCGCAATACCCTTCTCAAACAGGTCTCTCTCTCCTAGATCCCATTCTAGCGCACCTTGTCGAACCGTACGGAAAGGCTGATTTACTCGAGCAAACGGAAACGATGACTAAAAGACAACATATCCAAATGAAAACTCATTGAAAAGAGTAACTTTAGTCACATTACAAAGAAACAGCGCTTACCCTAGCTTTACCAGTATCATAACGATGCCTATATAACGCACACAGCGCATCCTCGTCGTCCCTTGTCTGCAAATGAGATCGTTTTACAAAGGAAATTCGAAATAAGGATATAAATGTAGAACTTTTTCAAGTTCTACATTATAATTACGATCTTATTTGTTCCACTCAGATGGAAACGTTAGAAACCTAAATTCTTGACACGTCTTCCTCTACATATACACTACCGTCAAAAAGTCTATTCCGTTTTGGTTTTTCGACCACAAGTCATTTGGGAGAGCAATCAGCTTCATTTTTTATCACAACTACCACTAGATCAACTCTAAACCACATTTACAACTGAAGTTATGAACGAAAAAGCAATTCATGACGAGGGAGGCTAATAAGGGAAATTATTTTGAAGGTACCTAAATACTAAAAAAGACTAAAGAGCGAAATAGTACTATGTTTCTAAATAGTACACACCTAATATTTGGTAGCCATACCGTTGGCATCAATCACTGCCTCATACCTTCTAGGCATGGAGGCAACAAGGTTGGAGAGACCCAGGACAGGAAAGGACTTCCAGGACTGCTTTAGTTGTACCAACTTTTAAGTCGCATTTCCACAAGTTTTTCCCAGAAAAGCCCGTCCCGATTCTGCCCAGAGATGTTCGACTGGATTCATGTCCGGAGACTGAATCGGCCAGTGCAGTACGCGGATGCGGCGCTGGTCGAATCAATCTTTGACCTGATGAGAAGCATGTTTCGGATCATTGTCTTGCTGGAAGACAAAGCCCCTAAGCATGGCAACTCGTCCAAATGAAAGCACATGATTCTCCAATATGCTCTTGTACATATCCTTTTCCATAATACCATCTATGCAGTGCAGGGAACCAACACCATTTGCGTGAAAACAGTCCCATACCTCCCAATCAGAGTATACTTGGACTCATCAGGCGAGATGACTTTAGGCCACTGTTGCGGAGTCCAGTGAAGATATGGGCTGCTGTCACGCGAATGGTGACGGTCCTCTGCATCACATAGATGGTATTATGGATAAGGTGTACAGTGCATATTGGAGAATCATATGCTTCCATTTGGACGAGTTACCATGCCTAGGGACTTTGTCTTCCCGCAAGACTATGAACTAAAACATGCATCGCAGCTCGTCAAGGATTGGCTAGACCAGCGCCGCATCCGCGTTCTGGACTGGCCGATTCAGTCTCCGGACTTAAATCCATTGGAACATTTCTGGGCAGAATTGGGACGGGCACCCAAGGCAGAACTGATCCAAATGCGACTGAAAAGTTGGCACAACTCAAGCAGGCCTGAAAGACTTTCCCTGTCCGAGTCTCTCCAACCTTGTTGCCTCTATGCCTACTCAGATAATAACACCGGCTGAGCGGGCGGAGAAGTAGGGTCGCCGGCTGAGCGGGCAGACTTATTTTGGGGGCGGAGCGTCTTACCGGCTGAGCGGACGGGCATGCGTTTTACCGGCTGAGGGGCATGGCTTTACGGGGTAAGCGGGCAGACATTAATCAATGGCGGAGCATATCACCGGCTGATCGGGCAGACACTAAAGCAAACAAGGCTCATGTACGGCGCGAGCGGAATGGGCTTAGTGATTATTCTGGTGATGGCATTCGAGAGGTGTCATCCACACGATTTGGATCCTTGACCCCTCACACCTTACGGTTCGTTGTGACCGTGGGGACGTGACAACGGGTCAGTTCATGATTTTTGAAGCAAGCTAAGGCTCGCCGCTTCAGAAATGAAACACAAGCCTCGAACTTGCTGGGGAATAGGGAGAGCCTACTAGGGGCTTTATCTACTCTTGTAGATCGATATCATTCACGTGGTAAGCAACTAATACCGGCAGAGCGGACCTCCATTTACCAGCTGAGGGGGCAGTGAATACCGGGGCTCGACCGGGTACAATGTTTAGTCACCCGGTATTGCCTGCCCCCTAAGCCGGCGTCACTGCCTGAGTAGAAGGTGTCAGGCAGTGATCGATGCAAACCGTATGGCTACCAAGTATTATGCGCATACTTCTTAGAAATATAGTACCATTTCACTCTTAAGTGTTTTTTTAGTATTTACGTACTTTCAAAATTATTTCCCTTACCAGCCTCACTCGTCATGAATTGTTTATTTTTGTTCATAACTTTAGTTTCGAATAGGGTTTAAACTTGCTTTTGTTGTTTACTTGTTTGTTTATTACAAGTCTAGCGGCTGTGTTGTTTGTTTGTTCGTTTATTACCGGTCTAGCCTTTTTGGGAATGTTTGTTCAATTATTCAGTTGTAGTTTGGATTAAAAACATGAAGCTAATGGCTCTACTAACAATGGAGTTATGGTCAAAAAACCAAAGCGGGATAGAACCTTTAACGGTACTAAATTTGATACGAGCTTGAATTGTACCCCGGGGCTCAGGTTTACTGTGTACAAAACATTTGAAAAAACAGATAGCCCACCATGGAATAACGATCCGCGAACACCTGTCCATGTGCTTCTCGTAAATCAACAATATCGATTAGATATTGATCTATTTCCTTCTCAGATAGTGCATCCGTCGGTACCCAGAGCGCACCACCGGGCGCCGGATTCGGTAACGTCGGCAAATCTGCATCTACATCTGTTGACGCTAATGAAGTCTCGTCATGCATGCCGTCTGGGACTGACGCCTGGAATCGGCCTGCATCTACGCGGACCTAAAAATAGAAACAGAGTAGCATTTTATTCAACCTCTTCTAACCTGAAAACCAAGGACTCAGCGGCTAGAAATAACTTGGGTACAAATTTGGGAATAAATTTGAGGTAAGTATGGAAGGAACTGTCCGCCCACGCGGCCGGCGTGCGCGTCGAGATTGTCCGCCGGATTCGAACAATCGACCCTTGGGCGTTATTCATACTACTCAACGCCAGCGCGGCACGCGCGTGCCGCGCTGGCGCGGCGTTTGTGTATGAATGGCTCGACGCCCCGCCAGCGCAGCACGCGCGTCACGCTCCACCCGCTCCGCCATGGCGTCGCCGCTGCAGTATTCATACTGCCACCCGGAACGCCTTGGCGTTTTCATCCACTGATATTATTTATCGATCGTCTCATTCATTCCAGCTTCACCGCTCCGCCATGGCGTCGCCGCTGGGCTATTCATAGTCTCCGCAAGCGCGGCAAGCGCGTGCCGCGCTGGCGTTGAGCAGTATGAATAGCGCCTTACAAATCCATCGCTTTGTACCCCGACGCCTCATCGAATGAGCCACTTCCGTTGCTGCACTAGGGCGCTCACATTGCAATGATGGCCGTGTTATCGCGGTATTTTCGCGGCAGAACCGGGTTGACTTCTCGTCTCATTCGCGGCAGCCACTTCTAGGGAATTTCCCGGCGTATTCGCATCATTTTTCCGGTATTCCCCCAGTTTGCGGTAGTTTCACCTCAGATTCTCGGTAAAATCCAGATTTGCGGTGGATTCTCGGTAGATTCCACGCAATTTCTTCAAGAGTATGAATAGTGGTAGGAAAAAGCGTACTAGGACGAGTTAACCACTAACAAATGATCTATTTTTTTTCGCCACGAAACAGAGTTTGGACGAATAATACTCAATGGCATAGCTGAGTTCACCTTGTAGTCAAAACTACCGTCAGATGGTACTGCATACAAAAAAAACAAGATGGCCCCAAACCTGTCGCCGACGACCCATTAAAGTAGGAGCAGAAAGCGTCACCACAGGTGATCAATACTATCGCGGAATGATTGAAAAAAGTGGAGCGTTGGAGGGCGATCCCCCACGTTTATACGGTTCTAAACGTGAACAAACCGAGAAAAACCTGATCACTTCAGATACTCAGGGTACCCGCCGTGCCTTCACCACTAAAGCGCCGTTTATACTTCCAACGTCTAACAGCGCGGCGTGTGTCAATGTAGTCCACCACTTTGATAACGCATCGTGACACGATCGATATTGCAGAACTGCATATCGCCGCGGAGCTCCGCGATACAAGTACAAAAGACGTATACCGCCCTTTTCATACTTTTGCCGCCGCGGCGACCGCCGCTTTCTCGAGCTACGGTGAGATCAGAGCATTGGAATACTACGAAATTGGGTGGAAGTGGGCAGATGACTTAGTTGAACGAACGAATGTCGGCGAAAATCCTCGCTGGGGGCAAAAATGTCCTCGACCACTAGCCGAAAACCTGATTTCACCGTAGCTTAAGGTGTGGCATTTGCCGCGGCGATAAAGGTATGAAAAGGGTGAAGGGTCGGCTGATCGGCCCTCTTCGGCCGCAGGCCGATCGAAAAAGACACTCAGATCGTAACTCCTCTTCTTAGGTTGCCCATCGCAACCTAATGGGGCAATTCGTGACCTAGAAGCGATCCAAAAGTGTTCTTACGGTGGTTCTAAGATCAAGCAGCGAAATCATAACCGTATTTCAGCACCAGCGAAATGAACGTTGCAAACTGACGCAACAGCCTTTTAGGAGGACCACGATGGCAGGTCACAACTACCCGTTTCAAACAACAAACACCATCAGATGATAGCAAGGACGAACGAACATATAAATCAAAATTTTGGAAATCGGAAAACAAGACGACAATTTCATTATCGGAATAGGATCGCCAGAAACCATGCGCGAATCCAAAATCCATTCATCCCAAATCCTGAACTACTTTTAGTTGTACTAGGTTGAAGTGAAAGTTTCCCGCCACTTGAATTTGACGATTTCTAAACTCTTCAGCGTTGGTCTTTCTGGCAAATGCGACATACCATTCAAAAGCACAAATTCTTTTCTATCAGAAGTTGTCTTCCACCTAAGTCAAACCCTATTCTTCGTCAATTATCGACCGTTTTTTTGAAAACTCGTTTTTCGCCATTTTTTCGATTTTCGATAAAACGATCGATAATTGACGAAAAAAATACTGTAGAGTAGGAACTTAGCCAATGTGCTTAACTTTGACGGTTCAATGCCAAAACTTCTCGAATAAGCCAGAAAAGACCGGAGTTGCAGAATCACAAAATTCGCTAAAAAAAAACAATAATTACGCTCCGTTGAAATTTTCCGAAAGCGCTATCATCTAAATCTAAGGTGGCTCAAAGATCCTGTCAATTCCAGCAGGTTTGATGGTTCACCTTAGGGGTATAGTATACTTTTGCGACACACGGTCGCGTCGCTCTGCACAGCGACCGCCTCCCGCCCTTTAAATCTGTCGCAGTGCATCGCACAGTGAGGGGTATGGAATACTTTTGCGACACACGGTCGCGTCGCTCTGCACAGCGACAGCGACCGCCTTCCGCCCTTTAAATCTGTCGCTGTCGCAGTGCCTTGCACAACGACAGCGACAGTGGTAGCAACAGGCTATGCCATATTTGCAGTATGTCAGCCCTCCGCGACACGTCGCTGCGACCCACACGCGACATCTGTTCCTACGAAGACCGTTGTCGTTGCTCCGATGCGGGTTCCGCCGCGATTTGTGTTAGATTGCATGCCTGTCGCTCATTACAGCGACGAAGTATACCATACCCCTGACAGTGACAGTTGTAGCGACAGGCTATGGCACATTTGCAGTATGTCAGCCCTCCCCGACACGCCGCTGCGACCCACACGCGACATCTGTTCCTACGACGACCGTTGCCGTTACTCCGATGCGGGTCCCGCCGCGATTTGTGTTAGATTGCATGCCTATCGCTCATTAAAGCGACGAAGTATACCATACCCCTAAGAGTAAATAGAAGCACTAAAAGATGGTCAGTACTGAAGATTACCACGAGGTAATGGCATATATTTCGCAAATAGGCAGATTTAGCCAGAGTGGAAGGCAGCGTTAGATAGGAAAGAACTTGCGCTTTCAATCTGTATTTCGCACTTGGCCAGAGAACCAACTCTAAATGGTTTAAAAATCGACGAACTCAAGTGGCGGGAAACTTACGCTTCAACCTAACAGATCGAAAGGCAGGGAAATGACGCCCCGGTCGTAGCCGGGAAAGGGCGAAATTTCGCGTTCCGCACTTCAAAAACGGTAAAAAGGGCAGAGAACATGGAGATACAGGGCATATGTACGCAGGAGAGGCTAGATAACATTTTTCTCACAATGTTTCCGCGCTTCGCACCCCAGACACCGCATTTCCGCGCACCTTTGGTCATTTCGCACTCTATTTTCCATGAAATCGTCTGTAACTGTACGCAGTGCTTTTCGTTATCGGCCAAGAGTTTCTATGTCCCTCTCCTGTTGGACCGCAGACCAGCCCCACTTGACCTCTTTTCAAACTCACATCCTTCCTCCACGGATCCAACGGTACGTAGTCCCTATCATCTGACTCGTCTCCCTCATCTAGCTCATCATACGGCAGTTGGAAAAATTCGGCGCCTTCACTCGTCTCCACGTCCACAGTTTCCTCATTTTCCTCCACATCCACTACGATGCCGGCTTCAGAACTGCTGTCACACTGAAAACAACATAATTGACGACAAAGTAGCAAAATAGGCAGCTAGAAACACACGACTTTTCCACCCATTACGAGACTTAATTAGAGACAAATCCCCGTGTCTGGCTAGCTAACAAATGGAAAATCACCCCCTATAACCATAAAAACAGCTATCGAGTGTCACACGCTTGCCCTTGTACTTGGGAAAGTGTAATCTCAGCAACAGCTGACTCATACTCAGAAAGCAGTAATTTTATTTCTATAATTGGCAACGAACCATGGCCAAGGGCATGAATTAACGCACTTATTGTCGCACTAATCTCATATGCAGCTAGATCACAAAATAGATTTAGAAAAAAAACTGTATTAATGCCACTAATTCTCACGAGCCCCCTTTCAAATATATTGATTTGATCAACCAAGAAGTTTGAAAAAGCTCTGAAACATAATCGTGACAGTAATCAGGTGAGAAAACGTGGAAACCCACGAAATACTTATTTCACTCCCTCATCAGGAATATAACGTCCTATCAAGCAGGGTCTAGCGCAGCCGTGTAATTTCTTAACGGATGTTGAGGAGTCGTGAAAATTTTGACGCAAACATGAAATTTTCGCAAACGGACCGTAAAAATATGAGCCCGAATACGGAAATTAGGAGAGATGATCGCTAATTCCAAAAATTTCGGTTACTAAGGAAAAGGGGTCGTGGCTTTGTTGGGTTCCTACACAACGACCCGCCTGACCCTGTTCTCACGACCCCCCTCCTCCAACCCTATGCCTAGGGTTGAGCGGGCCAATGAGACACACCTTGACAAAGTTACAACCCCTTAGTGACTAGAATTCCCAAAATAGAAAAACGACCTTGAGGATAAAAAATCGCAGCCAAATTTTGAGCTGCGAGCTTTCAAAACTTTGGATGCTTTTATATATTAAAAGAAAAGAAAAAAGAACATACATACAGTCGGCACGGATCGTATTGATACTTGGCGCCTCCTGTTCATTTACGCAGACTCGGTACACACATGTTATAACACGGCTGACGGGGGAGCTTAACTGACTCAAGGGTCCC
The DNA here is from genome assembly GCA_029168955.1 of Aplectana chamaeleonis. Lineage (NCBI taxonomy): Eukaryota > Metazoa > Nematoda > Chromadorea > Rhabditida > Cosmocercidae > Aplectana > Aplectana chamaeleonis. The sequence goes on along the minus strand of JAPDOI010000033.1, from coordinate 1,290,211 downwards.
AAATCACACAAGAAATCGGACTCCAAAGTGAGCATATTTGGTAGATAATGGAATAGCCAAAATTGCCGCGGGAACGAGTTCTTATAGAAACGTTATAACATACTGTGCTTATCTGGGCCAAATTCCGGTCCACAATTGCGTCCCGACACGCTTTGCGGCCGCACGCTCCCGAGTCGGAAGAGCTTCCAGCGCCGCAACCGCCGATCTGCTGACTCTAGATGGGCTTTTGAAACTGGAAACTAAGAAAAATTAGAGAAAATTGTATAAAAAAACCACATCGAGTCGGCTTTGGCGCTGGAAACCCGACTGACTCGAGCGCGTGCGACCGCAAAGCGTGGCGAGGCGCAATTGCCGACCGAATTTGGCCCAGATAAGCACATACGTGCACCAAGTTTACCATAACGCACAACAAGTATCACAAGGTATCAGTACTATCCCTGCCGACTGTATTTCAGACAAAATTATTTATTTCAGCTTAAGAACTAGATCTGAAAAATTCATTTCCAAAAAAGAAGAATTCCGCCCGCCACCCGACCAATTTCCATTCACTGGGCCAAGCTCTTGCAACCCCCCCCCCCCTCTCAGAGTCGAGCGGGGTTGAGTCGCGACGCAAAGGGCGGTGAGGGAGGTGCGTAAAAATTTCAGTCAAAGAATAGACATTTCGATGAGTACCCTCTATAAAACGTCATAATTCACATCACTCGAGGCGCGAGCGGCGCGCGCGACGCCTCGGTCTCTCTCTATCTGCCCTACACTCTCTCACTGTCTTTAACCTCCGCTCCGCACCATCACGCGCAGGAACCAAGTGAATTTCGCCGTTTAATAGCCTGTAAATCGTACGAAAAATGAAAAAAATGACAATTTAGGTGAAGGAGCTTAAAATCATCCAAAAAAGTTTACCCAAGGCAAGGGGTCGTAGCCATGGTCAAGCGGGGCGTTGTGTAATCTGCGGAAATCAATGCGACCCCCCCTCTCCCGACCAACAATTTTTTCCAGAAATCTAAAATTTTCGCCATCTCCCCGAGGGGCAATTCTTGACACTTTTTTTGCAAAAAAAAACGTTTAAAAAGCGTTGGATTTTTTTGTAGGGGAAAGTGAGTTCTACTTTTTCACTTCCAGAAGTTTTCATAATTAGTCCGGAATTTTCGCGATCCCCCCTAAACCTCAATTTGAAGCCAAAAATTTTGCGACCCCCCCTGCTGAGGAATTTCACAACCCCGCTTGACCTTGGTCGTAGCTTCGCTGAGGTGCAACGAACGTGCAAGCGGTACACCAAATAACTTCCGACAGATGGCAAGAGCGGAATTGTTTCCGACCTGGCGAGTTCCAGAAGTAAAATACCCACGTTCCACTTCATTTCCACCATAATCTTCATTAACATAATACTTAAAGTGACACTTCAACCTTAGAATCGGTTTTCTGTTTACCTATCTTGAAGACGGTCCCATTCTGATTCCAATGATATTTCTGGAATCGTACAAGACCCCGTGGGAACGGACTCAGGCAAACTGGGGCGTCGACAACAGGTTGATAAGTTGTCATCTCGTAAACCGCTCCCTGTTGACAAGTCGAATCGCGCGTATTGTCAGCCTGAGACGTGCCCGTTGCCCAGCGACGTCCGCCTATTGTCGGGCTGTTGACAACTCAATGTGTCGCGTTTAGCGGCCTATTTAGCAGCAGTTCACATCCTACAAGACTGTTTCATGTAGCTTAGGAACTACTTTACACAGATACGCGTCGCGGCCGGCTTACCAACACGCGTCGGGGGTCAGCACACCGACACTCGCCACGGTTGGCACGCCGACACGCGTTGCAGTCGGCATACCGTCACGCGTCGCGGTCGGCACACCGTCACGCGTCGCGGTCGGCACACCGTCACGCGTCGCGGTCGGCACATCGACACGCGTCGCGGTCGGCACGCCGACACGCGTCGCAGTCGGCACACCGACACGCTTCGCGGTCGGCACACCGATCGCCCAGCCTCCACTGGAGTCACCAACGGATAGGCAGGACCTCCAGATGCTGGGCGGGGCCTATGCACCGCAAACTCGGGTAATTGAACCGGCTGCGCTCTCATCATTCGCAGCATGCCAGAAAAATGCGTCGTATACTTCCCTTGTATCTAGAGCGCTAGCTGTGCAACAGCTCGACATCGACCTATTCATAACTCTCCGCCGTGATTGCTGTGCAACAGCTCGACATCGACCTATTCATAACTCTCCGCCGTGATTGCTGTGCAACAGCTCGACATCGACCAGAACATACGGCCCCGCCATACATCGGCGCGTTGGCCAGCGGTGACTCATGGTGGGCGGATCAACCTGTTGTCGACGCCCCAGTTTGCCAGAGGAGTTATGGCCCCTCAAAATTTGAGCTACGAAAGCATGATGGACGAGTTGTCCGAGGCTTATAACTTCCGTCTTTTGCAGCCAATGTATGCGAGCTGACCCGAATAAGGAGAGAGGCTGAGAAGGACGGGAAGAACGGGGCTTTTGATCGGAAACCATCGCTCATCTCGCCACTGTTGAGCTCGAAAAATCGCAAAAGGGGCGAGCCAAAGTGGCTTCCTGATGTGGGCTCCCAGGAAGGCTTCCTGCTACATCTCGCTTAAGCCTAGTTTTAACTGCATCGCTGCTGTTTTCCATCGCAGCGATTTCGCACCCGCTGCTGCAGCGATGTCGCAGCGGCAGCGATTTTGTTCATAGTGCGTAGCCCTACGGATAATCGAATAAATTCGATCAATCAGTGAAATTAATGGCTAGTAGTCATCAATAACACGTTTCGACTCGTAAACACTGATCTTGTCATGTGAAAGAGTCAATGTTCACTAGACGAAACGTGTCATTCGCTGGCAATCGCTCCATCGCTGCCATAATGGCAGGAATGGAGCGATGATCAGCGACTATCGAGAATCGCTCCTCCAGCAGCGAAACAGTAAAACATAGGATTTCGTCGCCGCGACCCAGCGATGTAGGACGTTTGCCACGAAGCGATCACAATTGGAGCGGCTTTCCATTACGCGCGATGAAAAATGAACAGTTGTGCCTCGCATGGCCGCAGCGACCACCTGCAATCAAAACTAGGCTTTATTCGGAGGAATTGAGAGCTCCCACTTGGCAAATGCTATATAGGGTGGGTCTCCTTGAAAATTATGTGGAAATCTCAGATTTCGTCACTGAGATTGGACTGTGCCTTTGAGGCGCCGAACACGAAATAGTAATCATTTTTGTCCTTGGGAAAATACGTGTTCCGGTAGGTAAACGATATTGTTACCTACCCGCAAACAAAACTTTCGATTGTTTAATCTACCCAACTGCCTGTGGCCACTTTCAAATACACGCCAACTTTACCTTTTCAAGTTCCCACGATATCCAATATCATGCTAGGTAGACTGATTCAACGCTACCGTGATGTGAAATTTTACATTACAATCAAAAAAACTAACTAGAAAATAACATCGAGTTCGTGAAAAAAAGAACATAACAAGCACGTTAAACCATACCTCAGCTTCACCACTATCCTCCCCAGATAATGAATACCCATATCGCCTTCTCAGCTCATCTATATCCATAACACCTTCATCTTCCAGCTCTGTAAACAGGAATAATTACAGAATTCTTTCCAGGCAGTTGAATATCACTTATCCCGTTTTCCCCGTTCAATGCTTTTAAATCACTCACAGACAAACACGTATTTCATGGCCTAGATCTGATCCTTGAAAAATTATTATCAAAACATACCTCTGATCTCGTCTGCATAATTCACTTCACCTTCGAGCATCTCTTCCTCATCTAGTGTGCCTAAATAGTCTCACATGTTGACAGAAAACGCAAATAAAGATTATAATTATTTTCATAAATAGGAAACGAAGATTACCAGCATTAAGAAGTTCGGTGCTATCGCAGCGGGGGGGGCACTATGGCGTGATGGACTTGGCCAGGCCCATTTTACTGTGTCGCATTGAAGCACCTATCCGGGGTTTCCCACCCCTGCAAATATCAGGAGTGGTTACGGCACGAAAAAATGGGCGTGGCCAAATGCGGTACCAGAGTGCCCCCTCCCTCACTGCGATAGCACCAAAAGTTCCATGAGATGAATTCTTCTCCAGAGTACTACCGTACCCACGTTCAAAAAGACTGGCTTTATTTCACTTTCCCTACTCCAGGAGTGGCATGCATGAATGCGGCGGCCAGGGTAGGGAGGTGCAACTTCACGTGCACGCATCGCAACTTGAATTTAAATCGTGGCGCGAGCATGCGGCGTAGCGCTCCCTGACCCTCGCTTCTGCATTCGTGCATGCCACTCCAGAGGTCGCTTTTTTGCCCGAACTTCGCTTGGTTGAGGCTTAATCAGGGTGGTGAAAACGACGGAAGCGGTAGGTTACGGCACCTATACCGTAGTAGGACACCATTCTAGATTCAGTTGCAGCTTTGCCGAGGGTTGTTCTTTGAAGTGATGATCACTATTAAGAAGTTTCGAATAATCGAAAAAATCGAGCGACTCGATGCCAGAAAATCGTAAAAGGGCCTCATACTGATATTCACACCCAGAATACCCCTGTACCCAGAATGTCCCACTTGATCCCATATGAGGTCCCAAGACGTTCCGGAAGAGTACACACGATGGACAAGAATGCTATACATAAAGCCGACAAGTGTGGTGAGATGCTCATCAGGGACAAACGAGCCCTTTCCTGTCCGCGTTGGAAACCATCAACGATCTGCCCTGTCTCCATTGCTGTTAAAACTCTGCATGGACACAATCACACGGGATATACAGAAACCGCAACCGTGACCCCTACTCTACGCCGACGATGTTTTGTTGGCAGCCGAGACGAGGGAAGAGTTAGAAATTCACGTGCAGCTCTGGAAAGATCGCTTGCAACGTTTTGGACTGCGGCTCAACATCGCGAAGACCGAATGTGGCGCGCAAGTGGATGACGGATCAATCAAAATTGATGGCATCGACCTCAAGAAAGTGAATTACTTCAAATATCTCGATTCTAAAATCACCTCGACAGGCGATGCATCATCGGAAGCTCAAGGACGGGTAACGGCCGCTTGGATGAAATGGAGAGCAACTACGGGGGTGTTGTGTGACAGGAAGATTCCACTCCGTCTCAAATCAAAAATTTACAAGGCGGTAGTGCGACCAGTCGCGCTCTACGCTAGGGAATTCCGGCCGACTACTAAAGCTGTCGAACAGTCCCTGCACACCACGGAAATGAGAATGCTCAGATGGTCACTGAATATCAGTCTGAGGGATCGGGTCATGAACGACACTGTGCGTGTTACCTTCGGAATTGCACCAATAAATGGAAAGATGAAGGAAGCCCGGATGAGATGATTTGGACATTTCCAACAAAAAGACGATAGTTCCGTGGCTAAAACTTCACTCAACTTAGAGGAGGCTTGTGTTAGGCCGCGAGATGGACCGAAAACGCGCTGGCTCGACGGCGTGAAAACCGACATGGCTGAGGCACGACTCACTCCAGAGCACGCAGCTGACAAGAACACGTAGAGGACAAGAAGCAAACAAGCGGACTCTAGGTCAACGTGTGATAAACGCTAGGAAGAAGAAAAAGAATAACCCTGTAGGAAGTTTGAGCAGAAGGAAATCGGCCTCTCGAGTCGGAAAAGCGCAGTAGTATTGTCCTCTCACAGCAAAACCAACCGCAACACGCTCGTTTGCCAGGTCATCCATTGATCTTGCCGGCATCGATCAATGGCGAGGTACGCGAGCTGGCTACGTGGATAGGCGAATGCGCACGGAGTTCCCAATATCGTCAATTATATCGTCACTGGATGCTGGGTAGTCGCGGCGCTGCTTGGTGGGAAAACGAAGGGAGGATGGCTATTGATCGAATGATTTTGCGCACGATTGCTTAGCGCGGCTTCCTGCCTGTGAGACACTGACGATACCTATATTTTCCTCATTGAATAGCCATATACTTCCTCCAAATTTGTCATTTTTGGGAGAACATGCTCAAGGGCTCTCGTGTTTTCGTAGCAGAACCATTTCTGACCGCCTCGGAACAGCAGATAACCCCCCCCCCCAGAGAGAAGTGACACATTCCGATTCGAATCTTTAAGACCATCCTCACAAACTAGGGTTAAGCGGTTATTGTCCCGCAGGAAAACGAGGGGACGTGAAAATTTTCGAAAGAAGAAGCGTAGACAGGTTGGGCCAAAGATAAAAACATTAGTCATTTCAATATAAGCTAAACTACCAGTCAAAGAGGCTAAAAGTACGCGAGAAAGTGTGCCGTTAATTTCGACAAAAATACAAGGGAGGCTACAATCCTTTTTTTCCAAAATTTCTGAAAAGTCTTCACCTCAGGGAGCGTGGAAAATTTCGACATTTCCCAAAAGATTAGATCACCATTAAAGGTTGGGGCGAACCTACAGGGTCTGCTTGGCACGGTCTCGAACACACGCGTTAAGCTCTATGAAGAACCCTGAAGCAGAGTCCAGAGGGGGTTTTGAATAGGACCAACAAGGGGAAGGAGGTACTATATTTGGTTGAAAAAAAAGGAAAATACGTAAATTCGGGGCAGAGATGGGGGGGGGGGGTAGTAAAAATCCCATACATTTTTTAGAAAACTAGGTCAGCAGGGGGGCAGGGGACGTAACCAGGATCAAGCGGGGCGTTACGTAATTTTCCGAAATTGGAGCGACCCCAATTTTCGTGACCCCCTAGGCACGATTTATCCATAAAATCGGCGTCTACGGTTTTTTGGATCTTCGAATCGTTCGCAAAACCAAAATAATCGACATATTTGATTACTAAAACTGTGAAGCGCCGAAAAAACTCGTTCAGTAGTCGGGCTCAGACAGGGTCAAGCGGAGCGTTGCGTAATTTTCCGAAATCGGAGCGACCACCCTTCACTTTTTTTTCCAAAAACCAAAATTTAAGCGATCTTCCCTCCCTGAGAAGCCATTTTTGCGATCCCTCCTCCCCGAATCCGGCTAATTTATAGTTGATTACTCAAAGTATCAGACGCCGAAATATTATTCAGTAGTTGAGCTCAAGCGCCTAAAACCGAATGCTACGACCTTTCCCTTGGGGACCAAAAGTAATCGAAAATTTATCGGATATCCACGATATTCTCATTATTGGACCGAAAATTTTGCGATCCCCACTAACATTCACTTTCGGACAAAATTTTTTGCGACCCCCCGTTGCGAAATTTCGCAACCGCGTCTCACCCTGGGCTCAGACGTCTAAAACCTAACCAATGCTATGATCCTTACTTTTGCTGACCAAAAATATCGAGGATTCTCGGAATATCTTGAACCTTTTGACCCAAAACTTTTGCGACCCCCCTAGTCTTCGTTTTCGCGTCCAAAATTTTGCGACCCCCGTTTCGAAATTTCGCAGTCCCACTTGGCCCTGCGTTGAGGTAGGTCATAACGCCCTGCTGGACACTGCCCTGAAGCAATGAACGATCTCCTGAGTCTCGAGCAACTAACTACCTCTGCGTCCATACCCTCCGACCCAATCATCCAGTACAGGGTAAGGCCTTTGTTATACCTCCAGTCTGCGGTAAGACAGGTTCGTTCATATGTTACGAATCGTGCCGGGACCAACACTCTCATCATGAAACAAACGGTCGCGGGAACACTTTGCATGCACCGGTCGCGTCGCAGGGTTGTAGATTGGTTTTATACATTCAAATGTTAAAACCGTGCCGCAGCCGGTCGCTGTCGCGGGCATCGGTCGCAGTGTGGAGCACTGCGATCGATGCCAGCGACAGCGACGGAGTAACTTGTCTAGTCAAAAGACCTTTAGAGAAACATTTTGAGCTATTTCTACCGTAGCGTTCCGCATATCTTCGAAAGTCGCGATTCGCCATCAAATTTTCGCCCGATGGGAAGCTTTGAACGAGTGAATTTGAAGACTTCGGAAATTCGGCAAGTAAACTCCAGATTCGTGACCAGCTGGGAGGAATAACCCATCTGGGAAGGCTCTAAGTCAAATCTGGAACATTTTCCTAAAACGCTTTCAGAGCCCTCTAATCGGTATACATAGACGCCAAACCGAGCAGGTCCAAAACGCTGTCAGTCTGGACAAAGTATGGAAAATGAGCCTCCACCCAAATTTCGCCCAGGGGGGGGGCAGTTTTGGGCGCTGAACACAATTATGAGGTCCGCTTCCAGATTTTCCGAAAACTAATGGGCATTTTAGAAAAAACAAAAGCACGAAAACCGACCTTTTTCGGCTTGTAACCTGTTGGAACCTGCAGCTCGGGGCGAGATACTGCGCGATTTACTATTGAGCCACAAAAGATACTAACGATACTAGTCGTTTTGGCAGATGCGTTTACCACTTTAACACTTCCCTAGTTGGAGAGGATTCATCAATCCTTAGAAAGTTTTGGTTATGGGGGGTCGTAACGTCGGCATGAATCCGGAAGAGACTTTGCGTTCACTGTTGAAGGTTGACGCAAACTCGGTGCCATATGCTATAAGATAGGTGCACCGAATTTGCGCCACCTCCAATGGGGGGACGCGAAGTCTCTTCAAGATCCATGCCGATTTTAGCTTCGCAGAGATCCGTACAGGGTAACGCATGGCGCTGTGATCGGTAGTTGAGAGGTGCGGCCCCTCGGGTCGTTCGTGAAAAAAAAATCTTCAGACTGATGAAAAATTTAACGATTTTTGATGATTTTGTGGATAAATTACCACTATTTCTTGATTTGTGCTAATTTTCGATCTTTTTTCCGTTATATTTCTATTCCATCTAGTTTTACAAACTTTCGCAGCTGTTTTTGCATGATGGCCGTGTAGGGCTGCGGCCCCCTACCTTTCCAACGCCAAGAGGCTGCGGACCCTCTCTGTGATCATCACAGCGTGAGACTAACCCTGGATCCGAGGCCCCAGGCCGCTGGATCCGGAAGCTTCCAACCACGACTGTGACTACGCCTCAGGCCCTATCTTGCTTGTTCTCCAAGAGTCTCGCAAGGCTGGCAAGTTTTAATAGAAAAACGAAGGAAATTTGAAAAGAAAGCTAAAGAGTAAAGGACAGACCTTCAAAATCTTCTCCGTTGTCCACTCCGACGAAATCCTCATCTCCCCCGTACGAAGAAGCTGTTCGAGAGTGCTCGTCATCGGCCATCAACGACCGAATTCTGCAACGAAATTACTTAGAAGCTGTGTTCAAACAGAAAAAAAAAATTATAGAAACGTAAACTATGGCCCCGTCTTTGAAAGAAAAAGAAAAAACGGCGAAAACGGGCAGAAAGTGGGAGAAAACTCGAGTGGATCACCTCACCTAGGATCAGGGTCCAGCAGGGTGTTGCAACCTGCCTCAACGTAGCTACGACCCCCTTTTGAGGATAAGGGTTCTCTACACACCGACGGAGTTGTCTCCCACTTTGCGGCTCTAATTCCACTCGAGACCTATTCACTTGAATTGAGTAGCGTGACGTTTCGAACTGTGAAAACCGGACAACCTCTCCCTCTGCATGTAGAGAGCCTCCCCGCTTTTTGATACCCAAATTTTTCGAAAAATACCCAGAAATCCTACGAAACCCTTCTCTAATGTGAAAATCTTTTCGAATTTTTTTCGATCCCCTTCTCTAACTGAGAGTTCAGAGATTCCTTTTTTAGCCAAGCATTCTGCGACCCCCACACATCGCACAAAGTGTGGCGAAGGCCAATTTTACTGTGCTTCTCTGGGCCAAATTCCGGTCCGCAATTGCGTCTCGACACGCTTTGCGGCCGCGCGCTTCCGAACTGGAAGTGTTTCTAGCGCCGCAGCCGTCTATGAGTTGACTCTAGGTGGGTTTTGGAAACTGGAAACTGAACAACATTGAAGAAAACTGTTTAAAAAGCAAAATTTAGTCTGCTCTGGCGCTGGGACTCGACTGAATCGAGCGCGTGCGGCCGCAAAGCGTGTCGAGACGCAATTGCGGACCGGAATGTGGCCCAGAGAAGCAGAGTACTCAGTCTCCCCCCCTCCCACAAGAGCAGAAGAATATTTGGTCAAGTTTCCGCGATTTTCTCAGACTCTCCCCCAACATAAATATTTGATCGAATTTTTGACGATTTTCTCACCCTGGCTCGGTAACAACTCCGCTGGACCCTGCCTGGAATTGCGCCTTAAAATGAATGTAAATTTTCGAAATTTCAAACTCAATTTTTGTCATGATAGCTCAAAAACCCGCCTTAATTTGAAAAAATACCCAAAAATATTTACTATTATTTTTTGTGGTTAAAAAAACCGGATTTCAAATGGTCTGCTAATAATACTCGAAAACGGCGGCAAATATCCGAATATTTCCACACGAAATTCGCGGCTCCATGACATTGCTCACCTGCGTGCGTGCGCGTCACGGTCCGGTGAGTGTCGCGCGCGCGGCGAACGCGGAAAAGCCGCCATCGTGGTAATGAATCATCTGCACCATATACGGCAAAACGGTTATCTTTAGTGGCATAAAACGAACACAGCAATTCAAATAATGCTTCAAAACATACTAGTTTACCTGATTTAACTTGAATGCTGGGATGTCGCGTCGCCGCCTTTCCCGCCGCGCGCGGCGCTCACCGACCGCGACGCAGAACGCACGGGTGAGCAATGACCGCTTCCCGAAATTCGCAGAATGAAAAATGTTAAAAAAAAACAAAATTGTCGGGTAATAAAAAAAAACGTGAAGATTTTCGAAATGAGCGGTCTTTTCGCATGACTGAATAAATAAAAAAAGCGAATTATTTAATTTTCCAGATTAGTCAAATAACCAAAAATCGACTAGTTCAATTTCCCCCATTGAAGTGAATATTCGAATGAAATAAATATTAAAACTCTGAAATAGCCGAGAAATTATTCAATTCAATTCAAAATCTATTAAATATTCACGACGACAGTTCTGAAATTCTTTTTCGACCCAAATCAAAAAAAAATAACTATTTCGGAAAGTTAGTAGATTAAAAAAATTGTTTTACTTTTCAAATTTATTTTCCAATTCATTTTTAATAACACTTGATGATAAAATGGATGACAGCACGTTCATGTAAATTAAAAATACTGTTTTATAATAAGTTAGATTTATGTACATTTTCCCTTTTTTTGTGCATAATTTTCTCTCATTTTGGAAAAAAAACATGCCGCGTGAAAAGAATTGTTTCTTAGTTTCTGCGAATTTTAGAATTTATGTGGGCGAGAAAAAAAAACAAAAAACCAAAGCAGTATGAGGATGGAAGGAAAAGATGGTCTTCTTTAAATAAATATTTACTTCTGGGAGAATTAAATCGTCTGGAATTCAACAGTAGAAACAACAGAACTCCCCGAACTGTTTACTTAGGCCTAATTTCAGAGACTAAAAAACAACAACACATTTGTCGGGCAAGAAAAAAGGGTGAAAAACGGGTTTTGAAGTCAGTGAATTCCCGCCAAAAGGGCAGGCAGCCAACGAAATCGCGCGCATTCTCGTGATCTGTAGACGATCGTCATCCAGATTCAGAAGGGCCACCTTCTGAATTCCGAGATGACGTCATCTTCTGTGTCACGAGAACGTCGCGAGATCAGCGACGGAACGACGGCGGAGGCGGGCGTCGCAGCGACGATTGCGGCGCGAGGAAACTCCGCCTCCCGCCGGATCGATCAAGCCGCGGCTGCCGCGCGATCGCAAACGCGACGTCCGCGTTGACGAATGCGCGACGTCCGCGGCCGTCGCCGGACGGCAAACTCGTCCTCGTGGGTGGTTAAGTCCAAGCTGATTCTTGGTTTCGTGACCAGTTAAGGTGTTCGTCAGCTATGCCTGTTGTCACTGATACGTGCAATGAACTCATATGGCTGATCCGCCACCGTGTTCTGCTGTTTGTGGAGCAACAAAAAGCGGTGGTCTGGACGAGTTGTCGCCAATTCGTCTTCCGAATTCGATAGGTCGGGTTCATAGTCGGACGCTTCGCCGAAACGCAGCCCTTGTGAACCGTTACAGTCCACAGCAATGAAAAAAGGCGGTGGTGCAATGGCTCATCTTCATTTTGGGTGACTGCACGTTTGGAACGCGTGCAATATTGCGTTACCATGCAATTACTCAGAAAAATGAAAACAAGTTACTTGTAACATAAAAGGCCGAACACAAGTTACTTGTAACATATCTGAGCCGATGTAAGTTACTTGCGACTTATCTAAGGTCATTTAAGTTACATGTAACACATCGGCGGGATACTGCGTGCGGTGCGCCTCCGATATGTTACATGTAACTTAAATGGCTTGAGATAAGTCGCAAGTAACTTACATCAGCTTAGATATGTTACAAGTAACTTGTTTTCGATTTCTGAGAGGACACTGTGTGCAGCGCGCCTCCGATATGTTACATGTAACTAAAATGGCACAATATAAGTCGCAAGTAACTTAAATCGGACTAGAAGATATTCTCAAAGGGGATGTACGACGCACTCGCGGGGTCAGCCTTAAAGGCACAGTCCAAGCTCAGGGGCGAAATCTGATAAAACCACATAATTATGAAGTGGACCCACCCCATATAACACCTGCCAAGTGCGAGCTCTCTATTCCCCCGAATAAGCGAGATATAGGGGAAGCCACCCTGGGGCGCCCACACACGGAAGCCACTTTGGCACGCCCCTTTTACGATGTTTCGAGCTCAACAGTGGCGAAATGAGCTACGATTCTCGATAAATAACCCCGTTCTTCCCTTCATTCTCAGTCTCTCTACCAGGGCTGTGCGGAAATCATTTCCAAGATTTTCGGAAACGGAAACGGAAACGGAAGAAAAATGGCTGAAAATCGCCGGAAACGGAAATCCGGAAACGGAAACGGAAGTGAACTAAAAATTGTAGTATAATTAAGTGCTAGGTTTCGTCGCTGCTCATATCATGCAGATGAAATTCTATAGCTTGTGATCTCACTCTATTCCCTCAAGCACCAGTGGGGCTACGGTCTAAAACTGCAAGCGAGCCGAGTACAAATAGATTTGAAGCATGAAAGGAAGACGTGCTGCTGCTGAAGGTTCTCCTAGAGAGCTGAAAATAAGTCTGCTCGAGCAACTCCTTTTCTAGAGTGCTGCTGATCTCTCTGATGTCGAGTTTCTACCTTTGACTGATTTTTCCACTGCGATCGGTGTTCTACAACGGCGGCGGGTACATACATATGGCACCCACCATTGTTGAGAGAGCAGTTGTCCGTTTGAGGCCGATTCCAGAAGGTGATCTCAAGTACTCAGTTTTCCAGATATCAATTTTGGAAGCTTATAGGGTGGTCCTTGCTGCACATCACGAGGAAACATTTCTTATAGTGAACCGAGGCGAGGATGATGCCTTTGTTGCGTACCTTGGAGAGGTTGGCGTCCTTGCTGCGAGCCATTACAAGGATTGCAACTTTAGAAGAGGCGGTGGCTCAAATACTCTCTTCATTTGAATAACGTGCTGCTGCTAGCAACGCATGTAATGAGGGGTCGCGCTCCGGGCCGACATCGAGCTGAACCCCTCGTCGGCAGCAGCATGTGCTGCTAGCTCTAGCACAAGCTGAAAAGTGGTCGAAACCCAGCGTGCGTTGGCAGCACGTGCTGCTGAAAACGAGGAGTTTGGGGCTATGGCTGGCAAATCCTATGACGCTGAAGTTGAATCCCGCCAGTGCGTGAGTAGCTAGAGAGACGAAGAGGAAAAGTTTCTACCTCTCTGGTTCTCAATCGGACGACTCGATTGTAACAAAGTATGGTATTGATGCATGAAAGGGTAACGGTCAGCCAATAGTTCAGCGCTTCGAAGAAATTGTGATAAAGAAATGTAAAGGCGAACTGTGATGGTTTTCAACTGAGATGAGACTGATAACCACGGTTCGACTGCAAGATAACACCACTTACTCACCCGCGCCACAGTACCTAAAGTATGCCTTCTGTAGCCGCTAAGGTCAAGCCCACGGTGGGATCGTCCTGTGCGTTGATGGAGGGGGGAGGGCGTTTACCGTGCGACGGTTGGAAGGAGCGGGACATTCATCCCAGCGATTAGGAGTATACTCACGCTGTGATCATCGCAGAGGTATCGCGGCTTTGTGCGCTGGTGAGGCGTGACCATTTTTTTTGTAGTACTATATTTTCTTCCGTTTCCGGGCCAAAAAACCCGGAAACGGAAACGGAACGGAACAGCTCAAAAAGTACCGGAAACACGGAAACGGAATCGGAAACGGAACAGTTCCGCACAGCCCTGCTCTCTACCCACTCAGGTCCGCTCGCAGACATCGGTTGCAAATGACGGAAGTTACAAGCCTCGGACAACTCGTCCACCATGCTTCCGCAACTCAAATTTTGAGAGGCCATAACTCCGTTCTCAGAAGGTCTTGTACGATTCCAGAGACTTCATTGGAATCAGCGTCGGACCGTTTTCAAGATAGGCTAAAAAGCAGAAACACGATCCTGAGGTTGGACTGTGCCTTTGAGACTGGCGTTCCTGCTGGTTCAATTACCCAAGTTTGAGGTACTTGACCCCCCACCAGCAAGGAAAGGCCCCGCGAGGGGTCTTCTACAGGCTATAAAACGGTGAAATTCACATGGTTCCTACGCGTGCTGGTGCGGAGCGGAGGTTAGAGACAGTGAGAGAGCGGAGGGCAGACGGAGACTGAGGTACACAATTACATGAAAACCTCAAAATTCATATTTGAGGGTGTACTGTGCCTTTAAAGCCATAGTCCAAGCTCCGGGGTAATTTTTGATATTATACTACGGTCGCCGTGTATAGCAACCCTGCCAAGCGCGAAATCTCAATCCGCTTAAATAAGCGAGAAAAAGCAAGGAAAAAGTCGGCCCCGCCCCCATGGAAGAAAAAATGGGTAACGTCCACCGACACGCTCCCGGTCTCAACAGGGAAGAGAAGCGCGATCGATTTTGTTCCAAATCTATGTTCTTCCATTTGTTTTCGCTTTGGCTTCATTTTGTGACCTTCTTCAAAACGATTTCTGCGAATAACGAGAAGAGACAGGCTCGAGACAACTCGTCCGCGAACTTCTCGCCGTTCAAATTCAGAATCTTTGAGGGGCCATAACTCCGTTCGTAGTGACTTCTGAGTGATTCTGGAGACACTTTTGTGATCAGCGTAAAATATTCTTCAAGATAAGCATAAAAAGAAAATTCCGAATCTGAGGTTGGACTGAGCCTTTAAAGGCACAGGACACCCAAAAAATTAATTTTTAGATTTCATGCTTATCTTAAAGAGAGTCACACGCTGATCACAGTGGGATCCATGAAATCGTTCAAGACCTCCTTTGAACAGAGTTATGGCTCTCCGAAGATGCCTAGATTTTGAGGGTGAAAAGTTGGTGGACGAGTTGTCTCAGGCCTATATTTCTCTTCATTCTCAATCATTGCGCGAAAGCGAGCCAGGATAAGGAGATAACAAAGCAATGGATGGAAGAACGACGACTTATTGGAATTCATCCATTCATCGAGCCGCTATTGAGTTCGAAAATCTGTTAGGGGGTCGGGCCTGTGGTGGTGAGCGAAGGGGGTCGGGCCTGTGGTGATCGCTTATATCTCGCTTATTCGCAGGAATTGAGATCTCGCATTTGGAACGTGTTATACAGGAAGGGTCTTCTACACAATTACATGAAAATCTCAAAACTCATATCTGAGGGTGTACTGTGCCTTTAAGCAGGTTTAGAGGCACCTTATGATTTATTTTTCCCTTTATTGCTAGCTTTTAGGTGGCTTAGCAGAAACCTATCGTTTGAAACTCGTTTATTTTTCTGAAAGCGTTGCTGCTCAGTTGACCCCGTTTTGGTTTTGAGTAATTGTTTCTCGATAACGAAAGCGTCTCGGAAGCTCAAACTCTGATACTGTCCGACCATCGTTGCTAGCTACAATATAGACATAATAGAACGAAAGCAATTACCCGTGGGACGCTATTCGAGCCAGCGTGTCCCACCGGTGGGACACGCTGGCTTGAATAGCGTCCCACGGGTACTCAGCAAAATCAAAACAAGTTACTTGTAATATAAATGTAACTTACTTGAATGTCTCAAGTAACTTACATTTATATTACATGTAACTTGCATTCAAATTTTCACTATGGGTGACCATCACGTGACGCAGACGACACGCGACACAGAGGGCGCGTCTCAGACCACACACTACGCAAGAAAATGCTCCTTGTCTTTTCCGGTCCGCACTTGCGTCTCGACATGCATTGCAGCCGCACGCGCTCGAGTCAGTCTAGTTTCCAGCTCCAAAGCCGACTCGATATGGCTTTTTTATATTTTTTTTTTCAATTTGGTTCAGTTTCGAATTGCCGAAACCCACCTAGGATCAACAGATCGGCGGCTGCGGCGCTGGAAACTTTTCCGACTCGGAAGCGCGCGGCCGCAAAGCGTGTCGAGACGCAATAGCGGACTGGAATTTGGCCCCGAGAGGCACAGTACAGTGCGTTTCCATTTGTTTCCTTGAAATTTTGGTAACACTCGGTTGCCAACACAATTAGTGCAAAACTCGGGAACGTAAATCATCGTGAACACTGCCTTTAAGTTACTTGCGACTTATCATGGGTCATGTAAGTAGCATGCAACATACCCGTCTCTATGTTACATGTAATTAAAATTACCTCAGGTAAGTCGCAGGTAACCTACACAGGCTTAGATATGTTGCAAGTAACTTGTTTTCTTTTTTCTTTGGGTTGAGGGTTAGCTGCGAGCGCGTTTTGAGAATCGAGAAAAAATGAAGTACATAGCGAGAAAGTACAGCTGCGAGTAGTAAATGTTGAGCAGCCTAGCAGAAACGTGCAGAACACCGGAAACGGACCCAATAATCGTGTTGAACACCCCAAATTACCACCTCAAAGGCACAATTCAGCCTCAGGGGAATGTTTTGATATTTCACTAGGGGCACGACCTGTAACGACCAGGAATGAGCGGAGTTCCGCGTTTCGCGTTCCGAAACCCACAGTTTCGCGCATTTTCGGCATTCCGCGTTCCGAAAACTGCAAAAAAGACGCTGCGGAATGCGAAACATCGGGCCACCTGGGAAGAAGAAAACATCAGATGATTTCTGAATTTTTTCCGCATTTCCGCGCATTTTCAGGCGTTTCGCGACCGATTTTCGAAACCCCAGAAAAAATTTTGTTCCGCAACACGAAAACCGATTTCCGAAATTTCATACTTTTTGCTCCGCTCGTCTCTGGTAACGATCCTGCCAAATGAGGGATCTCAGTTCCCCCGAATGAGGGAGAAACTACGGAAAAGACGTCGACTGCGTCCCCAATACCCCAAAAGCCGTAGAATGCACACCGCCCGAAAAAGGAAACTTTATTTGCACATGTTGCCATTGAGCATCGCCGCACATACCATTTCTTCCGGTTGTGAAGATCCTGGTTCCCCATTGTGGGCGGGGCTAACATTTCCCGCGTAATTTCTCACTTATTTGAGAAAACTGAGATTTCGCAATCGGTAGAGTTGCTGTATACGGCGGGCGGACCATAATATCCAAAATCCCTCTGAAGATGGACTGTGCCATTGTCGTCGTGCTGCGAGCTGCATCTGCAACTGCGGACCGGAATTTCGTTCCGATAAGGACAATAGCTCCGTATTTGGCTGCTGCACGATCGATCAAATCCCTGATTTCGGCATTTTTCTTTCAGAAAAACGCATGGCACGATCTCAACCATCATCATCTTGAATTAACAATAACCGCTTCTCACCTTTCCATTCAAGCTATTGTGCGTCTTGCCTCTCCGATAATGAAAAACTTTCCGGCAAATCTAGTTCCCGAACCGCATCGCAGTTTTGCGGTTCCGCTTCCGTTGCTATCCGGGCCACTGCTGTTGCCTTCTGGACTCCTCCAGTTCTCACGAACAGCAGTTGCGGTGGCCCGGAGGTTGGGAAAGCGAGACCAACTCCGACTTCTATTCGGTGCTGCTCGGGACCAAGAATAGTCCGAGCTGAAGGCGGCTCCCCTCACCATCTCATTATCGGATACAGTTCCCGCTTTTGTGGAAACCGCCCTCCCCAAAATATGGGAAGGCGGCAAACAGATATGCAAAGAAGGGCGAAAGACGGGGAACGAATTTTTGCGCAAATCCGTGCCTCAAACGCTCCGCCCCTTTTGGGCGAGCGCTCATCAAACAGGACGACGTGCCCCTAAAGCCGACAAGGTGCTCGAGTTGGAAGGGTATCGTGGCCACATCGAGTTCTACCCGGCTCGGCGTTAACGAGAAGGACTCTAAAAAAATTTGAGTCATTGGGTCAATCGCATGAGTAAGCCACGCCCACTTTCGTAACAAACGTTTTTTTTTGCAAAAAGAAGACAAAACACCGGACAAAAAGACAAACCTCTGCACATCATTTACTCCATCTTCATCATCATCGAGATAACAATACCCGCTGCGGATAGCTGTTCAACTACAAATGTAAACAATAAAGGCGTGTTTACGATAAAAACCGTTTTCAAGTTCCGCCGGAAATCAGAAGTTTCGGGGCACCCATTGCAACAACAATGTCAAAAAACGGCTGAAAACGAGCCATATATAGCCTAATATGGTCCAAATACCAAAGTGTGGTATGCCCGCCCAGCCTCCTTCCACATCGACCATGCCCCATTCGACTTCGAGACCGTTTAAGGCTATTCATGGCTCGTTTTACGCAGTTTTTTCGACAATGTTGCAGCAATAGGCCTCAGGACATTTGAATTCCGTTGAAAAATCCATGCCTATTTTCATCATGAACACTGCCTCTGATGAAAAATAACAATCTGGTGACAAAATACCAACGAGATCTCACAGGCAGTTAATCTTCTGGAAAACCATTCAACAATACAGCTTCATCTGACAAACTGGGGGGACAATAGGCTCGGATTGACGAACGAAAACGGCTTCTTCACCATTTGTTGACAGGCTTCAGACGGCGGTGTGCTTGTACGACCACGCAGTTGGGCCAGCATGGAGTTGCTCTCGATCACCGGCCTTGTGGCGTCATCTGGAAAGGATCTGGCCTTGACTCAGAGAACCTACCAACAAAGAGTTAGACACCGTAAGGTGCCAGAAAGCTCACCACTGTCATAGATGAACTGCACCAGCGTCGTCACTGCGTCCATCATTCTACACTGGATTTCCGCTCGCATCAGTTGACTGAGTAACTCAGTCTGTGAATAAATCACATCCAAAATCTAAAACAGTCCCCATTGGGTCCAAGATATATCAGTTCAGGCTATAAACCCATCTTGTTGATCGAGTACACAGAATCGGATGCAACTAGGAGCAGGCGCGGTGTGTACCAGCCCAACTGCTCCTAGGCGCTTACCACTATGTGTACTCGATCAACAAGCTCATAAATCCTGTGTAATTCTGAACCTTGAACGACAATCGCTTCCATTTTGGCTTGGCGCATATCGCACTGCACAGCTGGACCATCACCTCGAACGAGGACACGTACAGTTCTGCCGGTGAGTTCTTCCTAGAAAGAAAAGGTATGAATATATAGTCTGCGGCAACAGAAAAATGCTATGGTGTGGTTGCGTACTTTCACTGAGCATACTGTAGCCACGGCTGGCTCGATTCCAAATTTGCCATTAATCATTGGAACAGCTGATAATTTCTTTTTGAGCGATGATTTTTTTCTGTTTATTACAATCTTTTTTTCGTGTTATTCCTGCATGTAAATATAATAAAGCCTTTAGTTGGCATGGTATTGTGTTAATGTGTGTGTATGTGGGGGGGGGGGAGGGGTGGAGGAAACCATTCTCAACGTCTTCAATGCTCTTTTCCTCCGAAATTCAGGTAAAAAAGTAAAAATTTGCCGTCGATTATGGCGAGAATCCGGCAAAGGCGCATCCAAGCACCCTTATCAACGGCTTATTTTTCAAAAATTTTGTAGAAAAAAGCACCGGAAACATTGAAAAAACAGTGGGTTTCCCGTCCCTACCCCCCCCCCAAACACACAATACCAACACACCTAAGAAACATAATCGGCCAAAGGCCGGATTGAGCCGTCCTCTCCCGCCCCTGGCGTGTCGGATGCATGCCAATCGATTATGCAGGCTTACTCTAGAGCACAACGGCCGAAAAGTTCGCCCACAAAGGGGGATTTTCCACCTCAGTAAGTACATTGCATACGTACCGACCGGGACGGCCACAGCTGAATGAGGTCGGTTAAGGCGGGCTCAGTCCAGCCACATCGGGGAGATCTTTCAACCGAAGCAAGCAATGTATTACATGCGCATCGATCGGGACGGACAAGGTGGATTTTTGACACCAGATTCGACTGATGTAGATGCTTCTCGACCAGCTGTTTCTTCATCGAGTAATGGCAAACTTGGAACCGAGCCAGCCATGGATGGCTACAGTACGCTTAGTGGGAATACGCTCACGCACCACCGCTTTTTCCTTTAACATGTATCGTCAATCTCTGAATGGGAGGAAGCCGCATCGCAACTAGGAGAACGCGTGTCGAGCGCGTGGGGTGACCCGGTTACGTATAAAGAACGATAAATATCGCTCACCGCTGATTTTCTCACGACAAACATTCGTCGAATTCATCATCCTCATCCCTCTCCTATCGTTCTTTCTCCTCATTCCTAATTCTTTTCCTCTTATCAATTGTTTGTATAGCAAACCTATATTTACACACTGGGCGTTATTGACATTTTTTCCCCTCATGATATGTTTTGGACCGAATCATTTTTTTTAAACCCCGAGATTCACACACTCAAAATTAAGGAAAAACTACCAGATGCATATATATCAGGACAAAAAAGGGCGAGTGGGGAGAAAGAAAGAAAATGAAGAACTAATGGGAGAATGTTGACCATGTGAAAATCAGCGGTTGGCGCAATCGATTGTTTTTCATCCGTGGCGGGGCCACCCCACACGCTCGACACGCGCGCTCCTAGTCGCGACGCTCCTGCGCGCCATCTAGAGATTAACTATATCCAGCATTCAGTGATATGAAGGCACCCAGTTTTCACAATTACTGGCACAGTTTTCAGACTATGAGCCACGACTCTAGCACCATCGTGTTCAGGGCCACCGAAAACCCTTATAGCAAATTTCACAAATAGATGCTGGCTGACAGAATAAACAGAATGGAACAGTTTTCGCCAGAAATCGCAATTTTGAGTGATGCAAAATTATGAAGGCACCCACAATGCGAAAAAAATCGATAATCGACAGGAAGTGCTGCGCCAATTACTTCGTGTACGAACACAAAGAGGCGTGACCACGTTCTCGACAACCGCTGTTGCAGCAAGCATGATAATCACGCTGGGAGCACGAGATCCCACCACGATCAACCTTTGTCCCAATCCGAAAATCTTCAGCCTGCGTGCCGCAACAGCGGTTGTCCGCAACTACAGACTAAAATTTCGTCCCGACTTGTTAATTTAGCGTCCAACGGAGGAGCTATAAACCAAGATTGTATACAGAACTCCAGAAGTTCAAGTCCAGGTTTTTCATTCTTCCCTACGAGGAGCCACTCCAAAAAGAAAAGTGGAAACTCACTCTTTGACGCTGGCCGGTTGCAGGAACATCTGCTTCGGTGGTTCGGCAAACATTCGCAGTTGAGCAAGAACCTCAAATTCATTACTTTGCTCATATTCCGGCACTTATTCCTCCTCTTTACTTCATCATATAAGGCACAGGAAACGGAACAACAATGAAAACATGACCTACCTCCGGCAAAGCTAACTGAGCTAAGGCATCCCATCCACTATCCGTAAGAGCAAGACGAGTAAGAGCGACCTAAATAAGAGGCATTAATGCCTCTCTTGTGGGACTTACCCAAATTCAAGACAAAATCCAATCCCTACCATAAGACTATCATGGAGCAGATGACGCTGTACGTCATCCGACTCTCTACGTGACAGCGCCATCCAGTTGATCTCCAAAGAACCTAATAAATCTGTCATATATCTCGCTACTCCTGTTTTCGAAATCATTGCAGCAAACTAAAAGTTCAACAATTTTATCAAGTCATCAAAGTCGCACAACAATCAAAATAGAATGAATTCTCACCGTCCTCTGGTCCTCATGTAGAACATCTCCCAGCAAGAGAAGCGGGGTACACTAAAATAGGATATGGATCAGGTGAACATCAACAAAAAAACCTTACACTTTCTCTGATCGAGAAAAAAAAGTTCTCTCAGAAATGTCGAAAAAAAAAACGGTAAAGAGCAACAATAAATATCCATAGACGGCCGCCCACTTTCATTTTTTTAAAGGCGATGTTCACGATGAGAATCCTTTTTCTGTTCTTCCGCCTATCTTGAGAACGGCCCCATGCTGATTCCAAATATGTCTCTGAAATCGTACAAGACCTTCTGGGAACGGAGTAATGGTCCCTTAAAGGCAGCATACACGCTCGCAAGCATAGTCGAGATAACAGCATAGATAGGTCCGCACGGCCCGTACTATGTCGTTAACGACGTTTGAAACGCTGAAAACTGTCCAGGATGGCAATATTTGACAATGTTTGAGCAGTCTTGCCTTCCACGCCCGTATTTTCACACCCCTTCGAGTAACAGAATGAGAATCGATACTTGTGAAAACGTGTGATAATTGAGAGTGATAGCACTATCAAATGGGAGTGCACGAGAGAAATAGCTTGGTTTACTTGAGTATAACATGTCTGCATACCTATTCAATCTCGTCCACTTTCGAGAATGCCGTTCTACTTTGGCTGACCTCTTGAAATGGAGGATTTTATCAGTGCACAAACATGTTATATTGAGGTAAATCGAGTTTTTTCTCTACTGCACTCCCTTTTTATAGTGCTATCATTCTAAGTTATCACATGTTTTCTCAAGTATCGATTCTCTTTCTGTTACTCGAAAGAAAATACGGGCGTGGAAGACAAGATCGCTCAAACATTGTCAAATATTGTCATCCTGGACAGTTTTCAGCGCTTCAAACGTCGTTGACGACATCGTACGGGCCGTGCGGACCTATCTATGCTGTTATCTCTACTATGCTTGCTGCCTTTAAAAATTGAGCTAGGGAAGCATGGTGGACGAGTTGTCCGAGGCTTCTAACTTCCGTCTCTTGCAGCCGATGTATGCGAGCTGACCTGAGTAAAGAGAGAAGTTGGGAATAAAGGGAAGAACAGGGCTATTGTTCGGAAACTATCGCTCATCTCACATTCTCGAGCATTCATTTATTCACGTCAGTGGGCGTGGAAAGTGCATCTGGGGTGTGATGAGCTGACGGGTGTCCAACTTTAGGGTCGTAGGGGATCGTTCCGAGCTCATTTTCCTTAGTTTTTTTTCAACGTTAGGGTTTCGCTAGGCCCCGCAGCTGCCGATCTCCATCAAAAAATTAGACATGGTTTTTATCGTGGACACTGCCTTTAAACGATTAAGGCACATTTATGTGGGTTTACTTTAGCTAATCCAGCAGCGTTTAGCCACTGTAACTAACCGTCTGGAGCTTAGCTCTTTGAGCCCTGCGGTTTTGACCAGGTTACGCCGACTATAGTACCACAGTAATCTTGGAGAACACTCATAGTATAACTGAGGAATAGCTGAGGCATGCACAGCGAAGTGTCGGTGGTGTAATGGTAACACTCTAGCGCCCGGAAAGCGTGCAATGCCGGTTCGAGTCCTGCCTGACATCTAAGTTTTGTGTTCAACTCTGCTACCTTATGATAACTCACAGTATACTTTGGTTTAGCAAGTGCGATCAACTGTTTGGAGACTTAACGGGTTAAGAGAATTCTTAAAGTATTTTTTTCTCGAATAATGCCTTGTGTGAATGTTGGCACCTGGATTAGTTTGAGTTTGGTAACCATAGGCATGGTTTAAGGATTTTTTTCGAAAAGAAAAGGTGTAAATTGTTGTGAATGAAAAACAAACCGATAATAACCAATGTCGGAAATCCCAAATCTGGCCGACTAGCGCTGATTCGAAACCGAGTGTGCTAACCTCTTACATCCACTATAGCTGTTAGACCCTAGCCTTCACTACGCGATCACTCTTAGTTATATATGACCGCTGTGACAACCGCTTAGTATCCAGCTACCCCACGAGAAAAGTCGCACAGCAACAACAGGCTAATAACCATATTTCAGACCCTCGCTGTGTTTAAGCATATGCCTTCCCTTCACGGAGGAGTTCGGTTACAAAACCGCTAGTATATCCCAGCAAATCTGCCATGAAAGGTTTTGTTTTCCAAATTTTCTTTTCTCTGTTACTTTGTTCTTTCCTTTGAACCTTTATTAGGACTGTTTTTCATATTACATTCTTTCATACTCGATTCGCCTCACTATTTACAGGTCACAACCACCGAGAACTCGTCGATCCCACCGGGCGACTAGTATAGGCCAAGAAAATTATTTCACTGAAAAAAGGCGTTCTAGGGCGTTTTCCGTTTCTTCGCGATTTTAGTAACACTTGAAGACCAACGCATTGTTTTAATTGCAGAACTCGAGAACAGAAATCATCGTTAACACTGCTTTTAAGCCTCTTAGGCACCTCCGCCAGAGATGTGACCTCCGTTAGTGGCTACCCATTATCCAGAGTTTCACAAGCCGGTTCCACTCTCACCATCATTTATTGCAGTATTTATATCAATAAATTTTGCGCTATGTATCTTGTAACAAACGTGTTAATTCCTTTCCAAAGGGATTCTCGGCCACAAGCCGCCTGACACTTCGGCTCGTACTCCCAATCTGTGAGTCGGCTTCTGTAGCTGTCCTGGCGCCTCCTACTCGCCCGAACAGCAACAGAAGCCGACCTGCAGATTGTGAATACGAGCGAACTGTCAGGCGACTAAATCTCCCACTCGGTGCGTTTCGGGACCAAGAATCGCCTGAGGAATATGTACAGAGAAGCTTCATTATTAATTTTCGATTTTACACAGATTTCTCCCATTGCAGAATATTTTTCTATAATTTCATCGTCTTCTATCACAATTCGTTGCGTAGAAAATTGCGTAGTTTGAAGAAAGGATTCGGAATCATTGTAAAATTTCTATTTCTTCTACTACAATGTTTCCAGGGTGATTTCAATAAAAACTAGACCATTTTCATGGAATATTCTTCATTATTCTGATTGATGATTTTTCTTATTCGTTAAAGCTATCCGTTTACTCGTTATGCGCCATAGTTCCCGTTTTCATAATTCCAATCACTATCCAGGATTCTGTGGATATTTTTCCTCCCGTCCACAACCTTGATTACTGATTAAACTCCTTTGAGTCATACAGGTTTGCAGGACGTAAATCCTCATTGACTTTAAGTCACTTTCATCATCAAATCGCTGACGTCACGCTGGAGAACCACAACTTGTAGTCAAATACGGCAACTTATGATGGTAACTGCTGACCGCTAATATTCCTTAGACACGAATCACGTCATCCAACAAATTATGCACATAACATTACATCCAAAACGGATGGATGAGTCTGAGTTCAGCCGAATGAGCGAACACGTCTTCAACACTATTATGCTAGGTTTCTGTCATAACAAAACCATTTACTTTCGGCTTCTGTTTCCGTTGAAAGAGTTATATCACTATTTCACAAGTCAAGTGCTTTCAGAGAACTTTCAGTGGTCTAATTACCCCCTCTCGTCTCAATGGTAGTGTATTCATGAAGACCTTCAATCATCGAACATTAACAGATTTTCTGAAAAGTCGACTTGCTCTTGAGCCCACTGTTGTGTTCCTCATCGAGGCTAACCCAATCTCCATACCATGGCCCAAGTTGAGTCCCGCCACTGTTCACCTTGCTCTTTGAGAAGTGTTGTTTTCATTTATTCCCCATTCCTTCTGGGATTCAAATTCATCTCTATGTCTACAGAACACCGCTGATATTATATATGCTTGCTTATTAGTCAGGCGATCACATAACAAACGAATTGAATGCAGCGACGATGTCGACTAGCCCCTGGGGAGGGGCATCGTTTAGCCCGTCCCGATGGCATACATTGCGCTGACTCGTGCTATCCGAGATTTGACAACCACCGAATAATGCCGCAGTGTGACATTAGCCACCATGACTGCAATCCCCCTTTATCCCTCTTTATCTGATCTCATTCTTAAGTTGAGTTCTTCAGTTTAGCTTTCGATGTTAAAGATTTTTTTGCTGCACTTTTTTGTTTCTGTTCAACGTTATGCTTTTCGTGTTAAATGTTTTAAGTACCATTATTTTAGTTGTATATAATTATTTGCGGTGGCAGTTAGCTAATTTATCACATGACATCAAATTTGCACAGATTTATGTTGAATGTCTCGTTTCGTTCCTTGAGTTCAACCGTATTCGCCTCCTTAAATTCAGCCAAACACTTCCCCTCCCGCTGAAGCCTGCCGCTGGACGACTGCGCCATATGGAGTTATACCCAGATTTGATGAAGTGCTAAGACAGTGAGAGAAGAGATGTATCGCAAAAATGTGGGAATGTAGCATTAGACCCCGGATATTTTTGATGGATCTTCCCGCTTTTCTTTGGTGGGAGATAGAGCTGCTCTATCTTCGGAACGCAGAATTTTAGTTGAGTGAAACTCAAAGAATGTTATCGCAGCATCCACACATCAGCCCAAGCACAAAATGGGGCCGGATCAAGTCATTAACAAATTCCCCGTGTTGCGCCCCTATAAAGTCCAGCTACGCCAGGACTGACGGTGGTGTCCTAAATTGTGCGTCTATCACTCGGGAATAGAATATCCAGCGGCAGTTGAAAATATTCGAGTACGTTTATCCGGGGATCTTGAAATGCTCTTTTTCAACCTTCTAAAACTTGCTAATACTAAGAAGTTGAGGTTTTTGTGGATTCTCCAGTCATTTTTGCTCACAAGCGTTCCAAACTAATGTTTTCACAAGTTACTCAAGCTTCTACAAATCTGTGGCACGGAGTATGAATTAACTGTGCACAGTAGTGCCTAGAAGTCCCCAGACACTTGATTTCTGTGAAAAATTGTTTTCTTACATATCTCTACTCAGGATTACGAATCCTTGATCAAACTCAAAACTGTAGTAGGGTACCACAAGCTATACCTAGCATAAGTTGAACTTGAATCTTGAATGTAGACTTTCTTCACCAAGGAAATTATTAACGGTTTCATGACATAAACACAAATTAAAGGCAGCAGGCACGCTCGAAAAAGTTGTTGAGATAACTACGTTTTTGAAGTCACATGGCTCCTAGTAGACTGCCTACGCCGTTGGAAGCGTCAAAAACGCGTCAAACCTACTAAATTTCAGCAATGCAAATCGAAAAATTTCTGCAACCCCGCCCACGAGCTTCTGCAACCCCGCCCCAAAATACAAACTCGTCCAGATTGATAGTACTAATACGGTCCCTTTGACTGGTTTTTGATGCTTCCAACGAGGTTAACGTTCCAGTACAGGCTGTAAGAGTATATCGGCTTCTCTATCTCAACCGTTTTGTTGCTAATATTCGCTGTTTCAACCGCGCGCCGTAAAACTCGTCCACTTTCACCTGATAACAAAATAAACGTTATTCCTCTATTTGTACACCGTTTTCGTTCGTTTTTTCGTCAGTTCCCAATAAAACCAGCTCCAAACCTTTGATTTATGTCATAAAATTGATACCATTTTTGAGCGTGTCTGCTGCCTTTAAGGCCATTTTCTCGAAAGATGACCATGAACATTTCACAGCTTCGGAAGTTCTTCAAAAACCAGTGTATGTCTTTGCAACCTAAGTTCTGCCTTAGATATATTTTTAAAGACCAGAAGGCTGAACGGAAAGTGGCAGAAATTTTTTGAATACCGATTTCTGCGAAATCCTTCGCCCCATACACTCATTTCACGGCATGTGCTGCCCAGGCTTTGACAATGTCTAACTGGTAAGCGTGCCGGAATGAGATACTAGTCAGGTGAAAATCTCGTGGACACGGTTCTGAATCATTCAAAAATTATTATACAAAATCATTTTCTTGTAATGGAATACAGTGGTTTTCGGGAGCCTTGCGATGGCAAACAAGCAAAATAGGTTCCGAATTTTTATGATGATGTCCTGAGGAATAAGCCATAATTTGAAGGAGTACCACGAAATCGTTCTTAATTTTCATATTCAAGAATTTGTAAATTGAAAATCCAACTTTAAGTAGGCGTCAGGTGCGATTTGTGATGTCCTATAACATATTACCGTTTCATCAAGTTTCGATAAGTCAAATCCAAGATACGCATAAAAACAATATCTTATTAGGAACCTGTGTCTGGAGACGTCCAGGCGCTACGGTACATTCATTATACAGTGCTTTTTGGATCACTTAGTCGATTTTCTAATTTTCCAAATATTCGAATCTCGACAATTTTCAAAATTTAATTTTTTTTACTTCGATTTTGGTGTGTGTTCGAAATTTGAAATTTTCAAACAATCGACCTTCGGACGAGTCGATTTTGAACATATTCGAAAGTCGATCGCGATTATTCTTTGAAGACACGAGCGCGGTTTGGATGTTTCTGCCGAGTTCAAGGTACGAACCGACATTCGAAAGTCGATGGCCGAAAGACGATTTTTGGAGCGACCAATTTTCGAATTGATTCAAAATCACACTTTGTTAGACATTTGATTCTCGAGCATATTTATATTTGACTTCTCCGAACATTCGACTCTCGAACATAATACAATTTAATTTGTTTTCGACCTTCGGACTCCCAAACAAACATGTTCAAAATTCTATTTTTGAACTTTTAGATCTTCGAACATGTTCGATATTTAATTTTTTTCAACTTTTTCGATTTCAGACTGAGTTGAAAACGAAAATATTCGAGAAGTGGATTGCAGATATTCGATTCAGAATCTGTATATGTGATGTACCTGTACGTATGGTTTTGACCTCAGTTAACAAGCTGTGCGTTTAAAATAGTGTTTTAACTCATTCAACGGCATATTCTTCGCTGTGATGCTTCCGAAGACCAGGTCAAGTTGTCAACCCAACCCCTCCGAGTCAATCCACCCCTCTTCCTGATCTATTCTTAACCATTAGTTACGTATCTCCCTTCGCTAGCAACTTTCCCAATCTCCTCAAAAAAGCCCACCTTATGTCAATCTCGGGCAGTTGAGACTGAAATGAGTTATCGCCAGCTGGCAACTCTTCCATGTCTAACATTGGGTACCCTAACTTGAAAAAAAACTTTGTATTCCAGATCGATGCCTCGCCTCGCAGCGATTGCTGCCATAGTCGTTATTATAACTGCTATTCGAACTGAATAACTACACACCATTTATTCACTAGAATGTGCTTGAGCAATTCACAAGCCTTCCGACTAGTACTCTTTATCAAGAGGATCTATCACAAATACAAGTAAAGTCTTAGACTCCACTCATATTAAACTTTTTTCCATAAAGCAAATAGATAGCCTCATCACTCTGTGATGACTCTAGCAGAACCACTTCAGGGATCAACAATATTTGGTTTCAGCCTCAGCCATCTACTACTTCTTCTTTCATACGTGTCTTTCATTGTGGTATCAAGCGCTATCTTTTTTATGGTCGAATCATTCAACTCAGACAGATTTCGACGCCAATGGCAGCAGCGTCTCGCCAGTGAGCGGAACTTGTGAGTGGAACATTCTAGACCTTACAAATCATTATTTCAGTGTGTTTGTGTTTCTATATCTGCCTAATAGCAATGCAAGCATTGACGCAACAGTCAGGCAATACGTTTAGCCACTGAGCGCATGTTTATTGATGATTTGTAAGCTGTGAATCATGGATCGAACTCCTCAGACAATCGCACGCTCGTAGCCGAACAGGATCTACCCAGTTCCGCCCAGTTCAACATGATCGCAACAGCTGTTGAAAATTCGGATACTTTTGCCATCGTCCCTGAATTTCGAATAACGACAACACCCTGATGAGGTCTGGCCACTACTGTTGGATTCGTAGCCGCAACTGTCGGGTATCTCCTGAGTTAGTAGATTTTCAAATATAAAGGGAGTAACCACGATACATTAACTGTGGACGCCTCAGTCGTGTACGCCCACCAGAAATGTGGTGATCAATCAGCGCACGCGACATGCACGCGGTTTGCTGAGTGGTCCGCAACAATATGTTTCGCGGTTACCTCCACTATTCCCTGACCTGGTCGCCAGAACTATCCATGAGACCAGGTTTTTTTTTGATCGACTACCTCACGGGTAGTCATAAAACCCCTATCTTAGCTGCCCGAGTAATAGTAAAAGAAAAAGTTATGTGCGTAGAAGTTCCGAGCTCTGATTAGTGTTCAGCGCCTCAAATATCCCCTGTGAAGAAGATTGGGCAAAAATTTTTTTTTTGAATTTTTTTTTATAAAAAAAATGTTGAAAATTTTATCATTACTCGGGCAGCTAAAATAGGGTTTTTTTCACAAGTACCCGGAAGGTGGTCGATCAGAAAAACATGGCTGCATGCGTAGTTCTGGCAGAAAGGTCGGGTCACTCCCTAGTTAGTTTTGTCCCGCATTTTCAAACATGTTCCAATATCGCCACGATTAGTGAATACTTTTGTCTACGTTTTCTCCTGTCGCGTATCAGTAACATCTACTCGAGCGGTGCAAAAGGTATATAAGCGGCTCCATCTCATCGGGTGCCTCAGTCGGCTTTTCAGAGGAAATTCTGGAAAATGACCTCGGGTCTCTTTCAGAGATGGTAAATTAGGAAAAATCACCCTTCGGGTGCTGGAGGGTAATTTTGGCCATCCGTGAGGAAGTCTCTCACAGCCTGCAGCCGGGGCGGCATCGAGGGGGTAGCTCCCTTACGTTCTGGAGACACCATTGTGATCAGCGCAAAATTTTCTCCTATTTCAGTAAAATATACTAAAAAACTATCCCGAAGTAAGACTGCCCCTTTAAAGTTCAGAACTGAATTAGTGCTCCATGGTCTTCAAGTTTGAGGCATTTCTTTGTGCTTTTTTGAGTCACCTGTTCTACTTTCCGTCTCTATGATAACAGTTTTATAAGCGGTTGTTATAAAAGAACACCGATGATGGCAGCACTATTTTTAATATCAATGGTCGGAGTAACTAGCTCGAAAGTATCGATACGATTTGAAATCTTGTCAAGCTCACCACCAAGCTTGCTGTTGCCTAATGTGATATCGCTAGACGTGATCGTCACTATTATAGCCTAAGTATAGATATTGAAAGAACAATGCATTCCCAGGTTTGTCGTGAAGGACCTACTGCCTGAGATATTCAACAACTCAAAACTACTGCTCTATATCCACGACCAGAAATCACAATTTCTCACCACCATCATGAACGAACGGCTCGAGATCTACGAAAAACAGCTACAACTACGCCCACCTATGCCTACTCTGCCGTGTACTTTCACAAACTCACTGGTATTCGTGAGTTTGTTTTCATCATAAATATATTCCAAGTGTTCAATATTTGAATAGAAAAGTGGAAAGGCTTTGTTGGGAAAAAGACCTGAACATCAAGAGCAAGTAATCGCCTATGGGACCGCTTTACCATAACTCACATAGAGAGTTCATATATACATATATCACTACTGGAAAACCTATGAGCTCTCCAGAGACACATAAATATGGTTGAATGGGGTGGGGAAGTTTTATCCAAGAGTTGCTAGAATATCTTGGGGGGTTTTATTTGGAAACATCCTACCCTTTGCAGCAGAAGGTCCAAGTAACGCAAAGCTGTTCTGATAATCCAATCGGATAGATCCATTTCCAGGTATTCTCAACGATCACCACAATTGGTTACGGCTACATATATCCAGTTACCAAAGCCGGACGGATCCTTTCCATTTTTATCAGCCTTATTGGAATTCCTTTCACCATAGTCGTTATCAAGGACTTGGCGTATATTATCGCCAAACTTATGAACTATCCCTGTGATCTACTAGGTACATACCTCTATATTTATGTCCATTCCTCTTGGTCCTATTTCCTATTGAAAAGCTTCATTTAAGCAAAGTGTTGGGCGGCCTTCCGATTTTGCACCCTGAACCCCATACAGGAAGATGAACTCGACAAGAAACTTCACGGAGACCATGCCGAACGGAAGGACTACCGTCTGCACAATGTAGAGCGCCTACTGGCCATACCGGTGAGTTCATGCACAACAACTTATCGTCTGGACCTCTACGGAAAAAGCTGCAGATTGCGATGGGAGGCGGTTGCAGTGCAGCCCGCCGCCAAGCGGTGTTACGCTTCTGTCCAGCTGTTTTTTATCTATGTAGCTGCCTCAGATTTGCGAACGGCGGTGGCACGATAGGCAAGAATGGTCCCTGTCATAACAGAAATCCAGTAAACGCTAATCTCCTTAGAGTTAGTCATGAGCTGTCAACAGCCAAAGTCACCAAACGACGACCTACATGAGGTCCTCCTTGACAAATTCTGACCACCGTTCCCTTGCGGCTCTTGCGGTCGTTTTTATGAAAACAGCTGCACCGGAGTCTGCCATCGTGAGATGGACCATTCGAAGCAGTGTTCACAATAAATTTCACTTTCTACTTCAACACGGTATATGGGAAGTCTGGTGCCCTATACATCAAGGCATGCCAGAAAAGAACGTGATTGTGTGCAGAAAGAGGGCCACCCTTGGTTACGCCGACTACTGATAATGGGAAAGTTGACCGCTGGGGTCGGGACATAATGCGCTTCGGAGACTTCAGAACGCTTCTTTGCGGCCATTCTTTTGCCATTTCTGTTCGTTTTCTGCCATTATTCCGACAATGGGAGCCAAGCTTCCTCTTCGCCTACCACTTCACTGTGTAGAGCCACCGACTGAGATCATCGTGTACGCTGACTTTAACACTGAATGCTCAAAGACATTCCGAGTTCCCTAGCCGTGCCAGGGACTGTCCTTACTAAGGCTCTCGCATCTTTGGTCTTCATGGCTATGTACAGCAGCACTATGTTGCAGGAATGCCGTGTCGGATTCTCTAATTCAGCTTCCTCCGTGAAATTCTGAGAATGAGCTACGTTTCGGCTAGGGTACGAAATGATTCTCTGACTTTGTACTTGCTCTGTACATTGACTTGTGAAGTCAGCCGATGTTGATGCCAGTTCGAACCCTTCTGCACAGAACTGGACGAGGTTTGGTTCCTTTAGCACGAGAATCGGGCTCAACAGTGGGCTGTGACCGAGGTGACTCTTGCCACACCGCTCTCCAGGAAGCGCATTATTCTCCTTTATAAAAAATTTTATCTTTGTCTTCAGGTAACTGTTGCCATAATGGCGGTCGTGGGATGGACCTGCCTAGGCAGTTTCATCGTTCATTTCTATATGCCTCATCACGACACGTCTGCAATTTTCTATTTCATTTTCAATTCACTGACCACAATTGGGGTAGGCGACATCGAACCTGGAAGTGAGTGGTTTCTTTCCTCATTGGTCGTTCTTCCCAACACTTCTTTTATGTTCCAGAACATCCACTAGTTCTTCTTCTGCTCTTCATCTACTTACTAGTTGGATTGTCCATCATCTCGCTCTTCATCAACCTCCTACACACAAAATTCAGCCGCGCATACTGGTTGCCTGGCCGCATGTACATGCCTATACGGTGGGTCCATCAGCCCCATCAAATTTTCTTATTGTTTTGAATAACATTTTTGTTGCCGTTGTGTTGGGTAGTCTTTCGCATGAAACGATCCACTGTTAACCAGAAAGGTTTCTCGTATACACGCAAACAAATATTTTTATGTTCAATGTTTTTGTTGTTTTTTTTTTCGTTTTTTCTCATGTTTTTGTTGTTCTTGTGTTCTTTTTCCATTTATACTCATTTGACCGGATGAGAGCATCACTGGTTCAGGCAGCAACCACTCCCACTCACTCACACCATAGCCAGCTTCGACAGCTATGAGGAGATGGGTATCAGCAGCGACTGTCCAATAAACCATTTAACTACACTTGGTATTCTGCAATTCGATGTAGGTTCCATACTTCTGCTTTTCGTTCTTGTTGTTTCGCGTTTTTGTGTTGTGCGACATTTCGACAAACATCAGATACGCAACTCCAGATGATTTTTCAGGACAAATGTCCCCTATTAGGAATAACCCAACGTGAATTCGCCTACATGGACGCAAATACACAAACCGACAAGACTGTGGGTTTTTCTCTAACTGACGCTGGAAACACATTATATTAGTTTTTCCAAATTTTGTGTTTAGGTTTCACATGGTTATCGAGCTCCACCGCAACCACCCAGTCCAACTGTCGTTATGCTGCCCTACCCGCACACTTCGCATGAAGACGTCAACGCGCTTATTGTCGAAACGTACGGCGCCAAACCCGCCAGACTCATACACAAATATACTTCATAATGATTGATAAAATTCTATCAAAAGTTGATAGCCACTCAGGACACTTTTAGCAATCAAAATGGGACCTAGTCCAGTGGCGCAGCCCCTTACTATCACCACTCCTTGATGAGGATTCAGACTCCACAACCAACAAAATCAAGAATATTGCAGGCTAATTGATGCTAGATGACAGCTAAAAATTGTCCGAATGAGACTGTCCGCCCACGCGGTCGGCGTGCGTGTCGAGCTACCGTCGCGAAGGCATTTTTTCGGACGAAGTTTCCCACGATGGCAGGCAGCTGACTGGGATATCACTCCTTGATGAGGAATCGTCTAGCATTCACAAGTTTAAAAAATGCCTACGCGAAGGCCGCTCGACACGCACGCCAACCGCGTGGGCGGACAGTCTAATTCTGACCGAATTTATGTGACAGTTTCGTCACGGTTAGCCATTCAAATACGCCTACAGCTATCTGGACACCGGTAGAATAGCGGACAGAAGTATATCAATATTTGATTTTTTTTTCGAATATCTTTGTTCCCTTTGGGAGAAAAATTCCTTAATATGAAGGTTGGGTCATTATGCTAAAATATTCGCGATCTGCGATCTTCTCTCACTTTTTAAATGCGCTCTCTTTTTTAGTTTTCGGGATTTCCTTGGAGATGTTAATTTTGTACAATGAGTCGCTCCCTTGAAAGTATACATTTTCACTCACTGTGATCAAACTCAAACGATTCTCGGCCCCGAGCCGCATCAAATAGGAATCAGAGCCGCCTGACAGTTCAGCTCGCTCTCCCAATCTCCGAGCCACTGCTGTTGCTGTGCGGGCGACCTCGAGGAGGCGGGACAGCAACATAAGCCGACCCACAGATTCGGAAAACGAGCCGAATTATCAGGAGGATCGGGGCCGAGAGCGCCCGAGAAAAGCCATCATCTGTGATTCCGGAATCGCTCTAACAGGAGCCGCTCTTCCAAAACAGCTTGTTATCACAAAAGGAGCCATTTCGAAAACTCCGAAGGATGGCGTTCAACGTTTTCATGACCGGAATCTCGAAAACCTCGTTAGTCAAAGGCAATAGTAGACCGTGCCATAACAGGCACCTCACGTGCCAAAGAGAAACTAACAGCTTGGTAATCAGAACGCAAATTGAGAAATTTCATGATATACAGATATATTTGCCACTTTATTTTCTGGAAAAAATCACTCAAAAAATCCTCATGTACAAAACAATGCTGTAGAACGTTGACTGTATGGTTTTGAACTCTTCGTACATCGCCCTGTCCATCCACAGATGAGCGTAGGAAAGCCGGAGGCGATGCTAGCATGAGCAACGGAGCATCTCTTAAGATTCCTCTCGAGAATCAACTCTTTTCCGCAGCTTTTGTGACCAGTTAAAGACACACCAATTCCTCCAAATAAGCGAGATATAAGCGACCACCACAGGCCCGACCCCCTTCGCTCACCACCACAGGCCCGACCCCCTTCCTGGCTTTTGACCTCGATATCAGCCGGATGGATGGATGAATTTCGACCGTGTCTCGTTCTTCAATCCATTTCCGGGCTATCTCCTTATCCTGGCTCGCTCTCGCGCAACGATTGCGAATGAAGAGAAACACAGGCACGAGACAACTCGTCCACGAAATTTTCACCCTCAAAATATAAGCATCTTTAAGGAGCCGTAACTCTGTTCATAGGGGGTCTTGAGCGAATTCAGAGACACCACTGTGATGAGCGTGTCACCCTCTCCAAGATAAGCATGAACGCAAAAAAATAATTTTTTGGGTGTCCTGTGCCTTTAAAGTGCTCCATCGCCCATCTCAGACAATTCTCAGCCCCGAGCCGCCTGACAGTTCGGCTCATTCTCCTGCGGTTCGGTTTCTGTTGCTTTCTGGGCCACTGCTGTTACTTTCTGAGCTCCTACAGTTCTCCCAAACAGCAAAAGCATGTTTGCCCTTGCTATAACATAGCCAATCCACGACCATGCGAACACGATCACAACCCTTTCAGTTCATTCTGTCCTTATCGGTGCGAAAATTCGGTCTGCAGCTGCAGAAAACCGTTGTTGCAGCACACAACACAATGGTAATCTTGCTAGAAACACCTGGTTTCGGCATTATAAAACTTTGTCTCAGCGCGATTCAATCCTGTTGCGCACTGCAACTACATACAAATGTCTGCAACTGCGGACTGAAACTTGGCTCCGCTAAGGACAATGTAAGGAAAACTTTCTCACCTTATGCTGCTGCGGTAGATCCACTATATCTCTTGACACACATTCACTCAGTTCATATCCCAAATGGCTGAGTACTTGAGCGATGGGGTCATTCAGCGCTGAGTGTTCCCCAACCACAAGACCATTTGTTAGCCAATCATCACCAGAATTTGCAACATTCTAGAAAGATTCACATCTTATTACGGTAAGAAGCTTCATATTCGTGGCTCTACGGTACCTTCTCATCCGATTTCACATACGCATGTCGCAGACACAAGCGAACACTTCCGTAGATGGAAATCTAGAGATAAACGCCTTCCTGAGCTGCATGACGATTGCATAGAGCAGGAAAAAACTCAAACCTTAGCCTGCAAAGGCCTCTCTCCAGGCTGCACGAGAAGTTCAAGAAGTGGTTTCAAGAGATTCGCCAGAGAAGAACGTAATTCGGGAACCTGCAAGGGAATACTCAAAATGAAATAAAGTGCAATGAAAAAAAAACCCTCGCCCATGAATACAAAACGATTTTCAGGTTTTGGAGTAGAGAGGAAATTTGATTAGCTACCGTTGCACATTTGTCCAAAAACCAGCGAAAAAAAAACTTATATAAGACCAGAAAATCATGTCTAAAGAAATGGAGACTTCAATTCAGCGGCGTGTGCGGTAGTGATAAGGAACTCTCCTATGCAAAACGTAGTTAACAACAAAGGCTTCTCGGTTTCAGGACGGTCACATGGTCACAGAACCTCCTCCTTAGGCAGTGTACACAATAAAGACAGATTTTGATTACTCTCAGAAAATCGAAATGTGCGAAAACTATTGCGAGAAAAATGCCAAAGAAAAATTGAAGCACTCAAATGTGCTCAGCACTCAAAATTACTACTGAAATAACTGCTGAAATTCAATAGTAATCTCAAGCACTAAGCATCTTCAAGTATTTCTATTTACTTACTGGTAAGCCGCCATGGCAGCCGAAGCTGATATGAGATTTGAACCTTCCAAGAGCTCAATGATGGTGCTTGCGAAAACCTCGACGATGCGTAATTATTGATTTTTTGCGACTTTTGTGAACTTACAATTTTTTTTCTCTTCTCTGAGAGTTTTGGCCAAGAAATAGCCGCGAAATGCCTGCTTTCCGCGTAATAGCCGAGATATAGCCGCCAAATAATGCTCGCCGCGAAATAGCAGAGAAATAGCCGCTGAATAATGCTCGCCGCAAAATAGCCGCCAAATATTGCTCGTCGCGAAACGACCGCTAAATAATGCTCTCCAGGTAGATATACGGCGCTTTCCAGAGGCATGATTCAGATGTCGGCATCTCCGTCGGTTCAATTGCCTAAGTTTGAGGTACTTAGACCTCGTTCAGCCTCTGGAGGCGCCGCCCAACCGGTGGCGGCCCCGGACGGTGGCTCGGCGAGCCGGCGACGGCTGCGTACTAGCCAATTTAGTTTACTTCTAAATATTTCTCGGTTATATCTCGGCTATTTCTCGGCTACTTGTTCGTTCTATGAGAAGCCGAGAAATAGCCGGAAAATAGTCCACCAGGAGCCGCTGCGTAGCATGGTGGGCTATTTCGCGGCCAAAACGCTCAGAGTTTGCCTCCAGAAGACAAATTCCGGCCGCAAAACTTTAAAGTTAAGTGTACGGAGCAACTCTGTAGTATATATTTTGCTGATTATCGATAATTTTTCCAAAAACTCGATTTTTTCATTTTTTTCCGATTTTTGAAAAAATGATCGAGAATTTGCAAAATATTGGCTATTGAGTAGATACTTTTTCCTACTACCTAAATTTAGAATTTTGTGGTCGAAAGTTGTCTGATAAGGCAGAAAATACTGGAACTGTAAATTCCCAAAATTCGTAAAAATCAATAATCACGCACTATCGAGATTTTTCGAAAGCGCTATTGCCTAATGCTTAGGGATTTCGAATGTCCTATCAACTTTGGCAGCTTTTGCGACTTGCTTCAAAGTAATCATAAGCACTCAAAGGTGCTCAGTACTGAATATTACCATTGAATTTCAGCACATAATTCGAGATCCACTAGATTTTTCTTGAAGCACAAAGAAACATTCCATAGAAAAAAATGCGCTTTCGAATGGTTTATTATAGACTTTGCCAAAAGGCCAACCCCGAAAGTTTCAAAAAATGAAGAAGATAGATGGCGGAAGCCTTCAACGACAACTGCCGATGCTTTCAAGAAGAGGAACAACTTTGAAGTCACTGAAGGCTATATCAGCACTCATGGAAACTTTTTTTAAGGAGCAAAATTAGCATTCTTAGGAGTTTTGAAAAATATAGGAATTTTGTTCCTGCCCTATATTAAGTTTAACTTACAAAATACAACGAGGTACCATGGGCAGATCCGTACTAAGCAGTATTTATTCTCTCACTAATCCACCATTCTTTCAGAAATACACAAAAATAGTAGAAAGGGGAAAAACTATCGAAGAATGGCAAAATAGATACTATTCAGCCGGTACTTGTGCATAAGGCCCTAGTTATACACCAGAATTTCGCCGCCGCTGGCTTCCGCCGCATGTCTGCTATTGGCCGATTTCGAAATCTGACCAATCGCAGACGTCCCGCAAAAAAACCGGCGGCAGCGAAACGCCAATGTATAACTAGGGCCTAACCCTTAACTTTAATGTGTCGTCGCCAATACTGGTTCGATAAAAGGGGTCAGGGTCTCTCTACACACGGAGGGAGGAGCACGGACGAGATTTATTGCTGACGCGACGCGCGCGGCGGACGTTCTATCCCCATCACTAGAGCGCGTTTGCTGAAGGCTCGCGAGTTTTCATGACATTTCATCTTTTGATTGATTCTCACATGACTTTTTCTTTATGTTCACTGGTTGTTCTTCTCATTATCTTATCCTGCGCACTCATTTCAATACTTAGTACTGGTTTTCGGGGGCAGCGATCTCATCACTGCATCTAAAATGATGCTCGATTTAGCTTAATATGTATTACACTTTCAACGGCACGAGAACAAACAAAATTTATTGAAATGAGTGTGCAGAATAAGATAATGAGAGGAACAATCGGTGAACATATAGAAAAAGTCATATGAAAATCAATCAAAACATGAAATGTCATGAAAAAACCCACCTTTGGCAGACGCGCTCTAGTTATGGGGATAGAAATTCCGCCGCACGCGTCGCGTCAGCAATAAATCTCGGCCGTGCTCCTCCCTCCGTGTGTAGAGAGACCCTGACCCCGATAAAAGTGAAACTATCGTAGATGCACTTTCACAAAACTCTATAAAAAAATACAACTCTCGACGCATTGAGAATTTCCGTTAGTGCTATCCTCTAGTCCTCTGGGGATTCAAATGATTTTCGACATGTTTGGTAAAATTCTACGGAATTTTCAAAACACACACACAAATATACTCAGCACTGAAATGTTCTTTAACCATCAGTATGGCATTCAAAATCCATCAGTTACTGTCGGAAGCTAGTGACAACTGACCAAAAAAAATCGTACTTGAATCCATGTACTAACATTAGTTAAGATACTACATTCCTGTTAACCCACTCGCAACCCATTCTAGCTTTACTACCTCCTTAAAGAAACTCACGCATATCATTGTTCCTACCCGTTTGCGCAAACCTATCGAACCCGTTTATCACACTGATAGAGCGCACGCGCGCCATCGACTACTAAACACGAATTACCGGTTATCTGCGCTACGCGCCTTCAAACCAGTAACTCTCGATTTGCTATTCCGGGATTTCATCATATATAAGGCTCAAGCAGAGTACGATTTATACCAGAACCCTCCTTCTTTCAACGTGTCTTCTATTTTTTTCCTCATTTTCCACAATTTCAGAACAAACAAGGTTCATCATAAGCAATTAGGGAGAGTTGTTGATATCCATGAAGCAGGAAAAGGTTTGTAGCTCAGGAAGTAGAAAATTTCGGATCAACCAGGTGGGCCACAGCGCTTAACCTCCGCTTTAGCATGCCCAGCTTTATCTCATTGATTCGATGGTTTCCACACCTCACCAACTGAGAGACCGATTGTTCTTGTCCTGCTGAGCGCTCAGCTCGGCTGAATCATCCGATACAAACCATAGGTCACAGTGGGCTTATTACTGTCGTTTTCGAAGCCATAATCCGGTCCGCATTTGCGGACAACGGGTGTTTCATCACGCAACAGGATGATAATCATGCTGAAACCACCAGGGCCCGGCACGATTATCATAGTGCTGCACGACGCAACAGCTGTAGTCCCAATTGCGGACCGGAATATGGCCCCGAGAATGACAGTATCTAGGGGAAGATCCTAGCGAAAACTACAGTTTTAAAAAACGGCCTGTTCAGCGTTGTGGGGGGGGGGAGCTAAAAAAGGAACTATTTAAAGTATGGTAAATTTCCTTGAAGCACATGGGTAGATCAAAAACAGCAAAAAATGATATTCTCTGGCTGAACACGAATATAAGGGCAATTTTCAGTTTCACAGAAGGTAGCTGTAAGTTACAGTAAGAAAGGTGTCATTTGTCTACAGTAGCCTTCCGTAATCTACCGAAACACTGAGAATGAACCTTATGTTCGTGTTTGGCGCCCCAGATGACCCCCATGAACAAAAATTGGGCTGACAGTGTTCGAATTTCTGGAATTCAGAAAAATCCGTTTTTTCGTTTTCGTCCTACCTAGGTGCATCGAGGAAGTTTAACAAACTTCAAATTGCTTCCTTTCATCTTCCCCACAACATTCAGCAGATAATTTTTTGAAACTCCAGTTTCCGCTGGGATCAGTCCCTAGTAAGGTCGTTCTGCAACCTTTGATCTACAGTAGATCGACTCCAGCGTGCAGCTCACACCTGTCACTTTTTTCAGCATGAGCTTGGTCTCGTTAGATCTCACATCTTTTGAGTTGAGGTTTGCTCGACCATCAAGTTGGCCACAGAGCGTTTGACAACCGAACCATATTTTACTAGCTCTTAAGAACCTCTTCGTGAACTCTACGCTGCGATTCCGCACGATAACCATGCCCACTACTTCCTTTTTTCAGGTATGAAAGTCTACACGGTGACTTTCGTGGCCAGCTCGCTGAGTGGCATCGTGCTGGTCTGTTGTCTCCTGGCGATTGCCCAAATCTATGGCAATGTGCAGGACTTCTGGCGTGAGCTGGACACGGAAATGAGCGCGATTCGAGTAAGTTCCTTCCAACTCAGGACCATTTATACACTAGCAATAGCCTTATTTTCAGACTCAAACCGACAAAATGTGGAAAGACCTAGTCCACATCGGAACCACCCGTAAACGACGTGACGTCTATAACCAAGGTCCATCTGGAGGCCAAACCTCAGCTGGTGGTTATGCAGCTGGTGTTAACCCCAGTGCACCAGCTCATTCCTTCGGACTTCCTCCGTCTGGACCAGGACCAACCTCACCCGGTTGCCAGTGTAAGAGCGCTGCCGAGAACAAGTGCCGACATGGACCAGTTGGACCTAAAGGTGTACCATCTTGAGATTCGCACGTGCCAATGTACAGATTACTCAACTTTCCCATTTCAGGTGCCCCTGGAATCCCCGGACCCAATGGCCTTCCAGGAGTCGATGGCAAGCCTGGAGCCGATTCCGTGGATGTCAGCCCTCAGTCTCAGGATACTGGCATCTGCTTCCACTGTCCACCTGGCGCTCCTGGTGCACCTGGTCCTATTGGCCGACCAGGACCACGTGGAATGAAGGGTGCCGACGGAGTTCTTGGCAGACCAGGACACGACGGTAACCCAGGACATCCAGGAGAGATGGGACCACCAGGACCAGCTGGACGACCTGGACCAGATGGCCGCATTGGAGAGAAGGGAGCCGACGGACGCAAACCTATTGGACGTCCTGGACCAAAGGGTCAGCGTGGCCCACAGGGAGAAGTCGGACCACAGGGTGCACCCGGACCTGATGCACCACCGGGAGCTCCTGGACCTGTTGGACCATCCGGCGGACCTGGACCTGCTGGACCACGCGGTGTTGACGGACCACAAGGAGGAGAGGGAAGCATGGGACGACCTGGAAAGGATGCCGAGTACTGCCCCTGCCCAGCCAGAGGCTTCCGCGGTGGCCACAACAAGAAGATCTAACTCATTCCTGCGTTTGATTTCGACTGATCGAATAAACCTTGTAGTTGGTAGAATACTGTTCACAAGTACATACCTCAGCATAATGTTGTTTGGATAGAGCGCATATCGATTTGCACAATCGTAATAATGCACTACAGACGGCTACTTGCTCCTCAGCACTACATCCACTGACATACTCCACCAGTAAATATGCCGCATCCGTCAACATTTCTAGTTGAGACCCTGAAAATCGAATATACCAAATAACCGGATCAGAAAGCATCCAGCTGCCTTGAAAGCAGATTACACGCTCTATACATGATAGAGATAACAAGGTAAATATACCCGCAAGCTTCCTTTTTCGGCGTTTAAAACGCCAACGCCGTTGGGAACGCTGAGAACGAGCCAGGATCACCCTACCCAGTGATAAGGAGTCGCTAGCGAGTACATTTCCACATTTATGGATAACAGAGTTGGAAGGAGAACTTGAGAAAACAACCGATAGTCGAGAGTAAGGCAGCGTCCATAGCTAGCAACATGAGCGACAACCGTGGAATAGGTTAGTGCGGTTAAAAATAGGGCATTGATTGTAGCTAGTTTATACTAGTTATCCGTGTACAAACGCTCAGAGCTGCAATCAAAACTTCTCCTTTATTCACACCTTCCCTAGCGACGTGTGGCGCTTGTGTCGCTAGCTACAGACCCTCTCTGAAGAATTAATTACTCTCCCAGATGGGTGGTTGGGGAGTTCAAGGACATTGATATATACATAGCTGCTTGGCCTATAGTTGACAGTGCTCCTGAACTGGTAGCGATTGGACCTCGGCGTATAAGTGTGTTCGATTGAGTAGCTCTTATTAGGGACTGCTTTGAACTTCCCGAGGATATTTGGAAAACTATGTTGTCCTTGCTATAGATGTGATAGTACACATATTATCCGTGCTTGAAATTCCTTAAAGAACTCTGGGGATTCCAAAAATGACATTTTCATTGCTCCACAAAAAGGTAAGGGTAATTAGTGACATGAGGGAATTTGTGGGGTGTTTGAAAAAAATTCGAATTCGGCTCAAAACTTCCATCTTGGCGTTACTTAAAGCGCTGAACCCGATTCTAGGGTCTATTCCTCGCCAGACTTAGGGTCAACGTAGGTTACGGAAGGCATAATGCCTTTTAACTGGCGCTACTTACCTCAAAATTTCGGAAATCGAGGAATGGACCTTACATTCGTGTTCACGGTCCCAAATAAGACCCACAGTGAAATTTTGAGTCAAATCTGAGACTTTGACCGAACTTCCCACCTTCACCTACAGTAATCTATTGAAATTCGATAAACGGGTAGCAGATTCGTGTTAGGCAGCACGAATAATTCCCATGTAGGAGTTTCAAGGCGATTTGATCGTAGCATTTTCGAAATCGCCAAAAGTTGCGTTTTGCCAGCAAAATTTCCCCCATTTCGAAACTTCGGACCAGATCGGACGGAATTTTTTAATCATGACAAATGGGCTTCACATATGCAATGAGCACCTAAAGCAACCACTAAAAACAATTTTGAGCTCAATTCGAGGCAATTTTTTCAAATATCCTGAAAATTGTCATTCGTGTAACCCTTTCACCTACGCGAAGCTATGACAATGCCCACTCTTGAGAATCTTATGTAAATCTCTGAGGCATTTAGGGGATTTGGAAAACGGATTAACAATGCTGTGTCCTATACCTACAACTATCAACACATGGTTTTATGAAAGCCCCTGGGGAAAGGCAAGGTAAGCCCTGGTTAGGCACAGCCGGTGTCGATCCAAAAAGCCGTGTTTTGAACGCATTTTGGTCCCAGATCAATCCGATACGATATGCTGCCTGACCGGCGCCGCGTATTCCAGGGCAGACCAAAGAATCTTGTTATCTATATTTACCTTACTCTGTGTGTATGTCCATGTGTGAGTAAGAATAAACAGAAAATCGGTCAGCCTGTTTTGAACAATTGAAAACAGCCTGCCACATCCACTGCCCATGTATGCAGCCCGTGGAGAGTGAGCGCGTTATCGTGTCAATGCGTGAATGCCCACAAGTACGCCGCGTAGCGTACGCGATAAACGTGACAAAATGGTTTCCTTGCCGCTTCTCCATCATATACCTCCCACAGTCAGCAAAGCTTAATACGATAAGTTTCGCTTTAACAATTGCCTGCTTCTGCTCGGTGTTCTCATAAAACCTCACCGATTGCTCCAGCGCAAGGCCTAGCAGCTTAAGGAAGCGGTCACCATTAAATTTGGCATCAGAATTAGCGCTGTTCTCATCGCTATACGGATTTGGGGCCGGTGACCTTGCGCATCATGTTGTCAGGGTGGCTTATG
The DNA here is from genome assembly GCA_029168955.1 of Aplectana chamaeleonis. NCBI lineage: Eukaryota > Metazoa > Nematoda > Chromadorea > Rhabditida > Cosmocercidae > Aplectana > Aplectana chamaeleonis. Next base: position 1,245,444 of record JAPDOI010000033.1, on the reverse strand, counting down.
AACAAGCTCAAGTACTCATTGACTTTGATCGTGTCGACTTGTATTTCGCGCTTATCTGATTCCTTGCTCATCTATTATGGTTCCTCCGGATTATTGGAGAAAAGTCTCAAAAAAGATACACTGCAAAACCTTGTACATGACACTTAGCGGGGAGATTTCTCAGTAGTTCAAATGATCCGTGACGGGTAACTTCTTGTGAAGTAATGACATTATCACATGTCTCTACACATGTGTCAGACATTCCCTCAACTATTCGTACTGATACTTTGAAATTTGATAGAAAAAATGAGCATTAAGGAAAACCAACCAATTGGGAAGAACGGGACCGGTGCGAACAATGCCATGACATTCAAGAGAGCAGTGCATCCCGACACCAACTGCTCCGAAGCGCCTCGCTGAAGGAGTTGGGCGTTCACATCAGTACCATATGTTAGAACTGCCCCCAGCTCCTGAAAGGGCCGTAGTCAGAGTGGCACAGCTCATGTTATCTAGTCTTTCACCTAAACCTTCGAGAAGTAGTTACCCTGGTGGCAGCCGTTGTATCCTCTGCTTGAGTGCTGACGATCTCTCGAGTCAGCAACACATGTAGATACTCAATGTCGTACTGGGCGATGTTGAACACTGTGGTTGTCTTGCAGGTGTCGAACAGCTAAAATTGTGTCGAATTTAGCTGTGTAAAGGCACAGCACACCATCAGAAATGAATTTCAGGGATTCAATCTAGTCGTATAGTAGACCCTTCCCGTGTAACACCTGCCAAGCACGAGATCTCGATTCTTACGAATAAGCGAGATAGAGGAGGAAACCAAATGTTGAACTCTCAAAACAATTCCAAGGTCCACGTCCCTTTAGAAAAGCTTGAGCTCCATAAAGGCTAAACGTACAGAAAATTCCAATCAAAACCCTCCATTCTCTCCTCTGTCTCAGTCTTTCTCTCCACCCTACTTCACTTCTGTACAACGGCTGCGTACAAGTGCGGCAAAACAAGCCCAAGACAACTCGTCCACGTCGCATTCAGCGCTCAAAGTTAGACGATTTTTAGGGGGTCATTACTCCAATCGAAAAATATTACGGGCGGTTTTCATGGATTTCACTATGAACTACACGCGATGCCCTAGAGAACAAGCGGAAAATCCTGAAAATACTGTGGCGTCAGAAAAGTTGCGCTTATCTCGAAGGGAAGCTCGCATAGGTCACAGCGACACCTGTAAAACCCCGCCTTTAACTCTTTCGAACGAAGTTATGGACCCACAAGTGTCACCTAAACTTCAGCAGTAATTGATTGATAGACGAGTTGTCTCAGGTGTTTCTCTCGCAGCTCGCGCCCACTGGACAGAAGTGAAGCAAGATGGAGAGTAAGGCTGAGACAGAAGAGGAAATCGAAAATGCCCACTAAAACCCTTTGCGCGGCTAGTCTTTATGGAGCACAAAAGCTCATCCAAAGGAGCATGACTCATGGTTTCCTTGTGGGGGGTTCGTCCATTAGTTTTGCTCTTCATCCCAGTCCATGAAAGGAATTGAAATCTCGCAATTGGCGTGCGTTATGCGGGAAAGGCCTAGTTGATTCATTCATTCATTCATTCATTCATTCAACCATCTATCCAACCTTTGATTCATACATACATACATACATACAGTACCGTGCAAAAGTCTATTCGCGTGGCATTTCCGCGAATAATGTTTTTATACATATCTTGGCTTGCCCTTAGCAAAACTTGATGTAACTTTAGTATGTTATGGTGCATCACAACCCTTGATTTACATATACATAAAATTGGTTTTTGAGCGTGCACTTTTAAAAAATGGAATTTGTTTATCATTTTGTGGTATTATTTCAAATTAGGACTATTTCTTCAAAACATGGCTATTACAATTTCAAACTCGTAGCAAATATTTGCCGTTCGAAGGTCTTTAGAGCCGTCGTATAACCTTGTAAAAGATTGATCTCCATCGAAATTTTTCAGAGATAAATTCGAAAGAAAATAATGCGTTATTGCACCTATTAAGTATCTCTCTTCGACGTTATCGAAAAAGAGCGGAATTCAAGTTCCAGATGACTTTGTCAAACCTTGTGAAGCACATATCTTGTAATGGTTCTGGGGTGAATGATTTTATAGGGGTGAATTTCCAAAAATTAACTCCAACCTGTTCAATTTTCGGTCCTCAGAAAAATTCTGATAGAGACTGATAGAGACTATGCTCTCACAAAGCTATACAACGGTTCCGAAGACCTTCGAATGGCGAATAACTGCTACGGGTTTGGATTTGTAAAAGCCAAGTTCTGAAGGAATAGTTCTAATTTGAGATATTACCACAAAATGTTGAAAAAATTCCGTATTTAAAAACTGCACGCTCAAAAACCGATTTTGTGTACGGGTAAAGCAAGCGTTGTGATGTCCCATAACATACCAAAGTTTCATCAAGTTTCGTTTAGGGCAAGCCAAGATACGTATAAAAACATTATTCGCGGAAAGGCCACGCGAATAGACTTTTGCACGGTACTGTATGAACATACTGTGCTTCTCTGGACCAAATTCCGGTCCGCAATCGCGTCTCGATACGCTTTGCGGCCGCGCGCTTTCGAGTCAAAAGTTTCCAGCGCCGCAGCAGCCGATCTGTTGACTCTAGGTGGGTTGTGGAAACTGGAAACTAAACTAATTGGAGAGAACTTTATAAAAAACGCCACATCGAGTCGTCCTTGGCGCTAGAAACTCGACTTACTCGAGCGCGTGCGGCCGCAAAGCGTGTCGAGACGCACTTGCGGACCGGAATTTGGCCCAGAGAAGCACAGTACATACATACATACATACATACATACTGTCGGCACGGATCGCACTGATACTTTGCGTTCCTTACTGCGCGCTGTTGCAAACTTTGTGCACGTATGTAATAACATATGTGCACCGAGTTGGCGCCAACGCACTTATTCGCTCATATTAGTCTCAAAAATACTCACCGACTGCAGCTTGTGAGCATTAAAATGCACAAGCCGTGGATAAGCGATTTCCTCCGTCAGTTCAATGTGACCATGACGTAGCAAACTACAAAAAGAAACGTATAGCCGACACGGAATGGTTCGTCGGGTTAGTGTAATATGTTTCCGGCAGAAGATACCTCGTCGACGAACGGTTCTACGTCAATTATGAGGTCAACTACAGCAGTGTAAGAGAACATGTCCGACCAACAAACAAACCTGAACAACAGATTATCCACTCCTTCCGTGATATCGTCACGATTCACAACAGCGTCTGAGCTCTCCAATAGTTTACTGTACATCTGGTGAGGAATATTGAAGTGGCCTACAAAATTAGAAATTTGGAGAACCATGTTTAAATGTTGATGTAGGACCAACCTGACTGCAGCAAGGACGAAACTTCCAACGCCGCCAGATGCAGTATAGATCCTGAGATCATACGCGTTACAGACAGCTGGGTTGGACCATCTGACACGTCCTGAATGGGGAGAAAATGGGCCCCTGTCGTTAATGCACATTTCAAAATGACACACCTGAGACAATGTTGTTGCAAGAAACGGTGAAGCCACCAACCGTTGAATAAGATTGACCGAGCGCACATAGCGTAGTACGGCTTGCGAATAGACACAGTCTAGTGACACCAGGCGTTGCTAAAGATGTTCTAGGATTCAATACTTGTTAACTACCATCGCTAGTGTGCGGAAAGCAAGCTCTGGAGGCCTGACAACCTTTGTAAGGCATGGCACTGTCACCGGTCGGTTGAAACTGCGGTCACCACTCTCCTCCGTCTTGGAGGCTAGTGCGCCCCCTCCCAGGCTCATGGTGACTGGATAACTCATGAAGCCTTATCAAATGCATTTTTGTGACACTGCGACTTTTTGCGCGTAGAATAAAAAAAAATTGTGGGTTCCGAACGCCTGCCACCCCACCCACGGGCCTCGGTGGTGAAACTGCGCCACTCCACCCTCCCCCCCTCACACCAACACAGCATGGTCTTCACTTTGAGATCATCAAGAAAGGCCAGTCGATATAAACGAGTTGCACATTTCCTGGACCACCTCCAGAGCTTCACAAAAAGCCACGATCCAAATTACACCTCTGAGGCGCTATTCGTAATCCTCAACGCCAGCACTTCACGCATGCGACGCGCGGGTGTGGCGTTGGAGTACGAATGGCCCAAACTATTATTAGGGTGAGTCATGAGTTCTTGGAATTTTTATTTTTATTTTTTTCTTAAAACAGGGTAACAAATTTATTCAAAGTAAGAGCCATTACAACGAACATCTTTCTGCCAACGACGAGCGAGACTTCGAATACCGCAGTCGTAGAATGAGCGCTGCTTCTATGCAAAAAAAGCGTCCAACCCGGTCCTCAAGTGCTCTTCGGTCTTAAGCTGCTTTCACCTCAACCAGTGTTCGAGGCTTCTGAATAAGTGGTAGTCCGATGGAGCAATATCTGGACTGTAGGCTGAATGAGGGAGAGTTTCCAACTGCAGCTCCTTCAATTTTTCTTAAGTTTTTTTCGCTATGTGTGGGCGGCAGTTGTCCCAGAGCAGTAGGATCTGGTCACGTTTTCGTCCATTTTTCTCCGCGTTGGTGACCATCTCCTCTAGTTCTTGGCAGACGTAGTCAGCACCTATAGTTTTTCCTGGCGGAAGTAATTTCCAGAACACAACTCCATCCGTGGACCAAAAAACGGTCAGTAGACTCTTTTTTCCGTGGATATCCCGACGTTGCACAGGATCTGGCGACTCAAAGGGCTTAACCCATTGCACAGACAGGTCAGGATTGTTATAGTAGCACCACTTCTCATCACATGCAATGATGCGACCAAAAAAACTTCCTTTGTGGTGCCGTTTCAGTAGTTCTTTACAAATGGCCATCCTGCGATTCCTGTCGATGTCGGATAAAGTGTGAGGAATCACGGACGGCTCTTTCGGTCTCAGTCCCATATTGTGTAGCTGGCGAACTGCGGTCGACTGCGAACTCCCTGTAAGCTGGGCGAAACCTCTGCTGTGAAGGTGCGGGTTTTTCTCCAGCTCATTCGCCGCCAACGTGGGGTCGTGAATTCGTGGCCTTCCACATCTCGGCTTGTCCTTCAGAGAGCAGCTGCCGGAGCGAAACTTTTGATACCAGTTGTACACAGTACTGGTAGCAATTCGATACCTTCCTTCGTTGGCCCTTATTTCCTTACCAGTTTGAGCAGCTGTGAAATATACTTGTTCCGAATCGAATAATCGGATGAGTATCCGACTGTTTCAGTCGGATAAAAAAGTCGACTTTTTATTCGACAAGTCGGTTATTCGAAAAAGTGCGATATCCGACTACAGTCGAAAAGTCGAATATTCGAAAAAGTGCGATATCCGACTACAGTCGAAAAGTCGAATATTCGAAAAAGGGCGATATCCGACTACAGTCGAAAAGTCGAATATTCGAAAAAGGGTGATATCCGACTACAGTCGAAAAGTCGAATATTCGAAAATGTGCAATATCCGACTATAGTCGAAAAGTCGGATATTCGAAATAAATTCCATCTGGAACAAGTATACTGCATAGTTTACATGTTCCGAATCGAATAATCGGACGAATATCCGACTGTTTCAGTCGGATAAAAAAGTCGACTTTTTATTCGAAAAGTCGAATATTCGAAAAAGTGCGATATCCGACTACAGTCGAAAAGTCGAATATTCGAAAAAGTGCGATATCCGACTACAGTCGAAAAGTCGAATATTCGAAAAAGGGCGATATCCGACTACAGTCGAAAAGTCGAATATTCGAAAAGATGTGATATCCGACTACAGTCGAAAAGTCGAATATTCGAAAATGTGCAATATCCGACTATAGTCGAAAAGTCGGATATTCGAAATAAATTCCATCTGGAACAAGTATACTGTGAAACCTCTTTCGAAGTAGTGAAGAATCAGTACGCGAGCGTGATCTTTTTCGGACATTTTACTGGGCCACGAATGGGGTTTCCAGGGCTGGCAGGTATTGATTAACTACGTTTGATCTACCTAGCAAACAACCGCGCACGAGTGGCATTTGATCTATTCGCGCGCGAATTAATATGAATTTTTGAACAATTCCAAGAACTTATGACTCACCCTAATACCAATTTCAGTCCGTTTCATTATAATTCACTCCAGTACTATTCTCTGCTACCATGATGGTCAACGCTAGCGCAGAATTTGCTTATTTGGAAAGGCTAAAGTCCACTTTATTCCGCACCGCTATGGTGTCGCTGCTGAACTGTCTACAGTCTTCGCAAATTCATCACACGCGAAGAAAATGTTTATAATCCAACGCCACGCCCGCACGTGGCGCGCTGGCATTGAGGAGTATGAATAGCGCCTCACAGAGACGTTTCACGCGTTGCTGCTGCGCGCGGCTTCTCTCCACGTTTAACCCCGTACAACTGTTCCTTTTGCAATGTCTCAACACATTGTACGTGTCCAATTGTGGGAGTTGTGTCATCATACCCGCAGCTTTCCGCCGGTAAATGCAGTCGGCATGGATCCTAGCGGCACTTTGCGTTTCCCATCGAAAGTTGGCGAAAACTCGATGCAACAATGTTATAGCGCATGACACAAAGTCTGCGCCAACCTTCAATAGGGACGCAAAGTATCCCCAGGATCCATAACGCTGGTAACTAGGGCCTGATAAGATTTATGGACGCATGCCGTGATGCAACCGCTCAAGCTGTTTGATGTCTGCACTTGGCAGTTATTCCAAAAATGGTAATTCCGAGGCAGAAACCTGGCGGAGATCGGAGTTCAAAAATCCGCTCATTCCTTCCTGCTCCTAAACACGAAAAAGGTCTATGCCATAAATAACTCACCAACAATCTAAACGCGGGCTCAATCAGAGAGGAGAACGGGAGTTGGAACGGATTTTGAGCTTCAACAAATTCCTCCAGAACATTTAGCACGTAGCAGAAGCCCGTCGGATGCGAATCTGAAAGCCTCTAGATCAAGTACATACAGTTAGGTCCGTGGCTTGCCTCCTCAAGATAAAACACTTAAATCTCACCCGCGGCTGGCGCAGGCGGTTTAAATCTTACCGGCGGCTGGCAATATGGCAGGCTGATCAGCTGCGCCCTTCTCTCGACCTGAATCGATTAGCGGACCGGGACACGCGACCGCCCTCGCCAGCCGCGGGTGAGATTTACGTGTTTTTCTTGAGGAGGAGAGCCACGGACCTAAGTATACTTACGTCGCGACAACTTAACACTTCAGGTGGTGCTCGCCGCGAGTGGTATAGTATGAACTAAGCCTGAAGCGATGCATATAAGATTGATAACATACCAGTCTCGTACAACGGCGCATTAACGTCAGCAGTCGGCTTGAAACCAAACAGCAAATAGCATAGATTGCTCCCCGCCGGATCAGTCTCAACAGAATCTAAAAATCCATGTTTTCTAGTCAATCAATAATTCTTCGTACTCAAGAATCCGTACCAGACAGCGCTTCCAACACTACGAGTGCCGCCTCGCCTCGCATTCGGATAGGGTCGTTTTCATCAAACTCTAAATCAATAAACCAAAATAGCAACGACCCTTCAAATACAGTATCAGGGACAGCAATGGATACCGTACCTGGAGTTACCATATCCGCCACCGTATACCGAATCGTAATCCGATTCAATACACTTCTAATGGCGCGCACATTGCGCGAAACCGTCTTGCGAGCCCTCAATAACTCGACCATTTGCGCCTGCTGAGAAGGCCGAATGGCACATAACTCCCGAAGGATACGCCCCGCATACAAAGCATGAGCGGGAAAATCGTCCGCCTAAAATTCCACCACTAATTCTTCTATTTTTTTCAAAATCAAAGAACGCTTCGCAACTCACTTGATCAATATACACCAGCACAATATCCAGTATATTCGCGCCGGACGATTGAAGTGGACTCAGCAACAATGTCTGCAGCGGAGCTAGCATTATGTCCGAATCCGTGCTACGGATGCAAGCTTTCAGTACAGCATGACGAGACACGGCGGCTAAAAATATGTCCTCACCTCTCAAACTATCGCAAGCATTAGAACCGTTTAAAGACAGTGTTCAAGATAAATTTCGTTTCTGAGTTTTCAGTGTGAAACACTACGCAGGCAGATGTTGGCGAATATAGGGTCAAAGAAAGCGGCGAAAACGGGCCAGAAATGAAGATTTCCTTAGCCCAGTACGCCTGCTTAACCCGCCCCGCCCCCCAATCTGACGAGCTTGTGAAGCCGCGGAGGTTTTCGATGGCACACTACCAAGACACTCCGCCACGCCCAGCCTTAACGATTCGCGCATACTTCGCCATTAGCGCGCGCTGGAGGAAACTAGCAGAGCGCGTAAGCTCGTCTGCACCCTGAACCTCTACGTACGTTAAAAACGGCTATTTTAGCTTATTCTGAGCGCTTTTTAAACTCACTTGACAGCAACTGAATCGCTGGCAGCGCCGGCGCCGCTGTCCTACGCAACGACGGCGAGACACGATCTTGCACATTCATATCCTCCAGCAAAACTCCACAGATCTAAATCAAATCTCATGCTAACACAAATATTCTGTACTACATCGCAAACCCGATTGATGTGAAACCCACCGCTCTGAACACGGCTGTGTCATTGAGAATCTGGATCAGAAGCCCCACATGAGGCTCTCTCCGAATCACCGAGCGAGTATCCACATAGGAATGCTTCAGAATGCTGAGCAGAGCTGACAGTGACACTTCTTCAAGCTCGTACTGTAATAAGTTAAGTTAGAGTTGTATCTTTTGATACAGTTAATTTTGAGCATCAAGTACAGCGATGAGCGGGATTCTAATTTCCGATTCACTGGAAGAGTTCCGGCCCGCCGACTTTCAAATTCAGAAATGGCCCACAAGTTCGAAAAAAATCGGAAACAATTACAATATTGAAATATCAGGTGGATGCACAGTACAATATTAAAATATCAGGTGGTTATACTGCCTTTATCCGGGAGTGCACAGGTCCCCTTTTTCACCCGCACTCGCTTCTACAGTATTGCACCACGGCGGCGCGGTCTGTAGTGGCCCTCTCCTATCCAATCTCTCCCACCCCATTTGGTAGGCATCGACCTTCGCATGACCACCGTTCGATCGTCCGCATGACCGGCGATCATGTTCAGAGCCGGTGAGTTTTTTTTCCAAATTTTTCACCGTCCGCAGTTGTTTAGGTGTTAATTTAAATGTCATCGTATTGGCTTAAGACTAGGGTTTACTCGAAGCTTGACGCAATCCTTCGCGCTACCAAGAAATTTAGAAAACGTTTGTTCTCTTTATTTTCAAGGAAGAAGTCATTCTTTCTGAACATTGATTGTCTGCTTTAAATCGATGGCTCATTTATACACTACCCATTACGATGACATTCAAATTAACACCTGAACAACTGAAAGCAGTGAAAATTTTCGAAAAAAACTTATGGTCTTTGAACATGATCGCCGGTCATGCGGACGATCGGACGGTGGTCATACGAAGGTCGATACCTGCCACACGGGGTGGGAGAGATTGGATGAGAGTGGGCCACCACGGACCGCCTCGCAGTGGTTCAGTACTGTAGCAGCGAGTGCGGGTGAGAAGGGGGACTTGAGCACTTCCGAATAAAGGCAGTATACCTGCCAAACTTTCAGAAGTTTCTTTAGGGTGCTGAACCTGGCAAGGGAAGTATACAAAGCGTAGGTCGCATGTGCGAAAACGAATTGTAATGTCAGTCTCTTTGGCACCTTTAGTAAAACTATGGGTAACCCGCCTCGAGCAGCTGGTTCCGTGAAGTTATAGGCGTTTCGGAAGCTTCGCGAAAAGGTAAGGGTACCCATCAGACATGTTCGAGGTGTCTAGAAAAAAGTTTCTGATTTCACTCAAAACTTGTTTGTAGGGGTAATCTAGAGAGCTGAAGATGAATCTGTGGTCCGTTTGTCTAAATTCTGAGGTTTACTGTAGATTACGGTAGGTGTCAAGCCATTTAGGGGCGAAACATATCTCAACATTTCGAAATACGGCAAAGGGCCCTCAAGTTCGTGTTTACCACCCCGACTGATCCCCGCATACAAATTTTGAGTCAAATCTGAGACTTCGCCCAAACTACCGCATACCCACCGTAATATGCCATAATATGCCAAAAATCGACAAACGGACCACAGAATCTTGCTAAGCACTCCGAATAAGCCCTAGATAAACATTTTGAGCCATATCTGTCGGATTATTTCGGAAAACTCTAAAGTCGCGTTATGTCCTCAAAATTTTACTCCGCTGCGTTGCGTCAAACGATTTTACTCGAACTCTTTGAAAAACCGACAAATGAACCTCAGATTTGTGATCAGCACCCCTGATAACCCTCATTGGGAACTTTAAAGTCACATTTAGAACATTTTTCTAAGGCGCTTCTAGAACCTGCTGACTGATATCAGTGAATGCTCAACCGAAAATCCGAAAGAGTCCACAACGCCATCAGTCTGCGCAAAGTTAGAAAGGAGTGCTTCCACCCAAACTTCGCTCAGGGGGTTGTTTTGGGCGCCGAACACGATTATGAGGCCCGTTTCCGCATCTTGTAAAGACTACAGCGCAGTTTTGAAGGTACAAAAACTCCAAAAAAAAGACCGTCTTGGGCGTATAACTTCTCGGAACCAGCCGCTTGGGAGAGGATAGTGCGCAGTTTTACAATAGATGTCCAAGGTATACTAACAATACAATTAGTTTCCGCGGATGCGACTTATGCGCTGTATACTTCCTTTGTAATATCTGTTTTCACTTTTCGCAAGAGCAAGGGATGAGACCCACCGAACGACAGGAACTATAACTGCTTTGAATAAACCCAAAGCCCTGTGTGAATAAGCTGTTTTTCAACAGATTCTGGGTGAACCATTCTTGAACTGGGTTCTTTTTCGAGTAGACTTAGGCTTGTTCATGCATTTATTGAATCTAATGGGGCCTCTGCCTTATTTATGTTTACGTGGAGCTTACAATCTAAACAAGAGCGTAAGTATGGTCTCTCTGAAGAAATTAGGCTGGTAAATCGGCGAGCTACAGCGGTAGATCGTCAAGCGCGATCGAAAACCCGCTAGCCGGTGGAATCGCGAACGCAGCACGGCCCATAGCAATGATCGCGTCTTGACCATTCACTGGACTAAATAAGGCACAGGGCCTTTATCTACTACGGTACTTATGCCTATACCTACTCCGGTCTGCTTGTTGTTATTCTCGATAACTTCAAGTGAACCTTTCCAGTACATTCTGTTCTTCTATTTTTTTGTGTGTGTCGTTCGTGACGTAACATCCTAATGAGACTTTGCGTTCCTCATTGGAGGTTAGCGCAAACTCGGTGCACCTTTATTATAGATTATGGCACCGGGTTTGAGCCAACCTCCAATATGGAACGCAAAGTCTCATTAGGATTCATGCCGACGTCATGTACAAATGTATGTGAAAATAAACTTGCTAATACACTGCGTATCATAGAGATAGGACACCCCCTGATTTGGTCGGTCTCGTGTTTTTTGAGCAATACAGATCTTTTTCGTCGATACTACTGTAATCAGAATGTAAAACAACCCCGTATACCTCTTTTGGGTTAGATTGAATGTTTGTGGACTTTTCTAGAAAAAATTTATGTTTTAAATTGCGTATCAAAAAGATAGGAAACCCCTGGGTTAAATCGGATTTCTTGTTCGATAAATTGTGCGATCCTAAATCTAATGACCGATAGGCCTTCCTCGCTCTATTGATACAATAAATACTCGATTTCGTATACTTTCGACCAAACTGTTCTGCATCCGCAAGTCGATCTTGCTCCATTTCTTGGTTATTGCCTGTTGGAGCGCAGAAATCGAGAGAAATAGCCGGTCATTGCCTCAAACCCGACAAACCGAAATATCCCAGAGACTCTGCATTCTGTTGAGGTTAGGACTGCAGACTATCCACTCTGGACAAGATAGTTGTTGCCGAGCAAAGAAGCCGACTTCAGACCTGCTCACGTGAACTCTCTGGTTGCCCGGCTAGAAACTGCAACTTTTTGGCCCGAAAACGTGAGGAAATAAAGGTAGGTGTTACTCTGATATCCTCTGGTAACCATTGGAAATCATCCGACTGCAGGCGAACGCAAGCTGTGGACGTCATTGACGGTAAAGTGCTCTGACATGAGAGATTATGGGAGATCTGTGTCCGCAGTTCCGGTGGCTAAGGTGAACAGCCCGTCGGAAGTGCTACTAAAGCAATTCTAGTGTAGGTGCTGTCCAATTTAGCCTTCAGAACTCCGAACGTAGATCTCCCATAATCCGTCAGAGCATTCGCCCGTCGAGGACGTCTGTAGCTTGCGTTCGCCAGCAGTCAGATGATCTCCAGTGAGTACCAGAGGATATTAGAGTAACACCTACTTTCCTTTCCCCACGTTTTCGGGCGACAAAGTTGCAGAATCTAGCCGGACAACCAGAAAGTTCACGTGAGTAGGTCTGGAGTCAGCTTCTTTGCTCGGCATTAACTATCTTGTCCAGAGTGGATAGTCTACAGTCCTAATCTCAACAAAATGAAGAATCTCTGGGATATTCAAGTTTGTCGGGTCTGAGCCAATGGCCGGGGATAAACCTCGATTTTTCGCTCCAACAGGCAACAACCGAGAAATGGAGCAAGATCGACTTGCGAAGGCAGAACAGTTTGGTCGAAAGTATACGAAAGCGAGTATTTGTTGCAGAAATAGAGCGAGGAAGGCCTATCGGTCATCAGATTTGGGATCGCACAACTTATCGAACGAGGAATCCGATTTACCCAGGGGTGTCCTATCTTTTTGATACGCGATTTAAAACGTAAATTCATTCTAAAAAAGTGCACAAACATTCAATCTAACCCAAAAAAGGTCTACGGGGATTAATTTACATTCTGATCACAGTAGTGACTTACTTACTTGACTTAATCGGTTGGCTTTCGCCTGACGCGGTCATTCCGCATCTTCACCGAGGTGTGCCGTCCTAGTAGTCAGCCGTGTCCATTTTTCACGGTCTTCAGCCACAATTTGAACACATTCCATCCAGCTGTCACTATTCCATTTCCTGCGAAACGAAACATCGCGCCTGAACTGTCTTTCGATGCCGAGTGACTTTAAATCCTCTTTAACCACATCCGTCCAGAACTTTCGCCTACGCCCAGGTGGCCGTTTCCAGACAGGATTTGGAAGCATTTTTAAAGCGTGTTGTACGAGACGATCCGGCGTTCTTCTTAGTATATGCCCGAGCAGTCGAAGTCGACTTTCCATTGCTGCTTGAGATGGCGTTAGGAGATGCTGGCACCTCCCTCGTGTCAAGCGTTGATGTACTGCGTCGATTTCCTTGTAAAGGTCTTCGTTATGGCATACACGCGGCCAGAAATATCCAAGCAAACGCCTAAAAGCTTCCTCTCCGTGCAATCCAGCCTTTCCATCTGCGTTTTCGGTCCTGCCCACGTCTCCCATCCGTACATCAAGATAGGGCGAATACCGGATAGGTAGACGCGCAACTTGACTTCCTTCGCGATGGTGGTAGACCACAAACACTTGGTTAGAGAATTGAATGCAGACGTAGCTTTCGCACATCGTTGTCGAATATCCGCTGCATAACTACCATCGTTCTTCAGCAAACAGCCCAAATAACAGAAATCGTCCACCAGTTCGATACGTTGTCCGTCCACACAAACTCCAGTTGAAGGCCTCTGAGAGACCCACATCTGCTTGCATTTGTCGGGACGAAGACGAAGTCCATAGGCTGCGGCATACTTCGAAACGAGGTTCACAATCCTTTGCAGTTTTGCGTTGTTTTCAGCGAATAACACAATGTCGTCGGCGTACTCCAGGTCGACAAGGGAGCGTCCTGATGGTGTTAGGATCACATCCGCAGGAAACTGTTCTGCAACTCTACGCATGATGTCATCAACGGCGAAGCTGAAAAGAAAAGGTCCTGCAACGGCTCCTTGCCTTACTCCTGTTTTCACCTCGAAAGCTGACGTAAATCCGACAGGTGTACGAACTGCTGCTGTTGTTCCTTTGTTCATGTCCTCGATTAACCGAACATACTTTTCCGGGACTCCATCTGCTCGCAGAGCATTGAGCAATCGATCACGATGAGGAGAGTCGAACGCGGCCTCAAAGTCCAAAAAGCAAGCTGTAATGGCTTCGAAAACCGCTGCCACGATTCAATTACTCTTCTCACGACGAACACTTGGTCGATGGTCGATCTTCCAGGTCGAAAACCGGCTTGCTCATCTCTGGTCGTTCCTTCACGATGTTTGATAAGTCGCTCGAGAATGATACGTTCTAAAAGCTTGTACATGACACGAAGTAGAGATTCCTCTGTAGTTCTTAGGATCCGTGACGGATAGCTTCTTGTGAAGAGGTACGATGATCGCATGTCTCCACGAATCGGGTATCCTTTCGCTCATCCATATGGCACGGATGGTGTTGGTCATTTCACGAATCCCAGACGGAGGAAGAGCTTTCAGCATTTCAGCAGTGATGTTGTCATCTCCACCTGCCTTTCCATTCTTCATTTTCCGGACACAATCCAAAACTTCAGACTCAGTCGGCGGTTCCTCACTGACATCGTAATGTGCTCTCTGAACATGCGGGAGCTCAGGTACTGATGGCGCTGGACGATTCAGTAGTGAACTGAAGTAATCCTTCCATATTGGCAGCGTCGCATCACCAACTGCAACTCCATTGGTAGTGTTCAAGACAGGAGAACATCTCTTCATCTTCCCGCTATACTGTCGCAGCAACGTGTAGGCTTTCCTCGGATTCTTCTCCTCCAAAGCTTTCTCGAACTCCTTAGCTCTACACGTCCACTCTCGTTCGCGGTCACTTTGAAGCTGCCGACGCAACTTCCTCCTCAGACGCTTCTCCTCCACGAAGTTTCCTGCAGTTCGGAGAGCACATACTCTGATGTAGGTAGATGTTGTTTCTTCTGAGACGTAGGCGAACTTCTTCTTAGGCTGTACAACCGGGAGTGCCTCTTTCGAAGCGTCCTGGATGCATTTGACAAAAGAATCCGCGTCGCAAAGTTTCTTCTTAGTCCGTACTCCGATGTGAATAGAAACGCGTTGTCGGAAATTCCTTCTGCACTCTTCATCTCTGAGACTTGTCATGTCAATCCTCTGGAGAGGCTGAGCCCCTCGCTTCCTCTTATGAATCCTCGCAGTGAAGTTCAACAGAACAGGACGGTGATCCGAATCGAATGCGACATCCCACACAGCTCTAGATCTTCGAATGTCCGATACTGGAATATTCCTCGTCAGGACATAGTCAAGCTGTAGTTTCAAAGTTGTCATCTTCCGCTTCCGCTGCTCTTCTGGAGATAGCCGGGTTGGTCCCTGCCACGTAAGCTGATGGCGGCGATGATTCCTCTTGAATGTCGATGCAATAATCAGACCACTGCGTTCACAAAGTCGACAAGGCGGTAGCCATTGTCCGATGTTTGCTCCACTGGGTAGAACCATTTACCGAGTACTTCGGATTCCTGATCAAGTCCCATCTTCGCATTTGCGTCAATCCCCACGACAACAGCATGTTGACAAGGTATCCTGGCCAGCAACGTATTGAGTTCCTCATAAAACGCATCCTTCGAATTGTCTTCGGCGGTTTCAGTGGGCGCATGAGCACTCACTATCCACAGATTGAATCCTCTGTGATCCCGCAGTCGTACGAATGCATTCCGACACGACGTTGAGCCGAACTCCTTGACCATACCATTGAAATCCTTCCTTACAGCTATTGCACAGCCTCCCACTCTCCTATCGTCAGCGTTACCGCAGTAGATGGTGTACTCTCCGACGCTGATGACGGGTCTATCCTTGAGGCGGGTTTCCTGCAAAGCAGCAAACGGTGCATGGAAATAGCTCAGAAGTCTGGATAGCGCAGTTTTTTGGATATCACTCGACAGCGACAGTAGTACCGACGAAAAAGATCTATCTTGCTCAACAAACACGAGACCGACAAATTCAGGGTGTGTCCTATCTTTATGATACGCAGTGTATACTACACTGCAACTCGGCAAATGCTTTTGTTGTGCACCAATACTAAAATACATTATTTTACATACAACGTACTCGTTGTTAAAGCACTCTAAAAAGGTTTGGAGAGAAAATTTCGCAGTTAGCCTAATAACAAATTCGTCCATGACATCATCGTGTTTGCCTATCTCATTACACTCTCACATGCTCATAGCAACGAGTCGGTGCCCTGGAAGTCCACTGCGTGAATCGCAATCTTTCCAATAAAATCAATCGGCGACATGCCCTCTCAGCTACTTCCTCCCGCCTAATAATTCAGTTATACTTTTGAACTGAGTTGTTAACGCTTCGAAATTTCCACTCCGTCAAATTTTGAAATTACAAAACTAAAAAAATTGGTGTTCCAATCAGTTTTTTGCATGGATAAATAAAACCACTTTCATCCGTTTCTTATCGTTTTTTTATGCGCCGCTTTCGCGCTCAGCTATCTCATCAAACAAGAACTAGACAAAACTGCTTGATTGATTAGATAACACGCCACAATCAATCCTAACCACGATTCCGCACCCGTTATTTGAAGAGTTGATGACGACCTAATTGCTAACGTTCGCTCTCGACCACTGTTCTCTTACTATTCCACCTTACTGCATCAAAAGTCTCAGCCAGCGCATTAAACGCTAGATTGGCTCCGAAACGAATAATTGCTTGAATAATAATGGAACAATTCCAATATACGAGTACTTGCTACTCGATTCACTCGGAAATTTCAATTTCTGATTTTTTTGAACATTTGACTCCTTCAAGATCTTGAATTTTTCGGAGCATTCCAATCATTCGGATACATGAAATGTAAGTTTTTATCGAATATTCGGTTCAGTCGAAAATTTAATCTATGCTGTTTTCGAATAATCGATTTTTACGAGAGTTCAAATTACTCGGTTTTGTGAATATTCGGTATACTCCAAAGGCTGAAATATTCGATTGTTTTAATATTCGGCCAGTTTTGAGCCACGACATTCTAATACCCACTGAAAAGAATTTCCTGTAATATTCATGAATTATTCAAAAATTTGCATTTTGATTCGGACATTAGGAGAAATTTTTCGTATATTCAGTAGAATTGAATAGAGGACAGGTTTTCGAATATCCACCCATTCGAGAAAAAAATTGAGAGGCCTTATTCGACTTCCTCCATTTATTTGATGGCTCCAGAAACTATTCGAAAAATTAACTTATTCAAGAATCTTCAAAGGGGTTATCCGACTTATTCACTCAAAAAAGTGTTCCAAAAAACGATATTCGAATTATTTATTTATTCGAAACCAAGCGTCGAATGCACATGTCTACTAAAGACACTACTTTAATATGAAACCTTCGGCGATAAAACTACAAATATTTCCATTTTACTTTGTTAATTGGGTAAACTTTTATGGAGCAAGAGATATGTGAGAGTTACATCTTTTGCGGTCTGGTGCTGAACCTTTGTGCCAAGCTTTGGCTTTGAAAGTGTGTATTCGATTGAATTCTTAAATGCAATGCTGATACAGCTACCCTTCATTCTCTTCACGACAGATCCTCGTATCACTATAACAGAAAATGAGGGGCTTCAAGATTTTCTACTTTTCCTCTACTACATTTCTTGTAAAATGAATACCGCGTTCCTACGATGTAGATTAGAAGGCAAACTGCAGTGAAGTCAATGGATGGTATGTGCTTCTTCGAGAAAAACTAGGATTTGCAAAAAGTTGGACGTGAGATAGAGCTCAACGTACGATCGTGTGAAAAATTGCATTCAGTATGTTCCGAGTTTGCTGTTGATTTCGAACCATTTTCTCTGATTCTTGCCATCCGTTTTCTGACGTTTTTCCACACTTTCATCTGTTTTCTGCTAATTTTCGATTTCTGATTTGATTTGGGAAAAAAAATCACCCATCCCTGACCTCGAAGAATTTAACAATGTGGGCGAAAAAACCTCTAGAAAATCCTTGTGTGATCAAATTCGACCGGTTCCGGTTAGTCAGAAGATAGGACTTCCTCTCACTTAACATCCATCTTTTAGATAATACCATTACCCAACTCCGAATTCAAATGAAAGATCTTGACTACGAAATTTTGGACTCCGTGCCACCCGATGACCGTGCATGGCTCGAGTGGAAGACACTGGTTGAGGACGAAGGTTGGACTTCTGACGATCTCAGCGTGCTCACTCTCACACCTACACTCCCATCAACACGCATAGTCCTCGCCCGAAAACGTGATGGTGAGTGTCATCAATCTACAAATAAAGGGTCGGCGCACGGACTTCTCTTGACTGACGGGTTTTCTACTAACTTTCTTGTATATTCCATCGATCTTCCCCATCTTTCGGTTTTTCATATAACCTGTTGTCTCCAATATCGGAACTAGAAGGAGCCGGCCGTAGCGAGTCCTGCCCAAACCTTCTGAGGTTCTTCCTTTTCGAAGACCTGTGTACTTCGTCTATTCGTAAGTCCTGCTACTTTGAATGAGGGTTCGCACTTTCTCTCTAAGTGTCCTGCCCGCTTCCCATGACGGTCCGCACACTCAATCTGAAGCCATGCATTCTTCCCAAGACTATCGGCAAGCTGCAACCGATATGAACCGTTAATTTGGAGACGCCTGAGCATCATTTTATGACATATTTCTATTTTCACGAGTTTCCATGTATTCAGACGGCAGCTTCGTCGGGACCGTCATATGGAACGAATACGACGGTATTGCCTTCATCGGCTTCTATTTGCTACAACCTGAATACCGTGGAAAAGGTATCGGCTCTCTTATATGGAGACGGGCAATTGAGCGGATGCCAAAGCATTACACAATAGGACTACGAGCAGGTATAATACCTCAAACTCTTTGCCTTTCGATCAACAGGACAGGTATCAAACCTTTAGTTCCCGAGATGATTGCCCGATACAAATCCAGGGACACACCAGTTGAAGGAGCAGGACAATACAAGTATCAACTGGAGTGGCCCTCTCTCTCGCAAGTCATAGAGACCTATGCATCGAAGGTTTGATCATCTCCTCTTTTGTCCAGCCTGTTGAACGACGAAATCAACTCTTTCTTCAGGATGATGTCGTCAAAATGGTCAGTGACTTGACTAAAGCCGAATACAGCCAACTAGAGGACTTCTGTCAATCTATTGTAAAACGTGATCGACGAGACTTTCTCCGAAGGTTCCATGACCTTCCTTTCACACACGCTGTCGTTCTTTTCGACAATGACAATCATGTCGTAGCCTATGCTGCAGTTTGTCCGACATCCCATTCCACAAGCCACCTTTATAAACTGGCACCAATTTACGCTCCTTCTGTAGATAAGGCTTTTGCAGTCATTCGACCTCTTATTCAAAAAGTGAAAGATCTCGACTCTGACGCCCGTTTTCTATTTCACGTTTTGAGTGGGACTGCCGGCTCTGAATTACTCCTTCCTCTCTTCACTTCACTGAATATTCCTTCTGAATTGTGCGGGTATACCCTCTTCAGCAAGGAGTACCACAACCCCATCGACAAAACACGTCTTTTCATAGCCCACAACAATTCTGGTCATTTCGATGCTTAACTCAAAATATTCATTCTATTATGTGTATATCGATAACTTTCACTTCCTTGTTATGTTTATGTAAATTTACATTTTTGCCTCATAATGAACCCTTCAAACCTACAGCCAGCTAATTCTTGATTGGTTAGTGAGTTTTGTTATTGCGTCTGCAAGACGAACTTGATCACTGTTGTTATTGCAAGATGAACTTGAGTTTATGCACTTGCTTATCAATATTCTCAACGATTAAACTGCAGGGCAGTTCTCATGGCAGCCTTCAAGGTGTGTTTGAAGTTAGCACGATTTTTCGCTGTTGTGTTTACAATAACCCCAGGTGTTCAACACACATTAGTCCAAAACTCGGAATCGCAGGCTACCCGTTTTATCCTCGCCACAGCGTTTTACCCGTGGTGATTTCTGATGGATTGTCAGCTTATGGGCATATTGACGAAAGAATCGATAGGGATGTAGTGTTGGCCCGATTTATGTTTGGATTTAGATTTCTGCACGGGTTTAGAATTAATCAAGGATTAATACGTACCATACGTATGTTACTGAGTGCAGCTTGATTTATAGGGATAAAAGCTGTGTGATCCTCCAGAAAGGTCGACATATTCTAGCAGATAGCCCTTCTCCTTCACTTCGAGCCGGTCGAAGTGAAGCTGTTCAGGCTTGCCGTGTCAAAACCCCTTTATCCCTGTCATATTTTCCCATGACCAACCACTCCGCTGCTTGTTACGCCATGACCCATATGAGCGGGAGAGGCTTTACTAGAAACCAGCAGTACTGAAAGAATTTCCGACTGTAACTCTCGAGGAACCTCATCAGTCTTCCATATAATGCTTTATGCGCAGTGCACCATTGGAGCCAGTACAACATCACATTATGCACTCTGCATGAAATCCTGCCCAGTTCTACAATCTCTTGCACACGCCTTCTGATGTCCGGCATTGTCTCGCGACGTCTTGCTCAGCCAGTTCGGCGCCCTGCCCACATTCCACGATGGTCTGCACATTCGCTCTGCAGTTAGCTCAATCAGGACGTCAAGATTCCGTTTTCGAACTCTGTAAAATTCGGGGACTTCCTTCACACCTCATCCGAATATCTGCCCACGTTCCACTACGTTACAGTAAAGGCTGCAGTCGCAAACGCCTGTCCCTAGACTTTAATGCACCACTGCAACTTCCATTGATGACATGCGAATACCTTGCGCTCTTAGTCTTCTAAAGACCCAATACGAGCCTTCACCCCTTCTGGTGAAGTACAGTGCGGAGGGTGTTCTCTTGCTAGTTTCAATCTTTGAGACAGCTTCACTCATTGATCAATTCAAAATGAAGGACGTCGACTACGAGATCGTGGACAGTGTTCCACCTACGGATATCGCATGGGTAGAGTGGAAGGCACTTGTTGAAGACGAAGGATGGACTTCTGATGATCGCAGCGCCCTCACTCTAACTCCCAGTCTCACTTCAACTCGCATCGTCCTCGCACGAAAACGCGATGGTGAGTGTTCTTTTCAACTCGCAGTACACAGAAATTTCCTTTTCAAGAAAACAGACATACTTCAGACATCAGCCTTATTGGAGCCGTAGTTTGGAACGAAAATGACGAAGTCGCCTACATAGGCTTCTACATATTGCGACCAGAGTACAGGGGAAGAGGGATTGGTTCGATCATTTGGAAGCGCGCCATCGAACGGATTCCAGACACATACACAATCGCCCTCAGATCAGGTGTGCTCTGAATATAATATAATTTTTTCTTATATGTTTTTTTACCAAGAAGTAGTCGACTCCCATTTATGAATGTCGTGTTTTATGGATGGACTTAAATGCAAGATGTTGTCATTCCATATTAAGATCTGGCCTCGGCTCCTCCCTTCGAATTTCTTACATAAATGAAGCTATGGGAGCACTACCCACTGTTTTAAAGAACGGATGAGCGCTGATGAGCTTCAGACCTTTGTGTGTCAACTAGCTGACGAGTGCCAGAGCTGGGCGCACGGTGGTGTAAAAGGGAATATGCTGGCCGGAAAGCGTTCGATGCACGTTTGAATCCTGCCTGCGCCCAACAGTTTTGCTTACAACTCAGCACCCTTGTGGAATTTGTAGTGACCTTAAAAAGGGTAAAGCCCATAGCTGGGCACAAGATATTCTAAGACATATCACCGAACTTCCAAGCTTCAGCTTAACCGGATTTGATGCCGATATCGGCTTACCACATCATGACCGATGACGGGTGAGTGGTGATGAGCTAAAGACCTCCGTTTGTCAATCAGATGACGAGTGCCAAAGCTGAGTGCACGGTGGTTTCGTTGGAAACACGTTCGCCCGAAAAGCGCTCGTTCGAGTTTGGAATCCCGCCTGTGCCCAACAGTTTTGCATGCAACTCAGCTCCTTTGTGGTAACTTGTGATCATTTGTATTGCCCTCGAAAACGGCATAGCGGTTTTTCAGTTCCAGAGATGCTCGCCCGCTACAAAGCTAAGGACACCCCCATCGAGGGACCAACACAGTACACCTACGAGCTCGATCTGGCCAGTCTTTCTCGGATCGTTAAGAAACGTGGAGCTACAGTACGTTTCTTTGAAAGTCGGATGAAATTTGAGTATCATACACCCGAACATACGTCGAAGTCGCTCTTTTCAGAACTTCACAGTGAAAATGGTCAGTGATCTCAGCAAAGCCGAGTACAGCCAGCTGGAGGAATTCAGCCTCTCTGTGGTCAAGCGTGACCGACGGGACTTTCTCAAGAGATATCACGACTTGCCTTTCACTACTGCTGTTGTCCTTTTTGACCGTGATCAGGAAATAGTCGCCTACGCAGCAATCTGTCCAACCTCACATCCTCAAAGGCACCTATTCAAACTGGCGCCGGTATATGCACCTTCTCTTGAGATAGCCTTTGCAGTTATTCGCCCTCTAATTCAAAAAGTTGAAAATCTCGATGTTGAAGCTCGTATCCTTATTCATGTACTGACTGGCACAGTTGGCTCTGCATTGCTCATACCAATTTTTAAATCAAATGACATTCCTTCCAAGATCTGTGGCATCACGCTCTTCAGCAGAGACCACCATAACCCCATCGATTGTCGGCGATTGTTTGTAGCGCACAATAATTCAGGTCATTACGACGCCTAATGATAACGCTAGCCAAGAATAATGAATTCTTTTCATTCTCAGTTACATATGTTCAGCGTAATCAGGCTCCTCAGGGCCTTGTATATGGTTGTCACTTCGGTTATGTGATTAAAAACTTATCACAAGTCCCGCAAAAACCACTAAAAATCTTACCACCTTATCTATGACAGACTGCGTCGAGAACCAGTCTTCCGCCCTTTGCACGCCTGACTCTCCAACACCGCTTTGTTTGAACAGTTCGCGTAGAATTACTAAGAGACTTTGTTCCGGTCCTTCACTTTTCCTTTTTATTATCTCACAAATATTTTCGTGACTGCACAGTTGAATTGTTAGGAAGAAATCGATGCCCCTTCTTCAGATGGTAATCGGATCTGCTTAACATTGGCCTTTTTCTATACGGGAATTTCCATTATATGAGACCGTTCATGCAAGAATCGAGATACCGGTGGAACAGGAAACATCTAACATATTTTTTGCGGCTGAACCGGTAGAGCACGGTCGAAAACCTACCCAACCTAAAAGGCAGCATACACGCCCGTAAAGGTGGTTGGGATAACAATGTGGATCGAGCCGTATGGCTTAGAAGATAATGCCTACGCATTTTGAAGTGTCAAAAATGACCCACAACGCCGCTACCTGAGCTAGAAGTTGGCCCCGCCCTGTATTTTCACGCCCCTGTATTTGACATTTTCCTACAAAGCAGTGTTGCTGGGCGATCTTTGCCTTCAGTGACGTGTGTGGTTCACTTGTTAGGCAATCTACCAACAGTACCGACGGTGAATATGACCCAGCAACCTTGCGTTGCAGGAAAAGGGCAAACACAGGGGGCGTGAAAATACAGGGCGGGGCCAACTTCTAACTCATGTAGCGGCATTGTGGGTCGTTTTTGACACTTCAAAATGCGTAGGCGCTGTAATCCGGGTCATACCATTCTATTTCTGTAGTTATCTCAATCACGTTTACGAGCGTGTGTGCTGTCTTTAAACTTGACGTGTTCTAAATGATCCGCCAGCCCGCGGCAAAAAGCGCCTCAACAGCCTTCGAAAATCATGAAAAAAAATGAATAAACATATTTCGATGATCGAGCAATGAAAGTTTACTGAATCAGGGGTCCGGATACCGAATTTTAACTCAGATTCCTCGAATTTCGCCGATATCATTGAGTTTATTTTTAAATCAGCATTTTCAAGGGTGTGTCTTGGACTATGATAAATCGATGCACCGATATCGACTATCCCATATTGCAAGCTATGTTGCGCTACGCTAAACAACAAAAAATGTCTGTCGTTTCAAGATATGAGGCACTAAATTCAAATCAACCTATATTGCTTGTTCAAATTCCAGGCGAGTTAGCGAATCTGATTTCTGGCACAGGTAACTTTTCAATGGCATAGATTGCGCTAGGCGTGATTCCGCTGCGTTGAGCGTTAGGTTCCTACGATTTTCAATATCAAACAGCAAAATCCATATTGACACTCTTTAGAAACTGTGGAGAAAACCTCCAACGAGATACTTCGATTGAAAGCGTCTGCAATGAGTCATCCATTTCGTTCTGTTTCTATAAAGTTTTTATACAGATGTCACAGTGGTAAGTCGCATATCGTAGAATAACATAATCTTTTCTCGAGTTTGGCATGGAACAGGGGGTAATCGTTACCAGTGAATTGATTTATCATAGTCGTTTAAAGCTCGATTTCAAACCGCACTCTAAAAAAGGAAATTTCAAACTAAGCTTAGTGATATCGGCGAGATTCAATAAATAAAGTTCCGATTCGGTTTTAAAGCACCCGATATAAAATATTTTCATTGTTACACCATCGAAATATGTTTAATAAACTAATTATGATTTATAATGGGTTTTGCGGCGCGTTTTACCGTAGGGCACAGATGGCCCGGGGATCATTCAGAACACGTCATGTTCTTGGAGGGTTGGTTTTCGACCTGCTCCTCCAATTGGAGCAATGAAAACCATATGTCAGACTTTTCCTGTTCCATCGACCCCCATTTGATCTCGATTATTACGCGAAAGGTATCATATAATCAATGGTTGATCTTTGTCGTTATGTGACACACTGAACTGCGTAACGCAGTGGAATGAAGTGTACGGGTGTACATTATATGTAAACCCGTATAAAAAGCGTGGTTCAGCACTGCTTTTTTCAAGCAGATAAGATTCATGTACCGTTGCTGTTCGTGAGACCCGCAATCAAATATGTTTCCGGATGATTTGCTAGGTCTTCTCATAATGTACTACTGGTGGTGCAGTCATCAGTGAGAACACTTCTTCTGAATGGTATTTACTAGAGTGGCAAACTGGAACGTTAGCTTCAATTTATCACAGCCTCTAGAATTCACAAACGCAAGAATTATAGTATATCCCGTTTTGGTGGGAGTTCGTTCATATTCTGAGCTACAGAATTAATTCAGGAACTAGGAAGGAGGGTCTACACATTGAAAGCGGTGTAGCCCAAAGCAAATCTTCAGTCCTCTCCTTTCCCTCAAATGAAGGACACTGACTACACTATTATCGAAAACATCACCTCGGACGACCCTCTATGGGAAGACTGGAAGGCAGCAATACAGGCCGAAGGATGGGTCAACGGCGCCGACGACAGCTCACTCGCGGCTATCCCCAAATTTGCACGTACCGTTATTGCACGGAGCAAAGCAGGTACAGACCAATGTTTTCTTTCAGTTCAGTTCCACTCCAGTTTCCAACTTTCAGATGACAGTTTTATTGGATCTGTCGTATGGTGCGAAAGGGATGAACTTGCCTGGATGGCATTTTACATAGTTCTACCAGAATATCGCGGTCTAGGAATAGGTACTGAAATATGGAAGCGGGCTCTAGAACTGGTCCCATCTGGTTATACTCTAGGATTACGATCAGGTAAGTTGTTCTGCCAACGGGTAGCTAGCTGTCCCATATGGAAACAGAAGATATCCAGGGTTTCAGAGGCGTCAAGTCTAATTTAGGAAGAAAGTGTGATTCTTTTGCCTCGACGGGTTCGATCTCTTTTGTCCTGAGCCCAACCAGGAAGGTGATCCTAGGTGCTACAAACCGCACGGTCGTTGCTTCCCACGACCTGCAGCAGATCCATTCCTGCGGCCCTAATGACACTAATTATCCTTGGTGAGGTCCCCGGAAAGCGACGATGAGTTACCCTCCACAAGTCACAAAGTGTGGATTGAAGGCAGTGTTCATGATGAAAACGGTCCTCAAAATTTCACTGGAAATCGAATGTACCGCGAAAACTTGCAACAGTAATGGCGAAAGAACGGCCGAAAACGAGCCAAAGATAGCCCTACATGGCCCTCGAACTTGTATGCGCTATGTACTATCCGCCCACTTCCTTGTTGACCGTTGAGGAAGTGGACGGGGTGAACACAGCAAAACCAAGTTTGAGGGCTGTATACATCTGTGGCCCGTTTTTAGCCGTTCCTTCGCCATTATTGTTGCAATGGACTCCGGCATATTCGATTTTCAGACGAAACTTGGAAACAGTTTTTTTTCGTGAACACTTCCATTAAGCACTCCTCGAGATGACCAGACAATCAAGGAGCGAGGTGAGCGCACTGCGTGCAGCGCAGCCAGGGCGGGTTGAAACTGCTGCTCAGCACGGACTTTAGCTAATTAGCAGAATTCTCGCTAAATATATGGCGACAAATTACGTATTTAGAGACAGCAAGAAAAAATAGGGCAAAATTAGCCTCACGAATTCCATAGAAATTCCATAAAAATTCTCCCCTTGCACCTCGGAAGCTGGAATTTCCGAGTTTTAGCAATGGTCGCCACAATGGGGAAATCCTAGCCTCACGGAATGAGAGGGCATAACATACCGCTCCTTCGGAACATCTAGCTACCCATCAGCAGGGTGCAGACTATATTCACAGGACCATAGATGAAAATATGCCTTCATTCAGTGGATTACATGGTATCTCGTTACAAAGCGACAGATACACCGGTGGAAGGACAACATGTTGTTTCACAAAGAATTCGGGTAGACGATCTCGTGGATATCCTCCAACCCTACATTCTACCAGTGCGTTGCTTTCATTACAAATTTCAGGATAAATGTTTCGCAGTGTTTCCTCCGTCCCAACCTTTCAGCTCACAACCATAGACACTTAGCCGATTCTGCTGGTGAGATTTCATACTGAAGTAACTCTCTTTTAGCACTTCACGAAGCTGGTAAGAAACCTCAGCGAGAAGGAATTCAGTGCTATGATCTCGTACGCAAACGAAGTTTCCGGGCGCGACCGTTCCGAGATACTGCGTATTCACTTCGACAACAGTTCAACTGAAGGCGCCATTCTTCTCAACTCTGAGCGCCAAATTCGAGGATTTGCCTCCATGACTACGACTGGACCTCGAGATGATCACCTATTCAAAATTGGTCCACTCTATGCCGAGGGACTTTCCGAAGCTATCTCTGTAATCTATCCTCTTCTCGGAGAGATTCAGAAACAGGTGGGAGCTTTTCTCGATAGAATACATTTGACGACATAACATCCACGATTTTCAGGATCCTGATGCTATCGTTTTAGTCAACACCATGAGCGCTTCTGCTGGAGAACAACTACGACCACTACTTGCGGAAAAATGCTTGATTTCCAAGATTGCCGCATACACCTTATTCAACAGGCCGTATCCGAATCCTATGGACTTTTCGCGCATGTTTGTCTACCACAACAACGCTGCGCACTTTGACGCCTGATACTTCCAAACAAATTGCTATAGACAATTTGACCTGCAGCCATATCTTGGAGTGAAGATGTAGTTCAAGCCAATATCCAGAGCCGCACAAGCCACGACTTGTTGTGTCGCTTCCCCTTTGTCGTTTTCACCATTCTACAAGCTACCATTGTTACCTCTAGCTACAGTTTTTTTTTCAAATTGAATTTTATGTCGCTGTGTTATTATTATTTGCGTTCCTCTTCCATCCCAATCAGCCCTCGTATATACGCAGTAAAATTGCCCATATAGCGGGCAAATACATCCACTCTTGACCGTAGCGTGGGCTTTGTAGAGCGTTTTTCTAGAGGTTGTGAGGCTATGACATTTGGCGTGTTGAAACTTTCAGTGGAGTGTCACAGTACTATTGAAACTGAATGGTCAAGCAGGTCATTTTTTAACGTGTTCTGAGAGCTTTTATAACAGTGTACTTTTCTGTCAACGTCTGTCATTATCATGAAAGAAACACTTATCACCAAATCTCAACGGACCAGTAGAGGTCATACTTCGTTATCAGTGACGAACATTGTTCAAGATTGTGCAACAAGCCAGCCCTTCCGTCTATATAGAGCCTCATCTTCCGACGTTTTGTTTAACCACTTTGCAGACTTGGCTAGAACGACTTGATTTCGCTACTCCATTTTCTCCCATACATCCTTATTAGTTCCCAGTGGGATGGAAGCAATTGTGTTAAGATCACAGCGTGATTCAGTTCTTCTGTCGTTCGTTTAACATTATTGAGCGATGATATTGACTAATTTAGATTGTTGAGCTCAATGATTTGTTTTTTTTGTTTTTCAACTTCCTGAGCCTGACTTCTCAACATGTATTTGAATTCGGACATTCATTCGGAATTCTGACTATACGGACTATGATTATGTAAAAAAGTCTAAATTCTGTTGAATCAGATTCAGACTGACTGTACTCTTATACGGATTACATATTGAATCCAAAAGAATATTTCGGACATAAATCCGTCAAAACCCGAAAATTCCTGTTCCGACGAGTGGAGGGAATCCGAGGGCCACTCGCAGAGGGGGGCAGTGTAACTACCAGAACGACCCACCACAAGATATTTATATGATTGAGTCAGGCAAGGGAGGTCATCATCTTTGCCATGGTCATCGGTGTGGAACCCATGCTGCAAATCAAGGGGCGAATATCCCATTACGGTCAGGATTATCCTGCA
This sequence comes from Aplectana chamaeleonis, assembly GCA_029168955.1. Classification (NCBI taxonomy): domain Eukaryota; kingdom Metazoa; phylum Nematoda; class Chromadorea; order Rhabditida; family Cosmocercidae; genus Aplectana; species Aplectana chamaeleonis. The sequence continues at coordinate 1,216,880 of JAPDOI010000033.1, read as the reverse complement.
GTATATGAAGCATTCCCCGGAAAGTGACCCAAACCACCATCCAGGATTGGCCTCTAAGGGCAGAGCTACTCACATAGTAACACCGGTTGGACCGACGGCGCTAAAAGGCCTCGCCGGGCTGATCGCGGGAGGAGGCTAAGGCACTGGTGGGCCCGACGACAGCCATAGAAGTTTAGGTCAGATCGCAAGCAGCATTATAGCGGTGTCTTCATGCGGGGTCAGATCGCAGCATGGGTGTTGTTCTGTCCGCCATGAGTCCGCGATCCAACCGGGGGTACTGTTTGAGTACGCACACGATACCTGTAGTCACATGTACTCAGACAGTGACACCGGTCGGACCGACGGCGCATTACGGGCCGAGCCTTACCCAACCCGCTATAACCTTACCCACCCTTGTCCCGTGATCAGCCCGGGATCAAGGAAATGCCGAGCTGATCCCGGGACAATGGCGGTCGGATCGCTAAATTGATTTTGTTAGGCCCGCCATTTGTCCTTACATCGACCAGCTTTGCTGCCCACGAAAATGAGACCCTAGCGCCCTTCTGTCTCCGTTTGCTTGCAACAGAGAGGGCTCCTGCGCTAGAGCAGCAAGAAAGAAGGTCAAATGTCCCTCAGACTTGGGCGAATTGACATTCAGCACACCTGAATGACAATAAATAGAGTGCCGTACACGTCGCACGCTAGCAAAAGTGTCTAACATGAGCGCTTTTGTTCCCGCGATCCAACCGCCGGTTCTAGTGTTGCGCGCGATTCGACCGCTTAATTCTCATCGGCCTGCGGTACAACCGAAACTGCAGAGGTTGCCATCCATCCGACCGGCAAGTTCATGTCTCCCTGGGATCTGCCCGGCAAAACATACGCCTCCCGCCATTCACCCGGCATGCTCCCGCAATCACTTCGAGAAGGTTTTTCTGACCGGTCTGAGTGCTCAGACAGTAACACAGGTCGGATGGCGGGTGCATGGCGGGCAGAAAAACACCCGCCCCACGACCCGACCGCGCTCGTCCTAGAATGAACGTCCATGGAGACGATACTGTAACGCTGTCCGCCATCCGACTAAAACTTCTATGGCTGTGGTCGGTTCGACCGGCGCCCTCATATCATCCCGCAATCAGCCGGCGAGGCTTTTGCCTACCGCCATTCGCGCGCCATGCTCCTGCGATCAGCTAAGACAGGCTTTTCAGCGGCGTCGCTCCAATCGGTGTTACTGTCTGAGAAGGATCACTTCACGCTTCCAGACCTCGTAAAAAGTCCGCATTTAACGTCTAGCAGTTCCCAACTCCTACCGGCCCTCCACGATGTCCTCAACAACCATCCACAGGGTACCCAGAAATGTTATTCTCATTCAGCATGAAAACCACAGATTATGAAATCATCGAAGACATCACACCTGACGATCCTTTGTGGGAGGAATGGAGAGCCACAGTACTAGCAGAGGGATGGGTTAACGCCGACGACAGTTTACTCGCTGCTACCATTCAACTTGGACGCACAGTTTTTGCACGGAACAAGACAGGTGGTCACTCAAACTTGCTTCATATTTTCTTCTCTAATTTTACCCCAATTTTATCCCAATCCCAATAGTTTTCAGACGGCAGTTTCATCGGATGTGTCGTGTGGTCTGAGAGGGATGAGCTTGCCTGGATATCATTTTACCTCATTCGACCAGAATATCGTAGTCAAGGAATAGGCAGTGCTTTATGGAAACGAGCTTTAGAACGAATACCGCCTGACTATACTCTAGGATTACGAGCAGGTCAGTTTTCTTTGATAATACCACAACTGAAAGGCCAAATACAACTTTGTCCAGGGGGAAACATGCTGTCTCGCTACAAAGCCACAACTTTCCCGGTGGAAGAGCGATACGTGATCTCACAAAGGGTTCGGGTCAATACGCTATTGGAAATTGTCAATACCCACATACTATCGGTGCGTTTTTCCCACATCAATTTCGAGAGTGAACCTTTAAGAGCAATTATGAGCTATTCATACCCCCCCATGCCAGCGCGTCACGAGCGGGCGTGGCATTCGAGTATGAACGACCTGGCGCCATGCACGCGCGTGACGCAAGCTCGGGCCACGGCTGCGACGACCAGAACGACCATTTCATCATTTTTATTATTAGTCCATCCTCGATTTCATTCCGTTTCACAATAACTGAATCCAGTGCCATTCTCTGCTACCATGATAGTGAACGCCTGTACACATTTCTCTTGTTTGACCAAGTTAGGGCTCAAACCGCTCATCCACAGCGTCACCGCAAACGGCTCACGCTCGTAGAAATTATTCATACTTAAACTCCACGCACGCGCGTGAGGCGCTGGCGTTGAGAAGTATGAATATGGCCTTAGGCGTCGTTTAAACTTCCGCCGCCAAGCGGCGCGGCGTAGTACAACCCCATAGTACTGATCGTGAAGCGCCGCGTGATCAATATTACAGAAATGCACTGTGCCGCGCCGCTCGGCGGCAAGAGTATAAATGACCCTTTACAACAATTCAATTTTTAATTTTCTTTGAATGAAAAGCTCGCTGTCAATAATCGGTAAGCGGACCTCGGATTCGTGCTGCAAACCCAGAGAAACGAGTGAAGCCACACCTATCGTAGCATTCGGTAAATCGTCAAAAGCCGCGTTTTGCTCTCGAATTTTCTCCAAATGGGAACCCAGGATCAAATTCAGTTGTGAAAACTTCAGAAAATCGACAAACGAACCTCAAATTCGTAATCACCACATCATATAGCCCTCTGGAAGAATTTAAAGTCAAATCTGGAACATTTTTCTTGTTCCGTTTCCGGGTTTCCTCAAAGCTTATAGCTTCCTTGAGCCAGCAGCTCAGGACGGCACACTAAGCAGCTTTACAATAAATTCCCAAAAAAACACTAACAATATAATCCATTTTCGCAGATGCGTTTACCACCCTAAACACATCCGTTGTAAAGGTAGGAGAGCGGACATTGCTCAAGCGTGCGTGTTGCGACGCGGTCGGTGAGCGCCGCGTGAGGCCAACTGGGCGGTGACATTACATCCCACATTTACGTGAAATCAAGAAACTGCGTGTTCTAGATTATTATTTACTTCCCTGCGAATATTTCATGTCACTTACCTCGTTTCCTCACATAAACATATAAACACACTGCTGAAGACTCTTCTGCACGATTCTCCGAAATTTCACCGCTCACGCGACACTCACACGACCGCGACGCGTATACATGCGGGTGGGCAATGACATGAAGGCGTAAGTTACTCGAGACGCTTGCTCAGCCCTGATTGCGTGCCACTCCATCCCAGAACACCTACCGGAAACCATAGCTACAAAAGATCCATTTTACAGACAGATAGGCGGTATGATCTAAAAAATTATAACTCTTTTCAGTATACAACTAAGCTAGTGAGAGATCTCAACGAGAAGGAATTCAGTGCTATGATCTCCTATGCAAACGAGGTGTGCGGACGCGACAGATCAGAGCTGCTACGTCTCCACTTCGGCCTAAAATCAAGTGGAGGAGCCATTGTTCTTAATCCTATCGGACAAGTCTGCGGGCTTGTCTCTGTGTCAAGGACTGGACCTCGGGATGATCATTTTTACAGGATTGGCCCCCTCTATGCTGAGGGATTTGCCGAGGCCCTCTCTGTCCTCCACGCTTTGCTTGTCGAGATTAAGCAACAGGAGAGATTTTTTCTCTGCTCAGTATTTGATGCGATAACACCTAGGTCTTTCAGGATCCCGAAGCTATCGCTGTGGTCAACACGCTGAGCGATTGCGCTGGAGAACAACTACGATCACTTCTTCAGGAGGAATGTCCTGTCACCCAGATCAATACATACACACTATTCAGCAGACCATACTCCAATCCCATGGACTTCTCGCGACTGTTCATCTACCACAACAGCGCTGTGCAATTTGATGCTTGATGTTTGAACAGAAAGAGAAGATAAATTTCTCGAGCACAAATGTTCCCAAAAAAAAATTAGCGTCATCCTGAAGATTGCACAAAACACGGCCGGCCGCCGGCCCCTCTGTATTGTAATCACGTCCATCGACGCGTTCTCCGCCGACCCCGGTGGGTATGCAAATCAATACGCCAAATTCTCCGCCACTAAGTCTACAGGGGCCGTATGCAAAAACGCTACGGTTGGGGCAGGGGCAGCGCTGTCGGCGCTTTTAAAGATAGCCAATGCTTACAAGACAGCACACGTCTATCGTAGTTGGTTACAAGTCAAAACAAGTATATCGTGCCCCAATAGTCTTCCCGCTGTGCCCCAAGTTCCTAGCTGGGACGGCTATGGCACAGCGACAAAGACTGCTGGGGCTAGACATGCGTCTCTTGACATGTAAACAACTACGATAGACGTGTCGTCTTGTTAGCATCGGGGATCTTCAAAGGCGCCGACTGCACTGCCCCTGCCCCAACCGTCGCGTTCTTGCATACGACCCCCGGTTAACGGTGCAGCAGCAGGGTGGGTGGTTGAGTGGCGGCAGCACTGGCGTATTGATTCGCATGCACATCGTGGTCGGCCGAGAACGCATCCACGGACGTGCACTGCGGTACATAGAGGGCCGGTGGCGGACCATGTTTTGTGTAATTCGAGATAAACAAAGTATAAACTCCCATAATCTCGACGCACAGAAGAGAAACTCACAAACTGTTCAATGTCCTTATACGATCTCGACGCCATTTGGGACACTATCGACTTTGTCAGGTACTGTAGATACGGAGCCGCTGCATCCGGTATTGCCCTGAACGTAATACTTCAAAGTGATTCCCTAACGGATATGACGGAACTCTTACATGTGAGAGTGTGACAGAAGTGCGCGTAGTAGATGTGTCAAACCAAGCGAGGTATCAAACATTTCTTCACTGCATTCTCGCTCTTCCAGCTCTTTCTGAAAAAAGTAGACTCGAACGGTGGGAGCGATAAAATCGGTGGTGACCATTATCATCAAAGGTATGCGGGGAAGATCCAAGTTAGGGCCTCTGCGCAGCCGAGCGGCCAAAATCGCGCCGCCACGATGAAGAGTAGAGGGCAGCTACGAAGCTCTGTGCCTGCCCTCTATCCCCTATCATTGCGGCGCGACTTTCGCCACCAGTCTGTGCACAGACCTTTAATGCCTATGCACAGTCCGACTGCAAAAGCTGCGCAGCAATGGTGGGAAATAAGAGGCAGGGATGAAACTGCGTAGCGGCTCTCTATCCTTCAACGTGGCGGCAGGACTTTTGCCGCTAGACTATACAGAGACTTTTGGTCCTCGCAGGACTTTCTCATCTATTGACCGCCGCCTCTCCTTTCGAAACAGGTCCCGCCTCGATTCATCTGCCGAAGCTTCCAGAAGCAGAACCGCAGAGATTCGGTTACCCTCGCGTCCATTCACGCCGGGCAAATCAGTGCTGACGCCTGTTGTGACTGAGAGTGTCGGTCTTCTTGGGTTCGCGCCACGCTCCTTGCCTGTGGCGCCCAGCTCTTGATTTCGACAATTAGTCTTCGGCTCTGTCTGCATAAGGAGGAGCATCTAGAGTGCGGAGTTCTTCCCTCACCTTCCTGCTCCCATTACCAACTGACGGCCTGACGGGGCCTGGTCAGGTACCTGAACTATCTACCCGTACGTCATGAGGCCAGATTCATCACTGCGTTAACCGTGGGTTTGTGAAATTGGGTTGGGTTCAGCTCCAGGACCAGCGCGTTTGCGCAATCCGAATCGACAAACCATGGGTTAACTCCATGCCATGATGAATTTGGGCAGTGGATAAGTGTATGTCAGGCAGTTGAAGTTCGTCCTTACCGCGCTTCCTGGGCTTGCACAAGGTCTGTGCTCTATTTGATGAGCGAGTATTTAGTTTGAACTTCATTTGTGTTCCCATAAACAGCTCTCCAGAAAGCTGTTGTTGTCTCGACATGAGGTTGTTAACAGTTCTTTATGATTAACAGTCCGGAAAAACCTTCCTCGGAGCTTGAAAAATTAATAAAGAAATATATTAACCCGGTCAAACGTCGCCTAAATTCCACTAGAATACGATAACCTAGTTTTCTACACGATAGGCGAGAGAGAAACCCAAAAGAAAAAGTGCCGCACTTAGCCAAGAACTTGGTAGTGATCGAAACATTGTGTAAAGTCGATGAAAGCAACGCTACAAACCACCACTTCAGTTGCTAGAGAGCGTAGCTAGCAACAAGTGAAGCCGTCGCCGGGGCAAACGTGGCCAAAGATGAAACAACGACAGCAGCACGTAGCGATCGTGACTATCCAGTATCAGCCGGCTGTAATCAATGTTTCATCTGAGATCAAGCATTGATTGCAGCTCGCTGATACTGGCTAGCTACAATCCCTTCCGGCAGCGGTTGGCCAGTCATATTTGATCACAATTGCCCTGGCGACGGCTGTCACTTGTTGCTAGCCACGCTCTCTAAAATCTCAAGTGGTAGTCCACAGCATTCCTTCCATCGATGTTTCACTCTGTTTTGCTGACTAGCAAGTTCTTGGCTATGTACGGCACTTTCTCTGATCTTCTCTCTTGCACACGGGATAGAAAAATAGGTTTTCCACTTTCAGTCAAGTTTCGGCGACACTCGGCCGGAAAAAAACTTCTCGTTTGATCTTTCCAGGCTCTCGGGCTTTATTTGGTCAGTGGAATATGTTGTTTTATGTTCTGCGCAATGGCGGTTGATTTCGGTTTCGACCAGTCTCGGAGTAGACTCCTGCTTGTTTATTTATTACCGTTACCATCGCGAAACGGTCCCGAATAGAATGGCTCTTTGCGAACCCGAACATGGCGCTGCAAAATGAAAACACACCTGTAAACCCAACAGTTGCCCATTCTCCGCAAAGGTGCACAGCTGATGAGCGTTCAGAGCCGTCCATATTCTAAAACGATGCTTACTTATACATTTACCACATCACCGAATCCATTCCCCTAACCTCACCTATGTGCTGACGCTTCTCTCCTGGCCAGCGCCGCAATCATTCTCAATAGTGCTCCTTTGAGTGGCAGTGGAACTGGAGCCGACACCACTCCCAGAGCAGCGTCCAGAATCGCCCATTGGCGCTCCTCCAAGAACACCTCAGCAGCCACATCATCCTATGAATATAGAGGATGCTTCTGGACCTTTTCAACTACGTAACGAGACCTTACCAACTCAATAACGATTCTTGCTAGGTTAATCCAAGTGATCAATCCAATCAATTCACGTGGCGGAATTACAGCCTTCGGCTGCTGTTGGGCCGACAGTGAATGCCTGAAACGTACTCATTTCAAGACAGCAGACATTATCCTAAACATGTATTTTGCATGCCGTAAACAATGAACGCAGTCTCACACGACTCCCGACACAACGCCACAAATGGAAGTGCCAGGGTGATACTTTTAAATACACCTGGGCCGTCATTCTGTCAATGCCCAACGTGCAAATATTATCAGGTTGTCGCGAAAGTTGTCCGTCACTTTACTTCGGCGATTTTTTGAAGCTTGCGTAGTTCCTCCCTCGTTCGTCCACTCACGCGCACCGCTCTCCCCGCTTCTTTCGTGGTTGGAATACATTACGACCACCACCCTGAAATGACTTTACTTGACTTAATCGGCTGGCTTTCGCCTGACGCGCTCATTCCGCATCTTCATCGAGATGTACCCTCCTAGTAGTCAGCCGTTTTCATTTTTCACGGTCTTCAGCCACAATTTGAGCCAATTCCATCCAGCTGTCACAATTACATTTCCTGCGAAACGAAACATCGCGCCTGAACTGTCTTTCGATGCCGAACGACTTCAAATCCTGATTAACCACATCCGTCCAGAGCTTTCGCCAACGCCCAGGTGGCCGTTTCCAGACAGGATTTGGAAGCATTCTTGAAGCGTGTTGTACGAGACGATCCGGCGTTCTTCTTAGTATATGCCCGAGCAGTCGAAGCCGACTTTCCATTGCTGCTTGAGATGGCGTTGGGAGATGCTGGAACCTCCCTCCTGTCAAGCATTGATGTACTGCGTCGATTTCCTCGTAAAGATCTTCGTTATGGCATACACGCGGCCAAAAATACCCAAGCAAACGCCTAAAAAGCTTCCTCTACGTACAATCCAACCTTTCCATCTGCGTCTTCGGTGCTGCCCACGTCTCCGATCCGTACATCATGATAGGGCGAATAGTGGATAGGTAGACGCGCCACTTGACTTTCTTCGCGATGGGAGTAGACCACAAACACTTGGTTAGAGAATTGAATGCAGACGTAGCTTTCGCACATCGTTGTCGAATATCCGCTGCATAACTATCATTGTTCTTCAGCAAACAGCCCAAATAACAGAAATCATCCACCAATTCGATACGTTGTACGTCCACACAGACTCCCGTTGAAGGCCTCTGAGAGACCACATCTGCTTGCATTTGTCCCGAAATATGAGCTCAAATCCAGTGGTATTCTTCGGTACTGAGCGTTGAGTGCTGCTGTGTACCTTGATGTAAAACCCCAAAGCTGCAGAAGTTTGTGGGATATTTCATCCACCTTAGGACTACATGATAGCGTTTACAGGAAAACTCGATGGAGCGTAATTAATGATGGTTTGAGAATTTTATGAATTTGCGATTTCGGTCTTTTCTGCCTTATACAAACAGTTCCGACCACGAAACTTTGAAACCGAATATTTTGGGCAAGTTCCTACTCAGTAGTATTTAGTCAATTACCAACCATTTTTTTTTCAGAATGAAGCTCTATTTTTGTCATTTCAATCAATTTTAAAAATAATCGATAAACGACAAACGCAAGTAACTTTAAGTTCACAAGTAACTTGAAGCGATGTTACGTGTAACTTGGCCAGATTTCTGATTAAACGATCACGTAAGTTGCGCTAACTCAGAACGTCGGAGGGCCGCGTCCCCGTACCCACCACTCAGCGAGGCGGGGCCCCCCTCCGCGCCTGGCGCCCAACAGGTCCCCGCCCCAGCCCCATGACTCATAATGGGCGCGACGCCCGGACATCCAAGCAAAAGGGCGCGGGGCACGGATAGAAAATCTCCGCGGTGTCATCGTTTAAATGATTCCTTGTATAATAATCTCCGGGAACCACCCCTCCCACACCCTAGGCGGGTGCTCTACCTTTCTCCAAAATTTTCGAAACCCCATGGTGGGTGTCCCATTCAAGTCTATTCGATAGACTGGGGAACTTACCTTACTGCCACCGCGCGAAGTGCGCGATGATGTAAGTACTTACTCAAGGCTGCCTGCAGTGAACTTATCATAAAATTGTGCTCCGTATGTGGCACGGGTTTGATTCTAGCGTTCAACGTGTAATACGATTTGCCTGAGCGAACACGTTTTCCTCTGTTTCGAATTTTCCCTGCAGGACCGAGCTAACGAAATTTGGTGGCGCCCCCGCCTCGCGCCTGATGATTCTCCGCTCGCAAAACATGGCCCCGCCGCTCGCCCTTGGTCGGAAATTCCCGGGCACACGGCCCTACGACGTTCTGAGAATAATACACAAAATAGCGAGTAACTTGCACCGTTGCTGCATGTCGCCTGACACCAACATGCGACGTGGTCAGCACACCAGCACGCGGCATGCTCGCCGAACATGACGGGGGCCGCTAGCGGCTAGGCGGGGCCTCAGGCCGGTGGGCTGGGCAAAGTTCCTCAAACCTGGGTAATTAAACCGACGGCTTTACCGACATCTGAGTCCTCGCTCGGGAGTGCGTCGTATACCTCCCTAAGAAACAGCCCGCCCCGAGTTTAGTTGCATGTGCGACAAAACGACACATTTAAGTTACACGTCAGTACTTTATGTCACGTGTAAGTCAACTTGTACCGGGCAACATATCGTCGGTCACTGGTCGAGAGATAGCTGGGGTGCAGGCGATCTAACGTGATAACACTTGATCGATGTTCATAACTATCATTACCTCCTTGCTTGCGTGCGTGCCACGTGTGTTCGTCGCGGCGATCTCTCAACCAGCGATCGATCATATTTACTTTGCTGAAGGTCGCATGTAACTTGAAGCTACGAAGATAAGTTGCACGTAACATGTTTACAGCCCTTAATTCGGATGTAACTTTATAAGAAACTCCTGAGTATTCGATAGGGACAATCTCACAATACTAGACCCCAAAGTTTGTGGCCCTGCCCGAACAATGCAGAAAATATCAAAGTTGCAAATTCACAAGATGACAAAAACCAATAATCACGCCCCATCGAGATCTTCTGCAAACGCTGAGACCCAAACCCTCATATACTGTTCTTATCAAAACTAAATTTCGATCCACACTTTCGAACGACCGCTGTTGCAGCACGCAGCACGATTATAATCGTGCTGGGACCAAAGTTAATCGTGCCGAGACCAGTTGGTCCTCCTGGCACAAGTAACGTCGTACTGTGGGCTGCAACAGCGGTTGTCCGCAACTGCGGAGAATAATCTCGTTCCTATAGCTAATGTAAGGGAAAGCAGTAAACGAGTAGATTGAGTGAAACGTTGGAAAAAAAAGCGTTTGAATTTCGCGAAAGTGCAGCAAACGCGCTCAACGGGCCAATCCCTTTAATAGAAGGTGCGGGAAACCGTACCTTCAAAGGGGACTGGCCCGAAAAGGAGAGGGGGAGGTTCATTCGTCTCTCTCTCTCTCTCGTCATCGCCACTCACCGTCGCCGCTTCACCGTCCACACCTC